>CM050323.1:133190056-133540898 GCA_027475135.1 Bactrocera correcta | reverse complement strand
GCTGACTATGTTTGTTAGTCGAGAGAAGACTTTGCTTCTCAATTGCCTACTCAGTCCGAAGTAGCATTCCTTTGTAGCTTCCGCGGCGGCTGCGTGAATACTTTTCGTCATGGACAACAAGATAGACGAAATTATCTACGACTTCAAAGTTATGACTGTCAACATTGACGTGAGAGCCAAGTCGCGAGTGCGACGACTGTTTGTTTGATGACAGGAGATATTTCGTCTTGCCCTTGTTCACTGCCAGGTCCATTTGTTTTGCTTCCTTGTTCTTTGGAGAAAGCAGAACTAACGGCGCGAGTGTTGAGGTCAATGATATCAATCTCATCGGCAAACGTCAGCAGCTGTATACTCTTATAAAAGATTGTACCTGCTCGATTAAGTTCTGCAGCTCAAACTATTTTCTCCAGCAGCAGATTGAAGAAGTCGCACGATACGGAGTCGCTTTGTCTGAAACCTCGTTTGGTATCGAACGGCTCGGAGAGGTCCTTCCCGATCATGACGGAACTTTTGGTGCTGCTCAACGTCTGTTTACGCAGCCTGTTAGTTTTGCGGGGATACCAAATTCAGACATCGCGGCATAAGGACATTTCCTTTTCGTGCTGTCGAAAGCAGCTTTGAAATCAACGAAGAGGTGGTGTGTGTCGATTCTCCTTTCACGGGTATTTTCCAAGATTTGGCACATGTGATGGTGGCTGTTGATTTACCAGGTCTAAAGCCTCACTGATAAGGTCCAATCAGTTTGTTGACGGTGGACTTTAATCTTTCACACAATACGCTCGATAGAACCGTATATTCGATGTTGAGGAGGCTTATTTCATGGTAGTTGGCACAGATTATGGGGTCTCCCTTTTTATGGATTGGGCATAGCACACTTAAATTCCAATCTTTGGGCCTTGCTATTCGAACTTCTTCCTGTTTGGTCCATGGAACGTCTGCTCCATCGTCTTCGATTGGGGAATCGGGTTCGGCTTCTCTTGGCGTAGTACGATCACTGCCTTTTATCAGGCTGCAGAAGTGTTCCCTCCAAAATTTAAGTATACTCTGGGCATTGGTGACTAGATCACCTTGGAGGGTTCTAAAAGAGTATGCTCCGGCCTTGAAACCCTCTGAAAGCCGCCGTATTTTTTCGTAGAATTTTCGAGCAGCTTAACAAGCTCTTCATTTCAGCCCTTTTTTTCCTTCTGCAAATGCGTTTCGCTTCTCTCTTCGACTCTCTGTATCTATCCTATCCAGCTCGTGTTGTGGTCGATCGTAACGTTGCGAGGTAGGCAAGTTGTTTTCTCTCCGCTGCGACACCACACTCCTCGTCCTACCAGCTGTTCTTCTGGTTTCGGTTGCAGCTGTACGTAAAGAGTTTGAAATGCCGTACCACAGTTCCCTTATACCGACTTGTTGACGAGTGTCCTCGGAGAGAAGGAGTGCAAGCCGAGTAGAAAATCGTTCGGCTGTCTGTTGTGATTGCAGCTTCTCGACGTCGAACATTCGTTTTGTTCGTTGACGTGGGGTTTTTATACAATAATAAGAGTAAAGGTAAAACGTAACATACTATCTTCAAGCTGTGTTTACACAAGAACATTTGGTGTTGGCCGTAGTCGCTAATTAATCTTCTTTTGCTGACCTTACGTTCAGACAAAGAAATTTTTATTGTATCGAACCATAAAAAACTAGTCGCTTTCAAATGTCTTTCAAAAAACATACGAAGGTTGCCTTTTACATTTCGAGATTCTAGACCAAAAATAAATTTTAATTACCGAAAATAGGTTTATTGTTTTTAAAAATAATTTCCATTAGATCTTTGAACATTCGCATATGTTTGAACCAATTTTCGAAGCACTTTTGGAAATATCATCGAGGTATCTTCAAAACATGCTCGTGTAATGCATCAACCGCCTCTTTAGGTGTCAAAAACGTTAATCTGCTAGTTTACTTTTTTACGAAGGGTAACAAGTCAGGATTATACTTTTGAGTGCTCAAAAATGCAGCTTTTTAAGTCGATGTGTGAGAGCTGGCAATGTCGTGGTAAAGAATGATCCGCCTTCGATGGTTGGTTTACCTGATTTCTTAAAAGACAGCAGCCAAACAAATGGTTGTGTATCACTCATAATGTACTGTGCTGCGTTGTTTCAAGGATGGTTGCGACATGTCCAGTTTTTCCAAAAAACAAGCATCAATTTTTTCAAAGTGCTTTCTGGCGATGAATGTTAGTTTCCGGAACAACAACTGATTTTAGACAACCTTCCCAAAATTGTTGTCTATGACCTCGATCGAATTTTCACCGCACCATCGATAAATATTGAGTGTATGCTGGTCCCACTATCTCAGGATGGGTCATATGATGATAGTTTCCGAAACAAAAACTGATTTTAGGCGACTTTTCCGAAATTCGTTTCGGGGTGATCTACGAACTCGATTTTGTGCTCACAGTACAATTGATAAAGGCTGGTCTTTGATAGAACTTCATTCAACGACCGTTGACTAATTTTGCTTATTTTCGTTGTTGTAAGGGATATCTAGACCTTATCTGGATAAAAAGGCTCAAGTTAATTGCTATCGAAATCACCTAAAGGAACTTCTAAGGCACATGTTCTTTTGATGTGGTCGGACCATAGGTGAAGATCATGATGCTTGAAAGAGGTGATAAGAATCATGCGGGGACTCATTGTAGACAGAACTCAAGTTCGTCTAATCGGCGTCAATTCTGTTTAGGTAAGATTTTAGATATGTGGTTCGAGCTTTACCTCTGCAATGAGAGGGAGTTAACTCCACTGTGAATAGCCTTCAGTGAGTTTTTGATTAAGTCTGTATTATGGTCGATAAGATGTTATCTGCCATCGAGGTAATGTTGGTGTTCCTAGAATCCTCTTAGCAGATGACCGCAGGAAAGATTTCTGCAAAAACATTCCAGCAGAGCTTCGGGAGCAAAGTTTTGCAGATACTTAACTGGAAACATATAGGCAGTGCTCGGAAGGTGTTCGATGGGGGAAATCTAGATATGTACATATATCCTGTTATTGTATGTCTGGATCTTTTTTATCTGCGTCCTACTCCATCCGCTACCACTAATTGCGCTCATCGTTAATACTGTAGGGATTATACCTAAATACATATATATTAATTTACTTCCCGTAAGCCGATCCAGCTCATAAGCATTTAACTAGTGATTAAGTGAGTGAGGAATCGGGCGAACATTGGATTCTACTGAAGCGCCGAAATTTAGATTTTCTTTCTCAGTTAACTATGATCATGCGAAATCTCATTATCGGGGGACATTTCTCATTTATTTTCAAAGGTATGTATGTATGCTTATGGAAATTAGCATGACCTGTACCTAAAAACGTACCTACATTCACATACACTTATGTAAAGGGTGATTTTTTAAGAGCTTGATAACTTTTTTAAAAAAAAAAACGCATAAAATTTGCAAAATCTCATCGGTTCTTTATTTGAAACGTTAGATTGATTTACTTTTTGAAGATAATTTCATTTAAATGTTGACCGCGGCTGCGTCTTAGGTGGTCCATTCGGAAAGTCCAATTTTGGGCAACTTTTTCGAGCATTTCGGCCGGAATAGCCCGAATTTCTTCGGAAATGTTGTCTTCCAAAGCTGGAATAGTTGCTGGCTTATTTCTGTAGACTTTAGACTTGACGTAGCCCCACAAAAAATAGTCTAAAGGCGTTAAATCGCATGATCTTGGTGGCCAACTTACGGGTCCATTTCTTGAGATGAATTGTTGTCCGAAGTTTTCCCTCAAAATGGCAATAGAATCGCGAGCTGTGTGGCATGTAGCGCCATCTTGTTGAATCCACATGTCAACCAAGTTCAGTTCTTCCATTTTTGGCAACAAAAAGTTTGTTAGCATCGAACGATAGCGATCGCCATTCACCGTAACGTTGCGTCCAACAGCATCTTTGAAAAAATACGGTCCAATGATTCCACCAGCGTACAAACCACACCAAACAGTGCATTTTTCGGGATGCATGGGCAGTTCTTGAACGGCTTCTGGTTGCTCTTCACCCCAAATGCGGCAATTTTGCTTATTTACGTAGCCATTCAACCAGAAATGAGCCTCATCGCTGAACAAAATTTGTCGATAAAAAAGCGGATTTTCTGCCAACTTTTCTAGGGCCCAATAATAAATAAAATTCAATGATTTGCAAGCGTTGCTCGTTAGTAAGTCTATTCATGATGAAATGTCAAAGCATACTGAGCATCTTTCTCTTTGACACCATGTCTGAAATCCCACGTAATCTGTCAAATACTAATGCATGAAAATCCTAACCTCAAAAAAATCACCCGTTATATACATACATACTTTCATATACTACAAAATCGAACAGTCACATGAATTTGTAAGAAGCATTCCCGGGTCCAGCATACTTACAATCCACTTGAGTTTTCCTAACCTAACGCTACGCAAGCACACACGCATTTGTTTGCTCACACACACACACATGCAGCCTTCGCCCCGCTCAACAGAAAAATTTTGTTTGCCACCTTTTTAGCGATATCGCTTCCGATATTTTTCTCCGCACTTCAAACTTGCTTGCTTTCTTTGTTTTCAATGATAAATTGCAAAATAAATTTGAGTTTCACGCATTCGATTGCGCACACAAGTGTGTGGCTGTGTGTGTGTGTGTGGATGAGTGTGTTTGCAACGCGTTTGCGTGCACTTTCGTGCGTTCGCATTGCAAATGGATTGATAATAAATAAGTGCGTGTATAAATTTGTGATTGTGTATGTGTGTGTGTGTGATTATATGCAGTTGCGCATAAGTTTGCGTGAGCGCAAAGTCATTCAAACACACATACATATGATTATGTAAAAAACATTTGTGCCCTTATGTGTGGTTGTTGTTGTTTTTATTATTCATTTTCCCATTTGTTGTCACTACAGCGGTGGTTTTTGTTATTGTTGCACGCACGCTTTTATTTTGATTGCATTGCATTTGGGTGTACGTCAGTCTGCTGTGCGCCGCCCATCCCAACAACTTTCAATTCACCATCATCCATCTACCCAGCACCGCCTCAGCTTTTTATCCCACCATCTCAAGCGTTAAGCCATCCCCTTCGGATTTGGTTACTTTTCCGTTACTTTGCAATGCCTGCTTCACAGCAGATAATGGAAAATATTTAATGTAAACAAATTGCAAGGGAAAATGTTTGCTATTAGCATCTGCATATCATTTGGCAGCGTGTAAACTATCTATTATTGTAATGGAAGAAAGTTTACGCTTGAGGTGCGAGTTAGCGGTGGAATTATTTTTTTTTTATTCTAAGGGTGCGGTGCAATGCTCTTTAATGATTTATTAAATACTAATTCTTTATGGTATTCGGTGAATTTCAATTTTTTTAAAGAAAGGTGTGCGATTTCCAAATGAATTACGTGTTTAATCAATCAATCCGCCAAACTCAATCACACCACTGAAATACTCTTCAAACATTTTTTTTGTGATCCCTTAAATTTGTTACATGCCCAACGGAAGCCGCCCATTGGAAGATTTTTGCCTTAACTCCGAGGGCACATTACTTTCCATGCAGCAGTTTCATTTTGCGATGGACGGGACAGGAATGAGGCGAGTAGATTCTTGAGGGAGGGATTCGTGGAGGGAGAGAGACTCCTTCACCGAGTACTAGCATTTTTTCCGGTGGATGAAGGTCTAGCCACAATCCGCATCAAAGCGAATTTCTTCAACATATCGCTGATTTGCGCCCATGCCTCGACAAAAGAAAAGGACGATGTGATCAAAAATGCATTCTGTGAGCGCTTTAAACGTATCTATGAGAGCTGCCCCCGCCACGATGTCAAAATGGTGCTAGGGCACTTTAACGCCAGGGCGGGTAAAAAAATGTATCTTGAGCACAACGGTCAATGAATTCAGTCCTCACAATAAAATATCAAATGCGTTGGGGCTGATCGAACAAATCGGTATAAGAAAATTGTGAGACAGCATTTCAAGCTCCTTACGTTCAGATGCAAACGAAACTATTAGTTTTCGGAAAAGGGCAAAACAGCTAGGACGATGATGAGTGGCGTGTCACAGTGGAGAGAAAACAGACTGCCATCTCGTAAGGACACAATCCACACAACAACAACACGTGCGGAATGGGAGAAGATAGACATCGAGAGTTGAGGAAGGAAGCATTTGCAGATAACAAAAACGAGAGATGCCGAAAAGCGTTATTACGAATAGCTTGACAAGCTGGCCGACATTAGGGAATACTTCTCCGAACTGCTAAATGGCAGCGCGATGAAGATGGAGCAGACGTTCCATTGAACGACCATGAAGAAGTTCGAAAAGCAATTATCCGCCTGCAGAACAACAGTTGGCGGCGAAGAACCGATTAGGATTATCTTCATTGTAGAATGTGGTCAGATGAAAGCGTGCCCAACGATTGGTAGTAAAGTGTGCTCTGCCCAATCCACACAAAGGGAGACAACACAATCTTCGCCAACTACCATGGGATAAGCCTCCCCAACATCGCTTGTACGGTTCTATCGAACGTTTTATGTGAAAGACTAAAGCCCACCTTCAAAAAACTGAATGTGACCAGTGTGGCTTTAGGCCAGGCAAATCAAGCTGTGTAAACCGACGTTGAGCAATACCAAGAGCTCCACCGGGAAGGAACTCTCCGAGCTGTTCGCTACCAAACAAGGTTTCAGACAAGGCGACTTCTTTTATCTACTAATGCAGAAAAAATTCGAGCTGCAGAACTAAATAGAGAAAGAATAATCTTCCAAAAGGGGGTAAAGCTGCTAGCGTACGCCAATGATATTTATACTCAACAACGGCGCGGTTAGTTCTATTTCCTCCAAACTGGATAAAAGGCCAAACAAATTGAGCAAGACGAAATATCTTCTGTCATCAAACAAATAGTCACGGCACTCGCGACTTGGCTCCCACGTCACTTTTGACAGTCATAACTTCGAAGTCGTAGATAATGTTATCTATCTTGGAACCAGTATTAATGGCAACAAAAACATCAGGCCTGAAATCCAACGCAGAATGACTCTTGCAAATGACTCTTGCAAACAGTTGATATGCAATTGATAAGTCCTCTCTCCAAGAACAAAGACCAAACTCTGCAAATCACTCACTATCCTCGTACTCTTAAATTGGGGAAAGGTAAGGCTGATGAGAACAGCTGATGAGTCGATTTTACTAGTTTTCAAGAGAAAAACCGCAGTAGACGGAACAATGAGCTGTACGATATAAACGACGAAATTGACAGACTATAGTTCATTGAAGTAAGAGACAGCGGCTACGCTGGCTAGATCATGTCGACCAAATGGATGAAAAAACTCCAGCCCTGAGAGCATTCGATGCAGTACTCGACGGGGGAAGCAGTGGAAGGCTAGGCAGAGAAGAAACTGGCTACACTTGCAATAACGACTGGCGCGTTGTGAACTCGGTTATAACCGCGTAACCGGTGTCTACTCGTGTAAGGAAGAAGTAGGGACATTTTGGGCTGTTAACCATCAACATTACACCAAAGCAAATTTTTGTTATGTCTTGTGTCGCCTGTTTTCCAAGACTTCAGGTCACTGTTTCAAAAGGTCAAAAGTATTCTGTTTAAAGCAGTTGTTAAGCAGTCATGTGGCTTGGCTTCTTTTGAATAAAGAGGAATATTATTCGAGTGTGACTTTGAACTAGCTGAAAAAATTCTTCAGCATCGCTCGCCATGTTCAGGCTGCATGAAAGGAGTTTAAGAATCCACGAGCTTCATGGTAATCCCCTTAACTTGGTCCTCCCACATGTATGTATGTATGTATATAGTACAAGAAAATGCAAAATATATAATTGTATGTGTAAATATTGGATTAAGTTCAATATTTCTTCATATAATACTCGTTTTTATTGTTGTGTTGCAAGTGTTTGCTTTGTTGCAAGAAAACAATAGCACAAGAGCAACAGCATACGTATGTATACATATAGTCATATTTGATAATTCTCTAGTACTTCTCTGCTTTAGTTGTTGTTGTTTATTATTAAAAGCCAATCAAATGTCACATGCATAACACCAATGCTGTTGACAGCTGCTCAAAACAACGAGCGGACGGACGCCTAGCCGTTCGGCGCTGCCGAATACTCAACATACCAGCAGTTTAGATATGTGCGTCCACAACTAAGACGCCCCGACTTTGGGGCACACACCTTACGCCACCTTTAGTTGGACGTCAATTTACTTTCCACGTTGCAGGTGTTGCACGACACATTGTTTTATTGTTGTTGTTGCTAGTGTTACTGCACTGCCAAAGCTTAATCGTATTATTGAATTTCGTATTTGCTGACTTTTGTTTTTTCAACAAACTTTTTTGTTGCTCCTGCTATTTTTGTTGCTGTTGCACCTGCTTGGTGGCAGTGGTGGCACTGTAGCTGGCGTTCAAGCCGTTGTTTGCTTAGTGGCTGTAGTGCGTGCTTCAGTTTGATGACTGCCGTTGTTGTTGTTGCTGTTCGTTATAGCGCTATTGTTTCGGCTGTTGTTGTTGTTGTTGTTGCGCGCCCGCTGCCCGGATTAGAGTGAATTGGATTTGTAGTGGCGCTTCAAGTGCGCCTCAAGTGTTGCTCTAGCTGCTCTGCTGTGCAAAAGCGTCAAGTGTTTACCGTTGCTATTGTTGTTGTTTTATTGCAATTGTGTGCTTTGTGCACCTTAAATGCCACCAAACGTACGGACATGCATGTGTGTCAGCACATATACACACACACCTACTTCTATGGAAGTGAAAGCTCCGCTCTCACTCTGTCTATGTGCACTCAGGTGCCGGTAAGTGGGTGTTTATTTACTTGTTGTCTTTGTATGCACTCATATACTCAAACAAACATACATATATGTATATAAATACGCACACACACACATGTATTTGTGTATATGTATTTACATAGCTGTTCAGTGGACATATGTTGTTATATTTTTTATTGCCACCTTCTTCCCAGCTACTGCTATTCTCAACTAGCTGCCACTCCCTTTCTTAAGTTACCACCTTCCTGTACCGCTTCTTCTTCTTACTCTTTTCCTCCACCTTCAACAATATTCATATGTTATTATTAATCTTGCGTTATGCTTATGTTTGTCTGTATGTACATATGTATGTATGTTTGTACTCCTATTTGTTATGCCATTAAGCATATTGCACTTGACTGCTCTATCAATTTTGTGTTGTTATTATTGTAGCTGTCATGCAAACCTTGTTGTTGCTATTAAATTGTTTAAACGCTCATTTCGGTTGGCCTTACTCACATACACATACTTACATATAAATTTGTATTGTTGGGGACATTTACGGTTGCTTTCTTGACATGTCAAAATGATACAGAAACACTTTGACATCTCCATATTGACCAAAATAGAATTTTATTAAATCTTTGTATGACAATTTATGTATTTATTTGAAATTTTATTCACCACAATATCATAATAATTTGTTGAATTTAAGAGACGTTTGAGTCTTTTCATTGATTTTTGGCATCATAAAGTATGTAGAAGGGTTGGAGCTGGTTTGGAATTGTCAAGAGTTCCTCTTAAATATTGTTACATATTCAACAAAAACAAACGGTATTTTAAAAATACTTGATTAAGAGGTATAGTGTGGCCTTATGTCGGACACAACTGCCCCTCAAGACGTGCTTTGACGGTTAAGAAAAACCAATTGGCGATAGATTTTTGTCAGTTATGACAAACTCCACGCAATTGACATACCCTCAGTAAGTGAAAACGGCTGAAAATTTTATGTATTATTTGTACCAAACCCTTCATGATTGTTTTACGTTTAACAATATTTCATCGATAATCGATAAATGTGAGATTAATTTTCATCAACAGTAAATTGACTTTCATCGTTATCGATTTATTTTTTCAGTCAATAAAAATTATTGGATTTTTCGTAGGATAAAGCTTAAGACGAAGTTTCAATTTAAAGAGTGGTAAATGAACTCAATAGTCATCAAGAAGGGCTTAGAAGGCTTAGTCTATTACAAATAATGAAAATTTTGCTCCAGATCCTTAACAGCATCCAGGATGATGGAGACAGAACCATACATTGCAGTGGGCACTACAAAGGAGCTGCTCCGCATGGAGGAGAAAGTGCAACAGGTAGAAGGAACACCAAGCTATTTCTGGGAGATTACAACCTTGCAAGGTTTAAGGAAATGATCAACCTTCTCCGAGACAAATTCCGCCTCCTTGTTACGCTCTATACAGAACACTGCAGGCTCAGGAAATGCTTGTCTAACATAAGCACAGCCTCTTGCACAAACTTCCGGTTCTGTAACATGAAACAGGAAACTCTACAATACCTGATACTGGATTGCCCAGCAACTTGTAGAAGCAAGTGGCTAAAGAACTGAAAATATCCGGCCGCAGCATCCGACGCATATTGAAAAATGAGCTCAAGGTCAAGCCTTATAAGTTCCAAAAAGCCCATAATCTCACACCAAAGCAGCAACAAGTAAGACTTGAGAGAGCGAAGCAGTTGCTTCGCTTGGCCGAAAGCGGTCAAATTCCGAACATTGTGTTTTCTGACGAAAAAATTATTCCAATTGAGCAATTCGTAAACTCTCAAAACGATAGGGTAATCTAAGTCATCGGTTGGCCACCAGGAGGCAGCACCCGCCACAAATAATGCTTTGGGCCGCTGTCACCGTGGATGGGCGCTCTCCAATTGTTTTCATCGAGCCTGGCGTCAAAGAAAATGCGACATATTATTTGGAAAGTGTTCTGGATGCTGCTTTGAAGCCATGGGCAAACAAAAATTTCGGTCGCAAACCATGGGCGTTTCAACAACACTCAGCACCGTCTCACAAAGCGCGAGTGAACCAAGAATGGCTGAAAAACAACGTACCGAACTTCATTACATCCACACAATGGCTTTCGAATTCACCCGATGCGAATCTAATGGATTATTCTCTCAGGGTCATTTTGGAGAGCAAGATCCGAAGTAAAAAATACTACAGACTCGAGATGCTGAAGAAAGCCATTGTCCATGAAAGGCCCAAAATACCGGCAAGTCACATTCGAGCAGCTTGCGATTCGTTTTTTCATCGTCTCAAGGCCGTAGTTAAGGCAAAAGGTGATCATATCGAGCAAAAGTGAATTGATCCTGAACTATTGATTACGTTCACACATTTGTACTTTAAAATAAATAAAAATAATTTTCCAAACCGAATCTATGGCTTAATTGGTTACACTTCGAGTGCCAGACCCTGTAGCTTTGAGATCGCTGACTGAGCACTGATATTTACTTATGCAGTGTTTGGCCTCACTATCTAGGTGAACAGTCAAAGCGGAGTCTCTGGAAACTCCATGACAGATGGGCGAGCAAGGGAGGGTACATTTTTTCTGATTACATAGCATTGAAATCGAGTTGGGTGTCCACTGTCATATTGAGCTCTAGCGCTCTGAACTCCGCGTGTGTTAACGGACGCTAGTCAAGAACTGGCTCTTTTGCAACTCTGACATCCGTCTGGCCTAGTGGGAAACACTGCTGATCCACTGAACTTCTCATACTCAGTTAGGTTTATCTTGCCGTGAACGTGGAAGTTCTTACAATGACCCAAGGCTGCAAATTTTGTCGGGTGCTAACTGTCACAGTTGAATGAAGCAAGGTGAAGTGGAAACACCCAGTCATTTTCTCCTCAAAGTGTTAGTTCCGCTTTGGAAAATTGAGATTGTGACTCAACGATAGTCATATTTTTGGCAAACCTGGCGAATTATTGATATCAGGTACTCCAACAAATTTGTGACCAATAGAGTGGAGATCTTCCTCTTCCTCTGCTTATCCGGAATTTTTTCATCTATTCGGACGACATGACCTAGCCAGCGTAGCCGATCTCTCTCAATTCTCTGAACTATGCCAAAGTAATATCGTTGTATATCTCGTACAGCTCATCGTTCCATCGAATGCAACATTCGCCATTGGCAATGTAGAAAGGACCATATATCTTCCACAGAACCTTTCTCTCGAAAACTCGAAACGCCGACTCATCAGACGTTTTCATAGTCCATGCCTCTGCATGGAGATAATTAGTGACTTGCAGAATTTGGTCTTTGTTCGTCGAGAGAGGATTTTACTTCTCAATTTCGTACTCAATCCGAAGTAGCAGCTTTGGCAGCGGAGTCGAGAATGCGACGACTGTTTGTTTGATAACAGGAGGTATTTCGTCTTGTCCACATCGCTACTAGAACCATTTGCTTTCCTTCTTTGTACAACCGGGAAAAAGCAGAACTAACTGCTTGTTTTTTATCGCCACTGATATCGATATCATCGGCGTACGCCAGCAGTTGTTTCATTCAGCTCGAATTATATTCTCCAGCAGTGGTATCGAAAGCCTCGGAGAGGCCCTTGCTTATCCTGACGAAGCTTTTGGCTTTGCTCAACGTTGACACAGCCGCATTAGTTTTGCGGGGATACCAAATTCAGACATCCCGGCATAAAAAAACCTCCTTTTCGTGATGTCAAAAATAGCTTTAAAGTCGACGAAGAGGGGCAACTTTTCCAAGATTTAACGCATTGTGACATCGATTGGGGATCAAGTGAACCATCTTCCGGTGCCATGGTTTCATTGCCATTAAGCTGACTGGAGTAGTGTTCTCTCCATAATTTCAGTATGATCTGGGCATCAGCCACTAGATCACCTCTGTGAGTTCAACAGGAGTAATCTCCGATCGTGAAACCTTTTGTTAGTCGCCGCATATTTTTTCACACCAACGCTTAGTCTAATTGTCCATACACTTGCTACATGTAAGCGATTTCTTCTGTTTCGTCTCATTTTTGAAATGCCATTCACTAAATTATTGGACAGTTTTGATATAGTATTCATGAGCCTTTAATAAATGTGGAGTGCTTAGTTACATCAAGCATCTCGACGACGTTTTTGGAAAAGATTCAAGTCTGCGAGTTAAGGCTGATTAGACTTCAGGTATACTAACTTAAATGTGAACAATTAGCTATAAACTATTGGAAAAAAGGAAAAGGAAGAAGGAAAAGTTGTAGCAGATAGATGAAGTCACAAGCTCGCATATAACCGTTGGGAGTAAATTCAGTGAAAGATTGTATGGCTTTCAAGGGGTTAAAAATATACTTTGGAAAAGGTGTGGACTTAAGTTGTGCTCACAAGTTGGCAAGAATCTATGCAATGAATAAGCTAAGCTGTCAGAAATTGTAGGGAGATGTAATCCGTATGATGTAATGAACTCTATCAAAAAGGCTACCATTTTGCTTGAAAGAAAGCAATTGATTTTGGATTTTTTTGGAATTTTATTTTTAATCATACAATAGAAAATCAAATTAATGTTATTTTCGTGAAAGTACAAGGTGTTTCACATTTACAAACAATACCACATGCAAAACAATTTAACCAATCAACACCCACATCAGTTTGTATGCAACGCTGAGTGTCGATTACTTGTAGAATTTTTCCAATGCAGCATTTACTCAAGCAAATCCAACAATTAATCCTACACCTGTTGGGAAAGGGGCATACATGCAATAAGCTTACAAACAATACAAGCTTAATAACACTTAACCTGTCCATCAACAGAACGGGCAACGGCGCATAAGTATCTTTGGTGCACTTGGACGTGCAACATGCCAATAATGCTTTGGGCAGGCGACGAGTACACAAGAAAACCAAAATTAAAGTAGAGTGTAAAATAGAGTGTAACAAGTTGTTAATATGCCCGGTAATTCGAGCAAAATGAATTTCGGTATTTCCGACATCAAACGCATTACCAAGCATTATCGACATGTACATATTTCTGACAGCTCAATAGAGTTATTTCTCTGCAAGCAATGATGGTGCTTAGCTGGCAGCTAGATAGAAGCGGAGCATGGTGAAGCAAGTGAATTACTGGATTATTGAAAGAATAAGTGGCATGCAACGGCACGCAACTGCCAAAACAATACATGCGTTGCATATAGCTATGTATGTAGTTGTGTAGGTGCAACGGTATGCATGTCGGTTTCGTTGTCTGTAAATCCAATTCAATACACGGTAATGCAATCTAAGCCGGCCTGTGTAAATACGATTTATTGACGATTTTTGAGTGATTTTTCAGTTTTCACGAAATCATTTCGTTGCTTTCTCGGAAAAGCAAATAAAATGTAAGACCTTTCGTATGATTTTTGTGATTTTTCAGGCACACACACTAGCTACATATTTTCCAACACTTATTCCTCAATTCCTCATGTCATAACTTGCTACATATTTTCCAACACTTATTCTTCAATTCTTCATATCATAATTTGCTTTCATTTATTTCAACGCAAATGTCTTCATTTACTAGCCTTACTAGCACATAATGCCTTTACAATTCTGAAGTCTCTTGCCGGCTTCCGGACATGTTGCATGGCCAATGTAAGGACGCACGCACTGACCGGCTCACAAATGCATACAAACAAATCGGCATGTTGCATGCCACAAGCATTGGTAAGACAGCTTGTATTGACAGCTCACTGATTTCTGCTGTTCGCCTTCAGTATGCAGCTGTCAGATTTATGGTTACCTGCCTGGCATATCCAATATTTTCCTATAAAAAATTTTCTTCATATTTTTTTCATAAGCCCACACTCTCACGCAAACAATTGTGGAAGTCAAACGTCTGTTCTATTTAGCACTTTAACACTTTAGAAATTTCCATTGTTGCATTCTTATTTTCTTCTCCTTTTTAGTTATTCATATCCTTCACCGGTCATTTTTGTGGCCGCCATAAAACTGACATTTCAATTTTTATGCGCACTTAAGCGCCTTTTCGGCAGTCTTTCTCTAATACACCCACAATTTTTCGTCGTAAAGGCGGCCTCTGAGGTGGGCGTCGATAATCTTTTTTTTTAACTCTCTTCGGCTCTTCTATTTTTGTGGCGTCTCGCGTAGACTCTCTTGATTTTCCCACAATTTGTCATGCGCGCCACATGACTTTGATCGGCACACAGCGTGTGTATTCTGTTCTTTCATTTTCTTACTTTAGCTGTCTTCTGTTTTAATTAAAAGGTAAGGAAAATTCGAAGCATCATTTCGAAAATGAAGGAGATACAAATGCAACTTGGAGGGTGACCAGAAAAATATTTAAAAAAAACTTGATAGAAATGCAGCAACTAAGCACCGTTTTATTCAACAGGGATAAACGGAAACAAGATTTAAAAAAAAAAAATAGCTCAATTTTCTATAACTCCTGCTAAATATGATCGAAACCTTTGACTTGAGCAGATTTAAAGAAGTCATTCGAGGTGGTGAAGAAGGAAATGTATCAAGGTCAAATTTATGTATCGTAATTTCGATTAAAGGTGACCACATGTTGAAGTTGTTGAAGTTATTTGAGATAGTCATACTCAGCCACTTAAAAGATTCCTTTGAGCGAAAATCTCTGACAAAAGTAAAACTCATCTTCTTCTTCTTTACTGGCATAGGCACTGCTTACGCGATTGTAGCCGAGTTATCAAAAGGGGCCCCGTCGTTTCTTCTTTTTGCAATTTGGCGCCAATTCGATGTACCAAGTGCTGCCAGGACCTTCTCCACCTGATCTCTCCAACGGAGGACTTTACTTCTCAATTGCCTAATCAGTCCGAAGTAGCACTTGTTGCTCAATGCCAGTTTATACAGTCGTATTAGTATAGATACCAAATTCAGACATAGCGACTTAAAGGATAATTGTTTTTCTTGCTGCCAAAGGCAGCTTTGAAATCAAGAAACAGGTTGTATGTGTCGATTCTCTTTTAACGGGCCTTTTCCAAGATTCACATAAAACGCTCAATAGAACCTTATATGCGATTATGAGGAGGCTTATCCCATGGTAGTTAAAACAGATTGTGAGGTTTGCATGTTTGTGGATTGGGCAAAGCACACTGAATTTCCGATTGTTGGTCTTGCTTTCGTATTCTACAAATACTTGGTGCATTCTCTTATCAGTTCTTCGCCGCCGTATCCATTGACCCCCGCCACTTTGTGGTTCTTCAGACGGGTAATTGCTATTCGAACTTCTTCATTTTCGGACAATGGAACGTTCGCTTTATCGATGTCGCTTGGGGAATCGGCTTTATTCAATTTGGATTATGCTTTCAGCCGGCTGGAGAAATGTTCCCTTTATAATTTCAGTACGCTCTGGACATAGATCACGTGTAAAGGTTCTACAAGAGTATGCCTTGTCGGCCTTAAAACCTTCTGTTAGTCTCCAAATTTTTTCGTAGAATTTTCCAGCATTACCACTCTCGGCCTGCTTGTCAAGCACTTCGTATTCACATATTTCGGCCTCTCTCTGTTTTGTCTATTGTGGTCGATTGTAACATTGTAAGGTAGGCAGTCTGGTTTCTTTACACTGCGACACGGCAATCATCGTCATACCAGCTGTTCTTTACCATTTTCCGAAAACCAATGATTTCGGTAGCAGCTATGCGCGAGGATCTCGGAACGTACGCTCGTCTAAAACACTGAAGGCATCTATCGCAACGTGATTTGGTTGGTGGCTTTTAAATCCGTAGACCAGGTAGTGTTATGAATTTTTTTTACAGGAATTTAGTACATCAGATAATCATATTTTGGACCCGGCGAGGTCTATCAGCCCCAATCCATTTGGGGACGTTTCATCATAGAATCTGAATTTACCGACCGTTGTGCCAAAGATATGTTCTTTGCCCACCCTGACATCGCAGCGTAAGTACTCGTATGTGTTAAAACTTGTCAATGATATGTTAAAGAATTTGACTTTGGCGAATCAGGGATCGGAAATCGTGAGCTGCTTGAGCCATTTATAAAATAATCGTTTCTGGCTACTCCTAAGTGAATGGCAATAAGTGAACTTTCCTCACTTCCGTGAACTTCCACACATAACTCCACTCTCTACCCTTCTTTAGTCATCAAAAATTAATGACACACGGAATAATTTGAATTTTATAAATCCAATATTGGCAACATTTCTTAAGTCTTATGTCTTATGGTAAAAAATGATCATAAGGTGCTTTGGTCTCAATCAATAAACTAAACAGAAATCTTTCTTCGGCCTACTCTTCTAAAAGAGAAGCTCTAAACCCAATCGCTTAGAAAGCTGGTTATCTTCGAGATTGATCCAAAATGAGTATTCATGATTTATCGCATTTCAGGTTATTTTAATTGGAATATTACTTCTAATTGTTTTTTTTTTTATATCAAGAATAAAATTTTATAATTCACGAGCATTCTAAAAATCGTAGTTATGGTGACAGTAATCCCTGGAAATCACTTCCCTTGTTTACAACAAAATTCAATGTAATAATTTAAGTAAATTCTACTTTTCCTTCATAATAATAAATATAAATACGTAATGAAGTGACAAATTCATCTTCAAATTTTGGCAGTTGATCGTCAAAACAACCAACTCATTTAGCGTCGTCTGGTCACCCTACATATGAGATTTCACGTATATTTTGTTTATCTAGATTTAAGTAACCATCAAAGAAACAAACACATACATCATTCATATATTTGATATTACTCTATATATTCTACAGTAAAGTTTAGCTAAAGAATCAGCAGACCACACGAATTTCTCACCGGCGACTTACCCTGGATACTTATGTGTATCGTCCTATAAAAACATTCCCAATGACTTAACAAGTTTATGTATCAATTTTTATATCACGTTTTCAAACTTGAAACATTTCAAGTGTCTGAATGGGGAATTATTACGCAACATTTTCATATTATCTTATACAATATACTTGGTAGTGTAGCATGTTCGCCTCTCAATTGTTCTCCATGCAACTATTGGTAATGTATATAATAATATATTGAATAATATCTACGGCGCCACGTAGCACAAACTCTCATTGTTGTACTGAGTTTCGTGAGGCGTTTCTGTCTCAGAAAAAATTAGGCTGGTATGAGTTGGAATAAGTGCAAACTTATACTCGTACATGATATTTGGTGTATCATTTACGTTATCAGTATCTTTCTTATCAGACTTATGAGAGGAGACACTCGGTAAAAAACATCCTGAATGCAGTTCCAAATAAATAAGCCTACCTATACATAAATTTTGATAATTACCTTTAGTAAGCCCTTATATGTAATTTAAACACGTCAGATTTAGTGCTAAATTTTTTCGACGGCAATTTTTTATTGTATTACCAGGCTATTTCAGCGTTCAGAAAAAAGAGTGTTATTATTCTATCCAAACGTGATTTATAGGGTTCTTATTTTCGGTATATAGGTACCATACAAAATATGCCAATACAAAATCGAAATACCGAAATTTCACGATTTGAGTCCTTTTATGTTGTACAGGTTTTGGTAGTAATATGTTGGTAGTATTACTAGTGGCTCCTAAACTCGGTTGGACCATTAACCTTCCGAAACTCTTAGCTGGTACGCAACAGTACCCAGCGAACCGCCTAAAGTATTATGTTTTCTTACCAAAAGCTGTGAACTGTGAGTCTAGCAAATTGGACAAAGAGTATTATTCTAGGTATTGCTACAAGCCTGGCAGAAACGGTTCAGTTCGGACTATTATGAGGGCTGCTATATATATTTCTGGCCTAATAATGAAAACAGGCATATTTATCAACGAAAATGTTTTTTTTTTTTCGTTGGATTTGGCTCGTCTTGGAAGAACCACACGGTAGACTGCTGTTTTGTTTCGGGCTCATACGCATAGATCCATGATTCGTCACCTGTGACGATCTTATAAACGTCTTTTGAAGCACCGCGATCGTATTTTTTCAGCATTTCTTTACACCAATCCACACGAGCCTTTTTTTGAGCGATTATCAAATTGTGCGGGATCCAACGAGAACAAACCTTTTTTACGGCCAGGTGTTCATGCAATATCGAATGTATGCTGGTGGGAGAAATGCATAGGCATGTCACTATCTGAAGGTATGCTACATGACGGTCTTGTATTATCAGTTCACGTACGGCATCGATGTTTTCTGGCCCAACGGCTGTTTTTGGACGACCTTCACGGAATTCGTCTATGAGCGAGCGTCGGCCACGAATGAATTCGTTGTAACAGTTTTTCACAGTGCTATAGGATGGTGCTTCATAGCCATACAAAGATTTAAGTTCATCGATGCACTCTTGTCGTGATAATCCACGTCGAAAGTTGTGAAAAATTATCGCACGAAAATGTTCACGAGTTAATTCCATTTTTTGGCCGAGATTAATTTTTCAATTCCCTATAAATAAAACAATTCACCATTGAATGACAAAACGTTCTGAGTGATGTTATGCTAAAATATATCAAACTTTCCAATGGAAATGTCAGATTGCACCTGGCAACACTTAATGTTGCCTAGTCCAGAAATATATATAGCAACCAATGTATAACATAAAGCTGCCATACAAACCGAACGCTCCAAATCAAAATAAAAACTTTTAATACCAAAGAAAATATATAAATACTGAATGTTATAAGAAATACACTTGTGAAAGCCATTGAAGCTTCGTTACAGTCGCCGTTATTTCTTGCTTACAGTATATTTCAGTATTATATTGCATCGGCGCCTGTACATATGCTTCGCCAAAAAAAAACTTTCAAAAAACTCTTATGACATATTGTTCAAAAACACTTTGTTGACAAACATTTAGCAGTATGAGTTAGCATATAACTTGCGCGATAGACCATTAACGTATGCACAAACACTTTGAAATATTTCACATTTTATTATTTTCGTGCTTGTGACACTTTCACTGACATCCACCGCTTGTCTATAAGTTTGGTAACATCCTCACGCCAACTTCTCTTCCATATTTTATTATTATTGAATGATCGCGCATGTATGCAGATGTGTGTGTGTGTGCATGCTGTACCGTGTATCGTAGAAGTAAACGCACTTTACCTGCATTAAGTGTCTCCATCTTAATCAATTTTCGCTTTCAAAGACAATAACACGCACACCAGGTGCGGAGGGTGGGGACAGATAGGCGACCTACTTGTTTATGCTACACTTTAGAGCTCTAGCATCTTTTTGCGCAAATTTGTGCAAATATAAATATATGTGTATATGTGTGTGCAATTCAGTATCGTTCACACCTTCTCCTCACATCTTCAGCTCCACTGGTGTCTTCACATTCTTGTCTGCAAAGTTTTCACGCATCAATACATTTATTATTCCTATTTCGCTCCTCATCTTCACCATTTGTTTTTGTATGTTTTGTTCAGTTTTCATTGTCGTTGTTGTAATATTGCGAACTTTTATCAATTTGTTTGGCATTTGTACATTTTCTTTGAATGCGTATCAATAATTCGAAATTGTATTTTCTATTTACAATTTTTTCTTCGCATTTTTTTTTCTCCTACATTTGCCTTTTATTTTATTTTCCATCTTGCATTATTTAATTTGCAAAATGTTATGTGCTTGAAAAGTGCCAAAAAGGTGCGCCATTCGTTACAGGCGAGCACACACAGGTTTGTATATACACACATACATGTAGGTGTTACTGAGTGCGGGCACATTTCGCATCGATCTCGCACGAGTTCATAATAGACGCGATGTTAG
This sequence comes from Bactrocera correcta, assembly GCA_027475135.1. NCBI lineage: Eukaryota > Metazoa > Arthropoda > Insecta > Diptera > Tephritidae > Bactrocera > Bactrocera correcta. The sequence goes on along the minus strand of CM050323.1, from coordinate 133,520,434 downwards.
AGTGTGTGTGTTATGAATAATTTAGCATGGCAGACATATAAAAGGATACTTTGCACTTAAGTTTGACTTCTTAGATTTGAAATGTTTAGTTGTTGTTATATGTATTTATTTTGAAGCGTTTTATGAGAAAGGAATAGTAAATGTTAAAGAGACATATTCGTAAATATCAGAGATATGGTTTCTTTTGTTGCCGCAGACAGAAAAGAAATAATTCTATACGAATTAGAGCTCCCAAGAATACATGGAAGGTTGGTTTACGATTCTTCAAGCCGTGAACTCCTGAAAAGATGAAGTTGATAGCATATGCTCAGTTTACAGACAAGATAGTGCTCAGAGGGTACCCAATGAAAGCAAAAGAAATTACTTTTTTTTATATACAGAGGATGAAAACTAATGGTTAACCGGCGAAAACTGTTGCCAGAGCCAGGATTGACGGTCAAGATGGTTTTGAGGTGTGTTTAGTATGTATGGAAGGGAGTCCTCTACTATAACCTACTTTTCTACTTTGGAACTCTTTATTCGGACATGTACTGCCAACAATTGAACTTACTGAAGAAACCAAACGCTTAGAGCGATCAGCTGTGGCCAATAAGAGAGGAATGATGACAGCATCAAGCCGCATACCTTGATGGTATAAAAGCCAGTAGCTAGAGGAGCTCAGTGGAGAAAGCTGTTTTTCATGGTTTGTATGATTGGCAATGACAATGCCACGTAAGTTCCTCAAAAGCGGGTTATAGACACTTGAACATTAAGTCCATGTTATGTGCTCAGTTTATGGGAAAGATAGAGCTTAGGTGATACCCAATAAAAGCAAAAAAAAAAAGAAGTTCCTTCTTCTAATGAACTATAAATAATTCTAGAGGGAAAAAGAAAAAGACCTTCTGGGTAAAAAATGATATCAGGAATGAAGAGCCGACAACTCTTAACTCCACTTTTAATGCTTCCATCCATCCCAATGAACCACAAGCCGAAGCCAAGACTGGATTAAGATCCCTTTTGTAATACGCCGCAGTATTTTTCGACGTTAACCGACGTATATCCATTATAAATCGATAGACTTATGTAGGTAAAGGTTTCTATATAGAGTCATTTTCATCATCTGACAAGGCCGATAATATTTTCAAAAGAGTTGAGCTATATTAAAGGTCAATAGTGTGATTCAAATAGATAAAAACTTTCTGATTTCATAAAATATTAGGAAGAAGCCCTTCAGCTTAAAAGCCTATAAATCGAGAGAAAAATATGTTCAACCAAAATTGAGAAGACTAATTCAAGATTAGTTGTTGAAAAACTCATTAACGCTTTCTAAATATAAAATATTGAAACCTACAAGAAAACATTGAAACTAGTAATAGTAGTAATAAAAGCTGGATATCAAGTTTCTACTTTTCTTGATAGCTATGGTACTTTACTTTGAGGCTTCCTATTATAATTATCTTGATAATTTTTGACAGCAAAATAACAACTTTCCACTTGCGATCAGACGTCTTCAGAATCTTTAAAAACACTATTTTAATACTGATATCTTTACTCGAAAAAATGCTATCTACTTAAGGTCTTTTTTCGGGGTTTCAGATGGGATATATTAATGTAGAAAAAAATCCTAACAGAAGAAAAATATGACATACTTCGCTAATGCGAATTTTGTCTTAAGCTTAGGGTATATTATAAAATGCAAAATTTTCTTTTTCTTCTTTTTTTTGCCTCGAACTATTATTTGATTTTCGTAATCTCAGTCATGTAAACCGCCGAATCTTCATCCTTGAACCATATGTTCAGATAACGTATTCAATTGTTATGGAGTAATAGGTGTCCTTTCTATAAAACTTAGGGGCGCATAAAACATTGGGTGAAGAAAAATAAGTCATTATTATATTTTCCGTTTTCCTGATTTCTCGCAAAACATTTCTATTAGACATTCCATGCACCACCTCATCAATTGTTGTCTTCGTTCACGCTTCAGAACAATATATGTACATATATATTATAACAGTCACTATGAAAGATGAATAATTACCTAAAACTTACTCATCCAAGTGATATTAGATAATTACTTGAGGACATCGAAAAATTTACGCGTCCTCCAGGGTTGAAAAAGATGAGCTACCTGAGTGGTCGCCAATCCTACGCCCTGTAACGTAGTAAAAACTCTAAATTGAGATGAAATGAACAGAGGGTTTCACAAGGTGGTGTCCTCTCAACGTTGCGGTTTAACTTCTACATCTCGAAACTATCTCATACACCAGAGGGAATTTCTATTTACCTTGTACGCTGATGATTGCATAATAATGACGTCTGACGATGGATGTTGTCAAAAGTAAACGTATATATCTCCGACTTTTCTAGCATCCTCGCTGCGCGTAACCTAACACTCTCCCGCAAAAAGTCCACAGCGACCATATTCACTAACTGGACGAAGGAGTATAGACTTGACCTTAATATTGCAGTCGATGGCGTTAAAACTCTACTGTAAATAGCCCTAATATTTTAGGTGTGACATTCGACAGCATCACCGAGCATCTGCACAGTGAGGCTCCAATACTCCTAATTAAGGAGCATGATGGCTTCCTCTCCAAGCAGTTTGTGCTGGGGTACTTTCGTAGAAATCTTCCCTGCAGTCACCTGTTTGTAGAGAAACCGCTTCCAGGAGCATAAAGAGGTCCTTCCTTGATCATAGAAAACCATACGCCAATCAGACTTCGGATGGAGCCATAACACCTTCTCGGACTCAGTGAATGGCGTACTTGGAGTCAAACCACCACCCATTACAGACGAAGAGCTCGAGTTACCGCAAGAATCGAGAGTGATCCGTGCGCATCTTCGTTCTGGATACCGTAGCAGGTTAAACACCTGCTTTTCCACAATCGATCCCGAGATATCAAATAAAATACATATATCCAGCGTACAATGGCACTGTCGAAACAGCACGTTTACCGGACACACCGTTTGATGATTTCGATGAAAACCAACTTGAACCTTACCACTCAAGCGAGGATTAGATGACCGCTACAACAACAACCACAATGAGTAATTACCGTTTCGTCAACAGTGTGAGTAACAGGAACCGAACCAGATATTCATTCAGTTTTTGGTTCCTTCACCCCTCACAAATCCTTTCTCTCAAACACTCTATACACAATTTCTTCTGAACAATGTAATGGGGTTGAGTGAGTAACTACGGTTTCGTGTTAGACGGATCGACGTAACCGGAACATATCGGAATATTTAGATCACCAAGAACTGCCCTCAAGACATGATTCCTTAAAATTATTTGGGAAATTTTTTCCTTACGCAACCTTGTTAAACATGAAGTCCCTCAAAATTTTGTCGTAATATCTCAAATAAGGAATATGTCTAACCAAACAGTTAGACTTTTTTTAATGGCAAGTAATACACCTTCCTGTGATTCGTCTCTACTGTTTTAGTTGATTATTGGAAAAAAAATTGTGAAGGAAATATTTTAAAACTCAAATAGAATCTGAGAGATTATCTTTTTTTCTTGGTGAATGAACACTATTTTTTGTCGGATGCCCGATTTTACTCAAGGTACCAATACCAGTAGCATAGATAGGTGTACGTTTTGTAGAGGCTTTAGTAGTATTCTGCTCACTTCGAATAAAGACTTTGCAGAAAGAGTATTCATATTGCTTTAGTATTCTTTTGGGACTTCGAGCACACACTTTGTTGGTAGAGGAATCACATAACTTTAGTAGTCTTCTGCAGACTTTGAACAAAGACTTTTCAGAAGGAGTAGGCTTTGGTGCTATTCTGCAGACTTCGAGCACAGACTTTGCGTCCTCGTCGGAAACAGCCCGTATATGCTACTACTACAGGTTTCAGCTGAAAACAGAGACTTTAAACAAACATCTAATTTTTCATATTGAAGAATGAAAGGATTTTCATTTCTACAAACTTGCTACTCTTTCCTCTCCTTTTACTCAACACCAATAGCATTGAAAGTGCAATAACCTACGGCGTTAACTATTAAATTTCTTTGCGTGAAATATTTCAACAAAAATTTTATTTTTCATGCCGAGAAAGTTCCAGCTCATTTGTGGTTGGCTACGTTACACCACACATGTAAAATAGTTACTTCATAAACTGTCACAAAATATATGAAATATTTCTCCGCATATTTCAAGTTTTCCGTTATGTTTCGACGAATGCATACACATTAAACGACACATCTACACATTTACCGTTATTCCAGCATTTGTAAATGTCCTTGCTTGCTTCAACTTCTCATATGCCTGGATAAGTTGGGTTCGTGCGTTTTCCGCACCTTTTTTTGTTACTTTCGCTGCAGCAATGCAACCCAGCTGCACATAGAACAACACATTCGCCCAGGCTAACAGAGTGGCGGCGTACAAGAGATGATGAGGTGGCACGCTGGCTGCCAGGGACTTGCTTTCGGTAGTGAAAATAAGCTCATAAACTTTTCAACCTACCACTTCATGCGTAACCTAACTCCGTAATTACATTAACGCTTATCAACAGGCGGCATTGAAAATGTGAAAGAACTGTCTAACGAGAGAGCGCAGAGCGCCACAGATAAATGTCGAGAGTGAGCACATACAAATGCAGTTGGCATAAAATGAGCTAGAAATGTGAGAGCAACTGTATAATAAGGATATGTGGACATTTTAAGGATATAGGTGCGCTCTGTGTGCCGTTTCCCAGCGTTCCTACGCAAGAAGCAACAATTATCCGTTTAGTGAGCGCAGTTTGTAGGCCACGCTCTCACTTGTGCGCTCTTCGTGCTTTTGTATACCTTTTTGTAGCTGCTTAATGGCGCCTAACCTGTAATAAAGGTGAATGAAGTAAGCAGCAGCAACGACAACAACGGCAACGAAGTTGCCGAAGGATATGCTTACGAAGTTACTACTGCTGAGTATAATTTCCGTTATTTATTTTCGTTATTTTTTGTCGTTTTATTTTTCACTGCTGTAGCAACAAAGTTGCGCATTACTCCTTTCGCCCGGTGTGTGGGTGTGCTACTTAACGATTACCGCTCTTTCGTGTGCATGTATGTTGGTGTATGTGTGCGCTTTTTGTAGGCACCTCCCGTGTTGCAAAGGTGAGAAAAAAGTAGCAAAATGTAATCAATAATTTTAAATATTTAATGTGCAGGTGAAACGAAATGGAAATTGAAATGTTTCTCTTCACCTGGCATTCAGGGGTTCACCAGTGAAGTAAGAAGTTTCACATACAAACAATTTTTTCCACGTAGATTTGACAGTGAAGCATGTAGTAGATTAAGGGAAATGAGATTTATATGGCGAGCATATTTTTATGTGAAATAAGTGAGATATAAAACTAAAGTGATTTCCTTTTTTAAGACGCTTAAGTAGGTTGCGAGTTCGTTTCGTTGATGGGCGCATAAAAAATATGCATTGCACGAAAGGAATAATACAGTAGTTGAATTTGGTGAATTCTCTAGCTGGGTTGCATGATTTTATATATTAGGTTATGTAAAGTACTCTAGCGTCTCTGAAAATTAATGTTTATTACGGCAAGCAACAGAAAAAACGAATGTTGAGCAAATCTCCACACACTCACGCATTATATGACACTGACCATGATCTGGCTTCAGCTAAAAAATTGCAGATTTCTCTCCAAGAAGTTGTTTATATGGCGGAAACGCCGATATTAGACCAGACCACTATAAGATATACATAGTTTGCATATAAACTGATTAATCAAAATGAAGCCATAGTATTGGAAACATTTCTATTTGACGGGATATCTTCACGAAACTTAACTCGGATACAAGACATTGCCGTATCATTCGAATATGTTGCTCAGATCAGATCAATATAGCATATAGCTGCCACTCAAACTCAAAATCAAGATATAGATCCACATAAAAGCGGGAGCGGAAGCTCGTAAGTACAAGCGGGCCGATCGAAACCAAGTTCTTGCAACGGAAACTTTTATATTTGATGGCATATCTGCCCGAAATTTTACCCGGATTACGGCACAAGACATTAGCACAGCTGCCATTCAAACTGTTCAATCAAAATCAAGGCGTAGCTTTCCATAACATATGGAGCAGGAGCGTGGCTATCGACCAAAAATCTTTTACAGTGGAGCCATAAATGCCTTCAACTCAGTTAATGGCATACTAGGAGTCAAATCACCAAAAATGCAGACGAAGAGCTCGAATCGCCGCGAAAACCGAGAGTGATTCTTGCTCAGCTTCGTGCTGGATACTGTAGCAGGTTAAACTCCTACTTATCTAGAATCGATCCTTACATAACAAATATGTGTTCAGCGAGCAACAAGTTCCCGCATGACAATAACACAACTTTGCATGACCTGCTAACCCTACACATCTGACAGCCCTCTCTCTATGGTCCGACTCCATTGAAACAGCACGTTTCTTAGGCCTACCGTTAAATGACCTCGTTGACCAACTTGTCTCATCCTTACCATCTTAACGGGGACTCGATATCCGTTAACAACAAAAACCTAAAAATCACTAAACTGCCGCCGTGAACAGACAACGTTTTTCGTTATGTAGATTGAAGAGCTTGCAAAATTTTTTATTAGTTAATGTGAATTATACGGGTCGAAGGGAAAACCCCGGAGTTTAGTCAAAACTTAACTTTTGTTGACTGAAGTAAACTGAACTACTATCCATAGCACTATGTTATACCGAAGATTAACTGGAGTATTGCGCTGCTTTGATATTTTTTTACTTCTTTATTCATACCCTTTTGGGGAAAAACTGAAAAATTTTAAAAGACAATTTTAATTTTGTACGCCACATTAGTAACCTTAACTTTTGATAGGGCCTTATAATACTGGAAAAATATGAGACCTAGAATTGGGAGTTCGGCAACGTAAGACTAAACTTCTGCTTTGTCTATATGACGATCTGGCTAAGACCACGGTAGGACAAACCAAAACGTGATGGATTCTGGATACGAAACTGCAAGAGTCATGTGTAAAACGGTAGATCGGTAGTATACCTAATATATGCCAAGGGCACTTGATATGAAGGGACTTTAGAAATATGATTAGAACACTTAGATCGAGAAGACTGCAGAAAATGTTAAGAGCAAGGTATCTGGGAAAGAATAAAGCATCCCTTGTGCACTTGTCCCGCATTAGCAAGGCGTTTCAAGTATTTGAGGGCGGCACTGTATGAGATACTGGAAAAGGTATGAGACCAAGGAATCCGTAGGAGTTCGCGGCTAACGTAAGCATACTAAGGTCTGACTACTCCTCATGGACTTCGTAATAGAAATTTATTCTGGTATCGGTAGTGACAAAAAGTGGTCTATGTGCGGCTCATTAGCTAGTTCTCCTTCTCGTTTATTTTTCTACTTTTAACAAATAGACTTTATCACTTACATCGAAGCATTTTCTCTGGTGAAAATTGAATTTTCTCCCCCTTAACAACCCCGCGCTTAGCTTATAACCCCTTTGACCAATTACATCTTCCTGACAACCTTCACAATACCTACATTGAGTTCGACTTTCCTTAAACAATTTCAAAAATTTACATTTTTATTTAAAATTCCAATAAATTACCAAACTTAAGCTAAATTAACATAAAGCTGATTTACATTCTAGTACCTGTTATTGTGAATGCTAACTTCAATACTGAAACAGGCAGGAAACCTGTAAATTGACATTATCTGTTAAAATATTGTATTTCTTCAGTTTTTATTCTTTAACATTCTATGCTTTATTAATTTGCCTGTTAAGAGAACAGACAATTCATAACAGCGAAGATTGGGATGCATAATGTTAGAAAAATATACTAACATTTCTTAATAATGTTATCGAAACTGTGTCGAGTTTTGATGTATACATTTTAGACCAGTTTTACTATTGTACATTCCAAATTACTTTCAAAAATGAAAATACCACCACCAGATCAAATTTGACCCGGATTGAAGAAAACATTGTCACGTAAATTAATACAAACCATCAACATAGGTTCCTGAGCCAATATTACCATAACAAAGCTTTTTTCGGTTTCGGCCAATTTTTGAAATACCTTTCTAAGGACTTTTGAACGATTTCGATGCCTTGTTCATAAGTTCATGTTTCGTCACCTGTAGTGATGTGTTTGATGAATGTAGGAACCTCAGCTATCTTTAGGGACCTCTACTCCATGTTGGTTTGCAAAAGAATCATATCTTTTGTTACGAGTCTAGCATTGACAAGCTTCATACCCAAAATAATAACCAAGATGTGTTGAGTCGATGTTGAGACCTTCTACTATCTCTCTGATGCCAGCACAACGATTTTCAAGAACTTTTTTTTTTTTTTTAATTTTTCGATGCCACTTCACTTCACTAATAGAGGTGAATAAGCGACTCGCAGGCAAGCTTTCGTAGTCTTATTTTTTTTGCAGAAAAATTAATTTCTCTATCAAAGAAAGAAGCGAAGCGCAATTGCGGATGATTCAATGAACATATTGATGCAGGATTGCAACGTTTGCTTCAAAAACCGACTTAGCTTATTCGATTCACTACTCTCCAATGCTTGGCGCATGAAATACAGCTGTTATATTTTTAACAGGTTTGCTGTTAATAACAGCCGCATCACAACTGCTAACAAACATGTTAATAAAAATATGATTAACATTTCCTAACCATCGCCGCTGTTGCTAACATTTTATGATAAACGGAAACACGAGAAGAAACACTACAGCAACTACTGTTAATACTCTTATACGAATGTTATCTCAATATGTGGTAACCGAATGTTTCGTTAAGTTTATCTTTTATGCTCTCACTGCATTTGATTGCTCTCTATTTACAATGCTCACAGCAATGTGCAGCTTGTTTACACCGGCCCCCAAGTAAATGTAAACACCCACAATACAGCGTTGCTGCTGCTGAGCAAGCCGGCGAGAGTAATTTATGAATTGTATGGAAGCACAGTAAATACATATGTACATATGTACGTGTGTGAGAGCCGCTCAGAGCAACAACCGAATGAGTTTGGATTTGCTCAACAACTTACACCTTTGCGTGGTCGGCAATGCTCGAAACATTACAGGATTAAATATTGTTGGTGTACAAAAAACAAATGCAACAACAACAAAACGGTAGCGTTTTCATCATCGTTTACGCTCTTTTTATTAAGCTTTACTGTTATTGCTTTTAGCAACAAGCACGAACCGAAATACACGACAGGTACAATTTTTCACCTGCTCTACCACAGTACGCTCTCTCACAAGCATACAACCCACACACGCACATAGCCACAAAGCTTATGCGATTTACTTTTACTGCTTTTGTGTTTGGCGAATAAAAGTAAATTGCAAAAACAAATATTTGCGCTCGCAATTTCGTCGTCGTTTCGTTGAATTCGCTCAGCTGCCCTTTTTCCCAATCAACAAACAGTAGTTTAACAAGGAGATTCTTACCATCAGGAGTACAATGTGCCATTTTTTGGCGCTCGCCACTGCCAAAAGTTCACCGTTACAGCATATAGACATATGTACATACACAGCTTGGTTGCTCGTTTCGTCGTTATTGCGTTAACATGGGAGCACATCGTTTTTACAGTTAGGCCATACGGAATTCACACAGACATTGTTGTTGCTCCAAGGAAACGGAAATTGCACGCCAAAAAAGCCAGTCGAAGCGAAACTCTTGACAAAGTTGAACGCGTTTTATGTTTGTGGCCGTCGGAGTGCGTTTTGTCGTCGGTTGCGGTACATTTTTGCGTTTTTTAGTTCTTTTCGGGTGGCAAAAGTCGCGTTCGTTCGTTCGCATAGCCGCGTTACATACCGGTCGTGTGTGTGGCATGCCGCCTTAGTCTAGGTACATACACGTGCGTGTGCTTGTCGGCCACGCGTACAAAGTGGCGTCTAGACGTTACCCACGCTAATGGAAATTTTCGGCTGCTCTTGGGATATATTACAAGAAATTTGCATAAAAATTGTGGTGCTTTGTGTGGTTCTAAGCAAAATTGTGTTGTACCTTTAATTGTTGACCCCACCGACTAGGTGAGAAATAATTTCGAAGGTGTAAACGTATAGTGGGCTAAAGTTTGTTGTGAAATTTGTATGTAAATCCAAAATATAACAAATATATATGTATGTGTATATATATTTACAAATATTATTTTGTCGTTTGCTCAAAGTAATCAATAAATTTGATAAACTTCTTTGATAAATGTGCAAAACTTTGGAGGGCAAATACATTGGAAGGAAGCGGTGCCAGCGGGCAGTGAAAGTGACTCATGTCGGGGTAAGTTTTGAATACCTTCTGGCACGAGAATGACAGTTCAGTGTTTGTGTTGTGAAAATATTACGTCAGTTACTTTTTTGAAGTGGGATTTCATTAATCATTTTGCCAGCGATTTGTGTATCGTAAATAATAATATTATATATTATAATATATATTATTATATTATATATTATAGTAAAACCAATATTATTATTATTGGCAAAGGAAAGTATAAACCTATACAGTTAATATCTATGACTCCAAATTCTCCAAAACTCGTTCCTTTGAATTGGCAATAGAAGTCAAATTTCATGCACATTTTCTTCGATCACTCGAAGTCTCTCTAACTCGAAGTTTGTTTGTGGATTATGGTGATTGGAGTTAGAGAAGTTCGACTGTATATGTATTTATTGACTTTTCTGATTTTATGGTATATATAGTATATATTTAGGTTAACGCCGACTATAAGCTATAACTGAAGAGAATTTTTAAAGAACCTTAATTTTGTAAATATAGTGGCGTTTAATTCCATAGTTTGAACTTCAAAAAGGAAACTCCAAAGAGTTGTATTATTTTATTTTTTATTAAATTTGTTAAATTCTGACCTATAAATAGGTAGGTAGGTAGGAGTGCAGCCCTATCGGGCTCAATTAGCACTGATGTGCCATTTTGATACACTATTCGTAGAAACCTCCTGTGTCTGCTATTACGTTTCACCTACTCTCTCAAACCATTTTGAGATTTCAATGGAACTATTGCGGCGATAAGAATAAAAGAATTGGGAGGTTGGAATCAGCAGAACTACGGACATAGTGTAATTCTAAACAAGCTCACTATTAATAAATTAGAATACATTCTTTCAAAGCTGGATTTCAATAGACACTTCCAGGTGAAGATACCATCTAGACGAGAATGGAGAAGAGGTCCAATAGCAGAGGAGGATACTACCTCAGTCTATACAGACGGGTCCAAAATGGATTGCGGAGTGGGCACGGGGGTTTTCTCCGTTGATCTGGGCATATCTCTCTCTATACGTCTACCGAACTCGGCAAGCATCTTCCAAGCAGAAGTACTAGGCATAGAAAAAGCCTGCGAAGTTCTATTAGAAAACCACGGGAGTATACATAAAGCAACTATATTTACGGATAGCCAGGCGGCCCTCCTGGCATTGTCTTCACCCATGACAAATTCCAGTAAAGTTCAAAACTGCAAGAGAGCATTAAGCTCAATAAAAGACAAGCTCCAACTAAACTTGATCTGGGTTCCCGGCCACAGGAACATTTTCGGTAACGAAAAAGCAGATGAGTTAGCAAAGGTGGGAGCTTTCCTCAACGAATCCGAGGCGGTGCTAATACCAAGCCGGCTAGGATCGTTCAAAGGAGAGATCAATAGACAATTTCAACAAGTTGCAAATAACAGATGGAAAAATATTATAAAATGCGTCATAACTAAACAATTATGGCCAACATATGACAGGAAAAGAACCAACGACTTATTAAATAGGTCAAGAAGAAGTATTTACAGAATAACAGTTATCACAACGGGGCACTGGCCATTTGGGGAACATGCGTCCAAAATGGGTATGCCCCACAACGACATCTGCCGTGGCTGCGGAGTAGCAGGGAACAAGGAAACAATCTTCCACTTTCTCTGCGAGAATGCCCAGCTCTAGCACAGATCCGACACAAAGCACTCGGAATCCACCAAGCACCTATAAATACTATCTCTTTTTTTTTGAAAACGCTATCATTTATCGTTGAACGGTATATACAGTAGGATATTGCATGGATTGGGTATTTCTAATATGAATTTTTAGGTAGATTCGACGATCAGGACTTCAATGATGTAGGTGGATTAAACTTACTTCAAATCTTTTTGTGATTAAACGGTACTTATGGTAGAAATGGCATGGTTTGGAAATATATTTCATATATTTTCTGATAATTAAGATGTTTGCTGAACGTTTTTTGTACCAAATAGTCTGAGGAAAAATTTTGTATCAAATTGAAATTACTTTATAATTTTTAATCCGACTAGGTCGACTCCACTGTACTTTTTTAGCATATGTACCTGATATTTTACAATTTTCCGTCCGTCTGTCTGTGCAAGCTGTAACTTGAGTAAATATTGCTACTTAAAAGTCTTGGTATTCAAAGAAAGTACGGGTTCGTAGATGGGCACTCCTACAAAACGCCATTATCCGAAACTTTATAAAGTGCCACAACTAAGTACTAATCTGAGATATAAAATTATAATTTGGTATAAAGGATCGCAGTAGCAATGGGCACCTGTGAGGAAAAGCCTTTGAAAAGTTAGTAGTTTTAATGTTCATATCTCGGAATTCACTAAAGCTACAACACCCAAATTTAACTTGCTCCTATACTATAAGATCTCCTATCGACAGTGTAAAAATGGAAAAAATCGGAGATACTGTTAAAAACTACTAAAAGCGCAATAAATCAATAACTAAATGTGCCCAAGATATTAAATTTTACCTCAAAAATGGTGTGAGAGTGTTTTATGAGAACCGATGTGAAAATTAGACGATAGGTGGGGCACCGGCCTCTTTTTGGTTAAATCACATATCTCGGGACTCGACTGACCGATTTCGACTAAATTTCCCACGTGACATTCTTCTCACATTCTTATGTCACTTTGCGAAATTTAATTAATTAATTCAACATGATTCTTCCACTTTCTAATACACAATATCGGGATAAAATTATGCGCTAAGATTTTCTTCAAAGTATGTCAACTTGTGACCGAAAAGTGCCAAATCCAACCAAAACTTTTCAAGCCCCTAGGACCCGAAGTCTCCATATCCATTATCCATAGTTGAGTATTGACCTAAAATAATGGTTCATACATACATATGTGAGGTATAAATTGAAATTCCGAGAAAATTCTTACTTGGCAATAGTTTGTCTGTGTATCAAAAATGGGTTGAATTGGGTCAATACTTCCCTGAGCCAACATATACTTAATATAAAGACTTCCGGGTTACAGAACGTGTTTTACTCATAACAGAGTATCTTTGTGCCTAAAATACATAAAATTTTGTGAAAACTTGATTCAGCCTCCCTATAACTAATATCAGGAATTTCGAACATCCGGCTGCCGGAGTCGACACTACTCTAACTCCGATATACATTATAATGATTTTTATTTTTCTAAGAAACCTTATGCCGAATATGTCGGTCAGTGTATGAGTTATACATAGTAAGTATTAGTAGTAGTAAATTTATTTATATATATATATATAAATTTGCTTGGGATCCGATCCTCTGGTTGACATTTTGGCATTTTCTTTGAGTCCTGCGAGTCGCAAGAGTATAAAATGTTCGAACTTAGCCCTTCCTTACTTGTTTTCTAGTAAATTTAATCCAGACTGTGAAAGAAGGCATTTTGATTTTAGGTATTAAACTTGCTCTTTCTACACTCCTTGGGTAAATCTTCAGGGTATTAAAAACTAGTTTGGTTGTGAAGAATAAGATTTTTGAAACCACTGAGTACTTGCCATTCTTCAAAAAATATATTATTTTCGATTTTCACATACTCATATATATACATAGATGCGACTATGTAGCAACACCTCTTGTTCTATGTTTCTTATTTTAAGAGAGATTTGTTGGCAAGCGAATTGCTGACTACACCGAATGTATATACCATACATAAAATATTGATCCCCCACATTTCACCCTCTAATATCACATACTTCCATTCCAACTCCTTCCACTTCGCATGCGATTCAATTACAACTCCAACTGGTACTCGAAGCTAATATATGTATATATATGTATGTAAGCACACCTGCATCACCTCCTTATACGCGAGCGCTTACACTCACGCTCTTCCCTTATCCTGCCTAGGCAGCCGTCTGCCACTTTCGTTAGCAGCCACATTATTTCCGCCAACAGCCAAATGCCAAATGCAACACTTTATTTTCGCTTTCTGTTTCTGTTTTATTTTCTTGGCGGCATTTGCCACTTACGTTGCAAGTCTGAGTAAGCATTGCCAATATTATTATAGGAAAAGACATTTGTTATTGTATTACAGTTACTGGGTGCCTTTGCCATATGTACCTACCTTGCCAAGGCATTTGAGGCATTTTTATTTTTTATACTATATTTTCATTTTGCCAATTTTTATTTAAATTTCTTTCTTTTATTGCCTGAAGAATTGCTTTCTTATAGAGATGACACTTCTGTATGTAAATATATCGTTTTTAATATTTAACCTTGAAACTTATTATTATGTCTAACTCTTATTTAATTTTTAACTCTTCTACTCTATATGCGCCCTTAATATTTTGCAAATTTCGTTGCATTTTCTCTCCGACATTAATATTGTAATTTACATATGTATATGATACTTTTTTCGCTCTCTTCATTCACACCGCTTTTATGTTCTCACTGTTTTTTCTGTCATCGTTCGCGTAGTTGCTTTGTTTCCGCTTCTCTCGACTTTTGACCTTCCCTCCTGTTGCTGTCGCTCATTATACACTAAGTTTGTGTTAAGGATTTGTTTTGATTTTTGTTGCCGGCATTCCCGAGAGCTCTAACTTTCAATGCGGGTTTTTATTTGTTTAAATTATCTTGTTTTAAAAGTCTCTTTTATTAAGTTATTTATATTATTTCAATGAACGGAGTAAAGGTAGTATTCTGGTAATTTGGGGTTCAAAAAAAATTTTTTTTTGTTTGCTTAATTTGAAAGTACAATGTCTTGAAAATACTGTGAAAATTTGACATAGAAATTCGAAATATTTCGGGAGTTATAACGAGTTTCCTAGAGCGCCTCGGAGTCCTCGCTCTCGGAGTTATTGAACTTTAGACGCGTTTTTCTCAGAACACTGTTTTTCTGGTCGGCCCGGGCCCTAACTGTTTTCTACTAAACCGATTGCTTTCAAATTTTAACAGGCTGTTTTGCACACTTATCATTCTCGTCGGAACTAACAAGAATTTTTTTCACCACCAACTTTTTATTTTACAATCCTTTCTTTCTAAAATAAAATTACTCTTTTTTCAAAGTCCGCCGTTCCGACCAGAACGATATATTTATAGATTAAGAATAAACAAGAATATTAGATTTCAGATAACATCAGGAGCCAAAATCACCTGAGCTACCCACGTGCTTTTTTTTTTTTTTTTTTTTGAGGTTCCCACTCCCTGTGACAATAATAATAGTAATAAAGTATTAAATTTTTTCAAATAAATTTTTTTTTATTCAAGATAATTCATTTTTATTTTCCTCTAAAAAAACACCCTCCAAAGAAGTCATGAAAATAGGCATAAGTTTGTCTACACTTACATTGTGAAAAAAATTTTTCATTCTGGAAAGACGTGATATTCACAGTGAAAGCAAATTCAATAATTGTAGATGGCAGAGTGAATGTGTAGAGAAAATCCAATCAGAGATAGATCCTAGATATTGGAGCTGACAGTTGAGCACGGTGGGAGCCATATGATGGTCTCGAGAGCTTTTTTAGCTGCTGATGTTGGTATATTGCACTTTGTCGAACGGATTAGGGACAAATACCAATGTTCAAATATACTGAAAAGTATATAAAGTGCCGAATCACTTATTATTAAGGCCAGTTATCATGTCTACCAATATAATGATCATAAACATCGAATGGTGGCTGCTGTATCATTGCGTAAGGATGATCATAACGCCTGTCCAATCACCAGATATAAACGTCATTGAAAAATGCGTGCAATAACTTGGAAACTGAAATAAAGAAACACAGCGGAAGAAAGAAATATAATTATGCAATATACCAAAAAGCGAATGTAATCTATCACAAATTGTTTAAGATCTCTTACTCTCCAAAGAGAATATCCGAAAACATATTAGTAGCAATCTTATTAATATTTTATTTAAAAGTTGCCGTAACTCGAATAAAATCCCGCCGAGAGGCCATCTCCAGCCGAAAGGCAAAATTTTTTACCACTTTTTCCTTTAGTGCCTCATGTCAACAATAACACGCAAGTATTTTTTTCCAAGACACCAAACTGCTTACTTTTCACAAAATATTGTCCACCAGAGTTAAATATTCGAGAGAAGACAACAACCCCACAACGCGAGTTAAAGCGCTGAAAAAATGTTTTCTTTAAAATATTGTTTTGTTGGCTCCAAGAGAAGAAGCTGGTTCTTGTTAGAACCGAGGGTTAAACACATCAGCATCTTCCAGTTCAGGCTTGAAAAAGTAATTCATCATGGCTCTATAGCATTCCCGCTTGACTGTTACTTTATGGGCCGCTTCGTTACATGGACTAGTAATTATCGCTGCCTATAGAGTGATCCAAACGGTGACATTTTGAGGATGTAACTGCAACTCAACAATGGTGAGATTATCACAACTTCAAATGCGTCAAATGTTTGTTTTAATGTACCCAGCTTCAGCGATGAACAAAAAATTTCCTGTGTGGGTCGCGGAAATCGAACCATTATTTTCTTAAATTTTTGCATGGTTTACAAACGTTGTTCCAGACTTACTGCTCTTTACAAAATGGCAAGTCACTGAGTGTAAATTAAGTAACGCTGGCGTGGACACCGCTTACATGGATATAGCCTAAACACGTTTGTAATGGTCGTCAATGAAAAAGGTGGTCTCCCATTCAAGGCTGTTTTCATTTTTTCATTGAAGTTTTTTTTTTCCGTGGCTGATCTCAAATCCACCGGGTAGTGGAGGAATGATTCGTTTCCTCACTCAAACGGATGTTTTTTGGCTACCCCGAGGACACTTGGTCTACGGCCGGTAGTCGGGAGCTGCTTGAGTTTATGATTACTCCCAATTGAATGGCCCTCAGAGAACTTTTACACCTGGCTTCATCCTCCAGCTTTCGACCCATCCTTGTTGAAAATTGAGAGGAATCTAGGCGCGAATGACTTCTCTGCAAAATTTTTTAAACTTCAAATCATTAATCCCTGTTTTGATAGCTTTAGTAAATACAGAAACCCAAAATTTTTAGCTGCTTTAAAAATTTTGACCCCAAGACTCACTGCTGAATTTTGGCTTTACTTAATTTTAATACCATGCATAATAATTCCGAAACTTAATTGGCGTTCGCTCTTGTTTTTAATTGTAGCTTACAACGAGTACAGATTAATTCGTAAACACTTTACTCTGTAAGCTTTCCGCCAAAAAAAAAAAGAGAAATGCAAATCAGTGAAATTTGTACTGAAAATCTACAAACAAGGAAAGTAGCGCGGAAAATGAAGATACAATTAATTATGCGCCAAAAATGCTAAAAACGCGAACTTTTATTTCAAATATTTAAAGTAGAGCCGAATAAAAAACAACAACAAGTACCTTTGTTAAAGAAAAAAGTTGTGATAAGCAAATTTAAGGAAAAGCTAAAAAAATTTGAAATTATGGAAATTAGTGTGGCGCAACAAAAACATGAAAACATTGAGTAACGGCGCTTAAAGTGACGGAGCAGACAAACTTTGCGAAATAAAACGGGCAAATACACTAAACGCACACAACAACAATTAGTGGTTAGTGAGAGAAATAAAAATTAACATAACGTGCTGTTGCGGGCGAAAGTGTGGAAAAAACAACAATAACAACAACAACTACACACATATAATAATAAATTGATAAAATAAGCGGCAGCAAATTAAACATAAACCGCTTATGAAAATAACGCCGCCACAGTGTGGCCAGAAGACTAGCTAGAAGAAGCAGCAGGAGAAAAAGCAAGACTGCCGCGCAAGCAACTTGCAGCGGCAAAAACTGAAAACATGAAAAAAAATTTTAGAAAAAAAGCTTAAATACCACAAAAAGTGGCGCAAAGTGAAAAAATGCGTGCGAAACTTTGCCCCAATGGAGATGCGCTTACGCAGCGGTAAAATAAAAATTTGTACAAGAAAATCAATTTCAAAAATAACAACAGCAATAAGCGAAGCATAAGGCAAAAAAAACAAAAAAAAAAAAAGGACGAAAAAAATGCTACCAACAACGAAATAAGCAAATAATAGAGCATCTACAACATTAAAAACAAAAACACAACAACAACAACAAGAAAAGCGGCCAAAGTGTGGATACAAAGTTGGCTAAGCTACTTGGCTGACGTGACAGCTAATGGCAATGGCCGCGCAACGCGCAAATAAATGGCTAAAATTCTGTACGCGAACTGAGCAGTCACTTAAGCGCCGCCGCGCCTCGGCAGTCGACGAGACGAAAAAACGCGAGTCTATCGATTTTTGTGTGAGTCAAAGGAAGTAAAATAACAAAAACCAGCAACTTATGGCACAACAACAATTAGTTGTAGGAAACATACGAAGGATTTCCCGAGTTTGCCGTTATATATTATAGGGAGGATGTATGTATGTATGTGTTTGTGCGGAGAAAAGTGAAAGGGGCGCAATAAAACTTTGATTTGCTCATTATTATTAAGTTTGCGTTGCAAAAACAATAAGCACAGCGCGATAACTAATGCCAAGTTCCGAATGCTGCACATTGTAGATCAGCTGCGGATATATACTTCAGTATATAAACATATATATACATAGTAAGCGTGTAAGTAAAAGTTGATGAAGAGCAAGCTCGAGTAGTTGAAGTAATAGTAATTTATCAGTTGTTGGCGGTAAAGTAGGCAAAATGGATTTACTGTTACCGCATTAAAACTTTTATTGGCGCTAAGCGCACACGCGCGAACTTTGCAGATGTCGGCAGTTTGCTGCCGTTACTGGTAACTACCAACTAGTTCATAACTAGTAGACTTGTGATAAAGAAAATTACATAGATTTGAAGGAGGAAAGAAATGAACTTAGCTTATTCTGATTCTAAAACTGATGACCGGAAGTCATCCGGTACCGTGGCCGACATTGGTAAACCAATACATTGTCTTAACGACGATTTAAACAAGAGTGTTGCAAGCGTAAAAGGTTAGATCGTTTTTAGTGGAGGAATGAACCGGGTACACCTAATGTGTGTGCCGGGCATAAAGGGGTAGCCGGCAATAAGCTGTTCGATGAACTAGCTCGCTCTGTGGCAGCATCCAAGATGATGTGGCCAGAACTATGGATTGTACAGAGGAGTCCCGCACTATACAGGAGCTACTCCCTACAGAGGAAAGAGTGGGAAGAGAACAGCATCGCCAGCAGGCAACAAGAATATACCATGCCAAGCTTCTTTTGGAAGGGTACAACCTTGCAAAGTTTAAGGAAATTAGCAACCGCTACGAGACAAATTCCCGTTGTCGCGCTCTATACAGGGGACTGCAGGCTCAGAAAGCCCATATGAGCATAGTCTCTTGCGCAAGCTGCCGGTTCTGTTACATGGAACACGAAATTCCAGAATACCTGATTCGCCCAGCCTACCTGCTCAGCAATTTGCAGAGGCAGGATCAAGCCCTAGGTTCCATATATATGGGCAGGGATCATATCACCTCACTGGCGCCCAACAGGCTACTGGAATTGTCCAGAATGCTGGACTATAGTGACCATATGTGATATAGGGGAGGGCACAATAGACCGTAGGTCGCAGTGTGAAGCCTCTATTTTATTATCTATGGAAGGCTGAAATTCGATTGAATGATCAATCAGCCTGCAAAACTGCAAGAAATTTAGAAGTTTAAGAAGTTATTGATTGGCAAAAGCTAACCAGTAGAAACCACCTTGAAGGGACATTGAAACCAACACTCGGATCTGTCCCGGGTGGGATTGCTGCTCCTGAGGCGACGAAACCATCACTGGCAAACCGCAGCAAAAATACCGAGACTACAGTAGGAATCTCTTCATCACGACATTCGACAAGCAATAAGATGGGAGAAGCCGGTGGAAATTCGCCGGTAGGTAGAGTCTTCATACGCGGAGGAATCGCCAGCACCATCAAAGGAACCTCTGCAAGAATTATGATAGGCTCTACAGGGGGTAGAAGCAAGTTAGTACTAGCGAGGAATATGAAGGCAAACCATCGCTTGGCGTCCAAAATCGTGAAACGCTACGGTGATAAAAAGGGTTATCAGGTATCAGAGAGTATCTGATTCGATCCTGTGTCTACAGATTGCTGTGTAGTTAAATTTCAGATGTTGTGGAGTTTCTGGCTCCATTTCCCAAAACCGAAAGTTTACACAAGAGGCCATTCTAATGTTAAACATGTACCACAAGTAGTCGGACTTTGTGATCTCGAAAGAATTATTATGCATTTAAACCTATAGAAGTCGTCGCCGGCCACTAACTTTGCCTGCCGTATGCTTATTGCAGTTATTGTCTTATTAGCTGTGTTTTGGCAAAATGAGCTTTACTTAGGTCTAGTCGTACGACAAAATAATTTTTTTATATCTAAAAATATCTCTCAACACCTATAGGCTTATGGTTCTTTTTACGGTCTTTCGTCGAGATTTTATCTCCATATTGACCAATAGAATCGTCAGCTCGCTACGAAATGCTCAATCAGCAGCCATTTGAGTCAAAATTTCGATATTTTTCATAGAGTCGTTGGAAGAATTTATCAAAAATTTCACTTGAGCATTACATCTACGTATAACTTAGTATAAGAGGCCGGAACTAAAAGTAAGCCCTGTATCGGTCGTCAAAATCTCCACAAAAAACAAACAATATAAAGTCGCTGACAATAGTTCAAAGAATCGCTTTTAGTCGAACAGTACAATTTACTTCTTTCATAGTAGATTGTTGGACTCTGAAGTGTTTTAAAGAGATCCGCAGTTAGAAAGTCATATATCTATTATACTATTAGTTACTGAAACTGTCTCAGAAGTAACTTCTTGCATCTGAACTTCTTGCTTTCACAGTTAGTTACTGAAATAAAGGCAATTTTTTTTGTAGGCCAGATCCTCAGAAGAAATCAACAAATATCTTCCACCTTGGAAAAACTTTCTTACAATCCTTATATTTTAGAGGATATAGAAATCTTTTATCTTGATAGCTAAAAGGAAGACACTCGCTGAAATGAAGCAGAAATTTGATCTACAAGAAATTTTAAAATATTTCTCAAAGATATATTGAATATCTTATGGTCGAGTTTTTCATTTTATTCGTGTTTTTTTAAATATGTCTTCAAATGTGGCACTGCAATCCAGAATCGCCTTTAGATATACTTATATTTAAGTTAAAATCCTAAAAGTATGCAACTGTATTTCAGAGCACCTTAGAAATATGTATTTTATAAAATACCCGCTTCATGTTTAAAACGCTGTATCCGACATCGAGCATCCATGATGTTCCAATATAAAGCAATTTTTAATCTCTGCTAAAGTTGTGAACCCTAAAAGTATGTAACTATATTTCAGAGCCCCATAAAAATATTTAAGTAATATCCGCTTCATGTTGAAAACCATGATCTTCTAATATATACAAACACTTCATCCCTACTAAGGTTGTGAATCCTAAAAGTATGCTACAATATTTCGTAGCATAGTGGGATATTGAAAAAAAGCACGTCTCAAGTTGCAATGATTTTCAGATTTATGCCAATTTTACATCTCAGATCAAAAGTTATGATCCCTAAAAGTATACTACAATATTTTGTAGCATAATAGGTTTTATAAAGAAAGTACGTCTAGGGTCTAAAATACTTCATTCGAAACCAAGTTGCTGTGATGTTCAGGTTTATACTACCTCTAGGTCTCTGCTAAAGTTGTGCATCCTAAAAGTATACTATAATATTTCTTAGTATCATAAGATGTTGCGAGAAAATCCGTCTCTGGTACGAAATACTTCATTCGTAACCAAGTTGCAGTGATTTTCAAACCTATACTGACTCTAGGTCTCCACTAAAGTTGTAAACCTTTAAAGTATACTTCAAAACACCATTGAAATTTCAGAAATAAAGTCGCAAACACTTCATCCAAAACCAAGCACCGACCATCTTTCCAGTCATATTCAGTCATTACACTCAGTTAGTGGGTAGAACCAAGCGTAATCCCAATAGTCTCATCTTCTATAGAGAGTATGTACATCCCACCACCTATTATATAAGTTTGAGCACTGTAAACTTTGAATACTTTTCTGCGGCCACTTGCACAACTCTTAGAAATAATTAAAAATTGAAAGCAACCTATCAACCCGTTATATAACACCCACAGCTGTATTGAATTTGTTTAAATGCTTTTACAGCCTTGTTAACACCAGAGACACTTAACCACACACACACACAAACATCCACTCACACACTTAAGTAAATGTATGCAAGCTTGGGAGCTTATGCTTAAGCGCACTTGTATATGTGCGTACATATAGATATATTTACATGTGTGTGTAAACCAGCAACAGCGCGCGCATACACAGCCGTACAAGCGCGCGGCTTTGGCTTCTCAGTGGGGCCAGACTTTTCAGCTGAGCTCTAAGCTACCGGGGGGGTCGGCAGGTCGCGGATAGCCGGACGGCCTGTAGTAGCAGGTTAGTTGCGAAATAAGCCATGACGAATAAGCAATCCCCGACGAGGAGCGGCAGGAGTGGAGGTTGCGGTACAAAAGCTAGCTAAGCCGATGAAACTCCTGCGACAGAGGCGAGCCGATACCGCCTCTCAAAAATAGGTGTCCCCCCACCATGCACGGGCATGGTGGGTAATATAAAAAATCCAGGCGCGACGGACTCACAATGGGCGGCTTCCTGGTCAGCGTCTGTTTACCATGTTAGGTGCGGCTGTTTGTTTTTCTTTGACCGATGTACATCGCGGCGCACTGGGAGTCCCTTTAAATCTTGCCAGCGACTTCTCTGCTGCCAAGATCGATAGGGTGATGTGAGCTAGCTCTGCCGAGGTGTTAGCCGCGGTGCTCATTAGTAACCAGCCCCTTCGGGCTCTGGTCAAGGAGTGTGCATTGGGCGCAAGATTAGTAGTCTGCGTTGCCCCGGGCGAGCTCTGGTCCGTCCGTGTTTTCCGGGACCAGTAAAGCGAAGAACAGGCCTCAGGGAACTGGGGTAGGTGCATCGCCACCGAGGGTACACCCGCTCCTGTTTATTTCGGCCCGCCCCCCTACACACGATGCGCTGGTACAATAGAAAGGAATGGATATGTACATGAGAAAAAACAACAACTTAAACGACAGTAGAAGTAGCAGCAACAGTAGCAGTAACATCTATGCTACTATAATGAGCAATGACGTGGGAAACCCAAAAGACCCGAATAATACCAAAGCGGCAGGAACTGACTTGCAAAGGACACCTGTAATGGAAATAGATCCATTCAAGCGGTCATCGCGACTTAGTAGATCCCCAATAAAGATGCTAAGCGTAGAAAAACCGACGCGAACAAGATCGTCGCCACCGGCGCTGCAAGACAACACGCCGCAAGCGAAGACAGTAAAACCTTGCGGCGACTACATGACGGAGCTTGGCGAAGAAATCAAGAAAATGATAGGTTTGATGCGCCCACCGCAACGAACAATTAACAACAACCTTAGGGACCTCCTTGGCAATATAACGAAGATCTACGAAAAAGCCTTAGAGGAATACCAGAAGAGCAAGGAAGCAAGACGAAATATTTTAAATATGCCAGTAACAACGGAGATAACGCCTAAAAGGCCTCGCGAGGAAAAACAGGCGAAAAGGCAGACTCCTCCAAAAAAGAATAAAACCACCCATGGAGAAGAACCAAAGAAGGCAAAAAATAACGAGGAAAAAGTAAATAAGTTAACCTCAATTAACAATGGAAAGGTACAGGGAAAACAAGATGGCTGGACGGAAATAAAAAAGAAAAAGAAAGCAACATATAACCATCGACCAAGGCCTGATGCGATAGTGATCGAGCGAACTGGTAACATGACATACAGCGATATCTTAAGAGCTGTTAAAAAAGAAGATGCCCTGCAGAAACTGGGGGAAAGTGTAACCCGGATAAGAAAGACGGCCAAAGGCGAAATTTTAATGGAACTGAAGAGCGCACAGATGGAAAACACTGCTGACTACACCAGCGAAATAGGCAAAGTGCTTGGAGATCAAGCTAAAATCAAAGCCCTAACCAGTGAGACCACTGTGGAAATCTGGGATCTGGATGAAATAACCGGAGAGGAAGACATTGCAAATGCTATTCGTACTCAAATAGAAAAACTAGAGGAGTTTGATAAAAGCTCAATCAGAGCCATTAGGGCGTCATACGCAGGCACCCAAATAGCCGTAATAAACCTCCCCACCTTACAGGCCAGGCTACTTGCTGAAGCCAAAAAAATTAAAATAGGATGGGTGGTGTGCAGAATTAGGGAGAAACCAAACCTTAAAAAATGCTTCCGATGCTTGGAATATGGCCACCTGGCGAGAACCTGCAAAAACTCAGATGATAGGAGCCAGTGCTGCCTCAAATGTGGGGAAAAAGGACACTTTGCAAAGACATGCAGCAAGGAGCCGTCCTGCAGTGCATGTATAAAACATGGAAAAGAGAAGTCTGACCATCAGATAGGCAGCAAGAAATGTCCTCTCTACCAAGAAGCGTGCAAAAGAGCCAAAATATGAGGGTTCTACAGCTCAACCTCAACCACTGCGAAGCAGCTCAAGACCTACTTACGCATACAGTGTTTGAGCAGAAAATCGACGTGGCAATAGTCTGCGAACAATATAAAAACATTAGCGCAGCAACGTGGACCTCCGACCTAACGGGCAAAGCGGCCATTTGGGCCTGTGGAGAAAACGTGTTTCAGGAAATACCATTAACAGGACAAGCTTATTACACGCGGGCAAAAGTCTGCGAAATAAACTTTTATAGTTGCTACATCCCACCAAGCATCGCACAGGATGAATACGCAAGAATCATCGATAACCTAGTACGAGAAGTGTCGAATACCACAGTGAACATAGTGGCAGGTGACTTCAATGCATGGGCAGTGGAGTGGGGAAGCGCGTACACAAACAGGCGAGGAGAAATCCTCCTGAAGGCTTTTTCGGTACTGAACACCGTCTTGCTGAACATTGGTAACAGAAATACGTTCGAAAAAAACGGCCGCGGCTCTGTGATCGATATTACGTTCGCTAGTAGCTCTCTAGTGCGGTCGTGTACATGGCAAGTCAGCGACTTGTACACACACAGTGACCACTTAGCAATCCTGCTTGAAATCGGCAAAACGCACAAAATGCCTAAGGCTCGTAAAAAGGTTCAAACCAGAGGCTGGAAAGCCGAAACACTTGATGAAAATATCTATAAATTAATGCTAGAAGAAAATCCGAACTACGCTATGGACACAGAACAGAAGGCTGAATGCCTAGTCAAATATGTAAGCAAAGCCTGCGATGCCGCGATGTGCAGGAAAAAACAAGGCGCATACAGGAAACCCGCATATTGGTGGAATGACACTATTAAAGCCCTGAGAAGTGGATGCCACAAAGCTAGGCGTCAGTGTCAAAGGGGACGACAAACGGCAGATTTTGCAATGCTAAACGAGCGCTTTAAACGAAAACGAAACGAACTGAAGAAAGCAATAAAGAAGAGCAAAGCTTGCTGTTTTAAAGAGCTATGCAACAAGGTCGAAGAAAACCCGTGGGGAGATGCATACAAAATCGTCATGTCTAAGTTTAAAGACAATAAAGGACAAGCGCCTACATGCCCTAGACTTCTAAAGACGGTTGTCCAAACGCTCTTTCCGACGCAATTGCTACAAATGCAGCAAATAAAGGAAGCTACAAATGCACCGCTAGTTACTGAACAAGAAACTATTGAAGCAGCAGAGAGATTCGAAAATGCAAAAGCACCAGGCTTAGATGGCATACCGAATAAGGCCCTAAAACTCGCTATTAACTATAAACCCACCCCATTTACGGAAGTCTATACGCAATGCTTACGGGAGGGAGTATTCCCTAAGATTTGGAAAAAGCAGCGGCTAGTGCTTATACAAAAGCCAAATAAACCAGCAGGAGAGCCAGGCTCCTACCGACCACTATGTATGTTGGACACAATGGGGAAAATACTGGAGCGTATAATCTGTGCGCGGCTAGAGCAACATCTAGAAAGACAGCCACCGGGATTAGCTGAAAACCAGTATGGCTTTCGAAGGCACAGGTCGACAGTAGACGCCATAAAAAAGCTAACAGAGATCGCAAGTAAGGCAATTGAAGGAACCAGATGGTTATATGGCAGCAAAGAATATTGCGCGGTTGTGACGTTCGACGTTAAAAATGCTTTCAATTCGGCCTATTGGCCGCATATCATGGACGCCCTGAAACAAAAGAAGACACCACTCTACCTACTGAAGATCATATCTAGCTACCTCTCGCACAGATTACTGCTATATGACACCGAAGAAGGCCCTAAAAACTACACTATAACAGGCGGTGTACCACAGGGCTCAGTACTAGGGCCACTACTGTGGAATGTCTTATACGACGGTGTGCTACGTCTTCCACTGCCCAAAGAAATACAAATAATCGGGTACGCTGATGATATAGCAGTAACGGTAGTGGCAAAAGAAATAAGACATGTAGAGTATCTATGCAACCACGTGGCGATAAAAATAAAAGAATGGCTCACAAAGACAAAGCTCCAGTTAGCAGGCCAAAAAACTGAAGCGGTACTAATAACGAGTAGAAAAAAGTTAGAGGCGACTACGCTCAACATCGACGGATACAATATCCCAACGCAACAATCGTTGAAATACCTGGGGGTAATTATTGACGCGAGGCTAAACTATCGGACCCACATCGCAAAAGCCTGCGAGAAAGCGGCAAAGGTGACGGCTGCACTAACCCGAATCATGGTCAACATAGGTGGACCTAGCCAAAATAGACGCGCTCTTCTGGCAAAAGTTAGCCAGTCAGTACTGATGTACGCCGCACCCATATGGGGACCAGCATTGCTGAATAAAACATATGCGAGTACGGCAAAAGCAGTAGTTCGGCTAAGTGCAATCAGGGTAGCTTGCGCTTTCCGGACTGTGTCGCACGAAGCGGCTGGAATTATCTCAGGTATCATGCCTCCAGATATTATGGCGATGGAGCTAAAAAGAATTTACGACAAAACAAAAAATGCGGGCAGACGACTAAATAAACAAGAGAAGCAACAAGAAAGACAAACCAGCCTTAATGAGTGGCAGAAACGATGGGACGAAACAACCAAAGGTAGATGGACACACACGTTGATCAGAAACGTGCAGGAATGGGTAGAGAGAAATCACGGAGAAACTGACTATTACTTGACGCAGTTCCTGACTGGGCACGGCTGCTTTAGAGAATATTTATACAAATATGGACATGACGATGGGTTTAACTGCTCTTTTTGCGGAAATGAAAATGAGAACGCGTGGCACATTTTCTTCCTGTGCCCCCGTTATAAAGATGAAAGAGAGGAGCTAGAGCAACTTCTCGCAGAGCGGCTAACCCCTGAAAATATTGTACCACACATGTTACGTTCTCAGCAGGTGTGGAAGTTTATTAGAGAATGGAGCGCGACAGTCCTAATAGAGCTTAGAAGGAAGGAATGGGAAAGAAATAGCGTAAGACGAGCGATCAACTTGGAGCTGGAAAACCCGTAGAAAGAGAGCCAACCGGCTAAAGCTATCCTTGCGAAGAAATGCCTAGCGGCGGTCCCGCAAGGAAATAAATAGCGTGAGGAGACGGAGTTAGGGTTTAGTACGTAGGCGTCCTACTCCGCAGGTTCCGCTCTTGGTAACAATGGCGGCACATGCGCTAGTGGGATGAATCGTGCATGCCGTCCGAAACAAGACGGTATCTTTCGAAGATTCCCCCTCCGGCAACAAAAAAAAAAAAAAAAAAAAAAAAAAAAAAAAAAAAAAAAAAAAAAAAAAAAAAAAAAAAAAAAAAAAAAAAAAAAAAACATGTGTGTGTATGTGTGCGCTCAGCATACTCTTTACTGCTTGCTTGTGTGTGCATGTTTGCTTACACCTACAAAACTTGAAAAGTCGAGTAAGTTGCTGCTCTACCCACTAGTGCTGCCAACAGACAAGCGCTACAGCAACGACGACAACGACAACAACAACAACGGCACTTTTCTGCCTGTCTCTCTAATCCAGCAATTTGTTCAACATCTTCCACTTTACTTGGCTAACTACTTAAGTGGGAGAGTGGGTGTGCTAGAGAGTGTTAGAGTGTGTGGGTACTGTGAGTAGATAATGTATATACAGTTATTGCGCCAGTGTCCTTGTTGTCTACTTTCTGCTTGAAATTTCATTTAATTTCCACGCATGTGTTTAATGTGTTTTTAATTTACTTTTTGGTCGCTAGATAAACGCTGTTGGCGTTCCGTCGCCGGTTGCAGGGAAAGTGAGCGCTGCAAAATATTTCCCATTCAACTGCTTGGGTGCTTCAAATAGTTAAATGTATACCTATACGCCTTCGTATGCGTCGCAGTGCACTTCATATTTATAAGTGTAAGTGTGTGGGTGTGTGCTTTATAAGGCAATTGGGGGCAAAAGTTTATCTAAATTCTGTTTTTTGTTTACGCTACTCGAAGCGCTACAAATATACATAAATATATGCACTCACTCTCTCTCACTCTCTGATTCTGGCCACCTTTTTTCGTTGTGACCCTCGTGTACAATCTGCACATACGTTTCGCGTTAACGACATTAGATAAGTTAACGGCATCTAATGTCAATTTAATTATGTGAACTTCTACTGTGTATCCGTTTCCCATGCGGCGAGGATGTCTAAACATGCCCACTTATGTATGTGTGTGTTTGGCAGAAAATAGTCTACAAATAGCAATTTCGTGCCCGTCCCACACCACCAACATAACACCTCATACATCCATCTCTACGCTATTGTTGTTTTTGTAGTTTTTTTCTTTTCTGTAATTGACGTTTGTTGTCGTTTGTTCATCTGCTTATTTATTTATCGATTTGATTGCCCAAATTTGTTCCAATGTAATTATATACTCGTAAACCATGAGGGAAATAGTCGGATTTGTCAAAAGGCAATCGATAATAGCGGGACTTGCTTGCATACAGTACTTTCAATGTATGTATATACTTCACGGAATTTTTAATATTTTTATAAATGTCCATCTGTTGAGTTAGTATAAATTTTGCTTTTAAAACTACCAACTTTTCCTCCGAAGAATTTCTAAAGATTTTTTAAAAGCGGTTGTGAACTTGTGAAACATCTTGTAAAAGATTAAGAACATTTTTATAAGGTAATAAACCTACATATATGTGAAACATCTCGTCAATACTTAAGAAAATTTCATAAGGTTAATAAAGCTGTAAGAACAATGTACATACTTATGCTCCAAAGAAAAGTGCTGACTTAGGTTGTGAAACGCCTAGTTCAAATTTCAGAATTTTTCAAAAAGTTTAATAAATATTCATGTATAAGGTATTACACATGATCAATGCTTCCTTCAATTGAAAAAAAGTTCAGAGGTTCCTTAATAAAAGTCGTCAAGTTGAACGAAATCTCAGACAACTTACTTTGATTTTCCTTGCATACTGAGCAGTTTCTTTCAGAGTACATTTTTGTAGCCTGAAGTGCTTTTTAGAGTGATCCACAGTCAAAAAGTAATTTTTATAATATCTATTATACTACTAGTTACTAAAGTTGCCTCAGAAGTTACTTCTTACATCTAAACTTATAGCTTTCATACTTAGTTTTTAAAATTTCAGCAGTCTTTTTTTTGAAGATCAGACCCTCAGAAGGGATCAACAAATATCTTATAATTTTGAAAAACTTTCTTACAATTTAAGAAAGATTGTCAAGTTGAACGATGTCTCAGATAAATTACTTTGATCTTCCTTGCAGACTCATACAAGAGGTATACCCTTTTCACCTGTTGATTTTTGTGGTAATAAGAAGAAACCATTAAGCTTACAATGTCGCGCAATAAAGAAATCACCGTCTAATATGAGAAGCTGTAGTACAGCTATTTCCATAGGTTATAGGAAATATATATTGTATGTAACTTCAGAAACACCAAACAAAATTAGTCAGATATCGGCGATCCCGTGATTCCCTATATGTAGTCAAAGTTTTCTGGAATAATCTCAACTGTCAACATTTCGCTTTCAAAAAACTCTGATTATTAGTTGCTTAGTTTCAATTAAAAGGACTTTGGTCAGTGTACTACCGGTATTAAATAATTGTACTAATCAAAGATTTGTAGTAATGCAGATACCTTTTAGACTAAGTGATTATTATTTGCTCAGAGAACATTATACATATAACTGTTTATTATGTCTTTATTGAAAAAATTTTACTTTATAACTATATAGTCGGAAGGTGTATTGAAGCGAAGGTCTTGAGATCATTGCGTCGCAGCGTTTCTTTTGCTCACATACCGAGGACAGATATGTGAGTAAGACAAAGTCGCTGGAGAAGTGACATATTGAGGTTTTTCGCGGATGGGTTGAAACTTAGGGGTTGGTGGCAGACGGAGTTTGCTGTAAGGAGCCCTTCGTCAAGCATAGTTTCACTACCGGATCACTGTAGTGTTCTTCAACTAGAGTTAGTTTTCATTAAGGTAGCAATGTATGTGTTGCTCCGAAGAGCAGCGTCTATTAGAGTGTTGAACAGTCGCTTGATTACCAGAGTTGCCATATGTACTAGCGTTGATTTTGCTCACTGTGCTCAAAGTTAGCTCAGCAGTGTCTGTTCTCACTATTAATACTCGTAGCATCAAATTACTTCGTGTGAGCCTAAGCTGTAAGCTGTTCTGTGTTTAGGTACCAATGCATTCTCAGTCCTCAATGTGGCTTTCTTATCATCCTTCACCACAGATTGACCTTTTAATATAAGCTAACATAACCTAGCTATAGAAGTTGAGATATCTGTTTAATCTGCCCTTTCCGAAAGGAACTCAGGCCTTTAAATGCGGTCAGATTTGTTCTTAACGTTTTTACTCTGAGTTTATATTCTAATTTATTGAAGCCATGCTCTTCGAAAACTGGAGCAAACACCATTACATAGAGAACACATGCGAATACACCCAAAAGTTTACCGATATTTGAGATCAAAAAACTGCCATAGGCCCTGGGTTTCACATATTCGATATCTCAGGCTAGGAGGATTATGGATATCCTTAATATCTTCAAATGTGCTTGATATATTCGTAGTGTAAAATGAAAAAAAAAAAACAGATGAAATAAAAAAATGGTAAATATGGTTAGTAGGAGTGGTTGCAGCTCACTTACGCCCAGTTACAGACTGTAATATTCTAGAAATGAAATTGTCAGGAAAATGAAAAAAATTGGTTGGGTATTTTTTTGAAATACTGAATTTCAGCTAAAAGTGATAGATGCCACTTCCCTTCACCAACTTTAAAATCGTTTCCTCTGAGGGCTTTCTGTTCTATGTCGGTTGTGTAATTATTGTCATAAACGGTGATCCATTTTGAGGTTTCCTACTATTTTTGTAAAAAACAAAAAACACAGAAACACGGTTATGTCTCATATGGTTGATTCCTTCGAGTGCAATTCTCGATGACTCGTTCGAGCATCGAGACTGATAACTAGCGATTGAAATGCGAGATATTTTGCTCCACAGAAAAGTCTAATAGTATGATATCACACGTGCTTGGTGGCCAATCAATGGACCCAAAACGTGTAATTATTTTTTACGGAAGTGTTCTCTCTATAAATTAATTGATTGACGTGATGTGTGGGAAAGGTGCCTTCTTGTTGAAACAAAATTTCGCCGAGAGCACGAGTTTAAATTTTAGGCATCAAATAGCTGGTTATCGTGGCGTGATAATGCTCGCCATTGACAGATAAGTCCTAACCGCCATTATTTTTGAAAAAATATTGACCCATCATTCCACCGCCCGCAAACCACACCAAAGCAATATTTTTCTGGATGAAATGGCAGCGTTTGAATTTCTTTAGGTTCCACGTGGTATCAAATGCAGCACTTTTGTTTGTTTACATACCCATTGAGCCAGAAAAAAGCCTCATTGCTGAACAACATTTGGCTTAAAACGTCGGATCTTCTTGAAACTTTTCAAGGGCCCATAGAATGAAGCGATGTCGCTTGGGAAATTCGTGTGGCTAAAGTTCTTGCACAAGCACTTTTGCGTATAATGAGGAACTTCTATAAATACTTATTATTGCCAAGTTTGCTCACTTTGGCTTTAGGACCTTGTGTGATTTGTACATCGGTCTATTAGAGAACGGTACCCTGTCCACTTTGTAAATGATGTATTAGCCATGGATGACACCCTCTATGTTCTGTTCACTGTAATAAATTACAGTTTTATATCTTAACTTAAGGCTTAATTCTGGAAGTTAGACGTTTTCGATGACGGAACTTAGTTAGTGGTCCAATTGTATGCAACAGCAATATCTGTAAAGGGTCTTCTTAGAGTATCAGAAATGCCATGTATCAAATTTCATTAAGTTACCTTCAAGTTCACTCAAGCTTTAGCCAACAGAGGTAGGCGGATTAACAAAACTCAACTCGATGCTTATCATTAATATATGTATATAAAACTTTCAAGCCATTCGATTAGTTTTTAATGTTACCAAGAACCATTAGATGAACAAACATGTTTCGAGAGAATAAAAATTTTACTATAGAATATAGAAGGTATTCGTTTACTCAAATTTAAAGTCGTTCATATCACTTCTGTTGCTTAAGAATTCAATTGATTTTCCTTAAACAGCCTCATGTAATCACAGTACTTTCAACTACTAAACCAGAAAAGCTATGAGTAAATACCACACAAGTCATAAAATGAACCCTTCAAATTCTAAAGTTTTCTTGAGCCCATAAACCTTGACCTTAACAAATTTTCATAAAACAACTACACACACGCACGCGCAAACACTCCAAGCAACTACGTTAACCACATTGCATTCTGTTTTCAATTAAATGCCCAACAGTGGCTAATTAAACTTTATTGAGTAAATCAAATGGTGATAAAAATTAACCCAACACAATTGCGGCGCGGATAACCCGAAATAAATTCCAAATATCAAACGAAATTAAAGATCGATGTTTGAAAAGTTAAATTTTTATGGTTTTTTAATGCAATTAAAATGCAATAAAATGACAATTTTAAATTTATAAAATACACACGCAATGCGCCTTTAAATGCTTTAAGGAGGCGCATAGAAAGCAAATAATAAATGTGAGGGAGAAAGAGAAAATCGCTCGCACATCCATCACCCTGACACAAATGATTTGGCCTTCCGACTGTTGATTGAGTTTAAGAAGGAATTAGAGCAATCGACAAATCAAGCAGATAATGCAGCTGGCATCAACTAAGCTGAGTTTGAGTGTGTGCTTGCGCTTATATGTATTTCTAGGTATATGGGTTTGTGTTGGCACCATTGCAGCTAGTGAGGAATAGAATGGATTTTTATACCTTGAACAGGGTAGATTAAGTTTGCCACAAAGATTTGCGAAGGTTTGCAACCGAGACCCTGTTCAAAATATATACATATAGGTGATCAACGTGATGAGCTGATTTGACTTGGCCATGCTCCCCTATGCGTTTGTTCCTGTATATACGCGAACTAGTTACTCGTTTCTGAGATATCAATCTGAAATTTTGCACATCTTCTTTCCTCCTCAAAGAGATGCCCATTTGTCGGAATCAGCGATATCTAACCACTATAGCATGTAGCTGCCATACAAACTGAATGATTGGAATCAAGTCTTTGTATGGGAAAGTTTTGGAGTTCACAAGATATCTGCACGAAATTTGGCATGGCGTATTTTCCAAAGCAATGATACAATCTCCGAAGAAATGATTGATATCGGATCACTATAACATATAGCTGCCATACAAACTGAACGATTGGAATAAAGTTCTTGTATGGAAAACATTTTTATTTGATAAGATATCTTCACGTTTTTTTGCAAGACGAAGTAGCTAATACAACAACACAATCTCCTAAGAAATTGTTCAGATCGAACCACTATAGCATATAGCTGCCATACAAACTGAACGATCGAAATCAAGTCTTTGTATGGAATATTTTTCTATAAAGGGTATTACAGCTTCGGTGCACCCAAAGTTTAAGTGTTTTCTTATTTAAGCACACACACACATATAAAGTTATACTAGTATGTGCCAAGCTTAAAAAACGACCTACAAAAGCATCAAACAACAACTAATGACCTGCATGGCACACATTCAAATGCTGCAAATACACACACACACACACACAAATGTACGTCCAAGTAGTAAAATGCCTTTGACACCCCTGCCACCAGCCGCCACTGTTGCACACACTACATATAATATGCTGGTATGTGTGTATGTGTGTGTTTAATAACAATGTCCTTGCGTGCTTGCAGCAAATTTTCCTCTTTGGCATTTTCACGATTTGCTTTCTGCTTCTTCTTACTCTCCAATTGCTTCTTTTGCTTTATTACAAGGGTTTATATACAACTATGTTGCGCTAGTTGGCTTTTATAGACAAATATTTTTTTCCTATTTTCCTCACATACAAAAATTTTTCTTACTTTCTCGCATGCACATGTGCTGTTGTTAGTATGTGTATGAGTGTGTATATATACAGTTATTTTCTCTGTGTGTTGTTCCGATTTTATATTGCTGCTGTATTTTCGTGTCCCTCTGTCGAAATGTCACTTCGCCCAAAACCTAGTCTAGCGGTATTTTACAATATTTTCCTTTTGTTCATTTCTTTTTCGTAATTTTTCTCATTTTCCTTACCTTTTATTTGCAGTTTTGTGCGGAAAATTACGTTTACAATGCTTTAACAATATTTGTGTGCGGGCGTGCGTGAGCGCGCAAAAATTGTACTTTATTGAAATCGATTTGCTATAAAATGTGAAAGTGGCAGTTTGACAATGGAAAGCTGTGGCCAGTCTTTGGCGGTTTGGTGTGCTATCGAAATTTAAGGTGTATGAACTATATATATAAATATTAAATCATACGGTTTTTACCTCAGAATGCATGAGAATTAGTTACGTATGTAAGAGATAAATACTGATATATATAATTTCCCCCTTTAAGACTTTTTAGAATGCGACAGATTTCTCGATTTTTCGGCAAGAAGATTCACCGACGCTGCTCGAGCCAAATATTTTTTCAGACTATCCCCTTTTCTGTGAACTATTCCAACTTTAAGCACAAATTGTAGTCGAATGGATTCAAATCTGGAATTCCCAGCGACCTATCTGCTGCAGCTATGAAAGCAGGAATATTGCTTTTAAGCCGCTGCAGAGTAGCTTTTGCCTCGTGTGCTAGAGTAAAATCTAGCTGAAAGATCCTATGCTCTCTATCATAGAGATTATGGCTGGTTCACTTTTATCCTAGTTTTAAATTTTTTTTCACACAAATGAAACGATGTACAGCTTTTACAAGAAATTCCCCACTTAATCGTTAGAACAGCTGGCGTGATCACGTTGAATCCTTAAAATAACATATTTTGAGTAGATTTTTTTGATTTCCTTATAAAAACTACTTCATATATTTGTATCCAAAGTATGCTTTTATGGCCATTGATCACGTATCACTGAAGAAACCGCTTGAAAGTCTTGAGTCCTCGTGTGAGCATAGTCTATGCGTGAGCATAGTATAAGCGATCTTTATAATGCTTACCTTTATACCTCGTTTCTAATTTGAGAAGCCAAGAGAGATAGAAAGAGAGAGAGCGGGAAAGGAAAAGACAGAGAAAGTTTAATAATGAAACTAGTATACTACGTTACTTGGTAAAAACTCACAAATGTTTCAAAATGTTTATTAACTTTGTGCTACCTAAGGGTACTTTGTGGTAGGAGGAAGCAGCGAAAACGGAGTGCGGACTCCCAACTCATGTCCCTCCCATGAGCCCACTGGGATAAATATTACTTCATGGGAGAGAAGAAGACTTTTATGTAAGTCTCCTCTATTGTACGGTCTGACTGACGCCTAATCTGCTGTAAATGTCTCAATCTTATCATAATTACAAATAGATCTGACGCTTCGCTGACAGCTTTTTATTTTACAGTGGACTCGCACATAAGTGCTGTAAAATTTTCCACCGTGGGACTATCTCCATGTATGGTTTTCAGCTTTCTCTTTATATTATATTTGAAAATATAGTGGGAAATAATAGAATACGTGTTCCGAGTCTTCTAAACCCCCTGTCCGCGTCGAACAAGGTGGACTAAAATCATGACGATATTTGTATAGGCAGCTACTAAAGCAGTCATGGGCAGTGAGTTTTTGGGTCAGGACCTGGAGTTCCACATGTTTTATATTATATCCACGAATGTATGTCTGAAATCAGTCTGAGGGTCCTCCGTTTATGTTTGCCACCGTTCATATTGCGATGCTTTTAATTCTCTCCTCTTTCTGCTGCTATAGACGTCACTGATAAGTTATACTTGTATATTCGCGTGGCTTCGTCTCCCTGGGTGTCAATCGACTCCATACTGGCTTATACCTCAGCAGCGTCGTTTGATATGGTTCGGAAAGCACTTTTTATGCGTATTGCAGAAAGCCTATGCACTGCTTTAATTGGTCTAGTATATGATTTTATATCTAGCGCCTGTATCATTATTGGAGGCGCATACAGTATAGCTGATATCATTAACTTAGCTATTGAAAATCGTCGGCTGGAAAGCACACAGTCTCTATTTGCTATCATTCTAGATAAAGCATTACCGATTATATTTGCTTTACAGGTCTCATTTTCCAAGTGCTCCTTGAATTTCTGTCTTCAGTCCACTACTACATCAAGATACATCAACTGTGGTTGCGAAGTAGACCCAC
Organism: Bactrocera correcta; assembly: GCA_027475135.1. Taxonomy (NCBI): domain Eukaryota; kingdom Metazoa; phylum Arthropoda; class Insecta; order Diptera; family Tephritidae; genus Bactrocera; species Bactrocera correcta. The sequence continues at coordinate 133,483,669 of CM050323.1, read as the reverse complement.
ATTCTCCTATGGTGAACGATATCTTTTTCGCAATTTTCTTGGAACTTATGTGCTAGACTTCTGTTTTCTGGAGGTCCTCCAGATGTTAAGCCACTGCTACAACTATGAGGTCATCCGCACATGCGGTTCTTTTCACATTTTTCCTTTCGTCCATTTCACAGTACCCATAAGAACACTACAAATTATAAGTATGTTCGATGTCATCATGTTTGGAACTCGATTTATTTTGCATGGCCACCACGGGCACGTTTGCAGAAGTCCAGACAATAAAGCCAATTTTGGACGGGTTTCAATCATAAATCGGTCGATACTGCTGCAATTTCAAGTTCGGTTTTTGTACGGAGTTCATCAATCGTCGCTGACTTTTTGGCATAGACCTTAGACTTGACTTAGCCTCATAGGAAATAGTTTAATGGCGTCAAATCGCTGTGAGGCTTGTGGTGTCGTCCTCTTGAAACCACATATTTTTCAAGTCCATATCATCCAATTCGGGTTCAAAAATATTCGTTTATCATTGAGAGGTAGCGATTCCCATTCACCATTTACGTGCCAGTCTTGAGCATCACGGAAAAAGTTTGGTCCAAAGACGCTGCCGTCTCATAAACCGCAACAAACCGTATCAGGAAATGAGCCTCATCGCTGAAGATGTTTTCAATTCACACATATGACTATTATGGTGGTCAAGAGGCTTCAGTTCTTGCGCCAATTGGATCTTGTATGTATGTAGGCCTAGATATTTTCTCTCTTCTCTAGACTCTTCACAACGACTTCACAAAGATGCCCCGACCCCTGATTGATCTGACAGGACGATTATGACGACCAAAAATTGGACGTAGCGCTCCTAGAGCTGAAGTTACTTTCTCCGAATTTAGTTAGTAAATTTTAATATTTTACAGCACCTCTATTGAAAAAGCCGTTATAAGCCATCATATAATTTCTTAATATGGGAACAAAAACTCTACTGTCGCATTGAAGGGTTAAAATCCCATTAAAAATACTAAGCACAGAATTATTGATAGCAAACTTTTCACGTATGATTGATTTTCTCTCACGATTTGACGATTTGAGGAAGCAAATAAATATGTATTTAGGGAAAGTAATAAAACAAGTGAACCCTATAAATATTATAGTAAATATATCTTAACTGCTTTAAGAGATAAAGACAACAACAGAAAACCACACACGCGGAAGTATGTTCAACAATTTGTATATCGTGGGCAAATGGGCGTGACGATTTTCGTATGAAAAAATGTCGAAGTAAAAAGAATTTCGAAAACTGAAGCGGAATAAAGACTACTACATGAAGGAAGCAACACACAAATACGATAAGAATGTGTATTAAAAACAAAATCAACAAATTCCCGACACATCAAACTCGCGTAACAGCGCCTCATAAATTAATTGCAACAGAAGGGGTGTGTCCCAGAGCGCGTAATGAGGGTAAAAAAATTTTGGAATAATTTTTGTTTATAAGCAATAAATTTTAAAGTGAAGCAGGAAATGTGTGAAATCAACTCGGGTCACATGACACAGGGTTTATTTTTTAGAAGACGTTTTAAAGCAGAAATATTTCTTTTATTATTATTTTTTTTTTATTTATTTTTTTTTATAAGGAAAGTTTATTTATATGCATACTGTTTGGATATCTTTGAAACTATTCAGAACTACTACTGACTTTATACAATCCACACGCCTCTTCACTATCAAAAACAAGAAAAACAGCTGTAGTAAAACTTTTGTTATCTTTATTTCGATTTTTATTGTCCAAAGTGCCAAATAAAATTGGTAAATGCACTAAATTTATAGCAAATTGTCCACAACGATGACCCCAACAGTAAATAGTTTGCCCGCTGGCTAGCGCCGACATACAAATAATTTCGGTTTTTATCGGTATTTTTGTTTTATCCCTAAAGTTTTCGCCCATTCACCACTTCCTTTCGTTAGATAGCACACGCACTAATTTAATTTCAGGGACATTTGCACGTATTTCCGGTGCGAAAGTTTTCGACCACTGACATTTTTCGGCTGCAAAAAAAAAAAAAACGAGGAATGAGATCAATAAATGTTTTGTGCCAAGGCGTTCATTGGTAGGTGGGCGTGCTACTATTTTATTTGGCAGCGAAGTTGAAATGTTAGGTGGCATAAAAATTGTTGGAGTGTGTTTTGTGGGGAAACAAATAAAAGCGGCAAGTGAAAAAACCGTTATGTAGTAAAGTACCAGCAACTACTGTCCGTTTCTAGCTGAAGGGATGTCATACTTTTTCGTTTTTTATGTCCTGCAGAGTTGGCCTTTACACGCGACAACGTGTTAAGCGGGTCACGTTCAATTGTCATCACCAAGTACATACTCACATACATATGTACATATCAAGTGACCATGACCGTACCTCTTAAACATTTAAGAGGCATCAAATCGTGCGATATATTATAATAGCATCGTTTAGTGTTCGGCTCGGCTTTCGTATACTGGGTTGGTTGTTGCTGGTGAGGTGGGTTCTCTCTTCAATTCCACTGGATTTTTTTTAATTTTGACTTAAAAATAGAGAGCGTCTATTATTTTTGAATCTTAATTTTAATAGTTTCATAAAGAAATTCAAGTCAAATATTTTCGTGTTTCAGGTCAAGATTAGTCTAAATATGCTGTATTTGTTTCGATTTCCTAGCTTAGCTGAATGTCAGATGAAGGTTCAGTTTAATTTGATGTTCGTCACATAGATCGTCAAAGTTTTTGCGAACTTTAAGACGACTTGGTAGCTACTTCGTCCAGTCCTTTGAACTCCGAAGGTCCTTGGTACTTAAGTCGAGTTCCAGAGAGTGCTGGGCAAAGGCAAAGTAGGTGTTCCAGCGTCTCCATCATGCTAACTTTTCAACAATTTCTGCATGTGTCGTTGTCACTTGTGCTCATCCTGCTCGTATGTGATAACAGTAAGTTGTGATCTTTCGAGAGGCAACAGCTGTCCGACATTTCTCTAGAGATCATGTGAGTAAGAAACAAGGATATTTTCCTAAGTACATCTTTTTTAGCAAATTCCGTATTTCATGTAGTTGTTCGGTAGCCAGATGGATGAAACTTTTGGCAATCTTATCAGCTTCTTCGTTTCCCGTAACTATTTTATAGCCTGGAATCCAATATCCGCTATCCGTTAGCTGCTTCCCAGTTTCGAAGGACAAAATGTGGTGTGAGATAATTACCTTGATTTCTGCCTGGCTATCGACGTATATATTTATCGTATTTTTTTCTGCGTTCTTAGATAACTCAGCCACTTTCCCAACTGCAAATAGAAGAGTCGATTCCAGCTCACATTACATTGGCCATTTTGGATCCGTTTGCGTAGATGTTGTAAGTTCCGCTAATGTGTCGCAGGCTTCAGCGCCATCCACCTTCCCATTTGAATACGTAACATTTTCTCATCTTTCTGGCAATTTGTGAATTCCATTTCAAGGGAATTTCAGCGAATTGGCGACCAAGAATCAATCAACCCTATTCCAATGTGTACCGTTTTCCAGCGAGAGCATTCTGTGAAACAAATCAACAGTCAATAGGTTCAAGGTCTCGGCTGTTTAGAAGTCGGGTGTTTCCGTGATGTAAGCTATTACCTCCTGTGTCGCGAGTTCCGGACGTTTTTAGGCAATTATTCGCTTCAATTTGATGACTTATTTTTGTTAACATTCCAAATGGACGCCGCGGAGCTCTAATAAAGACTAGGACGCTTCCATAGTGTCCGATCGCTAGGTGGACAATTAAATTAGCTTGTATTATTCAACGATCTGCATACCGCTTACCCAGTTCCACGATTGAAATTAAACACCTAAAAATTATTTATTGTATTATGTTAACTTCAGAATACCCCCTCGTAGAAGCCCTTTCCATTATTTGTATTTTTTACAAGCCTCTTTTGAGTTCAACTTTACACCAACAAGGGCGTTCGCTATGGACAGCTATATGGTAGATGCGATTAAACCTTCCATCCGAGCTCACGTAGCTTCTGACGAGTCATCAACGAAGTGTGGTCTAGCGTTGTCCTGCTGCAGTCACCATGCGCTTCAAAAGTGGGTTGTGTTCGTTCCATTTCAGCAGCGTATCACAGGCGTTGATTCGGTCCAGAAGATTTTTTTTTGTGTCAAATAATGCGGCACCCAAATATCAAGCTTTTTTGTGTGTCCAGCCTTCTGCAGATGTTTTAAAATGGTTTGATGTCTAACTCCCAACTTCTGGGCGATGTCACGTGTGGTATCTCGTGTGTCTAACTCGATGTTTTCCATGATTTGATCTGAATTCGCCGCCACAGGTCTTCCGCCACGTGGCTTATCTATCCATGGTGTAATCATCGAAACCATTCGTCTGCAGTTCAAAGTTATAGAGTACCATCCTCCAAAACACCATTAATCTTACGGAATGTTTCTCTAGCGGATTTACCTTTAACCAAGTTAATTTTAAAGTGAAACTCTAAAATAGTGCGAATTTCGGCGTTAGCGAACTCAATGTTTACACGTCTATAACTGTTGAACGCAATAACCAAACCAATCATGCATAGCGTCGTTTTGCAGGTTATGTCAAGACCTTTCAAATATGTATAGTACTACCAGATACGAGGTCTGTTGCGCTTGAATTCATCAAAAATCAGCTGAAATCATCATTGAAATTCATGGAAATAAAATTGAACATCTCCAAAATATCGATTTATCGCATTTTGACCGAACATTTGGGATTACGAAAGGTGTGTGCACGGTTTGTTCCGCACAAAGCTGTCTCATCGATCGACGCTTGTGACCGATTTTTTTTTAACAAAAAAGCACATGTTAACCGTTAACCACTCCCCATATTTATCTTATATGGTACCATGCGACTTCTTCCTTTTCGGAAAAATGCATTTTCCCATGAAAAGAAAGCGTTATGCAGATGTAAAGGCGATTCAGAAGGCTTGCACCGGCATACTGGCGGTCATTTCGCCCAACGAGCTAAATCACTCGTTCGACATGCTTTTGGACCGTGCAAAAAGCTGTATTGAAGCAGAAGGAGATTAGTTTGAGTAAAATAAATTGATTTTGCAGAAAAAGTTATTTGTTCTGTTTTTTTTAAGTCCTTTTTACTTTGAAACGCACTTAGTATTAAGTCGATTTACAAAAAACTATAGACATAATATACTCAGAACTGACAGAATTGAATAATCACTGTAACAAATTTCATCGGTTTACTAGTCTATATATTCTCAATCAATTTCATCCGAGATTCGTCCGCCATAATTGTACACACCCTGTTTATACATATGCAATTATGTAATCAATAACAAATTATACTTAATTTGTTTTAAGTTGATATTTATAAAATTTGTTTGTTTTTTGTTTGCGCTTCGAAAGAAAAGTAATCAAAAATTATTGTGCCTAAGGCAACATGTGAAACTTCAAGATGTAATAAATCCTAAAAATACGAGCTCCACAGAATTCTTTTTTCACAAATATTTCTACGTCACTAAAATGAAGATATCAAATGAACAACAATTTCTCATCTAGGTTAATTTGGCGTCTCAAATCTTCACTTTTGTACTCCAAAATTGAATATTTAGCGTCTTATTGATTTTTCTTATTGATTCTTTTACTTATTCTTGTTGCTGCAAGTAACCTTCAAAAATTCCCCCTACATATTTCCAATTAGACAAATCGGGGCACAATGAAAACAAACTAAATTTTTTAGCTGAAATTGCTGCTGCTTTGGCTATGCCGTGGTAAAACATGTGTATAAGCCACATACGTATGTGTAAGTTTATATGAGTGTGTATATATGTATGTATTGTGTATCTGTTTCTGTATGTCTTCACATTTAAGAAAGTGTTCGTACGTGCAACGCTTGCCACGCCGTCCTTAGCTATCTCTTCACGAGCACATTGTGGCGTCGACTAATTGTTATTTTATTGGTAATTCAATGCCACTGTGTGTACACAAAACCCCAATGTAATATATATTATTCCGATATATTTTATAGTGAACTTATATATGTACATTTGTGTATGTGTACTTGCGTACTTTATTGTACGCTACACTTTCAAATGTTGTGCCACATGCAACCGCCAACTATTAACCGAAGCTTACACAACAGAACCAATATATTTTCATATACTCCGAAGAGCACACATACATACACGCATACATGTATATATGTATGTATATCATTGGTGTGTTCACCGTCTGCTGGTGCAGCGTATTGTTGTTTATTGGAAGCAGCAGCACGTTTTCCATTTCTTACGCCATTTGGCTCCTTTAGTTGTGTCTTCTGTGTAATGGAGTAGGTGGGAGCCGATTTGAACTCACGCCTGTGGCTCGACTATTTTCTCCCACTCTGCATTTATGTCTGTGTAGGTGTCTATAGTGATATTCTTACTATTTAGTACAAACAAATGAGCGCATACAACCGCCCATATGTGGCTGGAACACTTCATGCAGCAAACCCCAAGCAACCCCAATCGACCTTACCCAATGTTACGCTGTTGTCTGTGGTTTACGCGCACACATACAAACATATATACACACACATACACACTTGCATTGTATACATCCTTGCTATCACTTTGGTTGATTCGTTAGTCACATGTGTTGTTTACTTATTTTATCGTCTTTAGTTACAAAAACGTTTTGTTTCAATTTTGTCCGCATTGCTGGAAAAACATGCGCACCGTTAGTTGCTGTCACAGTACTGTAAAATACATATAGCTGGAAACGTACGTGTTTTGTCAGCTATCATTCGATAGTCCTCTGACACTTCGTTGTCATATGTGCACAAAATTTCTCACACACACACATATTCATACACTATGTATACGAGGCTGTGGATCTGACACTTTGCTTCGTCCTGAGAGCGCGTTCTCAGCTCCTACTGCTTCCGGTTGTTTTCTTATGCAACTAAGTATGACTTTTTGAATTGTTTACTTTTCCTTTGTGGGTTGCGCTTCAGCACATTTCCTTCTTCCTCACACAAATAAATATTCTGGGGAAATTTTAAAATATTTTATTAAGTTTTTTAGCTCTAATTATTAATGAAAAAAAGTTTTAAGCAGAAAAGATTTTGAAAATTTTAAGAACATTTATATTTCGAATTTCCTATTGCTGAGTGTTATAAAAATTTCACTACATAAATATTTATATTTTTTTCTGTTAATTAACTTTTATCCTTTTCTATTTACCGACTCCGCTCGTCATGATGTCCGCTTACATATGCTATACATATACTTTATAAGACTTCCAAAGATTCTTTGAGAGCATAAAAAGGCTTTGAAGGCCGACAGTAAGTGATGAAAAAATATACAAGTATATATGCTCGTATGTAGCTATTCTGACGATTTATTTAGATGGTCTTAACTCAGTTAACCAAATTAAACCCCAGGCCTGCAAGTTTAAACCCCTTCAAAAGCTGTCCTTAAATATTTATTCGAAGGTCTACAGACCAGCCCTCATTATAATATAAAAGTCTTGACAAAGTTTTTACTATTTTCTTAGTTTTCATTGTGTATCAAATTACAATACTTTCATCGTTTGAAGACTTTACGTTCCATATCTCTGCAAGAGCAATACATGAGAGTTATTCTATGAATATACATATATCCTTTTACGCAATACTTTTCCAGTGGATGACCTCGTGGATAATAAAACACCATTAATTAGAGAAAAAGGTCTCAAAATCTGTGAACAGAACTGATTAATATTAAAACAACTGCTTTTCTGGTTGTCTCAGAATCTCTTGCTTAAAGATACCGATGAACATTTGTACAAATTTTTCCCAAATAGACTCTGACAAACGCAAAAGTCGAATAATTATAAAGATTATTCTGATATAATATTACATATATTCTGCAATTATTGGCATGCTTATGATTTAAGACAGAGATATGTATTGCTCGGACTCGTTGTCCTAACCTAGTATCATAAAGACACCGAGGGAATTATGGATTCAACTCTTATTGTTATGCTGTATTTGATATTTCATTTCATTCAACTTCCAAGGCCTTTACAACATAAGTTATAAAGTCTCATGAATGCGAGTAGCTCTGTATAAGACACAGGGTTAAGACTAACCATTTAGAATTCCTGCTTTTCTGATTTCTAAATTTCAAACATGGTTTTACTAACGAGCAGTGAAGCCATTTTTATATACCTATTTCAAGAAATCATGAAAGCATCCGTATAAAATTAAGAACTGAAGCCATTAGACCAGCATAGATATCGTGAATTTGCTGATTTTGCCTTGGAACTACTTGAAAACGATAACGATTTTTATAAGAAAATCATCTTCTCTGAAGAGGCACACTTTGACATGAGTGATGCGGTAATAAACACTGTCAATTTTGGTGCGAAGAGAGTCCAAAAGTTAATAATGAACAAGCATTCCATTCACTTAAATTGAGAGTTTCGTGCAGTTTTGGTGTGGAATCATCGGTTCGTACTTCTTTTGAAATGATCGAAGGTAGCTAACTTTTTATGGTCGCAATTGAACGAATTTGATATTAACATCAACTGGTTCCAACAATACGGTTCTGCATGCCACACAGCACGTGCTGTAACCGAATTACTGCAAGACAAGTTTGGAGATTCGATTATTCCAAGAAATTGTGACAATGAATGGCCTCGAAGAAATTGTGATTTAACATCATTAGACAACTTCTTGTGGGGTCATTTGAAGTCAATGATCTTCAGCAATAAACCAGACTCTCTTCAAGCCTGAGATGTTAATATTGAGCGTGCTTTATATGACATACGACTTGATTTAGTGAAAAAGGTACTCAGAAATTGGTTTTATCGAAGTCGTTCCTGCAAAAGATCGTTTCATTGCTACTCACTCCTTTTGTGATTTTTTATTGTGAAGGATTCACTAATTGTTCATGTTTAGAACGGAATACCAAGCTTTTCACGGAAAAATGTTCTCATTCATCCTATCTTCTAATGAACTGAGAAACAGCGACATCTATCGGACGGATACTTTGTTCATGACAATAGTATATTCATTTGAAAAGGCCAAAACCATGGTTCTGAGAGAACTTTATTGATTAGATAATTGGTAGTTTAATCCTTTTTGCACTTATTTATGACTTATGTGGTGTCATCCATTTTCTTGTTTAAACACTGAATATTTTCTTCTAAATCTCCAGCAATTTTCCACTGGGTACAAACTGCGCCTACTTTTCCTTTATAACAATCACCCCTGACTACCCCACATCTATCTCTATCTGCTCTGTATCTTTTAGCGAAATGAAGCGGCTGCCTTTTACCACATTACTCTAACAGTTTACTTTGTGTTGTTGTTGGAAATGTTTACAAATAGTTCATGTTACAAATTTCACGAAAATTTTAACTTTCGAATGTGCACAAGAGTCGAACACACAGTCTTACATATGTATGTAGCATATGTGTTTGTAAACCATACACACATACATAAGTATGTATAGTACGTAGAGACCTTAGTCTTCACGTGTGGTTCTGGCATTTGTCTTGTTGTTTTTCCCGTGCCTATGTGTTATTTTTAGAATTTCCTTAATTTTATTACTTTTGACTTTGTACCATTATTGCCGCCGGCAATGACTGCCTACGTTGTACCTACATTATGTGTGTGTATATTATAAATGTATTATTGTTATATTTCTTCTTCATAGTTCTTGGTGTACATTTCTGTTGTTGTTGTTGCCTTCATTTTGTTGTCATTTTGTCTTTTATTACAGTTGTTAGAATAGTTGTTTACAAGTTTACCGCAAATCAGTGAAGCCGCACATTGTTTTTCTTACTCACTCAAAGGAAGATACATATGTGTGTATGTATGTATATCCGTGGTATATTAGGGTGGTATTTAAAATTTAAAAGAATATACTAGAGGAAAGCTAAACTTATTGAAGGCAAAGAGCTCATTGAACCTCTTACAATCGATCTTGTGCCAAAAGCGCAGTGCTAGTTGAGCTTCGGCGAAGGGCTATAGGCTCGAGAAGAGTAGATTACCAGTTCCCCATTGTATTGTTAGTGGGGACAAGTTGCTTTGCCTTACTTGCTCGTCAGCTTTATAGATGCCTGCGATTGCCCTGCGACCTGATTGGGTATCTAGTCTTATCACAAAGTGGCTCAATGCCATTGGTAACGAGATTAACATTCTTTAACCAGCCTTAAACTCACTGTTGGTTAGTTTAGTGAAGACTTGTCCTTCTCAAACTGGTCTTTCCAACAGAATGAAAGTCTTCCTCTGTTTCCCCCTACGTGTAGAGCGTCGAACACTTTCAGAGCTGGCGTGGTTTCAGCCATTTCGACGACATGATATAGCCAGCATAGCCGCTGCCTCTTAATTCGCTGAACTATGTCAATGCTGTCATATATCTCTTACAGCTCATCGTTCCATCGAGAGCGATATTCGCCGCGGCTAACGCGCAAAGGGCCGTAAATCTTTCGCAGAACCTTTTTCTCGAAAACTCGTAACGTCGACTCATCAGAAGTTGTCATCGATTATGCCTCTGCACCATATAGAAGGACGGGAATAATGAGTGACTTACATATTTGTAGTGATTTTGTTTGTCGAGAAAAAACTCTATTTCTCAATTGCCTACTCAGTCTAAAATAGCACGTGTTGGCAAGAGTTATTCTGTGTTGAATTTCGAAGCAGACACTGTTGTTGTTGTTATCACTGGTTTCGAGAAAGATGAAATTATCTACGACCTCGAAGTTATGACTGTCAACAGTGACGTGGGAGCCAAGTCGCGAGTACGACGATTATTTCTTTGATGACAGGAGATATTTCGGTTTGCCCTCGTTCACTACCAACTGAAGCTGAAAACCAAATAATAATTTAATTTAAAACCACCCTAATGTCAGAAAAGACTTACAAATAAATGCACATATTGTTTTTTAATGTAGTGTAAAGGCATTTTGTGGTTAACACTTGCTTAAGGTATAACTTCCGCAACTTCCGTGGGATTTTGTTGCGTACAAAATAAATAGTTTGACTTTTCTTAATGCCAAGCAATATATTATATATTTTGAAAATTTAATTTAAATTGTTTTACTATGTAATTAAACGAAACATTAAATTTACTCCATAAGCTTATATTTGTAAATCATCGCACGCTGCTGCAATGCGGTAAAAACGATTTTGTAGCGTCTTCGACTCTTAAATCAGTTCACTCGAAATGAACAGCGCTCTAAACATGATCATAAATTTCAAGTGCACACAGAAAAAATATAATATGTGAAGGTTGGGATATTTAATTTAAGTTGCAGAAATGATTTATTCCTCTGCAGCGCAAGTCTCATGCAATAAAGGTATCGCAGGTGAGCGAAAATGTATGAAACTATAAATAAACCCCAGCAAATTAAAATTATGTTCTTTTTTTTAATAACCTGATTGTTTAGACAATGAAAGAATAATAAAGTTTATTTTTGCAAAATATCTGCTATTAAAAAATATATAAAATATTAAAATTTCTTCGAGTATATTTCTCAATTATTTCAAGGTGATTTCGCAAAATCTATAATCTCGAAAATTCGAAACCTTAAATTAAAACTCACAGAAATAATAGTGCATAGTACATATGTTCGTCAAGCCTTTTAAGTTCAAATAATTAAATTTAAATTTTTAAAATTTTGAAAAAACACGTTCAGACTTTGGACTCCTTCAAAGAACATAACATCCCAACATGTTGAAAAAAACGGACCAAATAAGATACATATCCTCGTCGGTTCTCTTAAGATTCGAAATAGTTGGGAAATTTTCACAATTTTCAGAAACCCGCACCTACCGCATACCGTTACTTCGGATCAAATAATATTTCCAACACTTATTTTGAAACCAGTCGTTTTGAGTCGAAATGAGGGTTTTTTCCGTTAAGGGTACGGGAAAATTTTTAGGTACTATCATTACCTAGAGCTTCGCCATATTTTACATATTCTTTATAGGACTCGCAGTTTTGCCAAAATTTAAGATAACCCGTTTTTAACCCTTAAAAGTTCAACGTCCACTCCCTGCCCTCAGGTTGTAAATTGTTTCCAACGAAATGTATTCTATTGTGATTGGGTTTTTTTTACTGGCTTTCAAAAATTATCTACTGATTTGCCTTGCATGAATTTGTTCTGGCTCTCCGGATGACTTATATCGAACTTATGTTTTGTCTTGTTCCGGGTGTTAATAATCTTCGATCATTCCATAAGGTGTTACGTTCTCGTTCAAATGTCTTCCTGAATACTACTACAGCATTTAGAAGGTTAGTCAATTTGTCAGCGGGAGCATATAATCGGGTATAACTATAGAATATTCTAACTTACTTCTGGTTTGGTTTTGAGGTTCAAGGCCTTGAAAGGGACTTTTGATGATTCTTTAATTCATAAATATGAAAGATTAAGTAGCCTTCACAATAAAATAAAAATAAAAAATATTTAAGATAAATTTTATGCAAAATGTTTCGTCTTGAGATCTAAGTTTTTTAGAAACAATACTAATATTTAACCTTTATCTGTTTCGAATATATAATACATATAATATATGTTTTGGATTCGACGCGTGGTTCATGGATTAAAATTTTATACTAAATTTTTGTTATAATTCTTTTCACCAAGGTTTAAAATCTCAGATATAAAATATCCATTGGTTTTTTCTATGGAATTAAAACAGTATAATATTGAAAATATGCCTATCGTGTTTTTTTCTACAATTTTATGAGGAGCGGGCATAAAAGTGTAACCGCTTTGACTTTCTCCGCGTAGTCGATGTAGATACATCATGTGAAGTCCAAAAAATAGTGGCGACATCTTTTTGAACTGTGTACTTCGACTTCTTGAAAACAGTTCATTGGTTTCTAGTATGTACCAGCTAATCCATATTTCTTCAATAGTCATGGAGCGGTGCCTCGTTGTGAAGTAGCTTAATCGTCCCGTATTATTATCTGTAGTGAGGCAACGTAGCCACCATTGCGTCGACAATTTTCTCATGATCACATATGTACGAGTATGCAGTATAGGTTTGACCAATGCTGGCTTTTCAAATGCTTGTTATTTTGCTTCGCGCAGTTAGAATCGTAGGGCCGCCATTTTATTTCTCTGTGACATTTTCTTCCACAAAGAAGAACCTAATCGCCTTGTGTGTTTTCTCCGTTTTTTATTTTTAATCCACGACTACCTCCGCTTTCAAACGTGTTCAAATATAGACCGTTTTGATTAAAATTAGTAACAGTAGTGACGCCATAAGGCGACGGCTGTGTAGGCCATGTAAAAATCCCTTGTGAAGCGATCCCTAACCAACTCTCTCTCATTTCTTAGTGGCAATAAATGCCCGGGCGTCCTCAATCAATTCTGTTTCTGGGAGAGTTCGATATAAATAGGTTTTAGAAACTAATCCATCTTCATGGGAAAAATAAAGACGACTATAAGGATTTTGTACTGGTCACAGCAGGCTAAGTACCAATTGTGTTATTATTTCACGGATCTGTGCTATTTCAATGACCTAAGAGCAGAAATAAGAGCGTAAAAAGAGCAGTCAGGCTATCAAACAAGAGAACACATCGTAATAATTATGTCAGGTTCATTTGCTCTCTTTGATTCAAATGGAATAAATGAAATGTTGCGTTAAAAGGAGAAGGCACAGTAGGCCACAGGTCGCAGTGCATTCCATAACTTTCAATCAATCTATCTCAATTAAAGCCATCGTCTTCGGGGTATTAAAGTCGCTCTTAAATTTTTTTTGATAAAACTCATTGTTCTATTTACGCATTATGAAGTCTATCTCTCTAGATTTAATTTTAATTCAATCACTACTGTATCAAAAAGTATTCACGTGATTCTACGATATGGTTAACGAATCCCACAAGCGGTGACCCTGTAAAAAATCGAAACAGTGTATCATAAATTAAGTAGAGCCCTTCATCACACCTCATCATTTACAGTTTTAATTTCAGCTGCACCAAAGGAATAAAATACAAGAAAGAAACCAACTTCAACTGGCGCCGCAACAGGTATTACGCACTCTGCACACGCTGCTCAATTATATGGAAGATGCACGAGCGAGGGTGAAGAGAGGGTGCAGCGCAAATTGCAACATAAGCAGTTTAAATTGAAGATCTCGTTCAACAAACCATTAAATGGTATAGAAGGCAAAAGTATGTGTGTGCACATACATATCTACACGCTGGCTTCCCACATATTATGCGGCTTTAAGAAGCCAATTTCCTTTCGCTTGACCATCAATTTTCTCATTCTTATGAGCCATTGTCTTGCAATGAACGCGGGCCAGTGTACGTGCACACCCACTGTGTACATCTTGAGTCCATCGTCGAGTGTTTGTGGCTTGGCATGACAAATGGTGATTTATTGACCAGCTCAAGTGGCCGCGACAGCGGTGCTGTCAACAATGCGTCGGCGGCAAGGGCGGGTAGCGGCTGCTATCTTTAGTGGTGTGGTTAACTAAATGGCTCTTGTGTGAGTATTTTGTCTTATTTTTAGATATGCTACTTTTTAATAAGAAATTATTGTTCCCACATGTACTTGCTTATGTGTCTCTCGTTTTCGTGACCTTGACTATGGTCATACCAGCAGACAGTCTTTTGTTAGTATTGATTTATGTTATAAAATAGTTATTTTATAGTTATAATCAGGATAAAATAAAAAAAATTAGTCAATCTTCTTAAAAAGCTGGTGCTGGAAGTAAGCGTCCTGGAAATGAAATGAGTATTGAACTTTTTTATATATATTTCAACACAGCTCGATGTACTCTATCCTTCTGCAGGTAGTCAATGAAAATCACACCTTGAGAAACTTTGAAGGCAGAACCGTCATCTTTTTGGGCGTTAGTATAGTTTTCACTTTCTTGGAAAAAGGTTCGAGGGTAAATTTAGATGTTTCGACTGTTTTTGGTATCTAATATATGTATATCCATTAAATATTACTTTTTCGGCCAATAGGACAGTTATAGACTTCTTTCTTTCAACACGCGGTTCAACTTCAAATTCGCCAGTCAATTTTGAAGTTTCGCCTGTTCTTTGGTATTTATTGTATATCAATGGATCTACCATAAGTTTCATTGCAGTCACTAAACGTTGTAGAAACTTCTTCGGATCTTGTTTAAACAGAGTCAAACACTGCAGTGAAGTAGTCTTACGGCCGATAGGATTGCCTTAGACTTTGTTTTTTCAAATTTGCAGGTCAACTTCAGCTTGGTGAGTTACTGCCAGTTAAAGTTAGTTGAAGTCGTAACATCTTGTTCCGTTTTTCTTCGTGATACTTCGTTTTCGGGGAACCCGATTTACGACCATGCAGAAACTTGTTATAACATTTTTTTACAGTCACCATCGAAACAGAAAAGTTACCATCTAAAGGGGCCAAGTGCTCTTTGATTTCACTTTGTGATTGTCCTTTCTTAAACAAAAATCGAAGAGAGTCTTCTTGCTTTTTTTCAATTTTTTTATAATCCGATTTAATTGAAATTTTGACGGAAGCAGTCTGCGATTTCTTGTGTTACTGGCTGCATTAGATATTGGGCTGGCACAATGTGAAATCGTCATCGCAATATTACGTGATGCGCTCCCTGGCCAATTTTTGTCTTTGGTTTTCTAATGACACCTCCAGTATTCGTGCCGTAGTTACGTTAGTTAAGAAACTGATGTTCAAAGAGGTCCTATCCCACCATTCATATGCTACAGCTACTGATTTTATGGTTCTGATTGTGTTGTATGAAAAAGCTAAGGCAACTTTCTGAGCTCTAAAATGTGTTTAAATAAACACAGAGACTTCGGTACAAAACTATTTTGTAGAGAACTTTAAAAGTGTTAAATTCATTTACGAGTATTCAAGTAATTGTTAAGGAAATTCAAGTTTAATTATTTTGTGTGAAGTACCATACACAGATAGATGGATAAAAAATGATTGAGGATTTGACCTGCTAATAATTCCAGGAGCCTGCTAGGCGTCATTGAGGGGATGTGATCACTGTCCACGTAGATGGATCCTAGGGCCTTGAGCCTTCTTTTAAAAATTACTGGGCAATCTAGAATCAGGCCTTTTGTTGTTTCCTTTTCCATGTCGCAAAACCGGCAGTGTGCCTGCAATGCCTTTATGCCACGGCACCCAGATCAAATGTTAGGCGGTTCAGCCTTCCTATACACTCCTCCACTAATAGCGACTTGAATTCATAAGTTGAGATCGCTTTAGTGCCGTTTGAATATCGCTGGGAGTAAAGATACACTGCTTGCGAAAGTTTCGATGGAGTTTGATTTCTGGACATTGACTTATAGCAAAGACTTCTGTCTAAAAAATGCTCAGAAAATATCACTTTGGTATGGAAAGCTCTGTAGTAGGTTGAGCGTGGAATCACTCTACTCCGTCGTACTGCCGAGTGTAAATGTAAACTCCTTTCCGAAATTTACCCTCTTCGTACCGCCGTCTCTTGGAAGAAGGGTGGGACCAGTGGTGTGTCTTGCCCTAAAATCTAAAACCATCTGCTGCTAGGAGCATAGTATGTTTCGCTGGCGAGTCTTTGTAGCGTTAGTTGAAAGCCTACCGAAGACTGCGTTGTCTCGACCAGCAACCGCTCCATAAATGACAAGAGGCCTTAATATCATGGTATACAAGCTAGCAACCCGCACGTTTTTTAACTCACAGCCACCAAATGATACATAGCTTGCAGCCGCAGAACCTACCGGCTAGGCGTCTCCATATCATAAAGGCCTTGGTGGCTTTGAACAGTGTTAATTTCACGTGACTATTCCATCATAAGGTTGAGTCTAATTTGAGGCCCAGAAAATTGACGTATTCGCGCACTACCAACTCCGTGCCACCAAGCTCGGAAGAGATCTTCGCTTTGTAAAAGTAACGACGGTTGTTTTTGACAATTTGATATTTAAACATATTGCACCATCCCTTGGCTAGAACTAAACACCTGTGGACTATCTCCCAGAGAGTGATCTCAAATTTATCTCGTGCCTTTATGACAATGTTATCGATGTACCTCTGGAACTCATCCAAGCTGAATGGTAGGTGTAAAATCTGCACTTGCTGCCTCCTTATGACGACAGAGGAAATTATTTTTTATTGCTCACTCTCTTCATTGTCAGTTTAATTAAATCTTTATTTGGCCTCTTAATTAAATCATATCGCATGAAGTGATCTCGGTGAGTGAAAAATTGCTTTAGAATTGAAATTGAATTCGATCGAATGTTGTTGATTGCGCGTTAATTGTTGTTTACTGTTGATTGTTGCTTTTTTGCTTTATGCTGCTCCTTCGTAGCCACGTGAGACATATACATAGGTGCACATATAATACATCTTCAATAAAAAGCACTGCTCCACTGACACACACACACACTCTGCTAGTACAGACAGACATACACAAGTAATTAATTAGTTAATTAATTAATTTCGTATGGGCGCCGAGTTTTGTAATGGTTCGAACAGAAATGTGTGCGTAATGCTGAGATGTTGTGCGCTTTTATGTGGCACAATTGATTTTTTGTTGCTTTTTGTTTTGGAAATTTAAATTCTTTTTTAGGGCGTTCGATTCGTTGAGTGAAGTTCATTGAGGATTTTGGTATTTTTATCGTCTTTTTTTTATTGGAAAAAAGTCGTTCATTTCAAGTGCTGCTTCCTTGCCGCGCCTCATTATATTCAAAAGTAAAACAATAACAATAAATTAAAGCAAAAAACCAGTACCAGCGTTCCAGCGCTTTAAAAGGAGCCCCTAGCTGTCGCCGAAGCGTTGGTTAATGCTCACAAGATGCGTTAAAACATTTTAAATTTGCATATATTAAAAAAATGATTTAGCTGCTGTATCGGTAGGCGGATACAGCCTACGCCAAAAGCGTAACGAATACATAAACAAAGCAACGTTGATTTGAAAAATATGTATATGTATAAGTGTGCGTGTGTTTGTGTAGTAAATTAATGTTGGCGGTATGGGAAAATATGTTCTCATGCATATTTACGATTGCTTATGCCCACTGCTGTGCGTGGTAGTTTGCATTTTTAATATCTTTCCTAATTTCCTAGTAGCCACGGCTACCTGGTTTTGCTGTGTAAATACCTGAAATATTATATGGCTGTGCATAAAAATGTTACTGCTACACATACACTCACATAAATATATATGTGTGTTTATGGAAATGTATATTTTTTGAAATTTTTATGAATTATTGGCGTGCGAGTTAACGCTCCAGTGCGTTGGTAGAATTTTTGAATTCGTAATAAATGATTTCATAAATCGAAACACAGAGTTCAAATGAAACGCCAAATATCAATTTCAAGTTATAGTCATGTTTACCAAGGAATTAATAATAAAAACCAGATTTGTTATATTTCAAAATTCAATTTAAATTAAAATTTGAACTTGATATTTACAATTTATTTTGAATTTTTTTTTTGAAATATGTGTTTCCTCTTTGAATAAGCACATTGAGACTCACAAGTTGTTGTAAATTATATGAAGCCCACAATAAATTTTAAATAAAAATTATAATTATGAATATCATTTGTTACCTCAAAATAAAATAAAACAAGTAATGAAGGTTCAAGCTCACGTATAATTGAAAATTGTATACTCTCGCAAGTTGCAAGAATCAAAGCCGACCAAATACCTTCATGTGTTTGTAGAACTTCAGATTAGAAAATATTGCGTGACAGTTCAACATACTATATATTATACATTCTGACAAAAAAGTACTCGGAAATAGTAAATAAAATGCAAAACACTATATTATTATTATTCAATATTTATTCTGTCGCCTTCAAAGTGAATCCACAACAGATACACTTAAGCCAACATTACGTCTAGTCCTTGAAACATAAGCACCTTTTGTGATGGCTTTCAGCACCTTCAGCGTATTTTGTTTTATCTCTACGATGGACTAAAAACGGGTTCCACGGAGCAGCAAACTCAGTTAGGGGAACAAGAACAAATCACACGAAACCAAACGGTGAATACGGCGGTTGATCGACGGTATTCATTGCATTTCTGGCTTTCATTTCGGTAATACTCACGAGAGATGCCGAACTCTCTTTCCATTTCTTAAGCACTTGCCGGATGATTTTCCAGCACCTTATTCTTCACCTTTTTTAATATTTTCAATAGTTAAAGTGTTCGAAGGTCGTCCAGAATGAGGCATGTCTTCAACGATTTCTCGACCGTTCTTGAAGGCTTTGTACCACTCGTAAGATTGTGTTTTTGATAAAACCGTAGGCGTTTTCCACCATTCGCTATGATTTCGCACATGAAATTTAGTTAGAAATACAACATTTTAAAAAATTGTTTTCTTCGATATTTTTATTATTTATTGTATATTTTAGGTGTGATTTAAATTCGAAAACCATCAACAAAAGTTTGGGAATTCTTAATATCATTATGGTCTAATGAAAATTTATATATATAGTTCGCTGGAGCTGTGGTGATTCATGAACTGATGCCTTACAAATTTGACATTAAATTGTATTATATTCATTGATATACTACATACATATGGCCCATGTATATGGTACAAGGCGAACGGGAAGTTTTATTGCAACATATCAGAAATTAAAACTCACAAATTTGCTACATATAAGGTAAAAAGTAAAGCGGATGTGTGAAAATTCATATATTAGTTATATGAGGGCTTGGACGGTAGTGTCCTGCTTTCATCCATTTTAGACAAAAAAATACATTGTTATTAGAAATAAATTGTTTCCGAATTTTATTTAGATTTCCTTCATATTGGTTGATATATGCGATATAAAGCCCATTTATGGCACAAGAATGTTGATTTCACAAAAATACTCTTCCCGAATTTCACACTGCATAAAGAGATGTAAGATGAAAATTTTAAGGACAGTATTTATGTAAGGTCTTATTCTGATAACAATATTAACGTTTGATTTTTATACTATGAAAGAAGTATGTGTGTTAAGTGGAAAGTATTATATCAGAACAATAAGAAATTGTATCCCAAATGACCTCCCAAACGCGGGACAGTCAAGAAGATAGTGTTGAGTTGTTTCCACATCATTTTCTTCTATACGGCTTCTGCAAATGGCGACTGGTAAGATTCCCAACTTTACAGCATGGAATATACCAACTTTACAATCAATAGAAAATGGCCTGTTAAAAGTCCCACAACTAGGGAGAAGCTAGCCTTACTGAGGGCAAAAAGATTTCCAGCGAATAATCTTGGTTCAAAAGGCCTTTTGCGACAAGCATGTGCCGCGATGGCCCGGCAGCCATACCAGTCTTATCATCGAGGCTATGGATGGCGAGGTTGGACACTCCTCGGTTAACCCTGAATGCACTGTAAATGAGTGCAAGATTAGTATATAACAATGGATAAAACACGGCTCCATCATTTTGCTCTGAAATCCAAACGACAGTCATTCGAGTGAACTGAACATGATGAACCCGGTCCAAAGCAAGGAAGAAAGCAACAGTCAGGCTGGCAAGCTTATGGCGTCTGTATTTTGGAAGGTCATGGAATAATTTTTGTTGACCATCTTAAAAAAGGAAGCTCCGTCAACTGAGAATATTGCATAGTGCTACTACATTGTTTCAAGAACGATACTTAAAGAAAAAGAATACAACGTGTCACAATTTAGTGAAACCGATGGGAAAGATCGATAAATTGGGGTTCGAAGTGTATCCTGCCCCCATCGATTATTTGCTGTTTTCATATCGAAAAAGAGCGCTGACTGTGAAGAAATTTTGTCGAATGACTAGATGATCGCCGAAATTGAGACCTATTTTTAAGCAAAGAACAAATCGCACTATAAAAATAATGTCGAAGAAGTCGCTATAATTAATGTATCACTCTTAAAGGGAACTTGGTTAAAAAGAAAGTGTTTTAATATGGTTGGCCGGACGTTTCCACTTGAGCTGATACTAAAACCACCGAACCAAGCTCCTGGAGCTTCTAGAGTTTGACACTATCGATATGTGCGGCCTGTTGTTTTTCTAATGGAATAAAATTCCTCTCTTGTTGCCTATGTTAGATGCTTTTGGTCACTTAATTCCTTCAGACGGTTTCAACAGAGGAGCAGCTCATAGTAATTATTTTACTGCCAATCCCACCAAAGACTTAACACCGTAATTCGACCGCGATCAGGAATTGGTCGATTTTTCGTCACTCAGTATGCATCGAGTTTCTTTTTTAGCCAGTTTTGTTTTAATAACGAACTAAATAGTGCTGAAATGACGGTTGGATTCGTCAGTTTTCATTATTATAACTATATTTTCGAGAATTGTGGTGCCAGAGTTGGTACGCTCGAGACGCCAAAGTTACCAGAGACACAAGCATTATCCACATTTTGGCACGTGCTGAAACAAAACTGAGTCAAGCAAACACAAAACTATCTGAAATGATTTTGTCTAGAGAAATTTTATTTTTTTGCCATCGGAAGCTTATGGCAATTACACAACGCTTTGTATGGATTACTAAAGTCGTCTATTGGAAACATTATTTTATTATTTATTAGACAAAAACAATATTTATGTAAGATCAAATATGATATTTATTTAAGTTATATAGATATATTATTATATATAAAAGCAGTTCACATGCGTTGAAAGTCTGGCATATTAATATATTTAAATCGTTTTAATTTTAAATTAATCTTCATTAGTAGCAGATTAACTTAAAAAATAATATAATTTATCTCAGTAAAACGACTCATTACCTTCCCTCACAACCTCTTAAAATATACACTTCTTTTTAGTTGTTGAAAGATTCTCATATATCTTATACTAATACCTCCAACCTAAGCTGCGTTTAACCACACACGATCATTTGTTTCTTTTCTTTTAAGATCACTTTATAGCTATACTCTTAGGATAAGACACATTTCATGTCGGCTTACATATTAATATGCATTTATGTATGTTTATGTAGCTATGTTCATATGTAAACCATAATTTGTCTTAATGACCAGTGGACGAAATCCATTGATTACGGTAAATTGTTGCTTTTCCCAGCAACGCCTTTTTGTTGTTAGTTTTATGGCTTTACATTTTCTCTACCTCTTTATTTATGGTTTCCTTTTTCGTTTGTTTTTTATTTTTCTTAATTACCTCTTCTACTCTCGAGTGCAGTTGTTGTTCTTCCATATGCGTTTTCGGTTGATGAAGTTATGAGTTATTGTGGCACATATCGTCGTACACGCCTCAAAATGCCTACCTACCGCGTCAGCACACACAAACTTATACTTGTGTTTGTACATATATATAGATGTCGCTGTATAAAAAAACATAAAGACTCACCGCTTCAGTGCTCAATGCTTTCCTCACCCCTACAACAAACAGCATAAGCCTGGCTTAAATGATTATTATGCAATCAAGTAAGCGCCAGCAGGCTGGAGACAGTGAGAAAATACGCTGCAATGGGAAATAATTATTTTTGTTTTACTGTGTTCAAAAATGGGCATATTTTTCATTGTAAAATTGCTACCTTTTCTCGGGAAGTAATGTGTGATATATTTATATTAATATGTATATACAATAGGGTGGTTCGAAGAAGTTTTTTACTTTTTTCATGAATTCGATAGCACACTAACAAAAAATTATCATGAAATCGGTGAGGCTTACGAAAAAATTAATAATTTACTATTTTTGTAAAGAATTGGATTTCCGATAAAGATGAGAGACGATATATATTTTTTTAAAATAGTAGGTACTAGGGTATACATTTACCTATATAGGAAGCTAAAAAGAGAAGGATTCCTCAATTAATATAGTATTAAGAGCTCATACTGGCAGAGAATTTCTTTAAGCTACCTACCAAGCAATTTTTCAGTAAATAAAATGAATATAATCATCGCCCTAATACGCACATACATAAAATATATACAAACACATGTACATATACTGACTTACTTGTGCATATCTACAAATACTCGTACGTTTATCTAATTTTAATGAAGCAACAAATATTTTTGGTTGTTGTAATATCTTACCACCCGTAAGCATTGGAATGCCTCAAGGGCTGCTAATTAAGTACCAACTTTGAACCTGTTGAAAATTCAAAGTGCATAGTTTAGGTCACAGCATGTGTGGTCTTTTGATTTTCATTTAATTATTTTCCTGTTTTACTCAACTAGCTCAGTATGCCATATGCAATTATAGAGAATTGGATTTGGTATGAAAGTTTCTATAGGGGACTTCCATAAAAGTAGGAAAATGTTCGGCTTAGAAAATTAAAAAAAAATTGTAAAAAATAAGTATTATTTTTTTTTATCAACACAGCATGAGACTAGATATCTTTCTCAAATATTTACAAAATCTTTTCTAGGAAAGCATAACCCAAAATTGTCTACGTCTTCTGTATATAAATAGTTTTCTATAAAATGACCGATTAGTGTTTTTATCTGATCCAAAACGACCACAGTTTTTTGATTTTATTCGACCGTAGGTCATTGTACAGGCATCATCTTTTAGTTCAGATCAACCGGCGATCAGCCGGAACAGTGCAGCAGTGAAGGACCTTTGTTTTTAGTTCCAGAAAATTGTCTTTTACTTTCGTTTCTCCTGCCAAAAATATTACTCTGTGAGCTTGAACATAGAAACCTTAAACTCGATTTCATATTTCTTCGTTCACAAGCCGATAATAATTTATCAATTTAGGGGAAAATTAGAAAGCAACAAAAGGGGTATTGATAGCGTTAATATGCTTACAAAATATAAGTTTTGAAATACAGTCCGCAACTGTTCTTTAAAATGGGTTTATCAAACAATAATTGACTTTTAAAGAAAATGGATCTGGCAGTGAACGAGGGCAAGGCGAAATATCTCCTGTCATCAAACAAACAGTCGTCGCACTCGCGACTTGGCTCCCCCGTCACTGTTGACAGTCATAACTTTGAAGTTGTAGATAATTTCGTCTATTTAGGAACCAGCATCAACACCACCAACAATGTCAGCCTGGAAATCCAATGCAGGATTACTCTTGCCAACAGGTGCTACTTTGGACTGAGTGAGTAGTCAATTGAAAAGTAAAGTCCTCTCTCATCGAACAAAAACCAAACTCTATAAGCCGCTCATAATTCCCGTCCTGCTATATGGTACAGAGGCTTGGTCGATGACAACAACCGATGAGTCGACCTTAAGAGATTTCGAGAGAAAGGTTCTGCGAAAGATTTACAGTCCTTTGCGCATTGGCCACGACGAATATCGCATTCGATGGAACAATGAGCTGTATGAGATGTACGACGACATTGTCATAGTTCAGCGAAATAAGAAACAGCGACTACGCTGGCTAGGTCAACAATCCAGCTCTGACATTAGTCTCCATAACTCTTCGAATACTTACTTCTAACCTTGCTCTAGTATATGAACTGAGTCTCTATTCTTATACAAATATTTTAGTTCTTTCACAAACGCAGTGAGAGATTTTTCCCAATAAGGGACAAGCCATCTGAGGTCTAAGTTTTTCTCAAGCAATGATATTTTCTGCATATACTTGTCAAAGTTAGCTAGTTAGGAAAGCATTCCCTTCGGGCTCAATTAGCACTAGATGCCCTAGGTTGATGCACTATCTTAATACCTTTATATCTTCAAAAGAAAAAAAAATGATGCCCTCAATGAAAGTAGTTATCTCCTTTTTGCTGATGGAAATTCAAGGTTTAGTATTCTATAGATTCCAAGAGTTCAATGTCTGGTTTGTGGTATAGCTGGGGGCACTCACAGAGGAAGTTCATAATCGGTTAAGGCCCTTCTACATTTGTTTAATATGTAGAAATTTATCTCTAGCAACGAAAAGCCTACTAATGTCACCTGACTGTCTCTGTAAATGGTCGCTTTCTGTAGCCTCCCATAGTTTTTCAAAAGAACTCCACAGGCCTTCTCTAAGCCTAGAACTTCCACTTGGAAGATACTGAGTTTGCTAGACGAAATTAAAGAGAGAGATGTCAAGATTCTCGGAGTATATTCTTTTTTCTATAGCTCAGTTGATATATGTTGAGGTAGTATTCTCCTTACTTACTAAAACACTTCTACGTTCACTTTAGACAGTATTCTCACCGAAGAAACTGCTGAAACTCCAACTTGAGATGATATATGTAGATTGATATATTTACCTGTACAATATCGTTCTGTTCATAACTCTTTCTGTTCCTACCACCAATATCCTTAATTGTTATAGTAAGTAAAACTTATATGCATTGCTTATTAACCATTGACAATAAAATGTATATCTCCAGCCATTTTTAGGAAACTCAGGTATGCAGTTCAAATATAACAAAACTTTTATATCATGCAATATAAATAACGGTCTAGATAAATAGAGCAGAAAAGAGTGAAGACTAGACCACTTCCGAAAGAACCATAAAAGTTAAAAAAATTTTGTTTTGTTTCGGTTCTGCAATGGTTTAAGGAACAGAGAGGCCGAAAATGTGATAAAGAATGATCCATTACGAGGTTCCCTACTTAAAGAAAAAAAAAAAACAGAAAATTCAATTTTAATAGGGAATGTTTTTTATCCAAAAGAATGTGCTTTGGCATGTATTTTTTGAAGATTATGTCTTTCCAATGTTCCTTCAGGCGTAAATCTTTCCATGATGAAATACCAACAATACTGAACAAAAATAATATATCAGCTTGACACTGACTGACGCGTGATCTGTCAAAAAAAGTCGATTGAAACAGGTGTTTCTACTTGGATCACCGGGTTATCAAAAAATCGTGATTGAATAGAATTCTAAAAGTCCACAGCCAGGATCAGCTCAATATCTACTATAAAAAACTGTTTCTAATTTCTGCATATCTCCCGTAAAGCATTATTTTTACTTACTAAAATATGCAACAATAATTTTAGTTGGCAACTCGAATTTTCATTGCGATGGTTATGCCTACATACACAAGCACACACACATTTCTTCATAATGTAATACACTGAGAATATTTGCCGCACATATTTGGTGCCAAGCTAAACAGCCTAGAATGTAGTGGACTAAATATTTGTATATAAAACAAAGTGTACAAAGCAAAAGCGAGCACAAAAACAAAAACAACGATAACAACAGCGAGCGCCGCCTACGCATGGCGACAGTAATGCGCACACACATCTATTTGCGTGTGTGTGGGTGCGTGGAAGCGCTTTTAGCAATCGGTAAATTGTGGCGGCGACATACGTCAGCATTGTTGATAATAAATTCACGCTTACGCGCCAAAAAGTATGCAACACCGACATAATTCATACACTGCCAGGCGCTGCTGCGTGGTTAGGCAATTAAATTTATGCATGTCATAGCAAATATGGGCGACAGCTGGCGCGCCAATGTTTGTGGCATTTGTGCGACACTCACAAACACGCACACACACATGTACATATGTAAATGAAACACATATTTGTATGTGTATACGCACATTTTTCTGCGACAGCACTGTCCTAAATTCGCACTTCAGCGCCAGTGGTCACACATGACTGCCAACAAACAACCAAACCAACGAAAACAACAACAACAAATATTGCCCAATCAACCGCCAATCGTGTGAAGGCGCTTGCTTTGTGTGATATTGCATAATTCGAGGCAGATAAATTGAGTGAATTATGCGCGCCGCAGAATGACGAGAATGACGAGCCGCGTGACACAGTATTGTGATTTCCATTTAAATGCAAAAATATGTTTTTTTCTCCACAAATTCCATAGTAACCCGACGCATTACAGCGTACACCAATAAACATGAAGTTGTCAATTTGTTGCAAATAATATGCTTGCAACACACCGCCCACTGCACGCCCAAGCGTTAAACATTGCAACTTTGCAGCACTCAATTAATCTAAATAGGCGCTTAAATCATGTCTGATTGCTAGCAAACAACATTCGACGCATTCAGCATTCATTTGCGCTAAGTGATACTCTCTACTCTTCTGCTTGGACACACACTCTCTCACATGCGAAAACAGGCATTCACACATTTTTAGTTAGCACAATACAAGTATATTGTTCGATAGTAAAAGGAGAAATCTCTTCTCGAAATTGAGTTGAATAGCAATTGAGTTGAATTGAATTGAATTAATAGAAGCCAATGGACGTAAAACGAGCGCGAAGTTGTTGCTTGACTAACTCGGGAAGTAAGTCATATTAGTGTACAAACTTACAGATGTAGGTGTAGGGTTGAAGAGAAATGTGCACGGGCGTAGTTGAAATGAAAACCAAGAGGGGCTTTACAGAATAGTAGTAAAATAATTGCTTAAGTTACTACGCGCTTTTAACATGGCTGAAGTCTAAGCTCAAAATTAAATGCAATTTAAATTGTAAATAATATATAAAATTATTATTAATGAATTAAATTATTGTGAAATAATAACCAAAAGTCAAAAACCACAGAATAAAATTGTACAAAAATAATTTATAAGAAACCTGATCTCTCAATTTAAAGACTTTACAATGCTTTTCCGCTACTAAGCAAGATTAATATTTTCAGATCTTCCCAAATAGCCTTACATTACTTTCTTTGAAAATATTTGACGACTGTTGACCGGCAAAATTTTGAACAATAACACTTCCATTGAAAAGTTAACGGTCTTCCACAGCAAAACACATATTTTCGGCATAAGGTTGAAACACTGATTATACCGAATCTCCAACTTTCGGATACCATTTTCGTAGTACGCCTTGTTCTTTGCTTTAAAATAGGCCTCAATTTCGGCGATCACTTCTTTATTCAATAAAAATTTCTTGACATCGAATATTCTTTTGATATCTGACAATAGAAAATAGTCGCCAAATCTTGAAAATACAATAGTGCGGAAGCAGTTCGAAGCACAGTTCATGGATTTGTTCTGACTTGTGAGACGGTGCACTTTCTTCTAATCGGGGTTTTTCAGCGATTTCGTCCTTCAACCAGTTCAATAACCCTTTTTAATATTCGATGTTGATACCTTTTCTTTTTTCAGGTAGACAATAAAAATTATTCCATGCGAATTCCACAGACGCCATAACCTTCCCAACCGACTGTTGCGTTTTTCCACATTTTTGAGCGAGTTGATTGTGTGCAATCCACTCAAATGACTGTCGATTGGAATTAGAAGTGAAATGATGGAGGAACGTTTCATCCATTGTCATATATCGATGCAAAAATTCGTATTCCTTATGCTCGAATATCTCCAAACACTGCACCGAATCATCAACTCGTTGGTGTTTTTGGTCAAAAGTGAGGTCGCACGACACGCACTTTATGCAGAGCTTTTTGGTTCCCAAATATTGGTGTATGCTATGATGTCTATATTAAGTAGATACTTTTAGAGTGCCTGCTATCTCAAATAGTTTAACTTTATGGTAATTCAAAATTATTTTGTGAACTTTGTGGATGTTATCGGCGGTAAAAACTTTTTTGGGCAACACCCTGGACATTGAGCATCTTCGATCGTCATTTCACCACATCTAAACTTAGCATACCAACCTTTGATGCCTGATTTTCCTGGAGCAGTATCTGAAAACTCGTTAAAAAGTTGAGGTTTTGCT
This sequence comes from Bactrocera correcta, assembly GCA_027475135.1. Classification (NCBI taxonomy): domain Eukaryota; kingdom Metazoa; phylum Arthropoda; class Insecta; order Diptera; family Tephritidae; genus Bactrocera; species Bactrocera correcta. Next base: position 133,455,259 of record CM050323.1, on the reverse strand, counting down.
TCAACTTTATTTGTTCCTAGCAAAAGCAATGTTTTATTAACACACGAGATTTGAGTTTATTCACTTTTTTCTCAATATCCAAACTTGCTTTACTCAAAATGTTATAATTCACCAGTTGATGATCCAATAGCTGTCAAATTTTCCACGCTCCTTTTGAAGATTAAGGCTAACAAAAGTTATATGAATTTAACTCTAGTAGCGCCATTTATGTGTCAAACAGAGGATATTCAATTGTCTTTGTATCTCAGTTAGAATGAGGTGTTAATCACTTTTTTCGAAGAAATTTAACGGTATTTTCCAAAGAACACTATATTTGATTTTTTAAAGGAACATGACATATTTTCAAGTATAAAATGCATACTAAAGGTATTCTCAAAGAAATAAGTTTTGGAAAAAAGACAGCAATACCTATAGTGGCAGCTAGAAAAAAATCGATTTTTCGAATTGAAAAAAACTGCTCTATAAATTTTTTTAAATGCATATATACTACATACACTTCTGAAGAATATACAAAAACATTAAAAAAAAAAATTAAATAAAATTTTTTAAAATTTCGAATCCCAAATGATGCAAAAAAAATTGCTCCACACTGATTTTCCATTCGATTTTGTGTCATATCAAAAACTGCTAAGTCATAGTATGGTGAACTATTTTATGCAGATCATGCAGATAGTTATGGGAACATTTGTCTACAACAAATTTTAAAAGTGATGAGTTTCAGAAAAACACACACCCATGGAGCTGATTGTATTTAGGGGTTACACTATAAAAAGTGTTAACTCAAAAACTATTTGAGATATCGATTTATAAATTTATGATTAGGAGATTAGACGTGCCCGTTAATATTCCTATTATCCATATCGTCACCTAAGAACAAAGTTTCCTTAAGTTTACAGGCGAGGAAAAGCGATAATAGTAGAAACCACTCATATTGAAACAAAATTTGAGTTTTGATTATAAAATGGATATAATGGTTATATTTGAGAATGGAAGCTGAAAATTTTATGCTACCTTTGTATGTATAATATGATATGAATCGTAAGCAATAAAAAACTTACTTTTGATTTTTTTTTTGAAGATACGTTTTTTTACATTTGAGGTGACGATATATAATAAATATATTTTTTGCTTAATGATTATATGCTAGTTACAAATAGTAAGCGATCTCTTATATTAAGTTGCTACGATGTTTGTAACACCCAAAACGAAACGTCAGATACTTTATAAATGATCAGCTCGATGAGATGAGGCAATTTAACCGTGTTCGTCTTCTATCCGTCCATCTATCCGTCTCTCTATCCATCTGTCCGTCCGTCTGTCTTTCTGCATACATACGAATAAGTCTCTCAGTTTTTAAAATATCGACCTAGAAATTTGCACCCGTCTTTTACCCACAAAGAAGCTGCTATGCAAATGGAACGATAGGTATATAGTTCTAAAATGGGAAACCCTTATTTTTACGAGGCATCTTTAAGAAATGGCATGTGTTATTATTTAAAGCAAAGTAGAAATATACTTCCAATTTTCAATATAGTAATTGTTAAATATAAAAATGCACGAGGTATATCGTAGAAAGACTGGAAAAATACCATAAAACCATCATATTCCTATATATAACTTGGCATCTTCTATAGTCAAAAACCTTTCTTACAACTTTAATCTAATGGATTTTAGTTGGTCGAGATGAAATTCTTGAATCGAATCAAATCGAATCAGATAGTTAGGATCTTAGCAAACACCATAAAGGACTTCAATGAATACATTAATTATCAGTCAGTTGATCTCTGTACGATTTAATTAAACTTAATGGGAGTGAACCAGCAGATTTATATTGGGAGAACATGTAGTACCGAAAATTGTTTTATTTTAATTTCTAAAGATTCATATGAGTTTTCAAAGAACCACTTGATAATCTAATTTTTACCCAAGTTAAATGAAACCGTCATAGTAGGAATAGAAAAAAAGCGGTCTTATGACAATACTATTCGAGATTTGAAATGTTGTGATTTTCGTATTGGATTTGCAATGCAACTTTCAGAACCTTTGACAAAAGCTGATATTCCTGATGATGTTATTTCTGAAATAAACATGGCTTTAAAGTCATTGGTCTTGTCAAAATTTTATTTAAACAATCTTATACAGTACTTAATGCAAAATGTAATTACTACAGCATGCAAAGAGGAATAAGAGGAAACTATATTTTCCTCTTTTTGAGAATACTTATACGTCCGTAATGGAAATATACTTCTTTTCAGATAGTTTATAGTCTCAGCTTGGATAAAAACTTTACTAAAACAATCATATAAATCATATGGAGCCAAATTAGGGACTTGAAGATTTTATAACAACATGACTTAAAGAAGATGTACATATCTATATAAGCTTCCTTAATTAAAAAATTATTATTTTAAAATTTTGAAATCCCCTCCCATAAACTTTGCTCACTTCGCCGCTGCACATTTAACATCATAGCGCTAAGTAGCTGAGCACAAAAATAAAAGATTGCGAATAAAATTGCATTAATCACTGTGCGAGAATAGCCAATGAGCAAATCGAGAAATCACTGGAGAAATACAAAGAACGCGTACAAATGTAAAGAGTTTCGTATTTAGAAAATTAACTTATTGCACAAAAGATGCGCGGATTTGGTTTAATGGAACGGAAATGCTTTGAAGTCTAGCAGCGTAGTTAGAAAATTGAGACGTGTTGGTTACGCTGGAAAAAATGTTTTGAATGATGTAGGGACCAATTGAATGGAGATCTAAGGAATGGTAATTTAGTGTAATCGAATAATTGAAACCAAATATTAGAGATAGTTTTGAGGCAGTGGGTTGTTTATAGAAAAGCAAATATGGCGGAAGTAGATCTTAGGTACTTATATATGTATACATATAAGGACATTGTACTCGTATATTCATTTTATATCTTACAACCCATGAATTGGGACTCGAATTGCTGCCACGTCTACTGTATTCACTTAATCTGGGTCTCAGTGACTATTTCCTGTTCTCAGATCTCAAAAGAATGCTCAGTGGGAAGAAATTTTCATCGCATAATGAAGTAATCGCCGAAACTGAGGCCTATTTTATAGCAAAGGACAATTCGATCTATAAAATTAGGTCGCTATAATAAGTGTACTTATCACCCTTGAAGGGAACTATGTTGAATAAAAAGAAACGCATTTTGCCCAAAAATATGTCTTACTATGGTAGGCCGGGTACTTTTCAATTGACATTTTGTGCTGCATCTACGGATTTTAAACAACACATAAAAATCTTTTGACTGCAATTTTTGAAAACTTGACCCCCCACACACCTACTTTCCATCCTTTACCTAACAGAAAAAAAAACTTAAATATCTGTAAATTTTGTTTCCCCAAAACTTAACAAGTAGAAAAAACATAAAAACCAAACAGCAATGCTGTGCAACACCTCACACATACCAGCTGCGCATTAAATAAAATATTAAACCGAAAAATACGAAGACATTTATTTCGACGTCGACTAAGCCTCCAGACTGCCAGGCAATGCTGCCCAGCGCAAGCAACTACCCAAAAGCTCATTGTTTATGCAAAATTTTCGAAAGTCTGGTCGAAAAGTCGACTTAATGCCAAGCTAGCGACAGCAATAAAAACAACAACAAACAACAGCTTTAACATAATTTACATGCATACGCAAAACGACAAGTGAACTCCTGCACAATTGCTGGCTGCAAGCTAACTGACAGCGCACATGTGTGTGTTTGTGTGTGTGTGTGTGATAAACATAAATAAACAAATAAGGGGAAAAGTAACATGCATGTCTGGTCGCCGGTATTTGTATGCAATTGCATATGCCTTCTGTACAGACATCATCAAGTAAAACAAATGTACAACAACAACAACGTCAAGCATTCAACTGGCAGTCAATATTCCTAAGTAGCTGGCTGGCTGGATCAGAAGGGCTATTTTGAGTGTGTGTGTATGTGTGCTTGTTTGAGACACCGTTAGCATCCTGCCTATATCCTTGTCTAAATGCTGGAAACGGCGTTGCTTGTACGGAAATGAAAACTTGTTCTACAAAGCTACAGCGTTATTGTTTGCATGTGTTTATATATACACATGTAAATATATATCCATGTTTGTATGTTTGTTTCTGCTTCGAACGCCTTGTTTTAGGCTACTTTTAGCTCGTTTGCTGAATCAGTTGCATTTAGTTAGCTATGTAACTGCATAAGCATGCATGTGTGTGCGCCTAGCAAGGTCTGGGCCAGTGACACCGACCAGTCGTACACTTGTCGGACCCGTCCAAATATTGTTGCCGACATTTGACCTGTGAGGCAGTGCGCTTCACCGGTTCGACGGCAGTTCGCCGGTGTAGATGTTGTTATTGTTATTTTGTTGTTGTGCGCATGTTGTTATTGTTGTTGCTGTTGTTTCCAGGGCTTACTTGTTTATTATGTCTATCAATATTTTTTCGAGTTTTCCCCGTTCACACCTCCACTTTGCTTTGTTCAGTACCTGCTCTCCTTAGTCTGCTTGTCACCTTCAGCGCCTTTCAATGCTCTCTTCACTTCACTTGATTTCGCTCGCAGGCTTAGAAAAATAAACATTCTGATTTTTATCAGTTTGCATAATTTTAAATCACATGTGTACCGTGTACCGTTATTTACGTATGCTTTAGTTGTGTTTTTCATGTTTTCGTGTCGTCGGCGACAAACTGAGGAAAAGTGTTGTCGACTTTGCTGTGTCAGTTCACAATTTGCAACTCAAAATTTTTGTAATATTTTTAAACTGTTGTTCTTTGTGAGGATTTGAGACTACACTGCAGAGCGGATTTGTAAATTTACACCAAATGTTGTTAATTTTATTCAACAATACCCTAATGGGGTTGAAAAAAAACTTCATCTATTTGCGTAGCGCCTTAAGCATAGCCCAAATCTGTCAACGAAATTAATATCGACTCCAGCTACTTCACCTAGGTCGCTAAAATTATTAGATCTGGGTTTTGTAACAACAACTATCACACAGCATTTTTCCAAAGAGCGGAGTGGATGAGCGCCATCCGAAGTGTTTTCATAAATTTCGTCAGTAAGTACCTCACACACTCAACATCCAACCACAAAACCTCAAATCGCACAAAAATCCAAATATTTTCTTACGATTTAATTGATCGGGGACTCGTTGCACTCTGGACATATGTTTAACATGTCAGAGTCGATTCTGGATATGTAGGAGTTTAACCTGCTGCAGTATCCAGAACAAAGCTGCTCGAAGGTCACTCTCGATTCTCATGGCAACTCGAGCTCTACGTCTGCAATGGGCGGTTGTTTGACTCCAAGGACGTTACTCACTGAGAGGGAGTTGGTGAAAGTGTTAATGGCTCCACTGTGAATGACGATCAGTGTATGTCTGAAGATTGTTGCGCCCGAAGTCTGGTTGGCGCATTGTTTTGTGTCGTAGACATAGTTGAGGAAGAACCTATTAATGCTCCTAGGAAGCGGATCTTCTCCAAGCAGGCGACTGCAGGGATAATTTCTGCGAAAGCACCCTAGCAGAAACTGCTTGGTGAGGAGTTCATTAAGCTCCTTAGTTAAGAGCATACGGGCCTCACTGTGCAGGTGTTCGATGGGAGACATCAACAATCATCCAGATGTAGTCCGAAGTGCAGTGTTCTGACATGTCCGTAGCCTCTTCTTCTGCGTTTCACTACATTCAGGCGACCATATTGCGTAATTAGGAACAGGCCGGCCGATTGCCTTGTATGTTGTTGAGCACAGGCTGTTGAGTGTCACACCTAAAATCTTATGGTTATTGACAGTCGGAATTTTAACGCAATCGACTGCAATATTAAGGTCAAGTCAAGAGGTGCAGTGTAAATTATTACAGGCTAAAATAGGCTTCTTCGGGCACGAAAAGGCACGGCCATTGACAAGGCCGTGACAGTAGTCCAAACAGAGCTTCAGGTACCCTGTTCATTACATCTTTAGCATAAGAGATGCTTGATCGATGTAGGTACTCATTCATAGATTCATTAATTACCTCAAATTGTAGTTAGAGGAACAGTACTTCCTCTTGTCGGTCGCACCTGAGCCTCACAGTGGTTGGAGCGGTAATGTGTCGGGTTACTATTGTACAGCGTGGCTTAGTGAGAGCTTGGAAAGCGATGGGCAGTTATTTATACTTGTGTAGTCATAAGGGCTTCCGGTCCACAATATATCGCAGCAAACTTTCTACGCTTAACATTTTTAGGCTTTCTATAAGTAAGGGGGTTACAACTGTTCATTGTCTCTTTGGCATGCTTGCGGTAAGCTTAGAAAACTTACCGTATGCTATTTGCAAAAGCTGCTTAGAAGAATTTGAGGTGAAAAATTCTCACCACCTTTTGGGCATAGAAGAGATAATGATCAGCCTTTCTTCGGATCCGCCATGTAACCTAACTGAACGAGGTGCCGCAAGAACCAGTAATATCGCTTTCTGAATAATAAAAGAATTAGTGTTATATTTAAAATATAACAATCAACCCCCTTGAAGTGAACCGACAATTATATCTGCAAATGCCACCAGGAGAAGGTAATTGCATTTAATTATCTTAAGATATAATTACGCTATAACGTAGACATGCTAGAATATTAAAAAAAAAAATAGGCATAATTTCATGCTTTATCAATTAGATCACTCAATCATTACATCAATATTGGAACTAAGAAAATAATCCTAGACATACCTTAAGACAGCCAGGGGTTACACTGGCTCTTATCTGACCTTTAGCATTTATCAGCTTGTAAGAAGATAGCAAATTACATTAAATCGCGTTTATTCTTGAATCGTCTACTTAAAAATTACTTAATACTACAGCCTCTTCTTGAAAGCTTTAAAGATTTCTACCCAACACACATGCGATGTGCAGTTCCTCCAACTGCATACCCGTAGTTGCCTGCCAGCATTTTGCTAAGTGTAATCCAATCTAGTGCTGACCAACATGCACCAGCAGCAGCAGCAGCAGCAGAGGTTGCAGAATTGGAACGACAAATTAGAGGGAACATGTAGCTAACTTAAATCACCAAAGGCATCGAACAAAGAATCCTACACGCGTAGCTTTCTCTGAGTAATTGTGCTTGTGGTAGTTGTAGTTGGAACATACATAAGTGTGCGTTTCAAATTTAGTACAGCGTAGGAAATATTTCTTCATGATTAGGAAATGTTTCAAGAACATCGGTTGTTAAGAAGAAAGAAGCTCTTATTTCAGAACATATTCCTCGTGTTTCATAGTAGATTTATGTCGCCACTTAACAGTTCGTTTTGAACATTTTTTTTGGACAGTGATGTTAAAGAAAAATAAATTGAGTTTTTTTTTTATATTAAAGAAAAAAATGAGTTTCCTCCACAATTTTTATCATTTTAAGGTCCGAGGAAGATTTTTTTGAGAGACAACTTCATCAAAAGTAAGTATGTTTTATGTTGGGATCTGGTATGATAGTTATGCCATTGCCGTAGGTTATTATGCATATCTTGTGTTTTTTGAAACTTTCTCGAGTGGCATATATACGAGGCGTCATTTGGAGAACTTCTTGAATCATTCAAACTTAGATTGGAAATATAAAAAGTAACTATGTTAAACTCAACAAACTCAATTTCCTAACGTCGAGGCATTCTCGATTTTTAAATGTGGATGGCCAGCGGCAGATATTCGATAGTTTACAGAAGAACTCTAAATTTTTTAGTTGTATTTATATACTACCAATAGGATTTTATTATTCCGGTTCAACGACTTAATGACTATTTGTTGAGATCCACGTAAGACTCGGTCGGTTGTTGTCCTTTTGGTAGCGGCAGAACTTTACCGAATTAACAACCCTTGGCCGGATGAAAAATTCGGGTTCGTTTCGGTTACGTAGATCCGACTGTCGTCAGAGCAACGTCAGAGCTGGTATTTGGATTTATTTTTATTATATTTATACCCTGAACAGGGTATATTAACTTTGTCACGATGTTTGTAACACCCAGAAGGAAGCGTCGGAGACCCTATAAAGTATATATATAAATGATCAGTATGTTGAGCTGAGTCGATTTAGCCATGTCCGTCTGTCTGTCCGTCTGTCCGTCTGTCCGTCTGTCTGTATATATACGAACTAGTCCCTCAGTTTTTAAGATATCCTTTTGAAATTTTGCAAACGTCATTTTCTCTTCAAGAAGCTGCTCATTTGTCGGAACGGCCGATATCGGACCACTATAACATATAGCTGCCATATAAACTGAACGATCGGAATCAAGTTCTCATATGGAAAACTTTCGCATTTGACAATGTATCATCACCAAATTTGGTATAGATTATTTTCTAGGGCAAAAATGTAATATCCGAGAAAATTGTTCAGATCGGTTAACTATAACATATAGCTGCCATACAAACTGAACGATCGGAATCAAGTTCTTGTATGGACAACTTTCACATTTGACAAGATATATTCACGAAACTTGGTATATATTATTTTCTAAGGCAACAATGTAATCTCTGAAGAAATTGTTCAGATCGGTTAACTATAGCATATAGCTGCCATACAAACTGAACGATCGGAATCAAGTTCTTGTATGGACAACTTTCACATTTGACAAGATATATTCTCGAAATTTGGTATATATTATTTTCTAAGGCAACAATGTAATTTCTGAAGAATTTGTTCAGATCGGTTAACTATAGCATATAGCTGCCATACAAACTGAACGATCGGAATCAAGTTCTTGTATAGACAACTTTCACATTTGACAATGTATCTTCACCAAATTTGGTATATATTATTTTCTAAGGCAACAATGTAATCTCCAAAGAAATTGTTCAGATCGGTTAACTATAACATATAGCTTCCATACAAACTGGACACATAGTTATTAATAGAAATGCACCTGTGAAGGGTATTTAGCTTCGGTGCAACCGAAGTTAACGTTTTTTCTTGTTTTTTTTTTTTTTCAAAAAATGTTGGCTAATAAAAAAAATGTAAATTTTCGATAATTTCAGCTGACCTAATCAGCATACCCCTTTTCCCATACTTATGTTACTCGACTACACCTTCCTGAGAACCAAAAGTCTGTCTATATTTTAGGACTATCAATATCAAAGAATTTCGTTATGTTAATTAAGTTGCGCTCTACACCAGCCGTTGATGTTTCAAAGAGTTTTCACTCACCCAGTTAGTCCTCAAACCACTTCTAAAGCAGTTCAAGCTTTCCTAGCTTGATTTCATACTCATTCGCAAGCTTTATTTCGAACAAGAAATTTCAACCTTTCAATCGATAACACCTTAAAGGTCAAAAGCTTTCACTCAAAAAACATTTTTAGGTGAGCTTTCATTAGCACGATTTTGGATTTTCTCATTTGTGCCTTGTGTACTTCATTACCAGCTTTCATTTCAAGATTATAATCTGAGCATAATCTATTAAAGTAATAACTTAAGTTCACGAGCTTTCACTCGAAAAGTGGATATAAAAGCTTTCATTAGTTCTACAGTCAGACTTTGTAATATCCATAAAAATATTGACTTAAAGTTCACGAGTTTTCATCCAAAAGGCTAACATGAAATCTTTCATTAGTTTTACAGTCAGTCTTCCTTCCTTTTGACCTTGTAGTGTCAGCATAATCCATAAAAGTAATAACTTAAAGTTAACGAGCTTTCATCCAGAAAACTGATATGAAAGCTTCCATAAGTTCAATAGTTAAGGTCAATTTTTAAACTTTTTCAACTTTTTAACTTTTTTTACATTTAAAATTTTATATTTTCTGGCTTTGTTAATTCATCGATTGATAATTATATAAATATTTGTGAAATTTTTATTAGATTTTTAATTTAGATTTTTTAACTCGAAACAGGCGTGGGCAGGCTGCCATGGTATTAATAACTTCCAAATCGTTATAATTGCATCAATTTTCCCATCTGAGCCTAAGTAATAAAAAAGCTTTAACGTAACAACTCGAAATAGACCATCACTTTCTGAATGCTTCCTATAATCTTTCCAAGAGGCCATTTTCTGGGATGAGTACTATTTCGCGCTTGAACAGTTCCTTAGATCCTTCATCAGGTCCTTTGCTTCTTTCAACTGCTCCTTTTAAGTAGATCTTTCTAACTGTGTTAACGTAAAATATGTTTAAAGTTTTTTCTGTCTTGATTTCTAACTCCAAATTTTATGATCCCGATTTTACATAATTATCTACTTAGTCAAAAAATTTGCTCCTTCGGACTAAAATCATAGGCTAAATGTAAATTTTTTCATCCTGCGCTTATTTCACCAAGTATTGGTACTATATATATACTCTATTCCATTGTTCGTTAATCACCGCTTTTATATCTTTATCACGTCATCATCACAATTTGGATTACTCAGAATAATTCATGAACTCTCACACATACATCTAATATTATGTTTAAGGTATCGAAGTGAGAGATTTAGTTTATATTTTAAAACTTTATTAATTTTATTATAAAAAATTGCTTTAATTTTCCCTACATGTCTGCTCGGAGCACTTTTACTTATACGCTTTGGTGGCACGAATGCCATTGCCAACGCAAGACGAAGCCTTGGAATGTGCAGGTGCTGTTGGTCGATGTGCATGGTGCACACCCGGGCGTATGAGTAACTTTCACCTACACGCTAGTGTGGATATTGTGTAGTGTATTGTATTATGGGCTTTCTTCTTGGCTGTGTGCGCTCGCTATTGCTATTGCTATTGCTGCAGCAAGCACCTGTTCTTGGCAAGTTTTGTATTACCTGGGCATTTTACTTGTTTTACTACCAACGCAGCTTAGTTCTTCTACTCGCTTTTCTATAGCATGTTTTTTTCGATTTTTTTTGTTGCTTTGCGTTGCGTCTCTTAACGCCAGCGGTCATGTAGCAGCAGCTACCAACTACCTTGTTTTTCGACATTTCCTTTCCGCTCATTGCATGCCATGGCTGCAGCATCCTTGCAAGTCTCTGGCGTGCAGATTGTAGAATTTTCAATACCAACGGCAAAAATGGATTTCCGCTTTGCTTAAATTTTTTCCTCAAACCTGGTTGCTTAGTATGTGAATGTGTGTATGTGTTCTTGTTTCTATTTTTTTTTTTCGTTCGTCATACTTCATTGCTGTTTTATGCGCTTGTGCCTTGGCTCGCTGGTTTCAGTTTTTCGGCGCGTATTTTTGCTGCCCGTTTTCCATCACCACTTTAGCGATTTTTTCACAGGAAGTTGGAAATTTGACATGTTACAGTCCGGCGTTATCCCTCAAACGTTATACGCTCATCTTGTTGCTGTTACTGAATTTCGATTTTATGCTTTTTCTCCACTGAACTCTCGCCATTATGCTGCCTCTCTCTACTCGCACCTTCAGTTGTTTGTTGTATATATTTTGTTTTTTCGCAAATTGTTGCTTGGTCGAATAGTTGCTGAGGGCTTCAAACATGCATGAGACGGCGCCTTGGGCCGTTGCTGGCCGGCAGGAAGCTTTTATTATTATGTTGTTCTCTGCTCTGCTATTTACTTTTTTCCACTTTTTCTTTTGGAAAAGTAGAAAAATTTTACAAAGTGATGGATTGCTCGAACTGCGAAAACAAGCTTCACACATACATATGTATATATATATATTCTCGTATATGAATGTACTTCAAAGCCAATAGTCATATGCATTTTTGTATGCTAGTTTGCATCAACGATTTTCGTTTGTTGCTTTGCTAATTTTTTCTTTCATTGCTATTGCTCGCTTCATCGTTTTAGCAGGATTGTTAAACCTCCTCGTACTTACTTTTAGTTTTCACCAGCGGCATACAACAGTCAGAACGAATTCAGAATGGTACATATGCTAACATTAATATACAAATGTGGCAAGTTGCCAAGGAAATAATAGTTCGTACAGAAGGAAAAAAAGCCTAAGTAAAATAGCTTCACTACCTCTGATAATGACCTAATCAAGAACAGGTTCAATCGACATTCTACAGTAAGCTTAATGACAGTATCGTCAAGTTTGCTACTCAGTCTAGAAAATATATATTGGAATGTTACTTTTTACTCAACAAACTCTACTTGAGTACACGTAGTACCCAAATTGGGGCTTTTGAAACCCAGTTGAAGGCTAAGGGTATAGATTAGTAACCCTAGCAAGCTCTCTCGCAAACAGATCAGCTTGTTACAGACACTTATCGTTAGTTGAATCCAAACAAAATGATCAGAAAATCATAGCCAATCAGCTCGAGATCTTGCATTTTAAATTAAATGATCAAGCTACAGCTATTAATTTGTCTAAGTTAGACTGAATTAAGATAATTGGGATTGAGATACCCAGTTTACTGTACTCATTTCCCTCCACCTACTCTATTTTTCTAGGGCTTCAAGAGGAAGGCATTTCACTCATTTGAAAATGTCTGCTTTTCTCCATCTTTTATTATTTTTTTTGGCGAGCTTTTATTCGTCCAAAAGTCTCGAAATCACCTAAAAAGAAGTCCCAGCATAATTTTATACTCAACATTAATTTTGACTTTGCAACTATAAAGTTATTCTAAATGAAACAAGTTCATAACCTTCCACAGAGAATAATTTTTAGACGAGCTTTTGTTTGTACGATTTTTGACTCCTTCATTTTCATACTTTATTTGTAGCCCTTCTTTCGATTTTGCAACTTCAACCTTATAATTAACGAAAATACTTCACCCAAAGTCTTTTTAGATGAGCTTTCATTATTACAACTTTTGGCTCGCTCATTTTTCATTCTCTCTTTAACTTGGCCTTTTCAGCCTTTTTCGCTGAAATAAGTGGAATCTCATAAGCTTTAGCCCGAAAAGCATTTTTAGTTGAGCTTCCATTAGTACGATTTTCGACTCATAGATTTTCGTACTATATTCGTAACCTTCATTTCGATTTTGCAATCTCTGTCTCATACATAAAGAAAATACTTTGAAGCTTTTACCCAAAGCTTGTTAAGATTTTTCACATGACTACGATTTTCGACTTCCTCATTTTCTTACTTCATTCATAGTATATTTTTTTTGTAATTTGGTAAATTCAGCCCTTTTAGCGGAAATATCTTGATGTTCATAAGCTTAAACCCGAAAAGCATTTTTAGATGAGCTTCCATTTCAACCCTGGAACTTTCGTAACCGAAATAATGAAAATTTTATCCGCAATGAATTTTAAATGAGCTTTCCTAGTACGATTTTTGATTCTCTCACTTTTGTACTTCTCAATTTAATATCTTGAACTGCATAAGCTTTCACATGAAAAGCGTTCTTGTATAAGATATCACTAGTACAAGTTTTATTTCCGGCTTTCCATTCTCCATTTATAGCCTTTATTTCCTTCTGACAACTGCAGATTATTCGTAACCGGAATACCTCAAAGTTTGACCAGTTTTTATCAAAGAAGCTTTTTTAGGTTTTTGTAATGTATTCGTAGTCTTTATTTCGATCTTGCAATTTAAGCTTTATTCTTAGTGGAAATATCTCGAAGCTCACAAGCTTTCTTCTGAAAAGTATTCCTAGATGAGTTTTCAAAAGGTAAACTTTTAATCACCTCTATTTTGTACTTCAGACAAAACATTCATTTGAAACATGTACCTTCATTCTTATTATTAGTACCTTAAAGCTTTCATCGCAAGAAAATTTGTAAAGCTTTTAAAAGTAAGATTTTTATTTGCTCATCTTCGTACTCATTCGTAGTCTTCATTTCGACCTATCACCGTTATTTTTCCTAAGGAGAAAAGCTTGGAATTTAAAAGCTTTCATTCGAAAATCATTTTTGTATGAGCTTTCATTAGTATGATATCCAATTCACTCATCAAGAAAACAAGTGTAAATTATTCTTTTAAAAAAATTTTATACTGAAAAAATCTTTTATTTAGAAAAAGCTTTCATAGCACATAGAACGGGAAAGTGCAAACCAACACATTCGTCTACGAATTTAAATTACACCTCAAAAATCACTATAAGTATATCTCAATTTTCCGTAACTAATTTCAGCTTTAAGTTCATTAGAAAACCGTTAGAGATATTTTAATAATTGTTTATGGACCTGTTCATGTGCAATTAATTCTAAAGCATTTATAGTAGGTTGTGTTATTATAACCTAAATTATTATGGCCACGCGTAATACTCGTTGGCCTACAAAACAACAGTTAATCAATAGCTACAACAATACACTTAATACATACACATACATATAATAAAGCGGCTTGGGTGAAGAAGTTCAAACTTGTTCAATATATTTTAAGCTAGCAAATATTCAAAACCACATATGCTATAATCTATGCAAATAAATATATGTATGCTGCCACCGGAAATGCATGCCAATGTATTAAAATAGCTATAATTTTGTAAATTTTAATTAAAGCTCACGCTCGTCCATAAACAATGTGGATACAATAACTAAGAGCTATTGAGTTCAATTTCATTATTAAATTAGGCAAATCGAATGCGTGTAATTACAAGTGAGCAGAAAATTAGAAATTGTACCGTTATAATGGAAATAATAAAGCTTTAGTTTGAACTATTTGTTTACAGTAATTATATGTGTTGAACTAGAAGTTATCTGAAACGCGTTGAACCAGAAGCGTATATATGTATGTGTGTCGAAAATGGTATTAAATTAATAATTAACTCACGAAAATAGTGCTCTAAATGCAAAATCCAATTAAATATTTCAAAATATATACACTGATATATGCATAACAGTTAATAAATTTCTAACTGAAAATGTTGGACATACAAACTATATTAAAATTGATATGTTATATAAATAAAAGGATGATGCATTTCGAGCTTCCCCAATTAAAAAAAAAAAATACGGAAACTTCAAATTTAATGGGGAATGTTTTCTATCACTAGAAAGAACTTTCTTTGGCATTTAGTTTTTGAGGAATTTGCGATGACTTGTTCCCGCATTTCGACTGGTAACTGACGCAATACGTGTGATGTTTTTCTCCAAGGCCTGAATTGAAGCTTGACTGTCCGCAAAAACTATTCATTTTACATATCCTCACAAAAAACGGTGTGAAATCAAATGATCTTGGTGGCTAATCGACCGGCACAAAACGTGAAATTGTCTGCAGATCGAAGTATTCGCTCAATAAATTCTTTGATTGATGCGATGTGGCACCGTCTTGTTGAAACCAAATGTCTCCGAGATCACGAGCTGCAATTTCAGGCATCAAATAGTCGTTTATAATCGCGCGATTTTACAAGATTTGTGAAAATAGCTGAAATATTGAAAGGCTTTTCCAAATGCCGAGTCTGAGAAGTGTTTCTACGATTGGAAAAATCGCTGGCAACATTGCCTAATATCAAATGGGGCTATTTTAAAAAGGACAGCATTAAGTAGATAAATGAATAAAATATTTTTTTTCAAAAAACTTTAGAAAGCTTCGATTAGACTCAATACGGAATGATCATCCCGGTAACGTCTGCTGTAGTGGCTGGGAAATTATCGGAACTAGAAAATAGTTACATGATGATAGATCTGATGAATACAGAGTTCGGTTTATAAGAGAAATTCGGTTTTTTCACCAAAAACTCGTTGACTTTTTTTGTCCTTATTTAGGTTACAAGCCTTTCTTTTACCCAAATCTTCAGTTAAAATTCCTCACGTAGTATTTTTACTCATATCTAATCCCTCAGTCAACATTCTCGTACTAAAATTTGTATTAATCACAATAATTTCACGGACTTTTTCCAATCACTAAGCATGATTTCTAGCTTCTGAATAACCTGGTTTGTGGTCGTCATTTAAATCCTCACGACCATTTTTAAACCGTGTAAGCCAGTTATAAACTTTTGCATATTCTATTTATATTTGTAGCTCGGTTGTATTTGGAACACACCCCTGTAAAATCTTCCAGATCGTCAATATTGTTTTGGTATTCGTTTGCGCTGTCTTCCCGCATTTCGACTGCGACTATTTGCGTTTGAAATATATCAATTTTGTTCCAGCGGCGATTGGCAGATTTTCGCAGAAATTCGGTTGATGAGTTATTTCTATGTTGGTTTGTGTTCTGTCGAACTTCTTTTCATATAGCCCTCACTCAATGATTTTAAACGATTTTTGTCAATGCCTAGCTTCTGGGCAATTAAAACTAGTACAACTGTCGAACTTGACAAATTATATTTTCTGTTGATGTTTTCGACAATACATTTTGGAAGTTCAAGTTTCTACTGTAGCAATTTCTTGAAATTTTACCTGACAGTTTTATTGTTCTAGACTAAGAAAGCTTCACAGATTCACATTTACCTTTCATATATGCCATGGTCGCTGTACCCATGAGATTTAAGCGGTAGGTTGCGAGATCTTAAAAATATAATCAGTTTGAAGATCTGGGAGGAGTTGGATACATTCTGCGAAGAATTGCATAAAGAAGTGAAACCCAAAAATACCACTGGCCTACACTCATTTCGATGCCAAAGATTTTATACATGATTTTCGAAAAAAAATTTGCATCAAATTTTGTATTTCAATCAAGTCTTATGTGCGGAATCGTTGCCAATGTTGAAAAAGGCATACTATGGTTCAGTGTTATCAAAACTACAAGCATAGGAGTGGGAAAAAATCGTTGAAAACATGCCTCGTTCTGGACGTCCTTCGAACCTTCGAAGGATATGGTGCTTGAAAGTCATCAGTCAAGTATTAGATAGATGGAAAGATAACTCGATATATCTCGCGAGTCTATGCGAATGATTTTGGTGGATATTTTAAGTATGGAAAGCGTTCTGGCTGACTTTTTTCAATGTGTAATCAGGTCTCTTTGAACATGTTTGATGATGTGACTTCCGATCTCACATTCATGGAGAGCATTATAACTGCCGATGAGACATAGAGTTTGACATGAAAATAATTCAACAATCATCGGAATGGAACCCGTTTTCTGTCGATTGAAGAGATGAAACCAAATTCGCTAAGAAACTGAGGGCCATCCAAAACGGTGCTTCTGAAAAGTATTTCGAGGACTCGAAAAATCGTTGGCATAATGTATTACATCTGGTGGGGCCTACTTTGAAGACGTAAAAATAAATATCGATGTACACATAAATATGCAGCCATAGTTCCCTACTGCTTTTGAATATATTATATTTTGTTTTCACTTATATATGTATTTATTTATATTTTTCACACACACTTTTCACATTCACATGACTCTTAAGTTTACTGCAAACTTTACACAAAATAAAATATATTTTTATTTTACGAAAGTTGTGTGGAAATGGCAAACGCCGCCATTTCCATTTGGCAGCAAAAAAAAACGGAACAAAACCAAGCCAAGTTTTGCTAGTTAAAAGATGAACGACGAACTGTCAGTCGGACGCATCTGAAGCAGAACCGCAATCGCGTCAATGCGGTAAAGACAAATGTTTGTGAGCAGCCAGTGAGCAGACATTTCGGTTTATGAATTGCAATGGGTTAAAAAACACGCACACACACACATGCACACGTGTGTTTATTTTTATGTGCATAAAGATTTATGACAGCAATAGCGCAACATAACGAATTTCCATTTTCCAACAGGTACAACTGCCATGCCAAAAAACGAAACCGAAATGCAAAGACAAAGCAGAAAATTGCGCACGCCTGTAAGAGAAGCGCCAGTGCCAGAAATACAAACGCTGACCTCCCACAGGCTGCAACTCACACCAGCAAATGCGGGCAACGCGTGTGTGCTTGTAATTTAACAAATGGATTTGTAGTAATAAAACTCGTCAAGCGCAAGCACATATACAAACATACACATACGAGTATACCAACAGAATTGCAGGATTTGTTGATGAAAATGCGCACCAAGGCAAAGCTGTGTGGCTGTGTAACTATTTTGTGGGTGCGAGGGTGCTATAAGACCCTCTACAGCATATATACTTGTATGTTGTTCGCTTTCCATAAACTTGTATATATAAATATATATTTGTTTGTGTGTGTGTAAGTGCAGAAAATCTCCCGTTTGTACGCCTTCATTTGCACGTCAGCGCACAGCGCACCTGATGCTTTTGCTTCATGCTCAGCGTATATCCAGCGAGATGTTTGCGCCAACGAAGCAACAGTCAGTTGTGTGCCTGTATACAACAACAACAAATTGTATTTTTTCAGTAACAAAATAACTGTATATACATATATATTGGTGCTCACAAACTTTTCCAGTTTATGCCTGCACATGTCATCAACCACACATGCGCTAATGTAGATGCTAACGCCTACATATGCAATATACATATAACTAGAAATACATGCTATGTATATGTACTATATGTATATATATATATGCATTCTATTACATACAAATGCAAACGCATTCAAGCACCCACAATGTTTGTTAGTGTGAGACAAAGCGCAGTTATGAAAATATTTTTGAAATGTATGCCGCCAAACCCGGCTAACTCCACTTGGCAACTCGCTTATCCCTTTACTCCTTTTTCGCTGCACTTTGACTGGCTTTTTATACCTTAAACAATTAATTTTTCAGAAAAAAGATGGGTAAGCCTATAAAGTATATATAATAGATGAATTATTGGAATGATGAGTTGAGCCCTAAAAATATCCATCTATCGCTATATATATAAACTAGGCTCTCAGGTTTTGGATATTGATCTGAAAATTTGCTCACTTCTCTTTCTATCTAAGAAGCTGCTTATTTCCCGGAATCGTCACTATAGAACCAACACAGCATATAACCGTTTCAAGTCAAGTTCTTGTATGGAAAACTTTTTTATTAGGCACAATATTTCAACGGGATTCAGCAAAGAATATAGTCAAAAGCAGCGCAGCAATCTTAGCAAATATTGTCTAAGTTCAACGACTATAGGTTAGGTTAGGTTAGATTAATCAGGTAGGCCAATAAACCACGCATAGACCAGTTTTGGTTCTTTGCGATATCAGATAGAACTCAGTTGCTAGGTCCAAGAGAAGTAGTCATCCGTTAGAATGCCTTCGCTTGACGCGAATTTTAACAGACTCAGCGGCCTCACTATCGATACCTCCTCCAGTATATCATACCGTGGGGACCAAAGATGTTCACAGCATAATCTTGCTAATGTGGAACAAGTGCACAAGAGATGCTCCATTGTTTCTCTGCTCTAGACATTTCCTGCGGTCTTCTATTCACCAGTTAGTATTCCCATCATTGTTCCTAAAGTTTCTTCTATCAAGTGCCAATAGGAATTTTGTGTACTTCCGATTTACCGTTTTGCATATGATTTTTGGAGTTTTGCACGCAGGTAGCTCGTTCCATCGGATTTTGATTTTCTTTACCATGCTTCTGTTCGGATTATCGTAAAGACAACGCATGGGTTTCTCAATATTGATCCCGTTTTCTGAAGTTAGCCATACACCATTCTAGGCAATATCGTCCACTTTCCTTCATTGCCTCGATGCCTTTGTGGCCTGGCATCCCATAGAAGTAAAGTTGCTTGCTTCTGACAACACTTTCCACTGCTTTCCTGCTTCCAAAGACACTTCTGGCCGATAAGCGATCCGCGGTTCCTATTTTGATTGCGGCTTGGCTGTCTCGTAGATGTTGACTCTGCAATAGCCAGCAGGTACATGAGCAAAGACCTCAGTTTGAAATATACTGCAGTGGTTCGGCAACTTAAAAAGTGACCTTATGCCTAATTCTGGACAGTTTATTCCCACACCAACTCCACCATTCATTTTCGGGCTATTAGCATAGCTATTTAGATTTTTGGGCGTATTTAACATACGCCAGCCATCTTTTTCTCTACTTACTTTGAACCTTTTTTTCCCCAGTTGGAAAGCGGCTTCATGTGGTAAGAGTTTGCCCAACCGTCATTACCCACCGAGCTATGCCCGAAGGTTCTATATGTATATACATTTTCATGCAGCCAGTAGTCGTCCCCCGATTTTGCTGCGCAGTTTCAGCGTAGAAGTCTGTAGGCGGCAGGCTTATTACCAGTTCAAAAGCCGCCGTTGGAGTTGTCCTTAAAGCTCCATTTATGCAAAGCGCAGAGAGCCTAAAACTTGCTGTTGGCTTCCGATCGGTGGATTACACCTGGCGTACACCTGTTCACCATACTAGCAGCAATACATGAGAGAGCTAGAGCGCCTCCAAGTTGTGCTGAGTATCTGTCTGCACGCATATAAAGTATTGTTAACTTTTCTCACTCCTTCTTCCACGTTGTGTGCCCACAGCAATTTGCTGTTCAAGATACCAAGGTACTTGGTGCGGTCCTTGATAGAGAGTTGTGTCCCATTTATCGAAGGTAACCACTCGAACGACTATAAGATATAGCTGCCATAGCAACCGATCGATCAAAGCCTAGCTACAATATTAAATTTGGCATAAATTATGGTCCAAGACAAGGGTATAAGCTTCTAAGGAATTGTTCAGATTGGACTACTAAATTATATATCTGTCATATATGTAAATCTTCATAAAAATATTTTTTCTGCACGAAGTAACCTTAATTCAATTTGAAGATTATGCACATATGTATATCAAACAAGGTGGCCAGAAAGACCTATAAATATGTTTTCCGTTTATTGCCAATCGTTTGTCCGCTACCTTTTCATATTTGTTATATTGTACACATAGTTCCGCTAAAGAATGCATCTGTGCAGGGTATTACACCTTCAGCGCATCCGGAGTTAACGTTTCTTCTCATTTTCTCTCTACTTCAGTTTGTCTATTTGTCTTGAATTTTCATTTCACTTTGCCTTCGCTAATATAACCCGTATGAGTATGTGTGTTGCTGTATGGCATGCTCATTGTGGTGTTTGTACGTGTCCTTTGACACGCCGCTGCTTGTATGTGTCATGACTTTTGCGTTTTGTTTTGTTTGTGGCACTCAAAACTTCCAAGCTGCGGTTTTGTTAAAAGACTTTTATGGGATTTGTGGTTGAGGAAATTCAGATTGTTTTTGAAATTTCGCATATGTAGTAAACATACATACATACAAGTGCATTCATTACTAAATTTTGTATTCGGTTGGCTAACGGATATATGT
The DNA here is from genome assembly GCA_027475135.1 of Bactrocera correcta. NCBI lineage: Eukaryota > Metazoa > Arthropoda > Insecta > Diptera > Tephritidae > Bactrocera > Bactrocera correcta. The sequence continues at coordinate 133,434,333 of CM050323.1, read as the reverse complement.
GAGCCTTTAAATAAGTATGTATGTGAGTTTATGTGCAGTTTGCGGTAGGTAAAAGTAGGAAAGGACTTGCCAAGTTGAAGATTCTTCAAAAGCTTATGACTTCTAGTTCCGAAAATAAGTTTCACTTTTTCAATAAAAGCTTCATACATAAATTTATTTAATCAGTACTCAAATTTTTTACAGTTTTTCAATCATATTCTCTAATGCTGGAGCTTTTAGGCAATACAAATATTTTCATTAAGGAATTTTTGTTTTTTTTTTTTTAACAAATCGGCTTAAAAAAGCTGTAACTGCTCCCCGAAGAGTTACCTCAGTAAATACTTTGATTGATGCGATGTGTGGAAAGTGGCTCCGTCTTGTTTAAACCAAATGTCTCTGAGATCACTAGCTTCAATTTCAGGCATCAAATAGACGGTTATAACATGGACCAAAAACAAAATTTAGACAAAAATTTTAATTTATTAATGATTTGAGTGGTCAAAAGTTTTTTCTATTCCTAAAGCCCTTAGGCTCAAAATAGGTCTCAGTTTCTGCAATTACTTCTTCATATTTTCTGTTTTTCTTTCCTGCGGGTATTCTCTTGAGGTCTGAGGACAGGAGGGAGGTAGTCAGAAGAAGCCATATCTGGAGAATTCGGTGGCTGCGGAAGCAATTCCAAGCCTGGTTCATGAAATTTTGGTGATGGAACAGCACTTTCTTCTTCTTCTTCTTCTTCTTCTTCCTCAAAGATGCCATTTTTTCGCGATTTTGTCATTCAAACCTCTTATAACACAATTTAATAGTTGTTCTTTCTCTTTTAAGAATATGCGATGAATAGTACCCCACGTGCATCTGAAAATATTGATATCTTTAGCTAGCCAGCCTACTTTTGCGTTTTTCCACGCTTTGGGTTCGATTCATCATTTTCACTTCACTCGACTTACTATCGAGTGACCTTCGGTGTAAAATGATGGAACAATGTTTTATCAATTGTCACGTATCGACCCGAAAATTCAGTTCTACTGCGATTAACGCTATTGCTTTTGTTGGATTGTGAGCTTACGCGGCACCCACCTTGCACAGAGCTTTCGGATACACTAATATTCATTCACAATATATCTAATAAGTTCCTTTGATATCTTCGAGCTCTCAGCTTTCTGGAATAATGTCACTTTACGAGCATCCGAAATTAATGTGGAGACTTTTTTGATGTTTTCGTCGGTAACAGCCTCTTTAGGGCGTCCATTGCCTTCATCGTTCACGGTGCGCAATTTACCTCATTCAAACCAATTTTCAACAGTTGATTTCTTTGGTGCAGAGTCCAAAGAATGTTTATCAATCCAAACCTTGTCTTCAATAGTATGTTTTCCTCCAAAAAACAATGCTTTATCAACTCACGAAATTCCTTTGATTCTTTTTTGAAAACTAACATAAGTTACTTTACACAAAATGCAAAATTTCACAAGCTAATAGTTCGACAACTGTCAAATTTGTACATGTGTCTTTTAAAGGTAGTGGCTGACTAAAAATTATGTGGATGAAATATTAGTGGTATCTTTTTATTAACCTATGACCTGTTATAATAAATGGAAGGATCTCAGCTACATTGTGAAGCATCCAATCGATGTCATTTTTGCAAAATACTCATGTCTAGCATTGACTCACTACATACTCAAAACATTAGCCAAAATGCGTTGACTCGATTCAAAGGAAAACCTGATATCTTTTGCTATCTCTCTGATGCTAATTCGAAAATTATTAGTTAGTCATGGAAAATTTCTCTGATGCGAGTCGTATGTCTACCTCTGTTAATGACGATCATAATCAACATGGAAATTTTTCTGATTCGAGTCCGTCTATCAGGCAAATTTTTCATGACTTCACGACTTTCACTGAAATAATTTTAACAGCAATAAATAAATACAGTGACGTAGAACTGATATAGAGCCATGCATCAGCTTCTTCGTAGAATATGGTCGGACGAAAGCATGCCCGACGATTGGAATTTAAGTGTGGTCACACGGATACACTTCACCTCTTCGCCGATTTCAAAGATGATTTTGACAGCACTAATAGGAGCTGCACGTATGACGCTATGATTGAATTTGATATCCTTGCAAAGCTAATACGGCTGTTTAAACTGACGTTGAGTAATACCAAAAGCTCCATCAGAATCTGCTAAAGAAAATAATTCGAACTGCAAAGCTTAAGGAAGCAAAGCAAATAGTTCTTGTAGTGAACGAATGCATGTCCAGCTTCCTTCCGACTATCCGCTTTTACGAGGTCACGTCTTCGGACCAGTCCTCGAAGTAAACAAGGTAGAATTATCTCAAACCTTGCTTGTGGAGTATCCCGCTTTAATGAGGCCAAGTTTGAAATGTTTCAGTTCCTTGCGTTCGGACGTCTCTGGAAACTAGGCGAAATAAAGATAACAGTACGAAACAGGTTTGTTAACAGGTTTTGACCATAATTTAATCCAAGTACTATAGAACTGAACATAAAGTTTGGGTTTGAGATAACAATATCCAATCGTCAAAAGTTTGATTGAAGTTTTTTCTGGCAAAAGCAAAGAGTTTTTTGAAACTATTAAATTCTATATCGCGGTCGCATACAACCATAAAACCCAACTAAACATATACAAAGAATTCTTAGGATTGAGTTCATAAACATGCAAAAAAAACGGCATTTTAATTATTATACCTATTTCAATTTCACTAAGCGCAGCCTTTACGAGATGGTAATAAACTTGAAATCGTATTTCTAACCAAAAGCATATGGAATTCAAAGCGGAAATACTGCAGACGTTTGGCTTTTAAGCACAGTTGCAATGCGAAAGAAATATCTACTAAATTTTAGTTTAATATTCCTCATAATTATGTTTACGTAAACAATATTCCACAGCATGTTTGCACCTTCTCGGAAAAGCTTTAATTAAAACCAAAGAAATTATGAAATATATCGCAATAAGGTAACTAAAAGAATGTACAACAACAGCAAATTAAAATCCACCGTCCAGAGGTAGAACAAAAGCAACCGCTGCTTGCCACATAAAATCTTACTAACAACACTGCAGTGAGTTGTAGGAGTTCGCATACACCCATGTCCTCTGTGTCTAGTACATGGGAATGAGTGATTGAGTGCGGTGAGTTAAGTTACATTGCAGACGACTACTCATCAACTCGGGGCAGGTGAACTTCATTACAAACAAATTATGTGCAAACATTACCACACATACTCATACATATTATGTGGCATATGTGGCACCGGCATACCTACATAGGAACATAGTTTATCATGTCCAAGCAGTGTCCATAGTTTTGCTCGTACACTCTGAAACTCTTGGTGTGCTGCGAAGGCATCGAATCAAATTCACCGACATCCTTAACAAAACACAAAACTAAACACTGAAATTACTGCCGTTTTGTAAAAGAACCTTAGCTGCAAACTACATACATATCTACATATGTGGCACATACTTCAATTGCGGCACTGTAATAACAGTCATACAGTTTCATTTAACAATGCCCAGCTACAGATATATGCGTTGTGGCTAAAGCTCCGTGGCTCTAGGAACTGGTGGAAAGTGAAGATGTAAGGAAAAAACTCTGAACAGTGGTCCAACGAAGGTAAAGAATACCTAAATTAAGACTGTATTTTCTATTCAAAAGATTTATTTGAATCTTGTCAAAATGTCGCCATTAGCAACACGTTCCAAGATCGTCCCAAAGTGAGCTTCCGACTGCAGAACTGATGAAGCGAACAGAAAAAATTCAATTAGGATCGCTAAGTCAAGCTGTCTACATGAATCTGACCAGAATATTAGTTCTAATATGGGTCTCTCAGTAGTTAAAAATTTAGCTAGCACTGGATTATTGATGAAGCAATCAATGCTGAGTCATATCGCGATAAATCTTACGATGTGGCAATGCATTTTCCTCTCAGAAGTACAGAACAGTGTATGCATTACGAAGAGCTTTAACTGGGTTATCTTCAGTCAGACTCGAGATTGAAATATCTCAGAGGGATAAAGCCATTGGTGATCCAAGTAGATGCAAGATATTCGTTCCCGACTGTACCAGGGTTAATTCAATAACTATTTAGATTTTGAATTGTAACCAAACTTTAGCTAAAATGTCTGAGAAAGTCTTGCTCGTAGGGTGAAATAAGGATAAGAATCAAATCCAAAGTGATACCACATTAATTAGTCCTTAAAAGACGGTCGGACCTTAATATATCGTAAAAATTTATTGGATGTTTTTACTTGATGGACCTCAGGTTAAGTTAGGTCGAGTAGAAAGATTGATTTCTCGTGAGACCAAGAATACTTCCAATAGAATAGTTAGATACGTCAGTGACTCCCAGGTATTGATCAGCAGACCATCGCGTATCGAAGAGCGCCTAGAGCCAGCAACAAATTCATAGAGACGGCTGACTTCTATTCCAGCCCATTCCCTGTGTTCGTAGAAAGTAAGGCAGCCTTAGTCTAGCAAAAGCTGAATAGGGAAGGAGAATGTATCTAGATATGTCCACCTCATCTTCCTCGCTGCAACTTTTACAATTTTGCGTACTTCAAAATCCTTAGGCTCACTGCATTAGTGGCATCGGCACAGTGTCCAGCTAGGACACCTATCATTACTACGATGGGGTTCTGGCTAAGAGCTAGTAGTTCAATGGACATTTTATGTTCCTCTCTGGGTTACAAGACTTTCGAAACCCCACAAGTGCTTACTGAGCTCATGCGAGCTCCATAGATTTAGCGACCGAATGCACAAAGATAGGGGAATAGTTGCTCGTTCCTATTCTAATGGGACTTGGGTTAGGGTGTGATGTCTTGCAAGATCATCAGGTTTACAGTTTCAGACGGTTCCGCTGCGGAGAGGTATAAAGAGAACATTGATATGAAAGTAGCTGGATGCTACAGCTAGTGAGGTCATGTACACCATTATTAGCTTTGAGCTCAAGATCAACGTGTTAACGACCACATTTCGCCACACAGATAGCAGGTGGACTTCAGAGACTTTGATTGGGTATTAAGACAACCAATATAAAAAAAAAAAAAAAACGGAGGTAATCTTAAGTATGGTATTACCTAGAAGGATTAATTCAAACATGGAAAAGCTCTGAGTTTCGTAGTATATAAATCAGGAAACTCGCAACATAGCGAACTCCGGTAAGATTCCAATTTTAACACAACTTGTTCCACTGTACCAAACTTGTTCTTGAACCAAACCCGCACAGTGCTCATGTATGGTATGTCAGCAGGCTCCGCTATTGTGGCGCTCTTGTGATAAAGAATGGCAAATTAAAAACAAAAATGAGAAAAACATACACAGCAGCAGGTGTTTCATTTCATTTCGTACGATTTCCAGCATAGTCTACCACTATAGCCGACCAGTTAGACTTCAAGCACCAGCCAGTGCATACAACGCTTAGCTAACAGAGGCTGAATGAATGACTGACTGGTTGACTCTACGAGCCTAGGCTGCTTGCTTGCCTAGCTGCCCGGCTGTCTGCCCAGTTATAAGCCCAGTCTGTCGGCAAGCTCGCAATGTAACACGTCCAACTAGTAAGATGAATGGGTGGGCGGTCTTGGTGGTTGCCAGCTTGGTTGACTAGCTTGCCTGCCTGGCTAGTTGTTTTAACAACAGCAACAACGGCAACCAACTCACCAGGTTTACAGGCGTTCACACATTACTGCGGGAACAATGAAGCTGTGCGGGCGTTCATGTCGCTGGAGGAAGCTCGGTCGGTGTATGGTGTTGGCGCTGCGTTGGTGTGGCATGTTAGAGCCGGCGCATATAGTTTCATGCTTTGCGCACGTTAGTTTAGGGAATTGCAAATAAATATTTCATCTGCAGTTGTAGATTATTATATGCTGCATGCAACAGAAGTGCAAGAAGAGTGGAATTTGAAAAATAAAAAAAGAATAACCAGCAGAAAATTAGCAGAAAAATGCAACAGGATAAATGGCCAAGTGGAGTGTGATTGCATGAGCGGCTACAACTAAATACAACCTACACATATTCGTTTGCCGTTTGGAGCAGCAAATATTACAGTAAATTTCTCACGGGACTTGAAAGCAAGCAGCACAGCAACAGCTGTAAAACAACGTCATTTCTGCGTTGTACAACGCTCTGCACATTCCACCGTTGCCAGCCAACGCGGTCCCAGTGAGTTGGATTCGAATTACTTGTGTGCAACTTTTCGCGTTTCCGCTGGGTCGTCGACTGAAATCCGAAATATTTTTAACTACTCTAACATATATTACAAACAATAACGGTGCATTTAAGCTGGTAGCTCAATACAACTGCATACCGCTCCACTGCATAGAGTAATAATAATACTCGTATATTAATGTTGAATGTTGAAATAACAGAAGCCATTTATTTAGAAGTTGGTTTTAATGCAAATACTCCATTTTTGGTCCACTGATAATAAAACTAAATCTATAGTGTTCGCTTTTAAAGCAATTGAAAGCGAAAAAGTCAGGTGCATTTGATTGAACTAGTTGGTGCTTCTTTCGAGATCTGCCGTTTCTTGGTTATGAAGATCACTACCACGTAAAAAATATTGTTCGTAAGAGTCGCACGTCTCATTCGCTTATTGGGACAGCTTTTTTTGCGAAAAAGTATCGAGTGAAGCCAGGTCCAAATACATTTATGGAAAGTAGGATCTGGCCGTCCAGCTCTCATTCGAAAAGATCGCGGATTTCATTCGAATATTTGAAGCCTCTTTTGTACAAAACCGTACCGCGGGAAGCCTGGTGCAAGTCCACTTATGGTGAGTAGCTTCAGATCGTCAAAAGAGGCCGTTAGTTCAGAAGGATATTTGCAATCGAAAGAAGTATATGTGTATGAATAGTATATGTACTGGGAATAGCCACGGAACTCTGTAGAAAAAATTCTATCTTCACAAAGTCATATGGAGGTTACCTGGGCTTTTGGAACACAAGCCATGGACCAAAATCAGTTTTATATCACAACAACTTCTCCCATCTCAACTAACAACATTAAAGGACAATGATCTATGGCAGCATATTGAAAAAAAGTTAAAACTTTTAAACTCCTAATTAGAATTTAGCCTTTCTGACCACTGCATCTGCTTTTAAGCGGAAGTGGCTATCATAAATTCAGCAGTATATCTACGGTTATGAAGCGAAGCCTCCTTCAGAGTTGTTAGTGGCTCGCTCAAGACTTCCTAAAGTCTGTCTGCTCGTTTAGACTGCTTTGGGTATCTAGCTAAAGTGTTATTGCAGGAATGAGCTTGCTAAGGCAGATACTACAGTCTCAATAACTGCGGAATGGAAACGAGTATGACCTCCGTTGGGACCATTTGGTTCACTACTGGATTTTTTGGGCCTCAGACTAACTAAGCAAACGTTGGTCAACTACTAGCAGCCATGCAGTCGACCTTCTGTTCCTGGGTAACTTTTAAGAGGTGTAGTTTACTCTTCGCTCTCAGCAACGTCCACCTTTCAATGGTTGTAGGAGTTCTAACTGGGCACTGTCCGATCGGTCAAAAAACCTCGGCTCTTATAGTTTTAGGCATCCAGGATAGAGGAAGTATAAACAAAGTACCGGATTTCCATTACAGCAGTCTTTTCGTCTGTCTTCACATAGGACTAAACGTAACAGTCGGCGTATGATCCCTCTGCCCTAAAGATTCTCTCTATTCGCTAATACATGCAACAATGATGCCCAATGGGAATAAGAAGATTTTTCAGTCAGCTAGTTGCGTGATCTTACCGGATCTCGTCTAACAGGAGAAATAGAGGAAGATAATTACTTTGACCCCGATGAAAGTCCGGTTTCAGTCATGATTTGAATGGATTCAGACTCCGAAACAATAATAGTGGATGACAAGATCAGAGCTTATAGCTTTCATTTTGCTACCGAATCTTTAACCGTATCAAAAGACGGGTACGTTCCAGTTTCGAAGACCATATTGTCTTGTGAAAAGCAAATCAAAATGTTTTGAAGTTCAGTGGAAGTCACTATGTTCGAGTTTATATCTATTTCTCTTTGTATAGAGAAGATTGCCATAAAAAAATACATTTTGTTCATTCAGAACTTTGACAGGTGACTGAACCAACCTTTCAACACCAAATTTCACAAAACTTACAAGACTTGCGATTTCTGTTCAATATTTTTTAATACTCTTTGCATGGCTTTTGAATGTTCTCATTTTTTATTAAGATTATAGTTTCTGAAATAAAAAGCTGCCACCTGTTCCTGCATGCGACGCTTCAGCTGTTCACGTTTCAGCAACTCCAACAAAGCATTCGAGTTGTCAGGTTGACGCGACTGCTCCAACAGAGTCTGCGCCAAAAGGCGTTCGTCATTTGTAAGCGTGTGTGGCAAATTGTTCAGAACGGCTTCAGTTTCAGCAGACGAACCGTCGCTGGATGGCTGGACATGATGTACATTTTCCAAACGTAAATCTTTGATGAAATCTGGCGCATTCTCTTCAGTCTCTACGAGCTCCATTGCTTCATCAGGCAGAGCAACACCCCGTGGTAAGGTATAATTGGAAGCGCTGTAATAATGATAGCTCGGATAATTCGTTGGATTGATAATGATGAAAGAAGGTGAGTTGGCTTGGGCGGTATAACGTTGATAGGGTTGCTGATATGCATACTGATTGGGCGCTTGACTAGCGTACGCGAAGACATTAGGAAACGTGTGGTAGGCGGGCTGCTTAGGCTCTAAAGCAATAGCGCTTTGCAACGAAGTTGGCTTGTATTCCTGAATTGTTGGATAAGCGGCATAAAATGAGGGCGCTTTTGTTTGTTCGGCCGAGGAATGGCCTAACGGATAGCTCGTCACATAGTTCGGTTTCGGTGATTCAGCGTGGGCTTGCAAGCCACCAGTCAACGCTTCGAAGGCGGCTTGCGTAAATGCTGGTTGGTTTTTCAAGGCATACGGTATATAGATGGGTTTCACATCGACGAGTTTATCTTTGCTATGCGTAATGGGGCGCGGCTGTTGCGTCACCACTGTTTGTGGCAGCAATGCAAACTCAACATTTAGCGGTTGCAATGGATAGTGCGTTTGTCTTTCGCCTTGCAGCGTTAACTTCTCCTTCTGCGAGAGGTAGGGATATTGAGACTTTGGTCCAGCCGCGGAATTTGTGGTCTTCGTTTGGCGTGTGAAATCCAAAATGGCCTTAAGTGCTGCAAGTTACGAAATTTTTAAGAAATAATTGAATTATTTGTATATATAGCAAACAAATTACTACCATTTTCATCAATATAACGCGACTCCTTCACGTCATCAGCTGCCAGCCCATTGAGTAGGACGCATAGAGCGATTAGCGTCAGCACAAACTTCATCTCTTTTAGCTTAGCGTCTATTGAGTTGCCAGTGTTTGCTGTTGAGGTTTTTATATTCTAATTTTTTGTGCAACATATTTATTTAAAATTCGCTAAAACAGTTACTTTCTAACTATGCTCTAGGAATTTAAATATATAAACTATTTCATAGAAAGTTCGCTACACCAGATTGGAAAGTATGTTAAGTTTGGTAGCAGTTTTTTATACAAAAACGTTAAACTATCTAAAAAAAAGTTGTAAGAATGTTGATAATATATTTCTATGTACATTGTTGTTGCTTTGTGCTGCTGCTGAGTGCAATAAATCTCACGGCAGAATATTATCTGTGGCTATTTAAAAAAAATTGCACTTTATGACCGGCCATAAAAGTACGAACTTCGATTCGTAGTTTTTGTTGGATTTTTCGCTGCTGCTCATCTCTTCTTTGCTAGTTTTACTGCTGCTATTTACTTGGTGGTCGCTGTATTTTAATTACAGCTAATGAAGACTTTGTGGGTAGTAAAAGCGTTCTTGCACTCGCGCTATATAACTCTATACTCGCACTAATATAGAATACTGCATAGCAATAGGTTGGTAAAAGGTTGTACAGATGCATGTTTCTTCAATATTTATACACTGAGCGGAGTATACGAAGTTTCATAAGAAGGTTTTAGCCCCTCTGAAGGAAATATACCTGACTCTATAATTTAAGCCATGTCCGCCTGACCGTCCAACGGTGCGGGTTTCTGTTTATTCGCGAACTAGTCCCCTCAGTTCTTGAGATAGCGAACGGGATAGCTTTTGCGAAATCGAAGTTAACGTTTTTTTCCTTATTTTAAATTAGTTTGGGTTTATCAATTTACTATAGATCAACTAGAAACCATCTTATACTTCTTAAAGTTTCGGATTTCTTGCTTTTACGACTTTTTCTATATCAATAAAAAATTTTTAACTTGAGTGTTGATGTCTTACTAGGACAGTGTTATCTGGTTTATTCATTTTTCTATAAGAGTAATTATATTAAATAGTTAATATAGGGTTAAAAATTAAGGAAAAAAGAATCAACTACTTTTCTCGTGCAACCAAGAAAACCCCATTACTTAACCTGATACCCCGACAATTAGCATTACATCTTTACCAATATAATTACCATTACTACTTTATTATTATTACATTTAAAAATATAATACCATTACTTAATCTTGTACCATTATAGTTACCGTTACTACCTACTTTATTATTATTTTCCTCAAAATGTTATCCTATTACCTAGTCTGATACCGTGATAATTAGAATAGCAAACACCATTAACATTATAATTACCATTACTTCTCTAGTATTATTACCTTTAAAAATATAACATCTTTATCCAATCTGTTACCATGCCAATTAATATTACAAAAACCATTGCCATTATAATTACCATTACTCGTTTATTATTATTACCTTTAAAAATATAATACAATTACTTAATATTGTACCATGATAAATAGAATTACAATTACAATTACCATTACTACTTTACTATGATTACCTTTAAAATATAACACCTTCATCTAATCTGTTATCAAGCCAATTAGCATTACAAATTTGATTACCATTATAATTACTATTACTACTCTATAAAAATATAATGCATTATCTAATCCGGTCCAATTATAATTACCATTACTACCTACTTTACTATTATTTTCTTCCAAATGTAATCCCATTACTTAGTCTGATATCATGATAATTAGAATTACAAAAACCGTTACCATTATAATTACCATTACTATATACCATTGCCTTTAAAAACATTACACCCTTATCTAATCTGTTGCCATGCCGATTTTCATTACAAATACCATTACCATTAAAATTATATTACTACTCTACTACTATAACATTTAGAAATATAACAGCATTACCTAATATGTTATTGACATTAAAAATATAATACATTTAACTAAGCACCTGTCATTTCAATTAACATTTCAAAGACCATTACCATTCTAATTACCATTACCAGTACAAATACCATTACCATTATAATGACCATTACCATTACAAATAACATTGCCATTATAATTACCATTACCATTACAAATATCATTACCATTATTACCAAATCTTCACCAGTTTTACACACCATCAAAAATAATTACTTCAATAGAAAGCTTTAACCTTCTCTGTGAAAAAACTAAAGTCACCAATAATCACATTTCTTTTAAGTATTTTAGTATCTACCAATTAAAATTAATAACTTTTGTACCACCCTCCAAGCAATACACACTCTTCATTTTGTGCATTGGCTCTTTTTTTTTAATTTGCACGCATTTTTCTTGCTCTACTTTTACGCACTCATTTTAACGATCGCTGCTTTTTTATTACACCCATAATTTCGATCTTCTGCTGTTACTTGATCGCACGCTCGCTTACGCACACTAAGCAGCATACTTGATGCGAGCAGATCGTAAACGATTTGTGCGAGACATTAAAAAATTCGCAGTTTATTGCACTTCTGTTTATTATTCATTACTTTTTTCTCAATCTAGTTGAAACCAGACTGTTTTATTAACAACAGCTGATTAGCTCGCTGACACAGTTACATAGGAAGTTGAGATATTCCTAAATTATCTTATGAGATCGTTAGCATTGGAATGTATTTAATTAAATTGTTATGTAAAGATATTTGTAGCTTAAAGTGTTGCTAATTACTTTAGTGGCTTTGGAGGAAATAATTGAAGTAATTTTATTGCACTAATTGACCATTATAGTAATTTTTCTAAATAAATTGAAATAATGGTAACTCTTTTTCTTGCAGGCAACTGAAGAATTAATTGAATCATTAGCAATTTGTGGCTTAGGTAAGTAAGTAATTAATTACTGGGCGAAATACTCGTAATAATTTTAGATATTAAGTCTAAATTAGTAATAACTCTGAGTGTTATTATCATTACCATTATCTGTAATTTAACCATTATCTTTACTAATATCTCTTTAGCTACTTGTATTTGCTCAAGAAAGTATAAATTGGTAATTATTATCACTATCAGTATTAGTATCATTACCATTACCATTATCACTATCTGTATTTTATCCTTTATCATTGTCAATATCATTTACCAATTTCGTTAACGCCTTTTAAAAAATATCAATACCACATGCATTATCTTAACAAATGACATACCTATTACATTTCCAGTACCAATTGTATTCCATTCATTGTTACTTGTCACGAAAATTTCCATTACAGATTCTATCGCCACTATATAATAATTACTACAGAATCTTTTCTAATTACTACTAGTATTAATATCACCATTGCGAATGACATTATCATAACATTATCATAAGCATTATCAAATACAATTACCAGTACCATTACCAAATATTACTAAATGGAGATAGCATTACAGGTACCATTACTATTTGAGGTATTACCAAAGATCAATCCCATTATAAGTACCATTACCAAATAGTACTAATAATTATTATCAATACCATTACCACAACTAAAATTATATCATGAAAATTACCATTAAAAGCAATATTACTAATGCAAGTACCATTATAGCATCAATTAATTATTATATTTTTATTTTTGGGCACCACACTCCTGGGTCGTACGTCGTCAATAACATAAAATTTAGTCAGTAGCTTCCAACCTTTACGAGGTCGTGCCAGTTGTACATCCCAAGTGCTTCCGTTATTCCCCACTTGGGTCTCCTAACGAAAAAGCTTTTCACTGGAGCATAATTTTTCAAGCTTACTACATGGCCTAACCAGCATATTTGTTGGCTTTATATGCGCTAAACCACATTTATGTCGCCGTAGAGCTCATACAGTTCAATTTTGTTTTCACGGCTCCAAAGGCCTTGCTAAGTAAAGTTCTCTCGAATGCTCAAAGTGCTTTCTCAAGTCGGTTCGACCATTTTTCTGCGTTGTTAAGCAGAACGGGAATGTTAAGTTTGGTTTAGGTTTGATGGCTGATCCAGAAAACGTACTTTGACTACTAAATGCAGACCTTTGTGAAGCCTTAAATATAGAATTTCTGTATTACATTTCATAAGTCAGCATAATGTCTTGTAACCAATACAAATTTACTCAGATTTTTCATTTCTATCTCCACCAGTTTGCTATGATATCTTAAAATGTGAGCTTCCAACACTATCAATAAGGAAGTATTGAAATATTTCTACCTCGTCTTCTTCCATACAGCTTCTACAGCTAGCGTCCGGTAAGAGGCTCAACCTTGCAGCATGGATGCCGATAGCACAGATCATTGCCATTGATAGCACAGGCCATTGCCTTACCCTAAAGAACTACTCTGACAACTACGGAGAGGCTAGCCTTACTGAGGGCAAAGAGCGCACTGTATCTCTTATCATTGATCTTGGATGAAACGATGTTAGCACAGCGCTGGCCACATTCCCGTAAAGTCAGTAGTAGCACACAAGAGGCGATTGGAGCACCGACCTGATCCCTTTCTGCTGATAGCCGGGCTAGGGTTGGTACTCCCCTCGCCTCATGTGTTCCACTACTACCGTTCCCATTCTACTAATAGGCCTCGCCATATCATCAACTTAATAGGTGCATGGGATTCTGCTATGACCGAAATGATAAGAGACATATGGAGCGTAATTTGTGTTCGTCGAAAGCGGGTCTGCTTCACAATTGCCCACCGATTCCAAAGTATCACCTATCGATAAAAGTTATTCTGTTAAAGCTTAAATATATATATTTTTTTTTTAATTTATACTGGTTCCGAGGTGAACCAGGTCCGTCACTGTGCAAATTTATAGCTGCTAACAATGACGAAGTTCTCAAGACGTAAGGAATTACGCATTTCTTAACTGGAAGTAGATACAAATCTTTAACCTTTATTGTACGAAAAAAAGTATGTATGTCAGTGTGCCTAAATATCTACTATATGTATGCATACTACATAAATATTTGGAAATCAATTTCTTTCCCTTGTGTCTGAATATTTGTTTTAAAAGCTCATATTTAATTCATATAAAAGCACTTTAAGCGTAGCACATTAGGACTTGTCCTTGTGCATCACTTTCGCACACACTTACAACGCTACATACACACACAAGCTTAAAAGCGAATCCTTTTACTCCATACGCATTTACGCAATCACGCTGGTTTAAGCAATTTTTGATTAATGGCATTGCGAATAAAGTGACACTTTGAAAATTGGAAAAGAAATCAAGCAGGAAAATCAAGAAAATAAGAGAGTAGCGCGGCGGCAGAAGTGCCCTTAAGCAAAACGCCAGTAAGAAAAGTGAACTACATGGTAAAGATATGTAGACAACTAAGTATACGGCATAAGAAATCAAATACAAATAATACAATAACAAAAACAAAAAAGACGTAAGATGGGTAAAAAGCAAAAGTGTGTAAATGCGGTTGAAACAAAAATCAAATGGCATACTAAATCCGGCAATACAACTGACAAGTGGACAGGCTGGTAGAAACAAAACAAGGGACAAAAACAAATGTTAATTTCGATTGCAACGCAACTATAATACCCTGCACATACATATGCTTGTTTTAACGCAGAAAATTATATTAAAATATCTTTTTCTTGATTTTGATCGTCCATTTTGTATGGCAGCTATATGTTATAGCAGTCCGATCTCAATAATTTTTTGGAAGATTACACCATTGCTTTCGGCAATAATTCGTGCCGAATTTCTTCAAGATATCTCGTTAAATGGAAAAGTTTTCCATACAAAAATTTTATTTTGATGGGTCAGTTTGTATGACAGCTTTATGCTATAGTAGTTCGATTCGAACAAATTCTTCGTAGATTGCACTATTATCTTAGGCAATGATCCATGCAAAATTTTGTGAAGATATCTCGTCAAATACAAAAGTTTTTCATACAAGTGCTTAATGCCGATCGTTCAGTTTGTATGGCAGCTATATGCTATAGTGGTCCAAAATCAATAGTTCCAACAAATCAGAAATTTCTTCCAGATGAAAGAACGTATGCCAAATTTTAGGTCGATACGACAAAAACTGAGGGCCTAGTTCATATACATATATATGGCAGGTGGACAGTCGAACAAAAAGACGGGCGTGACTACATCGACTCAGCTCGTCGCTGTTGTCGATTTATATATACATATATTTATTATAAAGTCTTCGACGTTTCCTACTAGACTTAAGAAACTTTGTGACAAACTTAATATACCCTGTACACGGTATAAAAAAGAACAATGCCATAAGCATAACATTGAAGACGGCCGAAGACTACATGCAACGAATGAAAGAGAGTAAAAGGAAAGAACAGCGACAACTATGAAAAAATTAAAAAAAAAGAATGCGTAGCTGTCGAAAGTGGTGGAAAAAGTGCTAAAATTTGTTAAAAACTGTAACACAGGCGCTTACGCCTAAAAGCAAGCTATACACACAAGCATGTCCCCAAAAAAAGCTGTACACTTACGAAACAGCAAGGGCAAGGCATTTAGAAAAAGCACAGGAAACAACTGTGCTATTTTGTCTCCCACCAAATTCGTTTAAAGGCGAAATTGTGCAAAAACGCCGAAAAGTAAACGAAAATGTAAACGGACGGCACACGAATTGAACCGGAAATCCTTATTGATCTACGATGCTTGCGCAAATAGCGTCGAACAGCAAAAAGAATTAAGCCGGCAGCGTTGAACCAATACCCATATATACACACACGGACACACACGCCATCTGCCTGTTAGCCGTTCGTGTGCAAATAAAGCAAAGAAGCGCGCTGCCGCTTCCCAAATAGTTGGGGGTGTTAGTTCCACTTACTGCTTCGGCTGCTTCAGTGAATTGGTCAGCTCAACACTTTATCCAGCGCCAGACAGCTGAGCGTTTGTAACTGCGCATTAGCCGTTACAACTACTTTCTAGGTGACTCTACTTGTTCCACCCTTTTATCCACTTGACCTGATTGAGCGTCGCAAAAAAGCAAAAAAAAAGAAACTGCCGAAGCAAAAGGACCAGAAATGTTGGCTTAAGTGGAAAATTTTCACGTGCTCGTGGGGGGAAAAAGATTTTATACGGCTTAGCCCCATCTTTCGTGAATTAAAAAATTCCGCAATATTTTGTTGGCAGTGCTGAGAAAGAGTCATGAAAGTCGACTTTCGTGCTATAAAAATAGTCCCGGAAATAGCTGAGGACTCCATACTTTGCCAGATGTAACTCTTCCGTATATTTTAACTCACCTATACATATAACCTACCGCCCTTGTAAAACAAAAATACCTCAATCCGTCTCATTACTTAGTGGTATTTTAAGTCCTTATTCTCCCAAGGGATAGCTTTACCAAAAAGGTTAACTTCCCTAGAAAGTTTAAAGTTACCTTCAACAGTAAGGTCGAAGGAACGATTCCGCGCTCTAGCTACTGTTTAGGGACAGCAATATAAAACACTAAGCCGACGGCTCGAAAACGTGGTAGGGAATTGGCGGAAGGGTCTCAGGACCCCCCACAAAACTCTCCATACCTGTGGGTAGTTTTCCGAGCGTATTCCAAGCAGAGGTCTGTAGAGTTAAACTTCCAACCGCAACGAATTCTTTGAAAGAGATCCCACCGATACTGGTGTAGAAGTGTATAGAACGACTGATTAGTCTATCAGATCGTAATTAAGTGTACTTGTTTGGGTGCCAGGTCACAAAGGTATAGCCGGGAAAAAATTGGCTCATGAGCTTGCCCGCTCCGCAGCATTCACCAACATGGTAGAAACGGAAGGATACCTTAAAAGGTCTAAATATGTAATCAACCTCAGAAGGGAAAACTCAGGCTACTTGTCACCTTCTACACTGACCATTGTAAGCTCAAGAAGCACTTATTTAACATGGGGATAACTTCTTCAGGAAACTTCCAGTTCTGTGACTTGGGGTCTGAAACACCAAAACACCTGGTAATTGCCTGCACAGCAGTAAGAAGATGCAGGATCGCAAGCCCTTCCTTTCCTTGTTCCCAATTGTAATCTCTATAGCACCTAGCAGTATTTTGGAATTTATCAATTCTCTGGTGTTAGTTGAGACGTTGTGACTTTTAAAGAGGGAACAATAGATCCTAGGTCCCGGTCAATCCTCATTTACTTATCTAATCGAATCTAAAGTCCTTCTTCACTTATTATTCCCAATTTCAATTCAATATCATGACCACTCCAACGCAGCTGGGGGACTATGAACCGTTGATACATATTTGTTTTTGATTCGAGGAAACAATTGTTTCCAGCAAATAACGTGTTTCATTTTGAATATTTAAACATTTGAAGTCGAAGCTTTTAGTATCGTGAAAGCCGTGATTTCTATGTAGCAGTGTTTATTGCCTTCAAGATCAATTCGTTGGTCGTTTTATGGATCTGACTATCCTTCAAAACCAAACGTAGTCACAAAGTCATCGATGGCAATGAGATGGTGGGGTGGATTTCAAAGAGTGTACGGCTGCTATCCAATAACGTCACGGACATTGGTAAGCCCTTGCAATGTCTTTACGAAGATCTAGAGGAGAAGAGCGTGGCAACTAAGATTAAAATTCGAAGGAATGCAGAAGTCATATGCAAAGTGGTAGATCAAAAGTACACACAATGCCTATTCACTCTCTCTTGATTGAAAAGACTTAAGGAACATGATTAGAATACTCACTTCTCGCGGTATGCTGCTTACAGAATGAGGCTGATAGGCCAAAATGACCAGGAAAATAATGAAGCATCTCTTGTGCACTTGTAACGTATTAGCATGGCAACGCTTAAGACGTTTAGTGGCCCCACAGTATGATACACTGGAAGAAGTATAAGACACTGGAGGATGTATGTGGCACTAGATGGGGTATGAGGCATTGAAAGAGATATGAGACACTAGAAGAAGTATCGATAATGAGGCCACTGAACTTATTGAGATCTGCATTAAACGCTGGCCTCCTGAAGGATGAGCACTTCTCTACGTAACAGCACTCTCTCTGGCACCGCTAAGTACCGAAATAAGTCTATGCGTAACTCACGAGCCTACCAGACTAATTTAATCTAACCTTCAAACTAACAAAATTTACGTATTGTGGTATAATTTTATTGACAGCTGAGTGCTGAGGTTTGAGGTAATATTACATTGGTTCCTACTTTATATGAATAAACTATCTCTAAACTAAGCTGCAATGAATGACAAATACCAAATACGTTGGAATGCCCCATGAACACGTGGTTACTTCATAGTCATTTATTATAGTTGTATTTCAAACTCACCTTGTGATAACAATGATTCTAATCGGCCGGCCCGAACAACTGCTGTAATAAATAAATTTGCCTCAACGTCCTTTTGGCATTGTCCTCATGTCATTTTGACTATTGGATTGTTGTGTGTTTTATACCCAGCAACCGCACTGAGCTCGCACTGAGAGGAATTATGTGAACGAAATTACTATATCAGAACTGTCGTCAAGCATTTGTAGGAGAGAGTCATTTTCAGACCATTTATCTGTTCATAAGTTAGATATTACTGGATAGTCGTATATAACAAACCCGAGTCATGTTTCGTTACTCCGAATATTTTTGGGTTAGGTTACACGTCAATTTAATGAAAGGGAAAGTTCTTCGAACATAACCACCGCTCCAATAAAAAGGAAGAATCTTACAAGTAATTTATTTCTGAACCTATAGAACTTTCAACTGTTTATAACGAGGGCAAAGCATACATATTTCACAACCTTGAACATTTTTAGGTTATGTTGTGCCTCAAATAAAGCTTCAACTCAGTAGGAAAACTACATAAAAGTGAAAACGTTTGTTGGGCATAAAAAATATCTTCCTCTCTTTTGTCTATTTTATGCATTCGTTTCCCTCAATTGTTTGTGCATCTAATTTTATTGCCTGTATGAATTTTATTTGTTCCTCTTTCAATGGCCGGTCATACTGCAAATTGCGTCTTGTCACTGACAATCGATAAATATTTGCACAGCACCCGCTCTCCACAGCTTCCCTATACGCTCACCTCCATCGCATGTCCACTCAAGTCCAAGTATGTGCTACGAAGGCTAAGTGGTTGAATGTCGAAGCAGCTGCTACGCCCTGTAACTAAAAGTGTGACCGAAAAAAGCTCTCTCAGCGGCTTATGAGTTCGTAGTAATGTCGGGTGTACTCTACAAGGATGAGGCATTGCAACTGGCCGTTCAGCTTAGTCAAGTTTTGTATGGATATTGTTTTTTTGTTTTCATTGTTTATTTGTAACATTGAAATATCGAAATGTTTGATAATAGAATTTTACATTTCCTTCTGTTTTCAAGTTGCCTTTCTCTCAGACAGCTGTGCGCTGTGGAGGCAGCCAAAGAACGTAACTGACAGTTTGTCTCGGCATTTGCACTATTTACACACATTTATCCTTTTCCATATGTATGTATATATAAATATATATGGGTGTAAGCTTCTGTGATATTTGTATTGGTCGAAAATAGATTTTAAATCTGTTAAATCCAATGACATGACAGTTTCTTTTTCCTCCGTTACGTTTGCCTTCACATTTTTGCTTGGCTCTGTTTGCGGCTAAGGTAACATTGATTGTCGGTAATTTTGTGGACATCTACGTGATTTGTATTCCAATGATTTTTCTGCCAATCTTTTATTACTTTTGAATGGATTTGTCCTCTTCTTCTTACTTAATACCAATACTGCTCGACAATGTCGGCTCATATGTTTAGTTGCTCTCAATTTATCATACGTAAAGGGGATTAGAAGATTTATTGAATTGCTTAAGGGGTTAACATTTTTTAAAAATATGCAGTTTTAGGGTTGAGGAAGCATATACATATAAAAATTTGAATTAGAAACATTTTTGGGGGGGAAAAAATTCTTGTCTTAAGTAAGTTTGAGTAATATATTCACTTTTTTTCACAAAAATAAATTATTAGGAAGAGGGAATATTTTTGAAGTTCACAAAATTCATGCCGGCACACGATAGAAGAGACTGGAGGAACATTATAGGAATACTAACTTACTGGTCATTGTGTGAAGGCGACACCAGGCTGCAGAGAATTTCTAGAGCAAGGCAGCAAGGAAACAATCGAACATATTTTGCGCACTTGTTCCGAGTTGGCAAGACTACGCTTTAATCATCTGGGGTCTCCACTCTTTAATACACTGGAAGAAGTATAGATAGTGAGGTAAAACAGTCTGTCAAAATTCGCGTCAAGCGCAGGCATCCGAAAGGACGACTAGTCCTACTAGGGCCTACTTTTAGAAACTGAACTCCATCTAGAATGGTAAAGGACCAAAACTGGTCTATGCGTGGGTCATTGGCCTATTAGATCGCAGCCTAAATTAAGCTAGAATATATGAATGGTCCCTAGGATGGGATTATACTTGAACTTCTTCTTTACCGGCGTAGATAGCGCTTACGCGATTATAGCCGAGTTAACAACAGCGCGCCAGTCGTTTCCACTTTTCGCTACGTAGCGCCAATTGAATATCCCAAGCGAAGCCAGGTCCTTCTCCACTTGGTCCTTCCAACGGAGTGGAGGACTTCCTCTGTTTTCCCCGGCAGGTACAGCGCCGAAGACTTTCAGAGCTGGAGTGTTTTCGTCCATCCGGGCAACATGACCTAGCCAGCGTAGCCGCGGTCTCTTAATTCGCTGAACTATGTCACTGGCGTCGTATATCTCGTACAGCTCATGGTTCCATCGAATGCGATATTTGCCGTGGCCAATGCGCAAAGGACCATAAATCTTTCGCAGAACCTTTCTCTTGAAAACTCGTAACGTCGACTCATCGGTTGTTGTCATCGGCGTGATGTAGATATCAATATCATCGGCATACGCCGGCAGCTGTACCTTTTATAAAATGCTGTACCTGCTCGATTAAGTTCTGCAGTTCGAACTATTTCCTCCAGCAGCAGATTGAAGAAGTCGCACCATGGGGAGTCGCCTTGTCTGAAACCTCGTTTGGTATGGAACGGCTCGGAGAGGTCCTTCCCGATTCTGACGGAGCTTTTGGTGTTGCTCAACGTCAATTACACTTGAACTGTTATGGGAAATTTTTGAAACCAAAAAAATTTCTATTTTGATTTAGAGTAAGGACCGTATTAGAAGGCTCGACCCTTTTGTAGTCAAAATCAAAAAGGCAGAGAGAAACCTGCCATTGGTACTACTGGGATGTCTTTTCTGCCATTTCAATGTGATTGGGCATTTTCGTGAGCATTCAATTCTCTAGGCTAGATAAAATAATTGCGACGAAGCTAAGTAAAAAAGTATTATTTTTAATTTTCGTTTCCTTTATGGCCAATAATGTACTAACATACTATACCTATAACATATCATCAAAGAAGTTTTATTAATTACTTAGCAAAGCTTCCTTGGCCAAGCGAGTTTGTAGTGCTGTCGGGATATATATTAGTCTGATTGCTCAACGTTCAAGAAATGAATTTAATTTTCACTGAAAAGTACAAAATTACAATGTTCCAAAATTACACTCAACTGGAGATTGAATTCTTTTCTAATGTAAAAAGCAATAATGCTTAGAACCAAAAAAAGATTGAAAAAGCTTATGTAGAATTATAAATTAGTTGTTTTAGAAAGGTTGGTTATACTGGCCGGTTATCACGCAGTATAAAAGCGGACTGGTCTGTAGTATGTAATGTCAATAGCCAGATAAATGGCACTTTTGGCTATCTCATCAGCTAGTTCTTGTTTAATCTGACCTGGAACACTACGAGTACATATGTGCCCAAAAAAAAGGCATTGTATTTTGAAAATTTTATTCTTCAAATTCTTTATTTATTCTTCCAAATCAATTCTATCCCCTTCAAAGTAATCACCTCCCGATGCGATACACTTATGCCAACGGATTTTCCAATCTTCGAAACACTGGTTGTAGTCACTTTCCGGGATGGCCTTCAGTTCCGTCTTCGCTGCGGCTTAAATCTCCTCTATCGTATAAAAACGGTGTCCCTGGATCGGTCTTTTGAGCTTGGTGAACAGCTAGAAGTCGCACGGCGCCAGATCAGGTGAATACGGTGGTTTCGGAACGATATGGGTTGAGTTTTTGGCGAAATGATCACAACTTACGAGGGCAGTTTGGGATGGTGCATTACCGTGGTGTAAAAACCAAGAATTTTCTTTCCACAATTCCGGCTTTTTTAGGTGGATAGTGTTACGCAAACGACGCAAAACGTTCAAATAATATTCCTTGTTGACTGTTCGACCGGTTGGAAGGAATTCATAATGCACAACACCACGATAATCGAAGAAAACAGTCAACATGACCTTGATTTTTGAGCGACTTTGGCGCGATTTTTTTTTTTTGGTCTCGGCTCTCTTTTGGCACGATATTCGCTCGATTGATCGGTTGTTTCGGGGTCGTAAGCATAGATCCAAGTCTCATCGCCAGTTATAAAGCGTTTCATGACACCCTGGTAGTCGGAAAGCATCGTTTCACACACTTCAATGCGACGCCTTTTTTCCAAAAAATTCAATGTTTTCGGTACCGGACGAGATTTGACGAACTTGAGGCCCAAACATCCTTCAAAATGGTATTGGCTGAGCCTTTCGATATGCCAACTTCATCAGCAAGATCTCTAATTGTTAATCGACGGTTTTTCAACCCCAAATCATTGATTTTTTGAACGTGAGCTTCGTCGGTTGAGGTTGATGGTCGCCCTGGACGCTCTTCGTCTTCGACACGTTCACGGCCGTCTTGGAACTCACTATACTGACAGTACTAACAATCTAAAAAAAAAAATAATTCTCCAAATCCTTCGACGCGCGCAGTTTAAATTCAAATGTCACAGCTCGATAGCCCGAAGGTTTTTGTAAAAAATTCACCTAACGCCGCCGCTGATTTTGCTGCAGTTGTTTCAACTGAAATGTTGTCTGTCGGAAAAGAAAGTTCAATGAAAAAGGCCAGTGGTACAGTCTATACATGTATGAAGATGGTACGGTCTACTTCGAGCGCATCACCTGGTCTACTACATCCTATATCATTATGCATTAAATCTCCTGAAGCAATAGTCTTGAGTTCCTTCGTGAATTGAGACATAAATTACTTTTTCCAGTTTCTGTTGCTACGGATACACTTGTCACTTGCAACATAAACCTGTTAAGAATTCATGTGCGTAAAGCAAATCAATGAAATATTTATATGCGCCGGACTGTAATCATCAAAGCATTAATGCATTTTAACATTACTTGTGCTTTGAAATTGTGGGAGGTGTTTATAGGCGCTACAACGAAGGAATTCGCAGAAAAGTGCCGCTAACAAGCGCAATAGTGCGACATGTGGCATGTGCAACACCAAGTAAGGCATGAATGTCAACACCTAGAGCAAACCAGCAAAAGCAACATTAACGCTGTCAACTACAAGACTGCCAGCACTCCTTACTTTGACTTAAGGAGAACAACAACCAAATTACAACTAAATAAGTGTACATACATACATACATACAACAAATGTTCACTTCACAAATATATTTGTAAACATGCAACCAACACTCCATGCAGGCGCCGCTTGTTGCACACATCACACTACAATCGTGCAACATTTCCTGCAAATGTTCAACACACCATCAACAACAGCAACATGTACAACCAGCAACGCCTTTCACTTGCCACGTCGAGTAAAAATTAAGACATAAAATTTTAGCAAAACGAAGTATCCACAATAAACACTTAAAAGTGTACGAAAAAAAGCACAAAACGAAAAGAAATATCAAACGACAACGAAGAGAAATATCAAACGAAGCATGCCACAAAAAAATGTCGGCCGTATTTGCCACACATGCAACATGCCGCACAAGCGAAAATGTGTAATAAAATAGTTGCCATTTTAATGGGATGTTAGAAAATAAACGAAGCATAACTATAAAATTACAAACAAGTTGAAAAGCAAATATTCCAACGGACAGAAAGACAGACAGACAGACAGACAGACCGACAGGAAAATAGGCTGACAAAGTGATGATTACTGGCAAAACACATTCCAGTCGATGGCGTGGGCGGAGTAGCAAATGTGGGCAGGACCAAATGTCATTTCTTTGTAAAAATGTTTAAATTTAAATTTTTATGCGTTTATAAATTATGACTTTGCCGCTTTACTGCTATTCCGCGGCATTTCGCTTTGCGTAATTTGAGAACACCAAGTGGTAGATGCGAAATTCTCTTTCCTAAGCGACGCAGCTTAAAGATGTGTAGTGAAGCTCTTCTGGTGTGTTCGATTTACTGGTTTGGCAAAGAATGATATATCGCAGCATCAGCACTTGAGACATAAATGCCCTTAATGCCAGCGGTTCTACATATTTTCTACCACAAAATGAGTCGAGAGAATTGTAACGGGAACCAAGTTAGGTTAATTTAGTCTGACAGACTTATGAACCTAGCATAGACCAGTTTTGGTTCTTTGAGATACATTATGCATTTTTGTTATGAAGTGCACGAGGAGTAGTCATCCTTTACGTTGTCTGCGATTGACCCGAATTTCAAGACTTGCTGTGTCTCCACTGGTAGTTATCAATAGGTTAAATTAAGTTAAAAGATCGATCCGATCGACTGTAATTGCACAGGAGCTATTTGTATTTGTAAAAAGTCCAGCTCTAGAAAACATGAGGACAACCTACACCGATCTCATTCCCACTTCTATGGCAAAGGTTTTCTCTATAGTTCATCTACTTTGTAGTTTCCAGCGATTGCGTTACGCCCTAGCACCCAAATAATTTTGATAATGAAGAAGCCTGATGCTATCGAGAGTGAAGATGGTCACTCCTTGACTAATGAGTCCAAATATTACTTCTTTTTATGCTTTATTATGTTTCGAATGATCTAAATCGTGTTATGATAATCTCAATCTTATATTAATCTCACTGTATGAACTGAGTCAAGTTTGGTACACTAATGAAGAGGAATTCTTCTGTATGGTTTTCATCATCTTATTTAATTTCTATACCTTGAACAGAGTGAGAGAGTTTTTATAAAAAAAAAAAAACGTTTTAGATATCAGTGAAATTCTTTTTTCCATTCGATGTCATTATGTATGGAACTCGACTTTTCCATGGCCACCACTGGCACGATTGTAGAAGCCCAGACCCTGAACTTAATTTTCGACTGTTTTCAAGCATAAATACTTCTCCGATTTCACGGTTGATATTTGTACGCAGTTCATCAACCGTGGGTGGCTTGCTTGCATATATCATAAACTTGACGTGGCCTCACGGGAAATAATCGAGAGGGTTCAAATCGCATGATCGAAACGGCCTATTTACTGCACCTTGAGATAACACGTTCACCAAACTTGGTTTTCACTGTGTGGCTTTTGGCGCCTGTTGAAACCACAAATTGTCCAAGTTCATATCATCCAATTCGGGTCAAATATATTTGGTCATCAATCAGCGGTAGCGATTCCCATTCACAGTAACGTGCCGGTCATTATCATCACGGAAAAAGTACGGCTCAATCACGCCGCCAAGCCATAAACTGTTTCAAACCGTACTTTTTTCGA
Organism: Bactrocera correcta; assembly: GCA_027475135.1. NCBI lineage: Eukaryota > Metazoa > Arthropoda > Insecta > Diptera > Tephritidae > Bactrocera > Bactrocera correcta. Next base: position 133,408,594 of record CM050323.1, on the reverse strand, counting down.
GATACAATAGTGACTCATGAAGTACGTGCTACCTCACCAATAACACATATTTTGCTTACTGACGAAACCATTCAACCGTCTTCAGTTATTGCGTCAATTTTATCTTCTTAGAACGTAGGCCGAGATTTGTTCGCAAATTTCGCCACAACGACATCACAGAAATGCTCAACGCTTGAGAACGACGTGTGAGAGACTGACTTGGGTATTCCGCTAGCGGCAGAAATATACACTCAACACTACGTCGACTTTTGTCTCACTGGCACGGGAACATTTTGTACTGTGTGGGTTAAAATTTTTCCACTAGACGCTCATTTGTTGATCTGATAGGACGTAGTGCTCTTAAAATTGAGGCCACTGACACCGAATTTCGGTAGTAAATTTCAATCCTTTCAATTCGTTGTTGGATCGTATATCTTTCCATGATGAAATAACAAAACCTACTGAAGAGAAATGTCAAAAGAGAGGGAAAAAATATGATGTCGTTTGCGGTCCCTATTGGTACATTTGTAGCGTCCCTTCTGAAAACCCCGTTATATAACTACATATCTTGGAAATCGATCTTATAAGGGAACAAAACTCCTTCAGATCAATACAAAACGGACTAGTAATTTTATTTATCTTTCCGTCATCTCACTGGTTTATCTGAAAGTGTGAGTTAGGAGAGTTTTTAACCGTGATCTGGCAAAGCTATACAATCTAAAAAGAATTATTGAGATATTTCTATCATGTCTTCTTTCAAACCGCTTCTACAACTGGCATTCTGTAAAATTCTCAACCTTACAATAATAGGACACTGACCAGTTAGGATCCCTAAGAAGGGAAAGGCTTGCCTTGCGAGTACTGAGAGAGTACAGCTCCTTGAACTTTTGGAACTTGCATCAAAGGCTAATGGAAACCGTGCGTTGCCCAAGTTTCCAGAATAGTAATAGAATGCACGAAGAGAGCAGACCATCGATTTAGTCTCATTCATCCGATAGCGCGTCTGGGGTGCTTTGTTTTTTTTTTTTGCTAGTTCGTCCGCTTTTAAGTTACCTATTGCCTGGCACCCATACTTCTTCTTCTACTAAGAGGATGGTGCCATATATTTCATAGAAGTTCAAGTAAGTGAGGAAAGTTCTCTGATTGTCATTCATTTTGGAGTGGCCAAAAGCTATTCTTTTACATATGCCTCCTCAGCTCACAACTTCCGGCATTACAACAAGTATCCTTAGTTGTAGTCAAAAAACATCCTTTTAAAGTGAGTAGGACCCCCTCCGCCGGGTTGTACACTAGGTTTTGGACCCGCGACGTAAAAATCTTTATCAATGAAAATAAGAAAACAGCCTCGTATAAGTAACCTTTCGTCACCCATCTTATAAATTCCCCACACTACCTTTCTCAAACGTAGTCATTCTTGATAAAGATCATACATATGCAACGACATAAAAACAAAAAACCTATTGGAAAGCATCTAACAGTTATTACTTTGTATTACGGATGAGTTTATGATTTCAGGCAATCTTCCTAACCTGACTTGAACGGAAAGTTGTCTGAACTTTTTTCATCTTAACTCCAGCTTCTTATCTTCAGAATTATTATCATTTTCGCCTCAAGTGTAATAGTCATCCCTTAAGTCGGCAATTTGTAGCAAAAGTGCTATATATAATTTCTATGTACCACATGCCACTTTAACTTATTTGCCATGTTGGCTATCATAAATTTTGCAATATCAAGAATTAAGACGCTGGGACATTTTCGCCGACTGCTGCGGCAGACTGGTGACTTTTAATAAATTACCAGCAATCCCGACGCAACGGTTATGATTATTACCACTTTAATAATGATTTTCATAACATTTGTGGTGAGCACAATGCAGAGGCAAAAAGAAGACAGAATATAGAAGAAAGAAAGTAGAAAAAAGAAAAAAAAGATTATAGCAAAAATAAAGATTGCCAGAAAACAGTATTATGAAAAAGTATTGCTGCCGACCGCTTGAAGCGTAGCTTTGGCAATTTTCACTAACATTTTTCAACATTTTCATTATAAAATTACCACAAATGTCATGCAACAACACAGCAACTGCAGGTCGTACAATCAAAAAAGAAGAATTAAGCAACATAATTTATTGCAACAAAATGCGGCGCCATTAAACGCACACAAATCAATTACGCTCGAAGTGGGCAGGCTAACGCTAGCAAACAGAAAACAACTCAAGCAATAGAGCAACAACAACAAGAAAGCCAGTGAAAAGTAAAAATGGCAGACGAGATGTTAAGAAAAATTGTTGCAGCAAGCGTGGCAAGAATGAGAAAATCTAAAGTTAGCTAGAGCAAACGACGACGGTCGCACGTGTTGCGGCTAAAAGCAAGAAGAAGCAACACAGCCGCAAGAAGCATATCGATATGCTATTGACAGGAGGGAGGCAGAGGAGATGACACTAGACGCTAGAAAGTTGGTGAGCAGGGGGCTAGAGTGACTACAACGTGAGGCAAACAAGGTAAGTAACGTCATAATAGCTGAGAGAGTGGGTGAGAGTGAAAAATGACAAAGTCTGGATAACCCAAGCCATCCGCGCCAGTTTAAGGTGAACGAAATCGTTCAAAGTCAAGAAACACACCCACAACAACGGCAATAAGGAGAATGGAAATAAAAGAAAAATCAAACAAAACCAACAACATAGAAAGCTAGCACGCCATAGAGCATGAGAAAGTCCGGACGAAAATAAAAATAAAAATAAGCCAAAAAAAAACTATTTGAACACTAAGAAAATTGCACAACTCCGGCGTCTAAAGTGTGATCCAGCAAATTGAAGAGGAATCATGAGAATGCGAGTCAACACAAATTCGTGCAACAAATTTCGATAAGCAGACGCAAGCCGACGGAAACATGACCAAATAAATGTATCACACATATACAAATCACACACACACATATATACATATACTTATGTAGAAGTGCGCAGCGTGCGTCGGCATGTGCGCGTCCCGAGAGTGTCAAGTGTCAACGCCAAAAATGATTACGAAGGCGTGCCAGCAGCATACGACGCCTCGTACAGCCTCAGGCGCAACCCGGCTGACAGGCTTTGAATGGCAAGCAGGCAGTCGAAACAACGTCTAGATGGCGCTATGGTCACAGAGCTGACAGTGAGCCGAGACGTTGTCAACATATATGAGGCGGTTGATGAAGACGTGACGCGCCTAGCATCGCAAAATAACAGACGGAAAACCACATATACGTGGCAACACACATAAATACGAGGGCGGTGCAATAAGTATTAGTCCACAAAAGAAGAACGAAAGTGTTGGAAGATAAAGACTCGATACGGACAGCAGCTACGCTGGCTAGGTCATGCCGTACGAATGGATGGAAACACTACAGCTCTGTGATTATTCGATGCAGTACTCCTCGGGGGAAACAGAGAAAGAGGAAGACCTCCGCTCCGTAGGAAAGACCGGGTGGAGAAGGAGTTGCTATAACCGGTTTTCTGAAGGTTTGCGAATTAGGTCTCTGTGGTGGCGATAAGCTTTTGCGACTCAATATTCAGTCTTGTGAATTATTTTTTAAAGTTTAGAAACTAAAAGAGTTCACATCTGTGAGTCCACATCTAGAGCGGAAGTTCAAGTTAAATCGAAATTACTCCAATTTGGGAGTGGCAAGAACAGTTGTATAAGTCGGGTTCCAATCGTTCTAAGAATTCGGTATGGCGGAACCCTGTGACTAATTTGTTTGCACCCAAATAGTCAACGTAAATTACACATTTTGAGTCCCAAGAAACGCAGACTATGTAAATTCCACACTTTAAATCCCAGAGAATGTTGGATAAATTGGGTATGACAGTCTCGCTTGCTGTGGACCGAGTTCGTGGGATGAAGCTCGGTAAACCGGGCCTAAATCGGGTTCTCAAAAGTAGGTCGATAGCGAAAGCGACACAGAAGCTTCTACGGATTTTGCTAAAATAGCTTCAAACACAGCTGGGAAGTGGTCTCATGGTTTCACTTGTCATCCGAAATAAGGTCAGACCTCGCGCCGATATCCAGTCTTCTGCGATCTGCTTACTCAGCTGTCTAGCGTAGCTTCAATCAGCGGTCTACTAATACAAGATCCTGGGGCTTTACTCAAGTTGTCCTCCTAGGTATCCACTTTGTGGTAACCTGAGCGTGGTTCTTCAAAGACGGGCGAACGTCTATAGTGAAACTCATGAAGAAGATTTCTTTATCAAAATGAAGACTTTTTATAGTCTAAAGCTCCCATACGCGATCAGAATCGGCGCCATCGGTTGGTGGGACGAAATACTTTTTTGGCGACCCTCGTGAGTAAGAACGTTCACACACACCCTCAGCCGCAAGCACATGTATACATTAAGCGACACTTTTATGGGCAATTTGTGCAACTGTGTTGTTTTTTTCAGTCTTGATGGGTGTACACGAGTGGGCGGTTCGCCCCAGAGAGCTCATTAAATGCACAGAGTGGCGTCGTCAACGCCAATAACGGTAGGTAACCCAGCGTGGAGAAAAATAGCAAATTTTAAGCACATTGAGGAAGTCACAAAAAATGAGTACAGTAAACGCAAAATTGAAAAAAAAAACACCAACAACGACCTGCAGCCTTCAACGCAAAAAGGAAGCTCGAACGCATAACGCAAACGTTTAGCAGGAAAATTTTCGCTGACAATGCTAGCGCTGAAAATAAAAATGTCATCCAGCCAGCGCGTGAAAACTTTGGCATTGAATAGACTTGCCTAACCAATCATTTGCTTTATTTGCCCGCACATCTTCTGCGCCCCGGCCACTCTTCATATTTCCGCCTAGCTTGCCGCATTCGCACACAGCTGCCAGTTGATTGCCCGCTTAGGCACTCGTAAGCGCCTAAGTGTATGCTGCAATAGCAGTGCTTGAAAATTTATTAGCTACTTAGCCTCGTACAAAATGGCGTGCGAGGTGTGAAGATTAGATGAATGGCCGATCATAAAGTCTGTGTGTGCGTCTGCGTCGTGTATTTGAGTTGCCGTAGGCTCAAAATATGAGCGCTGGCGCGGTGTGCGCTGTATGTAAACGTATAGCGTCAAGCATTGAAAAATTGGTTGTTAAAAGTTGTTGGCATTGTTGGTGGCTTGACATAAAAGTGTGCTCAAAAATCTCTAAAAAAAAAGTGGGCGAAGGTAAATGTTGTAGAAGGTCAGGCAAGTGCTTCAATAGAGTGCAGTATGAACTAGTGATTTTTCGCAGTTAGATATTTGGCTTGTGTATAGTATTTGAAGAGCAAATTACCCGGAAAATCAAAAAGTAATTAGCAGCTAAATAGCATTTAGTAAATAACTATTATTTAAATTTAAATCAATTCCTTTCGAATAACGCTCTTGAGCGTGTTCCTCAGAAAAATCAAGTCTGCATGCTGTCATCAAAGATATTCAAAATTACACCTTATATAAGCTATAATTCCCATTGAAAGCATATTAAAAACTATGATGATGGAAGAAATTTCTCTGAACTCATTTGGTCTAACTTCGATTTAGAGTTGCTATGATAGTAATACTGAATAGTTTGCGAATTTTACACTTTATAATTATACGGTGCTTTCAAAGCCAACCTTATATACTTTTTTAATTTCAACTCCGCCAATAATATTATACTATCCGATTCGAAAGTAAAAGTTTAGAGAAAGCCTATTTTCTTTCTATTTCCCTTCTACCGTAAATGGAATCTAAAATTGTTCTCTTATTTCTTCGAAACTGATTTCTGAACTTCAAAACCCTTGCAAAATTGACAGTTTGAACAACCAACCTAAGAAAATAGAATTTTGAATTTTTTCTGAGAGATAACACCCCAACTTTTGGTACCCAAAATATCTTCAAGCATTATTTAGATCACAATCTAAGTAAATATTTTATTTGCACATACCCAGAAACCGAAAAGTTAAATAGGTTCACATTTCTATTTTTTTTTTTTTTTTCTAAGATGAGCCATACTCTCTAAAAGCCTTTATTAACTATTTATATCAACCTCTAATTAGGTTTAAACTATCAGGAAAATATTTCAGTCTCTAAGAATGAAGGTCGCTTAAGTTAGGTGTAATGGTTGAACTAAAATATTCCCAAGTTCCAACGCGATCAATCAGAGTAAAGTGCCTTTTGTTGACGAATATTTTTGACTACAAAATCAACTTTTATGTTCAAAAAAAATCTTCAACCATCACAAGCGGGTTTTACATAAAAATCATCACAAGCGGAAATTACATAAAAGAACTGTTGATTCCTTGCACTTCAGCCAAGATTTATAGCTATTGTTTATAGTCAATAACTTATATTTCTTCGTTCTAAGTTCGAAAATAATTCTGCAGCAGTGAAGTCCCTTGGAGCAGGCAACATCGACTATTTATTATTATATTAAAAGGTCTAGTAAAACGAAATCCACTATTTTTGCATCACATTGAAAGTTTTATCAGGAATTCTTAAAATTATACGATTTAAATCGAATCTTATTGACATTATTCAATAAATTGTAGCAATACTGAAGATTATTTCATAATGCTTATATAGAAACCCTTGTCCCTATTAGCGAAAAAACTGTTACTATCACTTTTGACAAGGTTTTTTCAAGGCGAGTGTTTCATCGTCAATATCATTTATTACAAACATGAATAGTTAGTAAATGGTAGGTGTCAGCTCTAGAATATAAGGTGGATCCCTAAGAACATCCTCCCGGACCAAGTTGCATACGAGGTTTGGAGTAAGCAGAACTAACGGCGCGCATTCCTAATAGTGACGGAGCTTTTCGTATTGCTCACGGTCAGTTTGCACAACCGTGCAACCGTTGAAAATGCAGATCCCTTATACCGAGCGGCTGATGAGTGCTCTCAGAGAGCAGGAGTGTAAGTTGAGTAGAAAATCGTTCGGTTGTCTGTTGTTATTGCAGCTTCTCGATGTCGAACCTTCCTTATGTTTGTTGACGTGCATTTTTTGCTGCAAAGAGGCGGGTGCGTATCTTGACTGCAAGAAGATAGTGTTCCGAGGCTCATGACCTCGAAGCGTAAGCACTTCATGTCTTCGGTTTATCACAACACGATCGATTTTGTTGATAACTTTTCTATCCTAAGACAGCCAGGTAGCTTGATAAGTTTTTCTATGCTGAAATCTAGTACTTCAGAGAACCATACATATTTCGGGCCCCGGCGAAGTTGGTCAGCCTCAACCCATTTGGAGATGTTTCCTCGTGGAGGCTGAATTTACCGAATGTTTTTCCCTTCAGTCGGGGCGTGGGCGCAAATCAGCAATATGCTGAAGAACTTCGCTTTTCATTCGAGGCTGTTGTTTCCATTCCCAAGTTAATGGTTGCTCAGAGAACTTTCCTCGCTTGCGTGAACTTCTACACATGACTTAATCCCCCTCTGCTTCCTCCTAATTTGGACTCATAATGACAACAATTGGTCGAAATTATGAGTTAAGTCTTAGCTAATAGTAGATAATCTCCTACCAGTCGCACTAAACACATTACAATTCTGGCAGTGATTCGTAAATGGTAATACGTTTTTTACGATAACTCGGGTGACTCCTCTAATATGGAAGATTCATGTTTTTCCAAATAGTTTTCTGTGTAAAATATTTAGCTCCTGGGCTCTCGAGTTCAACTTAATTCCAATCTGACAGAAATCAGTTAGGACTATTACAACCATTACAATGCGATCTTTCCAGAGAGTTTTTAATTTACATTGGGCTAAAAAAACCTTGAGATCACACATCACAAAAGCTAACCAGCGCTTATTGTGCTGGGCTGAAGTCCAAAAGTCCGAAAGCAAACGTTAAGTAGCAGACAGAGATCTTGTGCGTTCCCATTTCACAGTTATTGAGAGTGAACCTTCGGTCGCTTGGCTAACGATTCCACTTTTATCGAAAAATGTTAAAATATGACGTATTTTCTGTTTGTTTTTCTTTCTTTCTGTTTAATTTTACGCGTATTCAAACAATACTGGACCAAACCTATGGAAATTTTTCTCAGTATAAGATCTTATGTTTCGAAGACCCCATAGGATAATCCAATCCGACTGATGCAGTACGAAATAAACATTATTACAGCCATATATGGGAAAAATACTATTATATTTTCTTTTTTGGGACCTTACGTAATATATGAAGCAAAAGATTAGCGCAAATCGCCTACTGGAGGAGCCTCACCTTCCAAGCTGTTCTCAGGTAACGCCACACGTTCAACTTTTTTGAGCCTAATTCCGAACATTAGACATACTCTCCGTTCCAGGGTTGATATTTGAGAGGAATACCAGAAATTTATAGAATATCAAAAGCTAAATTAAAAGGATAAAACTTCTTCTGGTCCGAGCTATCATATCTATATCTAAATTTGAAATTGTATAAGTACAAATTCACTTTTAAGATTAAAAAAGAGCCCAGGTTTAGATGCAGCATTTCAATGGAATGTATTGCCACGCTACCATTTACGAAAAGCGAGCGTTAACCTCAAATTTTAGCACCACCACTTAGTCACCGCTTCGCCTACGCTAAAAGTAATCTTCACACCACTACCAACCAAAAAAAAAAAAAGTGGGGGTGATGGAAATCCTGCCACTGCCAAACTTGCCAAATACCCATTTTTCACCGAACGAATTTCATTTCATTTTTCCGCCGCACATCTGTTGACGTTTGTCGGCCCATTTCGTGGGCTGGTCGCGTGGCTATTCATTGTGGACAGATAAAGTTGGTGGTGAAAAAAAAAAAAAACATTGCAAAAATGTTGGAAAAAAGAAGCAAATATGGCAAATGGTCACAGGACTTTTAATTCGCGCCAGCAATAACACTTAAAAAATGCCGGCACTAAAAAGACGCATGGATGTGGAGAATGGTGTTGAAACCTCAGCAAAACATTTCCTCAAACAAATACATGCACAATCACACACATACACATAGACGCATACATGCCTATATGGGCATAGACGATGGTGTTAGACTTTTATTACTGTCGTTGGCGTTGCTGTTGCCGCTACTATATGATAGCCGTAATGGCTGGTTGTTGTTGCAACAATGATGATGAAGTGTTTAGATGGCCGCAATAATGGTCGGACGAGGCAACAAAATGGGAAACAATGCACCCAAATGGCATTGACCAAAAAACTAGTAAGCGCAGTGGAAAAAATGCCGAAACTGCGAGGAACTTGAATCAAAACTGCCATTGCTGGTCGGCTGTTGTTATTGCCGGTAGTGGTGCTGGCGGTGTTGGTGTTGGTGCAAAATAGTTTTCACTTATGTTTCGTTAATGTTTATTTTGCACTGTTATGGTGGCTGTCGTGGGGGGTATAGCCTGAACAGGGTTTATTATGTTTGTAACGAAGTTTGCTAGACACGGAAGGAAACTGCGGAGATCCTGTTAAGTACACTAGTGATAATCGCTCAGTTTTAGAGATATCGATCTGAAGTTTTGCACATACAATTTTCTTCTAAAGAAGTTGCTCATTTGTTGGAACCACCGATATCCGACTACGATAACAGATAGCTGCCATATAAACTGATCGTTAAAAATCCAATTCTTGTATGAAAAAATTTTTTATTTGAGCAGATATCTTCACGAAATTTGGCATACATTATTGTTCATTACTTTGATTTAATCTTTGCAGAAATCATTCAAATCAGATAATAATAGCGTATAGCTGCCATACAAAGTGAACATTCACAATCAAATTTTTGTATGGAAAACTTTTTTGTTTGATAAGATATCTTCGTGAAATTCAGCGTGAAGACTTTTCCCAAGAAACCTCATAAACTATAAATAAATTGCTCAAATCGGACAACTATAGCATAAAGCTACCATACAAACTGACCAATGAAAACCAAGTCCTTGTACAGAAAACTCTTTTATTTGAGAAGATATTTTCAGAAAATTTGGCGTAGGATATTTTTTAATGCAGCTTTACAATATCTGAAGAAGTTGTACGAATCGGGACACTATATCACATAGCTCTCATACAAACTAACCGATCAAAACCAAGTTCTTTTATGAAAATCTTTTTATTTGACATTTTAAACTTTTTTGTTGTTATTGTTGTTGTAATTTATCACATTGTTGTTGTTGTTTCCTCTGCCTCTGCAACATTCAACGCTGTTGGCTACACTGCATGCATTTCCGCTATGAAATTTTCATATTTTTCCACAATTTTGCCGCCAAGCTTGTTGTTGGTAAGAGCATAAGAGAGCTCTGAGGGAGGTGAAGTGGCGTTGCGATATTTGGCGTGTCGTTGGCGGAAACTACAGCACACCAAAAGTTTATCGCACTTCGCGGCACATAAGCGCGCACATAAATTCATCTTTCTCCTTTCACACACAAATTCCTCATGTGCATCTGTGTGTGTGTGTGTGTAAAAAACCGGCACAGACAGTGGCGTGCATTGTCAGCCAGCAAGCAGAAAAAAATATAAATAATCAAAAATGAAAGCAAGCCAACAAAATATTATGATTTCGGTGATAGCAGAAAACAACGCAAAAAAAAAAGACAAAGAAAAACAACAAAAAATACTAAAAAAAGCTAAAAAAAAATATCTTCACGAAAAAATGGCAACACACACACACCCAAGTGCACAGCGAACCGCACACTGCCAGCAACTTTTCAAGGATGTCGTCTGTTGTAAATTCAAGTCCATAAACGAAAATGTTTCGCCACTACAATAGTCAGTTTCCCAACAACAAACAAAAAATGAAATAAAATAAACAAATAAAAAACATTTTGTAAAATATGACGAAATAAAAACACATGAAATATGTGCGAATGAAAATAGAAATTTCGCAAAGTGTGGTGACAAATGAAAAATGGTATGCGCGAAATGGCAAATGATGAAAGTCACACCGGTGTATGCTTAAAATATGCTTTTTGCGGGATAATGCGCCTAAAAGCACGCAATATATTTCAATTTATGCCAAATGTTGATACTCTTGAGATTTGTAGCAGGAAATTTAAAGTATTTATGGCGTGAGATACAACACGCCGTTTTATTTGAATGTGTTCTAAGCGAGAGCATTCGTCACTAAGTCTAAGATTACAAAAAATATACAGCAGGACGGGAATCATGAATATCTACAACTTCAAATTTTTGTCTTTCAACAGTGACATAGCATCCAAGTCGCGAAGGCGTTGAATGTTTTTATGCTGACAGGAGATATTTCGTCTTGTCCTTATTCACAACTAGACGCTTCCTTATACAGTCTGGAGAAAGCGGAACTTACGACAGACTTACCGCTTTGTTGTTCCTCAATGGAATGTCCGCAGGCTCCGGTTATGAAACCTTCCGTCAGTCGACCCATCTTTTCGTTTAATTTTCAGTCATTTTCCTTATTAGCCTGCTTCTCCAGCTCTTCATACTCAGGTATGCCGCCTCTGAGCTTGTTGCTTCTACGCTTAAGGTGTTATAATATTCAAAACTCTTAATTCTTGAAACTACAATCGTATCAATAAGTCTTTCAGCACTTAGTTTTTTCGACTGTGTATAGTCCGCCGACTTTTCCGGCTACCACTTGCTTACACCGCATTAAATATTTCACTAGCTTGAGGATCAGTTTCTTATTAATTTTTCTGTATGAGTCCCATATGACCAGTATTTCTTCATATAGAAGACTATCGAGGCATGATTAAGTCTTTTCTATAATTCGTACCTTATCGACAACATGATACTTATTCTGAGTACATACTCTGGTCTCACATTCCTAATTATATGATGCCGGAAAGTTTCGCTATTTCGTTAAATGTTGTTGAAACTCATGTATGTAGCTTTTTATCTATAAAGATTTCACTTCTATGAGACTTTCCACTTAACAGAGGATGGATAACTCATCCACTTACTATAAATAAATAATATCAAAAAAGAGTCAAGACTAAAAGCCACCGTTAAGTTATTTGAATAAGAGATCGCCAGCCATTTCTTATAGTGTTGGAATGTCTAGACCACCAATAACAACCTCGACAGATATTTTAAATAATTTCACTTTTCTTAGTACTACTGTGCCCAAAAAAGTGACATTGTATTTATTTTGAAAATTCTTTATTTATTCTTCCAAATCAATTTCATCCCCTTCAAAGTAATCCCCTCTCGATGCAAAGCACTTATGCGAACGGGTTTTCCAATCTTCGAAACACTGGTTGTAGTGACTTTCCGGAATGGCCTTCAGTTCCATCTTCTCTGCGGCTTGAATCTCCTCTATCGAATTAAAACGGTGTCCCCGGAGCGGTCTTTTGAGCTTGGTGAACAGCCAAAAGTCACACGGCGCCAATCAGTTGAATGCGGAGATTGCGGAACGATATGGGTTGTGTTTTTGGCGAAATCAACACGAATTACGAGGGGAGTATGGGATGGTGCATTATCGTGGTGTAAAAACCAAGAATTGTCTTTCCACAATTCCGGTCTTTTTAGGCGGATAGCGCTACGCAAACGACGCATAACGTTCAAATAATCTTGCTTGTTGACTGTTTGACCGCTTGGAAGGAATTCATAATGCACAACACCACGATAATCGAAGAAAACAGTCAACATGACCTTGATTTTTAAGCGACTTTGGCGCGATTTTTGTGGTCTCGGCACTCTTTTGGCACAATATTCGCTTGATTGATCGGTTGTTTCGGGGTCGTAAGCATAGATCCAAGTCTCGTCGCCAGTTATAATGCATTTCATGACACCCTGATAGTCGGAAAGAATCGTTTCACACACTTCAACGCGACGCCTTTTTTCCAAAAAATTCAATGTTTTCGGTACCAGTCGAGATTTGACGCGCTTGAGGCTCAAAACATCCTTCAAAAGATCCCTAATTTTTAATTGACGGTTTTTCAACACCAAATCTTTGATTTGTTGAACGAGAGCTTCGTCGGTTGAGGTTGATGGTCGCCCTGGACGCTCTTCGTCTTCGACACGTTCACGGCCGGCTTGGAACTCACTATACCACTTGTAAACATTTTTTTTAGACATAGCCTCATCACCAAAAGCTTTCTGCACCATCCTCAACGTATCCGCAGCAGAAAATTGATTCCGTAAACAAAATTTAATGCAAATTCGTTGCTCAACAAATTTCGACATCGCAAAAAACGAAAAACTCACTTTTAGCAGCTCACAACACGACACGTATCTCAAACACTAATGAATATTTTGACATTAAATTTGACATAAATGTGACTAACAGCACTACCAACCTAAAAAAAAATAATTCTCCAAATCCTTCGACGCGCGCAGTTTAAATTTACTTTTATATTTTGAGACTTGGCAACCCTATTATTGCAATCTGGCAACTCGCAGCTTTAACGTAAAGTTTAACATATTTGATGTTTAAACATACTCAGCACGTTTTGACAAGCAACCGCTATTTCTGCTATTTACAGTAACTTAAATTATTCATATCGAACAAAAAATGGGTTTAAATTGCGAACATTTTCTGGTGATTATTTTTTACAACTTCCGTTGCTTATTTACTCAACAGGAGTGTATAGATGAAGTTAATTACATTTTTGACGATGAAGATTCATCAAACGCCAATGTTGTAGTGAATTCAATCGAAGTCGTAGATCACTCCAAAATGGATTTCGTGAAGGTCGTACAATATCAGTTGTGCACAAACTAATATCGCCAGATTGTCATGTGACCTATCGTGAGATAGAAGCATTTATAAGCGTTAATGGTTATTTATTCTTAACAACTTGCATCTTAACATCGCTCCATAAATTTTCATTGGGCCTTGCATCGGTATTTTACGTGGGACAGCTCAAAATGTCAATACTTTCTGCAGTGAGTCAATTTTTACATTTTAAGCTTTATGCCTTGAATCCATTGTCATGCATAAAAATCCAATTCACAGACTTCGATTTGAATCCAAATAGTTCCATAGAATTTTTGAAAATATTGAGATACGAAAATTGGTTCATTCTACCACATATTCTCACTAATAATCTAACACTTTTCTAGGAAAATGCTCCCCAGTCCATTACGCTATCACTTTTGTGGTATATCTACATTCAGCCTTCTGCCTTTAACGTCGTTTGGGAACAAACGGCTAGGAGACAGTCATCCTAAGCTTGAGATAGCTTATACTTTTACTAAGTCATCGTTTACTACACATAGCCACAGAAATAATATGGTACATAAAACTCCTGTCTTTGCTATCGAGAATAGTTTCAATATCGACAAAACAATTTTGGAGTATATAGGGTTTTACATAAGTTCGTGTGAACAGTGATTAATGGAATACATCAGAACGGGATGGGTCTCTGTGCTCTTGCGTTGTAGAACTGAACCTTTAGATTTCGCATTAGCTTAGCAGGAGATCTTTCGAGTCTACATTAGAAAGTAGATTCATAGAACGAATGCTCTAATCAAGGTTAATCTTGCAACAATCATTGGAATTCTTAACGCATATTGTCCAATAGACGTGCCTGCGGTAACACTGAAAATATTGTCGGACGATAACTGTCAAAGTTTTATGGGAGAAAGATGAGGTGGAAACATCTAGGCACTTTCTCCTTATTATAGATCTTTTGCAAGACTGAAATTGAAGCATCTCAGTAAATCTATGTATTTTCGGCGAGTACTTTGAAATAGCCAGAATACATATCAATTGCCTCAACATATTTGTTGCAGTCTCAAAGCGCTTCCTTGATTTTTTTGGGTATTTTCGATCAATGTATACGAGCAATTAGGCATCACAATGGACCGGCGTTCTGTGCTGCTCAAATGGGATCTATTTGTGAATTCGCAGAAGAATTGTACTTAAATATTTAAATTAATCGCTCCACTCCACTATGATTAAAGCATTTTCCTGAAAAGTTGCTGAGTAATACTAAATTCATTTTGTCATCCATGTCATCGCGCTCGTTTACTCTAACTCAAATTGATGTCCTTGTCTGCATATAATAATCCGACAGGCATACATATAATAAAATTAGAGGAATGACTATGCGTTATGTCTACCATAGTACGATGAGTGTATGGCCGGGATATGGTTATATGTGCCCTACACTTTCTCTAATCCACCAATTACACACTCGGCTATAATTTCCATTAACAAATCCCACGCCGCATAATTACAGTGTCGCAAATCATTTTTTTTCACTGAGAACTTTTTTCCGTCGACGGCGTACACGCCAGGGCCACTTTCGAAGGCAGCGTCGCAAGCAGCGTGGATCGACGTGGCAAATGCGAAGGCACGAACAAACAAAACGGTGAATAAACAGAAAAAGCATATGCGTGCAAATGTACTATATATGCGGAAAAAAGTGTCTGGATAATTCGCATGTGGGCCAACAGTGGACAGTAACTAAATGTGTGCAGGAGAAGTGGAGCGACAAGAAGGCGAAAAACGGCTGAAGGCTTTTGTAAGCGACAACAAACCAACGAACCTTCACCTTCATGCGGCCGCAACACAATTTCACGTAAACCAAAACGTATTTGCAAACTATGAAAAAAACACGTTATGCTAGCGGGTGGAGGCGACGCGCATGCGAAGGTGGAAGCAAATCATGAAATTGCATGCCAGAAAATGCGGTAGTAAAAGCGGTGTGTGGAGAATGTGCTGAGTGGCAGACGGCGCGCAAAAAAATTGCACTAAAAAAAGTATTTTACAACTACTACAATAACAGCAACAACTAACACAATAGTAGCAGCAAAGAAAAAAACTACTTCAAAATAGTGAATGCTTTTCGGAACTTGTTATACCTTGAACGGGTTAAATTAATATTGCCACCGAAGTTTGAGCTCGAGCTTTTGTTGTATCAAGCTGAAATTTTGCAGACGTAATTTTCTCCAAAAGAAGTTGCTCATTTGTTGGAACCGTCGTTAACGGACCACTATAGCATATAGCTGTCATATAAACTGAACGAAAAAATTAAGTTTTAATATGGAAAACTTTTTCATTTGAGAAGATATCTTCAAAAAGTTTGACAGAGAGTATTTCCCAAGATAATGGTATAACCTGCGAAGAAATCATTCAGATCGAATCAACATAGCATATAGTTATCATACAAACTGAACAAATAAATTTAGTTCTTATATGGAAAACTTTTTCATTTGAGAAAATATTTTAACGAAATTTCACACAGTTTATTCACCAAAGCAACGGTATAATCTCTGAGGAAATCGTTTGGATTAGATCCTTATATCTTATAGCTACCATATAAACTGAGTGATTAAGCTCAAGTCCCTATATGGAAAACTTTTTCATTTTTAAAAATATCTTAACGAAATTGCCTACAGTTAATTAGCCTAAACAAAGGTATAATCTCTGAAGAAATCGTTCAGATTGGATCCTTATATCTTATAGCTGCCATACAAACTGAATAATCAAGCTCAAGTCCCTATATGGAAAACTTTTTCATTTCTGAAAATATCTTAACGAAATTGCCTACAATTAATTAGTCAAAACAAAAGTATAATGTCTGAAGAAATTGTGCATATCGGATCCTTATATCTTATAGCTGCCATACAAACTGAAAAATCAAGCTCAAGTCCCTATAGGGAAAACTATTTCATTTTTGAAAATATCTTAACGAAATTGCCTACAGTTAATTAGCCAAAAGAAAGGTATAATCTCTGAAGAAATCGTGCAGATCGGATCCTTATATCTTATAGCTACCATATAAACTGAATGATCAAGCTCATATCCCTGTATGGAAAACTTTTTCATTTTTGAAAATATTTTAACGAAATTGCATACAATTTATAGACCAAAACAACGGTACAATCTCTGAAGAACTCGTTCAGATTGGATAACTCTATCCAATAGCTACCATACAAACTGAAAGATCAAACTCAAGTCACTGTAAATGAAAAACTTTTACATTTTACAAGGTATCTTCACGAAATTTGGCATGAAAAATTATCCAAAGCAGCGCAACAATATCTGAAGAAATTATTTAGATCGAATCAATATAGCGTATAGCTGTCATACAATCTGACCGGTAAAAATCAAATTATTCTACGGAAACATCTATATTTGTGTAGGGTATTGCAGCTTCGGTGCAACCGCTTCGGTGTCTCTTATTGTTAGAACTTGTGTTTTTTTCGCCTGGACATTTTCCGGTAGCTGCCACGCGAAAATTGCGCCGACAGTCTGGCGACGCTCTTTTTTCTTCCGTTTCTGCCATTGCGTTTGTCTCGCTGCTGCATTCTTTTTCATTACTTTTTATGCTAGTTTCTTGCATGCAACTGCCTGCCTGACTGATAGTGGCCAGTCGCCGTACAACTAACTCTCGGTCAGTTTGCGCCATCAATAGCAGTCGCCGTACAATAGCAAGTAGTTGCTCACCCGCCATCCCGCTGCATGAGTTGAAGTGCAGTTTGCTGGCGCACCAGCTGACTGGTTGACGGGATTGACTGAATGAATATGAATAAATGAGTGAATGTGCTGGCATTTATACAATGAGCTCAGCTGAGTGCCTGCCGCATTGGCACTCGCCGTGCGCTTTCCCCGCGCCCACGCGCACACACCCACATTCATTCAACTAACAATTTTTTAGTTTTTATTCGTATTTATTTGAGTTGTTGAAAAGTTTTCCCGCCATTGCCGCAAAGTATCCAATTAACAAATCCAAAGACACTGTCTGTGTTGGCTGGCAAGCAATTTACAGTGGTGTTGTTGCTTACCGCTCTACTGCTGGACATTCTATTTTCTCGTGGTTAAACCCAGAGTGCTGACAGCGCATTCCCCTCACCCCCACTTAGCAATTTACAGTTTTTCTACTTTTCTGTTTGATTGTTTTTGTCTATTTCCATTTTAATTTTTTCAATGGATTTGCTTATTCTAACACATCAATTGCTGTTTGTAGTTGTTGTTGTTTGTTGAAATAAACAATATGGAAATATTTCCATTGTTGTGCCATATTTTTTGCATAAAGCAATGTTTTACTACAGCTTGCAAGATTTTCTAGGTTAGGGCCGACTGTATAGAAATTATGCAGGTATGCCATAAAAAATCCTAAAAAATCAAAAAACTTTTTCAGTTTTTAACCTTGATTGCAAGCGAGGTTTGAGAAAATCTGGTTTAGCTTGATAAATGTCGAGGTGTATGGAGAAGAGGTTTAGAAGAGGAAGAGGACATAACCTCTACCTATATCAACGTATCGAAAATGAACTGCGGAATGGGGCAGTTGTGTACACGAATGTTCCCGAAATCTCTCTCTATCTGGCTCCCACACTCTGACAGCATCTTCCAAGCTAAAGTACTCGGTAAAGAGACAACTGATAGTATTCTGTTGAACAACCTGGGGAGGATACTGTAAGCAACTTCATACGTGGGGCGTAGGTGATCTTACCAGCTTAGTCAAATATTGGAGGACAGCTGCAAGCTCGCTGGCGAGTCAATTCTCTTTTAGCGTATACTTCGTTTACGCGATTATAGCCGAGTTTACAACAGCGCGTCAGTCGTTTCTTCTTTTCGCAACGTGGCCTCAATTGGAGATTCCAAGCGAAGCCAGGTCCTTCTCAACTTGGTCTTACCAACGGAGTGATGGCCTCTGCTTTCCCTGGCATGTGCACCACATAACAGGACGGACAGGGATGAGAAGTGACTTATATAATAGTGACTTATATAATATAGAGCTCAAAACTTGGTGCATAAGTCCAGGAATTTGCAAACTTACAGCTAATATAACGTGCTCAGCCCTTCTAGAGAACATACGCTGATAATGGGAATGCCCTTTAACAATACATATTAGCCGCAGCTGCAAGCTAGAAGGGAATAAGTTAACCATTTTCCACTCTCTCCATAAATACAATGAGAAACAGAATACTTGGAAACCGTCAACCACCAATCTTGAATGGTTGTCCAAATTGTGGACTCCAAAAAAATAATAACCGACCTAAGTGGTTGTATTGTCATCACCAAGTGATTTAAGTTTATAAAGGTCCTACGATAGTGCATTGAGACGGTGCATCCAGCACTAATTGAGTCCAAAGTATAAGCGCTCCCACTTACCTATTTATCTAGGCTACAAGTTTCAGTCCATTCCTCTATTTTATTCTCAGTGAAATATGTATAAGAGACAATCTTTTGGTTACTCTCATTACTACTCTGAAGAAGTCGCTCAAGCCTAAAGTTGTGTTAATGCTTATATGATTTTGTTCCAGTTTGATGGTTCAGTAATGGTTTTTGTTCCTGCTCATTCTAAAAATTTTAACATTATCGTTGTTGTTGCTTATGCTACCAATGGCAGATACTTCGCCCCAGACTGCTTAGCTTGACAATTTCAAGATTGACTTACAGTAATTTGCAGCATATTTTTACGAGCTGTTGCACTGAAACTGTATAATATGAATTCGAATAGCTTAGGATATTATTCCTTCAAACGGGTGTTGTTTTAAACGTGTTGTTTTCAATGAGACAAAACAATTTTCGGAGTTGATCTTTTTGATCACTGCTACTTCATTTTACTGCATTTAGTTTTCCATTTTATAATGAACAGCCTTACTTCGGAAAAAGAATTGGGAATCGTGCGAGTTTATTACGAAAATAGAAGACCAGAAAAAATGAGAATTTTGTTCAACAACAAAGACGAAGTAACGTCGTTACAACCTCGAAAAGTCACTGTTTGGTGAGATCTATAGATAAAGGGAATCAACGGTCCATAAGATGATTTCGTGGATTATCTCTCGTCGTAGGCTTGTGGCGACGTCTCCAAGAGAATGAGATAGCGCTGGCCTATCTTTTGTGAGGATATGAGAAGCAGCTTGTCTAAACAGATAAGCCCGAGCCCACTGACGCCTTGAAATATAATATTCGGCGCTTTATTGCTGACAAACGATCAAAATTACCCATCATTTTATACTTTTACAAACGCTCTGCCCCTAAAGGTATATTCCTGGATTTGAGTCTTGTAATTTGTATGAGTATACAATGTTCGGATGCACCCAAATGTAACCTTCGTTCAACTCAATAACAAAAACTTACGTTATATAAAGAATATGTTCGGCGCACTTCGCTCAACTTATGGTCAGCATAATCGGCTTATTGAGTGTACTATTCGCAACAATAACATTCATCTTTAGGTCCAGCATTCAATATTGCATAATATTCAACCGTACTCTACCGAATATATGTACATATCATGTCTAAGACGCTGTGAAGAAAATAAAGCAGCCGTACCTGAGAGTGTAGACGAAGACTCAGACTGACATATGAAACGACTTGTATCATATCTTAAAAAGATCCAAAAATGTCAAAAATTTTTGTGCCAAATTTGGTTTAGCGATGAGGCCCATTTCTCTCTAAGTGGATATGTAAACAAACACATTTGCCGCACTTGAGAAGAAGAGAAACCTGAAGAGATTCAAAATCTGCCACTTCATCCAGAAAAAATAGCGGTTTGATGTGGTTTGGTTGTTGATGGAATTATCGGTCTATATTTCTTCAAAAATGATGCCGGTGAGAACGTGTAGCACCATAATAATCAACTATTTGTTGCCTGAAATTGAAGTTCGTGATCTGGGCGTCATTTGAAATGAACGAGACGACAGTACTTGACGCATTGATTATTGATAGAGCTCTTCGGTGAGCAGATGACTTCACGTTTGGGCCGGTTGATTGGCCACCAAGATCACACCACACCGTTTGATTTTTTTTTTTCAGAATGGATATGTAAAGTCTAAAGTCTCTGCAGACAATCCCGCTTCGATTCTGGCGTTGGAACAAAACAGCATGCACGTGATTCGCCGGTAATCAGTCGAAATGCTCGAACGAGTCTTCGAAAATTTGGATTCAATGGAACTGAGACGTCGTCGCGGTCAATATTTGAAAGAGATAGTCTTCCATAACAAATGCTAAAGAACATACTTTCGAATGATAACAAATATTCCCCATTAAATTTGAAGTTTCTGTATTTTTTCTTTAAAAAAGAAGGGAACCCCGAAATGGATACCCTTTACTTTTCCATTCGTAATCAGCGTAAAGAGGAGCTGCTCTGCAATGAAGAAGGAGTAGGCAGAGAACATTTGCAACAACTCTAAAGCATGCGTAATGTCAAGTTGCTAATGACGGCCTATAACCGCAACAGTTTTAAATATGTAATCACCCTCTCTATGAGCAAAGTAACTCTACACTGACCACTGTAAACCCAAGAAGTACTTATATAACATGGACCTAGCTTCTTTTGCAAATTTCTGGTTCTGCGATAGGGAACCTGAAATCCTAGAACACCTGCGAAATGACTGCATAGTAGTCTGCATAAACAGGATAAAGGTCCTTGTATTCATATTTCCAAATAGGGATCACATCGTCCCACTATCACTAGGTAGGTCGATGTGACTTCAGAGAGAGCACAATAGATCGAAAGTCGCTGTGCAATCCTCGTCTTTTTATATTATAAAGATCACACAAATTCTCAGTCTACGGAGTATAGAAACTCTTTTTGTCTAAACCAATATATGTTAAGTACATATGAAGCTCTGCAATGTCTACGCTTCGCCAACGAAGCATGCAAATCACGGGCGGCTAATTTTACACAAGTTTCTCGAATAACTTCATAAACGTCGTGCCGACACCTTTGCAACGTGCCACCAATCAATTGTCGCTACCGAAGCCGCAGTCGCAGTGGGAGCAACAGCCACAGCCGCAGCCGCCGCCGTCATTCCTGGAATGCGTAGCATAAATTAATTGAAGGAAACGCGCCAGACGCTGTGTGGCCTGTCAGTTTTAGCGACAAAGTAAAGGAAGCGGAACAACAACAACAATAAATGTCGAAGTGCATATACACGGTGTGTGTGTGTATGTGTGTTTGTTTATGTATAACTAATTAGAAAAGCAAACGAAGAAGCAAAGTGTTGCAAGTGCGCGCCTATTACGGCGAAAGTAATGCAGCAGACGTTGCATTCGCTTTTATATGAGTATATGCACATTTGCAGTTACATATATACACGCATAATATAAACGTTCATATTCATATGCTTGTAGAGAAATTAAATGACAGACGCGTTTGTAGGCAATGTGCAACAAGCGCGCTATAGAAAGAATACTAATTTGTAGGCTGCATGTGGCTAACTGAAAGTAAACAGAATAAGAAGAAGACACGTGGCAGACTTCAGCGCAAGCAATAGTATTAACAATAATAACAAAAAAGGCAACATACAATTTGACAGACAAAACACAGGCGCGCAGTCGCTTTTGCAAAGGGAAAAAGTTGAAAGTAGTGTTTAAGAAACTAAAAAATAAAAGAAGATTCACAACGACTGCTCCCAAGCTATGATACCCTACACAAGTGAGTTCCTCATATCATGCAAATGTATAGAAAGATCTTTATCTCGACTAAGTTGCGTCGCTAGGTCCAAGAGGAGTAGGCAACCTTTAGGAGGCCTGCGTTTGAAGTGAATTTGAACAGACTCTGCAGCCTGACTATCGACACCTTCTTCTGTGTATCATACCGTGGGGACTCACGGATGTTTAGACATTTCCTGCAGTCTTCTCGATCTGTCAGTCCCATTCTGTGGGCGTGTGCCGCCATCTGACAGTGACCAGTTAGTATTCGGATGATTTTCCTAAAGTCTTTTCTATCGAGTGCCAATAGGAATTTTGTGTACTGCCGATATACCGCTTTGCACATGACTTTTGAAGCTTTGTAGGCAGGTACCTCTTTCCATCGTGTTTTGATTCTCCTTCCAAAGACTTCACCTTGTAATACACTGCAGAGAACCGATAACTTAAAAGATTGTCTTACGCTTTACCCTAGCAGTATATTCCCGCAACAACTTTCGAACCTTCTTTCCCAGAAAGAAAGTGTGTCCATGTTGTCCGTGCTGGAATCACTGCCTATGCAATGCCCGAATTTTCTTCATGTATTTTCTCCTGCAACCAGTATACTGTCGGCCGATTTTCCTAAGCAGCTTAGTACCAGTTCAAGAGACACCATTAGAGTTGTTTTTTAAGCTCCCGTTATTGACAGCGCAGCGAGACTCTGAACCCTTTCTATTGGTTTACGGAAGGTGGCTTTCTGTACGTCTGGCTACCGTTCTACATTCAACGTAAAGCAGAATTTGTCTAAAAGTAGCTGTTTAGCACCAGTGTATGAGAGAGGGAGAGAGCCCCGAGGTTGCGAAGAGCATCTGCCTACGCCCAAATAACACATTGTTAGCTTTTCGCATTCTTTCTTTCAAGTTGTGCTTTCACAACAGTTTTCTTGCCAAGACTACCTCAAGGTATATACTTGGTGTAATCGTTGGTAGAGAGTTGTGTCCCATTTATCGAAGGGACTCTCCATAGAGAACTTTTTTGCTGTCTTGTGAACACAAGCAACTCTGTTTTCGCCCAACACCCGCTTGCGATGCTCAGTTCTGGTCTGTATTGAGAGTGGGGGTCATAATACTGCTAACGGTCTGTAGACACGTACCAGTTGTTAAAATGGCGTATCTTAGGAGCTTTGCCTCCCAAGTTTTTTAGAAGTTTATTTACCACTAATGCCCACAGAAGCTGACATAGCGCTCGTTCC
The DNA here is from genome assembly GCA_027475135.1 of Bactrocera correcta. Classification (NCBI taxonomy): domain Eukaryota; kingdom Metazoa; phylum Arthropoda; class Insecta; order Diptera; family Tephritidae; genus Bactrocera; species Bactrocera correcta. The sequence continues at coordinate 133,385,180 of CM050323.1, read as the reverse complement.
TTTCTGCTCTTATCCGGTTAGAGGGCAAAAAGGCTTCTGCTTCAGCGTTGCAGTATTAACATACTATATACTGACTGGGTACTATTCAAAATATATTAGAATAGAAACGTTATTGATCGCTCCAGAAATGTCCAGGAATGTTCCAAGAGCGTATTCTTTATGGAGTATAATATGGATTCCTGAACTTTTTCAGGGTATAAAAAACTTAACAGTTCAGCAAAAATCTAAAAAATAATAAATAACAATAAAAATGCGTTAAAAAATATAGAAAATATGACTCTGTGCGACCAAAAAATGAAACAAAGTCCCGGAGTGCAAAGCACAAGGTGGCAATGTAGGCGGCTTGTCTGCCAATTTTTTGCGCGGTTTCTACTTTTTTGCGGCAAAGTTAGTTTGTTTTTGTGCTTTTGCCGGCGTAATAGCCGCCTTGGGTCCGCTATTCAGCCAAATGGCATAATATTAATTTGCGCGCCACACAATCCACAGGCCATAACTATACAACTACACAAACACATATACAAACAAGCAAACATATGTCTGTACATTCAGTGACCAGGATCTGCCTCTGTCTATTGTCGCCTTTTATAAATTGTGTATGTCCGCAAGCATATGCTGTTGCAAGTGAATATGCATACAATTATTTGCTCAGAAGTCGGCTTGACTGTCTACTTGCCTGCGCAAACATACAAACATAAATACACATGAATTTCGCGCTTGTGGCAACGACTTTGTTGATTGTCTATTTGTGGGCACAAACAGCAAAATATTTCTACTCCTCCATTCATTTAGCCAATTTTAGCGGTAAAGTACAGATGTTCATTTTTTGGCACGGCAAATATTCATATTGAATTTTTTTACCGTTTTATGAAGACGGCAGTACGGTGTGTCATTTATTTTGAGGTTAACTCACACTTGAGATTCGTGATTTATATTATTAGATTGAGTTTGTGATGTTCGTACTGCAGGGAATCTCATTTAAGCCAAAGAAGCAAACGATTTGTTAGACGACAGTAAAAGAAAAAGTGAGGTTAGGTAGAAGAGAAAGTTTATAAGGAGCTGTTATTCTACCCAGACCATCTCAGTTGTCCACCTTGAGTCTAACGAAGTGAGGTTCGAGTTCAGAACTTTCCGTATAGAGTATAGTCTCACATAAAATTAGTATTTATTAAGGAAAGTTCAATATACATATATTAGATATCCATGACTGTATAGTATTACTTATTGAGACGTGGTTTCTGATATGTCCTCAAACTGCTTAAAGTATTCATTTGATATCATAACTACTCGAACCTAGAAACGCTTCAATATTTGTCTCTCTCTCTCTCTCTCTCTCTCTCTCTCTCTCTCTCTGGTACTCTGAAATTCCTATAAGTGATTTCTGAAAGTAAATCTACACGAAACTAGAAAACCATCAATAGTTGTGTCCCTCTCTCGCTCTCTGGTTTTCTATTGTTCTTATAACCGATTTCGATGGCATGTCTACTCGAAACTTGAAAGCTTTCATATCTTTTTCTTTATGACTCCTAATGTTTCACATCTGTGTCACACTGTCTGTTTTGTAAAGTTCCTTTATAACATATTCTCTTGATTTGCAACTATTACTAGTATGCTGCCACTTCTCATTTTTTTCAGCAATTCCACTTATGCTATTATCTATATTGTACCCCAGTATTTTTAAGGTTGAAAGGTTGGTCACAAACTCACAATTCCTCATATAAGGAAATTATAGTTAGAGGATTCCAAAGTCCCATTGGTTTCATAGTGAACAGTGAAGGCTTATAACCCGACGATGGCTTCGAAGTTCATTTTTTTTTTAAGAAATAACCCGACGATGGTTTCGAAGTTCATTTTTTTTTAAGAAAAATTACAAAAAACTTCAAATTTAGTGTGGTATATTTATTATCTTTCGAAAGAACATTATTCGGCATTTATTTTTTGAAGCTTATCTCTTTCAAATGTTGTCCGCGGCTACGCCTCAGATGGCCGTTGAGTACAATTTTCGATGACTCATTCGAGCTTTTTGATTGGTAACTGCTGAATGACAAACGTGATGATTTGTTCCAAGGCCTGAATCGAAGCTGGATTGTCGCATTTTAGACTTTACATATCTCTACAGGAAAAAATCTAAGAGTGTGATATGCACCTAGTGGCCAATTGATCGGCGCAAAACCTGAAATAATCTACTCACCGAAGCGTTTTCTCAATAAATCCATGGCTTGATGCAATGTGTGGGAAGGAAGACGGCGGTCTTGTTGAAACCAAATAGCGCGAAGATCACAAGCTTCAATTTCAGGCATCAAACGTCGGTTCTTCTTGGAACTTTTTAAGAGCTTAATTTCTATACCATTTTTCACCCAACTACAAACACTGTCAGCAAGTATGCGTTTTAACTCGCCACTAGTACTGTCATATTTCCATGTCATGTTATTGATAGTGGCAATGGCATTGGTGTAATTGCAACACAAAAAGTTGTAGAAACCAAACGCCTTTTGAAGTCTCATATTTTTCATGCACTCGGCAAAAATGGCATGAGCCGCCAACTGTTTTCTTTTCATTCCGAAATTTCTTTTGGCCCATTTTCTTTCATGGACTCTTTTAATATTCTTTTTTTTTTTCAAAGCGTCTACTTTTCAATGCTACTTGCTTTTCATATGATTTTTGTTATTTTTGCAAAATACTTTTTTTCATTTCCGCTTGTAATTTATCCGCTGGCAGCACTGCAAAGACGAGGCTCTAACGCTAGCCACAAACGGGCACAAACTTGGTGTAGGCGCATTTTTATAAATTAGGAAAGCGTATGAATGACTCTATGAATGGCGCAATGAATGGCTGCTATTAGCCGGCTGTCGCTTGTTGGGCGGTGTGCATTACACACTTCGGACGCTACACTCATCGCCGTAATGGCACAATATGAAAAGTCTTAACATAGGCCATGTGGCCGGCCAGTTGTGGAATTTAATCAGCGCTATGTAAAAATGCTGGTAGAAGGGGTCACTTACCATGGGATGTTTCGCAAGAAAGTATGAGTACTTGTTTTACATACATATGGATATGTATTTATATTTATATATATTAAAGAGTTTATGGTATGGTAATGGGTAGTTTCTCTTGTGGATCGGTATTACATATTTACTGAAGTGAAATTGTCTAAATAGAAAATATATGTGGACCTCTCCTTAAATCTTTTAAACTATACAGAGTTCTATATATCAAATTAATGAAATGCTTAAGCAATTTCAGTCAAACTCCGTGGGAACATTACACTTCACTACACTTCACTTGAGGCGAGGAAGAAGAGTGAAATTAGCTACTAATCCCGTATAATTATTGTATTGGAAGCAACTAAATTTACCTAAAGAAAATGTGTCATTTTAAGATGTAGAATGACACGATAAACTCACATTTGAATGAGGATGAACCAGAGATTTCACATAGCACGACTTATTCAACTGATTTGAACTGAACTTGTTAACTCTAATTCAAAAGAAATTGAAGATGTGCGATATAAGTATCGATTAATTGAAGAGTTATCGTAAAAATATTGTGTCGCTGGAAAACCAGTTTTGCGTGGAACTGTCAGTGGTCATGAAAAATGGATTTATTTTATGAATCCTAAACGGAAAAAATCATAAGTTAATCCGGTACAACCATCAATATCGCCTGCAAAAATAGAACGATTTGGTAAGAAAGCAAAGTTCTGTATTTGGTGGGATCAGAAGGATGTGGTATATCATGTTGGTGAAACTGTTAATACTAATCGATACAGATATCAAATTACCAATTGATCGAAAAACGACGAAGACACGGCAAAGTAATTTTGTTACATGACATTGCACCTGCAGACAAAGCAAAAAATCGTTTCAGAATATAATCAAAATACTTGGCTGGGAGCTGCTATTCCACCCGCCTTTTTTTTCGTATACTTGGCTCCTTCCGATTACCATTTGTTTTTATCCATTGGACAAACATTGGCCGAGCAGCACCTCGATTCCTAAGCAGAAGTCGAAAACTGGGTGATTTGACCAACATTTTTATTGCCATGGTATCCACAAATTGCCAGAAAGGTGGTCAAAATGTGTAAAACGAAAACAATGGTCAAAACTTTGAATATTTTTTTTTATTTTCCCGTTAAAAATCAGTATTTCATTTTCATTAAACAAAAAACGCAATAAAGTGCACCGGCTTGGTATATGGAATGTATCAGCCCATTTTTAAGATATTTCAATAAAAACAATTTCCTGTGTTTTCTTGAATTCAGAGCAATTTTAACTACCGTTTAAGATATAACCTTTTTGACTACATGAAAAGCATATCGTCAAAGTTGTATACAAGCCAGTTATATTTTATAGAAGCAGGTGTATAGTTGGAAAGCTCGCTGCTCAAGAAACTGGATCAATGCAGATTTTTTCTATCAGAGGTGACTGCCATTTATATAGAGTAGATGTGTACATCTTATAATGATCCGAAAGTGCAACCTCCTTCTGGGAAGTGAACATTCACAATAAAAGCAGAGGGAAAATATTGGCTTGTTCTCCTCTAAATGTTAGTCAAGGAATGTCTGTTCCCACGATTAATAGTTGAAGCTACTTCATTAGCAGACTCGTTTGTGTGCCTGGTCATAGCGGAATAGCAATCGATTACACCGAATTGGAACTCAGCTGGGTCTCCGCTGTACCCTTAAGCTCTAACGCGGGACCCCTGGACTATTGGTGAGCTTAGCAGGTGTTGGCTAACTGGCTAAGTGAAACTGCGGGATACTTCTGACCTACTTGGTTACGATATCATCTATCTTGATAGAATCGTAGCAGTTCTTACAGGACGTTGTCCAATAGAACTACATGCGGTAAGGAATCTAATCGGATGCTTATGGTCAAAGTTGTATGGAGGAAGTTTGATGGGAACATACAGGCAATTATCAAGCTTTTGTCAGAGCGAGTTTGAAATATGACGGCATTCATATGTACATATAATATATTCGGCGAAGCCTGGGGAAATGGTCGGAATTGATATTCTGCACCTCAACGAGTTAGTGGCAAAATCAAAGCGCTTTGTAGACTTTTGAGAGTACGGTTGGAAACAAAGGTTTAACTATAGAAACCTAAGGAAAGTTGAGTATTTGGAACTGATTGCTATTCTCGAAATATGATTTCAAAACTTGTAACTAAGTACAGGTTTTGTTAGTTAACATTATTATTATAAATTGTCCAAATGAGATCCATTTTATAATCGACCATTTAATCTCTCCTAATCTAACCTTTTATTATCGATTGCTTATACAATTATACATATGTGCAAAAGTCTCAGTTGATTATAAAAGTCGAAAATAAACATTGTCTCTTTTTTTCTCCCCTTTTCTCTTTACTTTCAGACATTCACATGCAACATAGCGCAGTAATCACATAACAAAAATTCTTAGCGCTTTAGATTAAAATAAGCTACTTGTGTTAAGCGTTTTGCATACCACCCGCCCACCTTAATGTACCGATACACAATCTAATTAAATTAATTCGACATTTGTGCAAAGTTCACGCTGAAAATCGACGAACGAATTGCTATAGCATACTTACTAGTTGCCAGTTAAAACGTTATGCCGCTAGCGTGCCGTTATTTTAAATGTTACTGCAACCGTTCAAGCGAAAACTACGTGCAGGGCTGGGACAACAACAACAGCGGCGACAGAAGCAGCTGTGGTAGCCGTAACAAAAATATACGCAACATTGACATTGGCCTCGGACAGCGGGGACAGCAACTACAAAAATAACAACAACAACAAAAATAATAATAAAGTCAGCAAAAATAGAAACAACAACAGTAACAAAAATAACAACAACAGCAAAAATAATCACAAAATCAGCAAAAAACAATAACAACAACAACTAAGCAATCAACCTTTCGCATTCGTTCATGCCACATTCAATATACAAAAACAATTGGGTGGCAACCTTTTGCTGGACAACTAACTACAAAGTGTGCGCGCATAAAAACGCCAAATAGGGAAGGTGGCGCAAAAACAAAAACAAAAAAAAACTAAAATTCAGCGAACAGTGAATGCGGAAAGTCAAACGAAAACGGAAAATATCATAAAATGGCTACAATAAAAATTCGACAATTGAATTCATTTAAATTGCAACAGCAGCAGCAGCAGCAGGAGGAGTTGCCGAAAGCCAACTGCCGCGGCGCATTCACTTTGCTGTTTAGCCGTTGTACGTATTGCGCAACAAATTATTTTAAAAGTTATTGCCGCATTAAGCGTCATGGTGTTAATAAAAATAAAACTTTATGTTGGCTGACATTGACTTTGATTTTATTGAGCTGCAACAGTTGGCATGGACGGCGCGGCGGACGTGGTAGCGGCGGCGGTGGTGCGTTCTGTTATGCGCTCGATATCGGTAAGTGCTAACAAAATTTACATAAATACACACAAACATACTGAAATACCCTTCACGATTACAAGATATTTCTTACATGCACTTGATTTTGTTCGGTCAGTTTGTATGGCAGCTATATACTATATTGATCCGATCTGAACAATTTCTTCGGAGATTATAGGATTGCTTCCTTTAATAGTTCCTGCCAAATTTCGTGAAGATATTTTCATAAATGAAAAAGTTTTCCATACAAAGATGTGATTTTGATAGGTCAGTTTATATGGCAGTTATAAGCTATAGTAGTTTGATCTGAACAATTTCTTCGGAGATTATAGGATTGCTTATTTTAATAGTTCTTGCCAAATTTCGTGAAGATATTTTTATAAATGAAAAAGTTTTCCATACAAAGATGTGAGTTTGATAGGTCAGTTTGTATGGCAGCTATATGCTATAGTCTTTCGATCTGAACAATTTCTTTGAAGATTGTAGCGTTGCTTTCCGTAAAAGTTTGTGCCAAATTTCGTGAAGATATCTCTTAAAATGAAAAAGTTTTCCATACAGGCACTTGATTCCGATAGTTCAGTGTGTATGGCAGCTATGTGTTATAGTGATCCAATCTGAATAATTTCCTAGGCGATTACACTGTTGTACTAGCCAATAATCCATGTAAAATTTCGTGAAGATATCTCGTCAAGTACAGAAGTTTTCCGTACACGAATTTGACTTTGAAGGGTCGGTTTGTATGGCAGCTATATCCTATAGTAGTTCGACCTGACACAATAATCCTTGCCAAATTGCATTAAGATCTCTCTTTATGGTTTTATGTGTACTTGATTCCGATCGTTCAGTTTCCTTGTGAGTGCTACAAACTTCGTTGCAATCTATGCAGGGTATAAAAATACATACCAATAGCCGCGCATTCCCTCATCTGCTAATCCCCTTGTGACTTTGCAAATATTTGCTTTTAATTGCTGCTGCCGCCGTTTTCAACACCCTTTTTGTGCGCAATTTTATTGCTGCTGCCGCTATTTTGTAGCAATTTTTAGAGCCATCAGGTGCATGCTTCGCACACAATGGCGGCAACATTTTGTGCAACATTTCAATTGCCAACAAATTGTACATTCAAATTGCGTATAATAATTTCGATACTTTCGGCGCTTATAGCTGCAAGTTTATGTTGAAGTTTTGTAGCTGTTTTGTGTTTATTTAATTACATAATCAATTACCTGGTAATTGGAAGTGAATGATGTGTGATGATCTCAATTGGCGTATAAAATATATTAGGTGGTGTGAAAGAGGCACCGGCAAAGTTTGATCAAAAGTGTATATAAATATTTCAGTGCAAATGCAAGTGGAGTTCGAAATGTCAGGGTTTGAACCACATTTTGTTCTGCATTAAATTAAGTCAATATATTTAAAAGAGTATTTTATGGCTCTAAACAAATCTTCGAAAAATAAACTATGGTTCAAGTTCACATCGCCTCTTGCTTCGGCAAATATTAGTCGTTGATACTGGACATAGGGGGAAAAGCTTCTCTCTCTATAAAAAAGGAGTGTCCTTTCTTAAACTCTATTACTAATTCAAAATTATTAAAAAAAAGTTTTTCCGTATCAGACATAAGGTTTATTGTCATCGGCGCTCAACTGACCTGTTCGGAACCTATCCCAACACTTACGAATATTTACGTCGTCTCATTTAGAGACAATACGTTCTCTTAGCATTTTAATGCAAGAGCAAAATGTTTCTAAAAAACAATCTTGCGCATCGAATTCGTTTATAGTACACAAGGCACGCGACAGTCAAAATGAAACATCTAACGAGCCACTTGTCGCAGAATCTCAGACCGATAATCGTCTAGCTACGAAAAATCCCACTTGGAAGGCTTGGAAAGCATTAGTTCGTTGTGATGTGTAGGACTCTTACATATGGGTCCAAAGAAACGGTGGCAAAGCACAAATTTATTGAGCTACATATTTTTCCCGACGATTAATATTAATTCCGTCTGACTTGAGAGGTTCGTCGTAGAATGTATAACCCCTAGGTGCCTCAACCTTTTTAAAATTGAAGTTTAATAGTAGAGAAGTGTCCAAATGTTTCCACCTCACCGTTCTTCATATAACTTTCGCAATTTTCGTCCTTCAAAATCTTCAACCAGTGGCTAATTAGAACTCTCATCATCGCGAAAAGATGAATCTTGCTAAAAGCAAGTAATTTAGGAAGGAACAAGATAGGGAAACACGAGATTGTTCCCAAACTAAAGTGTTTTGAGAAAGGGTGTTTCTTCCTGCAAGCTCATAGAAAGTATTTAAAGTTTCTAGTCATTTTTTTGTGGTTTCCAAAGAAATATAATATGGAAGTATAACGAGGTCAATACATACTCTGACTTGCTGACTAGCTTTGCACTCACTGTCAGCGAACTCAACACCTGCATTCCGCCTTTGCTATGGAAATAGCTGCCTACCAGAAAAAGTTGCATTTCATTGCTTATAACGGAAATCTTTAAGAGGCCTTTTAGTCATCAAGACAAGAAGTTCAATGACTTACCCTGGTGTCACAAAGTTTTCATTGGTTCAGTGGTAAAAATCAACATTGGGTTTGGAACTCACATACCTCTTCCAAATTGCCACACTTATCGAAGTTGCAATTTTTACAATGGATAAAAATTTCGAACAAAGAATTTGTCTCAAATTTTGCATTTGTAATCAAATTTCGTATATTTTACAGTGGTTCAAAAACAGAAGAGTTGTTTTAAGCCCCTGTAGATGATTGAGACATCGTTAAAAATATGCTTCGTTCAGGACGACCTTCGACCTCTTCAATTGATGAAAATATTTAAAGAATGAAAGTTATGTGATTGAAAATCAGCAGACAAGGATTAGAGGGATGACAGTTGTGCTCGACATCTCTCTAGAGAGATTTCGAATGATTTTCTAGGATATTTTGGTCATGAAACGCATTTTTGTACCACAAATAGGTCTCCTTAGACATTATTGATCATGCGATTTTCGATCGCACATTCATGGGGAGCATTATGACTGCCGATGAGACATAGGTTTATGAGTTTTCCGTGCAAAAAACTCAACAATCACCGGATTGGAATCCGTTTTCCCACGATCGTAGAGATAAAATAAAATTCACTGAAGGAGCTGAAGGCCATCCAAAAAAATGCTTATAAAAAGTGTTTCGAGGTCTGGAAAAATCATTGGCACAGGTGTATTACATCTATTGGTGCCGCCTTCAGAGTGACAAAATAAATATTGATGAATTATAAGTGACCCATACGCGATCTATATATGTACTTTTCTAGTATACAAAAATAAGGGGTTTCCTTTTGAAAGCTTAGTGATTGCTTTAAAGTCCTCTTCTCATTTTCGCTTACCTATGGATATACATACCAATTTCCGTTAAGGCTGAGCACAAAACAGAAGTGTTGCTCCAGAAAAATTGGGGAAAATATAACTTTCACTATAAGAAATGTGGGATTACTTCACAGCCAGGGGGTATTTTTAGACCCCAATACCTGTACACGTAGAAAAAGCAAATATGATTTACAATGCCTTATCAAAAATGATGAAAAATAGAGGTTGTGTGCGCTCCAGTCAGTCAACTTCTAATCGCAAAAGCGATGAGATCAGTAATACTATATGCTACTCCAGTATGTATAGAAGCACTAGGCCAGACCAATTAATGCGGTATATAGATTTACAGTAATAAGAGTAACAAGTGCTTTCCGAACTATATCCCGCAAAGCAGCTGAAGTACTACTAGTATGCCGCCCACAGACATCTAGGAAGAAGAATTTACGAAATTATATGAGCTATCAGCGCCAATTACAGAAATCAAAAAAAGAAAAGTATAATTATATGGCAGCAACGGTGGCAACCCTCAACCAAAGGACGGTGGAGCCACAGACTTATATCTGACATCCATACGTGGACCTGCATTTCTACCAGACCCAAATATTAAGCGGGCATGGGTGTTTCAGAGACTACCTTTACAAATTTCAAAATGACGCCAGTCCGTATTTGTCGATGAGTCCATAGAAAACTCTAAACACGTGTTTTTCCATTGTCCACTGTTTCGAAACATAAGGGAAAGGTTAGGAACTGCAGTAGGAGGTAATTTAACGGTGGAAAATTTGACTACATTTATATGATAGTCCTCTGTTAAGTGGAAAGCTGTTGGCGAAGTGGCAACTTCCATTATGCCTAGATTAAGACAGTTATAGCAGAATAGGCGTCAGTCCGTCCGTGCTAAAGAGGAGACGTAAAATGTCTTATCACTCCTGGTGGTTCCGTGGGAGGAGTCTTGAGTAGGAAGTAGGTTAGGTTTAGCGAATTAAAGTTCAGCACTCCAACTTTCGATGCTTTCCTCTACTTTAAAAAAACCTATTTTCCTTAGTTAATGAATATTCAAAAAAAATAAAAATGTATGAAAATTTGAGAAAAAATAATTTTGTAAAAAATAAAATATTTCAAATTTTTAAATGGATTATGTATAACATACTTATAAAAGTGTTGTATACAATAACAATACACAAATTCAATTGTATGCACATTCAAAGAGAAAGTGCTGATATTCCCTAAGTATTACACAAGCATTAGCCGCTAACTCGCTGACCCACTTCCCACATAAATCTCAAAGGCACACAAGCAGACCGCCCAATGACATCAAAGAGGAGGCAAAAGAGGACGCACAGCGTCCGAAAAAGACTAAATTGATTTTCATAATTAAATATAATTCATTGCCAGCAATCTGTCATGCACAGCGTTCATCAATATGCAATACAGCTGGGAACTGTACCAAACAGACAGCTATGCATTTGTATGTTTATATGTATATTTGAGTGTGCGTGTGATTTGAAAGCAACGCGCGGACAACAGTTTGTTGAGTTGGGGCCAAATGAATGATGAAAAGTTGGAAAACCAGCCAAATACTATACTTGTGTGTATGTTGCTTTATAAGTGTATGGGAGAGTGATTGCAATAATTATATTTATTTGTTTATATGTACGAGAATGTGTGGCTGTATTTATCTAATTATTTGTTTGTTTGTGTGCTATATAAGCATATAATTAAGTAATTGCGTTTTGTAAATGAGTTTTTCGGCTTGTACATCAACACACATATACACACAAACATGCACACAGCTTCTTGCGGCCTTTCACTAATCATGTTTATTTTGTATTTATGATTTTATGTGCTGAGATGGGGGAGGGAAGGAGGCCTTGGTCTCCCAGTCAGACGAGAAGACGCTGATTAAGTGGGCCGCTGACGGCCAGCAGATTTCCTTGTTTAAATTTTTGTTTTTTAATGGTTTTTTATTTCAAAAACCAAAATTATTTTCAACACTACGTGGTATGACCACTGAGAGGGTGCGATTTTTTTATACCCTGAATATGATTTAAGTTTGCCCACAAGTTTATAAAACCGTGAAGAAAACGTCAGGGACCCTATGTATATATATATATATATTTATCTTTTTCTATATACTAATAATCAGCATTAACAAGTGAGTCGATTTAGCTATATCCTTTTCTCTATGGTCAATCCCCACATCTTCATATACTAAAACTAGAGTCTCAGTTTTTGAGATATCGATCTGCAATTTTGCACACCGCGGTTTTTCCTAAAAAAAATTTTTTTATGTCGGAATTGCTGATATCGGACAACTATAACATATAGCTACTATACAAAATTATCGTTTAAATCCAGTTGTTGTATAGAAAACTTTTTTATTTGACGAGATATCTGCACGAAATTTTGCCCGAATCATTTTGAGAGGTAACAGTACAATCTCTATGGAAATTATTCCGATTGAACTACTACTACATATAGCTGTCATACAAACTGATCCAACAAAATTCAGTCGTTGAAAATAAAACTTTTTTATTTGACGAGATATCTACACGAAATTTGGCACAAATTAGTTTCCAAAACAACCCTACAATCCCTGTAGAAATTGTGTGGATCGGACCTCTATAGCATACAGCTGCCATATAAGCTGACCAATTAAAATTAATTTTCAGATCTTATATACCCCTTTATGCTATATGAAATGCATTTTTGAAGGGTATTTTATTTTCAGTGCAACCGCAGTTAACTTTTTTTGGTCTTTCTCTCTTAACGGCATGTTGCTGCCACAGCTTGTGCCACATGTTGCGCGAATGTGCTTGCTAGCTCAGCTGAGCGCTCCAAATAAATTGTGAGCTGAAGTATTTTAGTTGATTTTCAGTTTCATTTCACGCATTTTCTTGCACTTCAAGTGCCACTGCCCTTAAACCCGCCATTGACCACCCCGCTCTATTTATCACACTAAAGTTGTGCCTTCACTTCACAATCTTTTCTCGTGTACATTTATATTCTTCAGCATATTCATTATTTTCGTTTCGCTTTTTTCCGTTGACGGTCTCGCATTTTATGCTTTGACTTATGGCGCTTAAACACTGAATGATTGCTTATAATTATTCACTTAATGATAATATTTTCGCTCGTTGATGTGCGAGCCGAAAGCAATAAAAACGGCAATTAAGATAAAAAAATAAAACTTAAGTAAGCTGAGACATAAGAACAGAGACTTGTGAGTACTTTATGAACCGTTCTCTTAGTTTGAAAAATCTGACAGCTTTTCTAAATTTGCTGCTTGAAGAAAATAACTAAAGTAAATCAGAGATATATTAAAAGCGACGAAATCAGAGGAAATCACTTCAAATGTTTGACTTACATATATCAGTTTCGGCTCAGCTCTTCGTCAGTTTTTAAAGCACACTCTTTTAGGTTGACTAGACAATGTCTAGTAGACATAGAAGTTTTATATCTTAGGAAATCTTTTTATTTTTAATTTTCGAACTTTTCGCATGTATATCGAATGTATGTATATATATTTAACAATATTCTTCGAAATTTTTAGGTTGATTAAATATTGTTCGTATTGTGATATTTTTTAATTTAGTGTAATTGGGTCTCACAACTTTAAGAGTGTTTTTCTTGGAACAATGTTTACAGAGTCGGGAAAGAAAATTTCATTGAATTTTTCGTATAACCTTCTTGGATATATGCGCACGATAGTGATAGAAAAAATAAAACTTTTGATATTAATTTCGATTCTTTAAGCCCCTGAAGTGAATGTCGAGTTTTTGGGATCCAAATTTTCATTTCGATCATCACCCTTATTCGTCTGTAGTTATAAGTTTTTTTACTCTTCAACTTTACTCTTCAAACACTTTATTTCGCAGGTTCTTTTGGAGATCGAACAAACAAAACTCTAAACAAAAGTGCTAATCCGATGAGTAGAGATCTTGAAAGAGAATCCTAGAATTTAATATAAGCTAAGAAAACAACGTTTAAGAAGAAAACCCTTTATTAATTTCAATTCCTCTTGTTACGATCCCACAAAATAATCCCTATTACCTTCAAAACCGAATCCGTCTTAGTAAAGAAAATAATACCAAAAGTTAATCTAATAATTCTTGCCAATTCCTGCCACTTTCCTCGGGGTTGGTATTTGAGTTTTGTTAACAGAAAGACACATGGAGACAAATCTCTGTTGTTTTTTATCGAACATGAATCGTTATAGTTATAATTCCACAGAAAATAAAACCTACAAGTAAGGTTTCTATGCATCTTATACCCAAAATGTTAAACGGAGTAGTTGAATAGACCTTGAAACATGTTACAAGTTTCGGTTAGCTGTTTATAGCTAAGGCACTGGTTTCTGAAGATATCTTATTTTACATTTTAATGATGCCGGAAGCTATATGTCTCCCGTAAAACAAGTCTAAACGCCTTGTGATAGTCAAATGCCTGCATTCTCGATAAAGGGTTTACATTCTGCTATTAAAGTATCAATCCATTTCAAATTTGATTTTTGAAATCTTGCCGGGAAGAAACTTCTAGTCGAAGAAGAAACCTCCCATCCAATGATAGTTTAAACACCGGTGATTATTTCATGTACATATGAAGTAAATATGAACATTGAATACCCACAGCTATATTTTGACTACAGGGTTCCGTATAAAGTTCCGGAACAGTCGAACGTGATGTTAATCAAACATTGACATTAACTGTCTCTATAGGACTGACTTTTTTATATATAGTAATCCCTTCAAAATCTTCACTTTGCTTTCGGATGTTTTGGTGATAATATATTGAATGTCCATTTCGTTCGGATATATTGATAGTGATGTTCGAATATACTCGAAACATAAAAAATTACGGAAAGAGATCAACAGTGAGTTTTGGGAAAGATCATATTTTTTTCAGCTTTCTTAATTTAATAAAAAATTTCTGTTAATGTCAAAATAAGACAGGCGAATCAATTGAAATATATTTTAGCTATAGGTTTCCCAGGCTCTGGTGTGGAAACGAAAGTAAAATTAAAGGTATCAACATCTTTTATCAGGCTTTGAACTTGTTGTTCTACTTTGATATATTTAAGAATCTAAAGCACTTTAATGGTTGTATTGGTGGGGATCCGAAATTCTCTGTAGAGTTCAGTGCTCTGCAACAGTTTGTTGAAGATCTTTTTATCCAAAAATTCTCCACAATCACCTCTGAGCCCCGGTTTTCTTTCTACATTACTGTATGCACCACTATCTATTGGTCTCTACTTCACTGCTTTATTCATTCCACAATCCACATTCCACAAAACCCCATCCACACTATCTACTATTATATAACAGACCTCAATGAAGTTATGATTAAGTTATGTGAACGGATATAGCAACTCTGTAAGCATATCTCAACAACAACAATAATTACCAACTAAATCTCTCCCCGCCGCTACATTGATTGCTTTAATCAAATCAGCTTACCGGGATTTGTAAGAATTTATGGCCAACTTAAAACGATCATAACAGCATATTAAACTCAGGCAACTGGTAAATGATAGATTAAAATAGCCTTTAGGCACACAAGCCGTAGTGATTGGCTGAAGCAACAATATATGCACGACATTCCGACTAAGCGGTCACTATTTAGGCCAGGCGAGAGTACACATATAAGCTCAGTGGTACGCGGCTTAACCACGCCACAGTGGCAGCCGCGTAAATGTCCAACAATCAGGCTTTGGAGCGTTTAGGCAAAGTAAGGTTAATAGAAGAAGGAAAAGCGCGGGTTAGTAGCGGATGAAAAAAGCGTGAAGTGACGCGGCAGCAAAGGTGTTGAGGTGTAAAAAGTGCAGTGGCGCGCGTGGCTGTCAAATAATAGAGTGGCGGTCGTTGACTGACGGACAGAATTGACAGTTGGCCAAGAGCAAAAGTTGTGTGTGCCGCAGCTAAGGAATATGTAACGAACGTATAACCGTATAGTTACATGAGATATAGGCCATATCATATATTTACGCCCCATTCAAGTGACGTTATTTAAATGAGTTTATCGTGATTGCAATGTATCGCCGGTCACATGCCACATATGGTTATGTATTTGTAACGGGTGATTCAAAAACAAGACAGTATTTGAGTTAGGTTGGAGAACTCGGATAAGTGACATGAATTTTAATATAATTCCGCCTCAGTTTCCTATAATTTGTTAGAATTTGAGAATATTTCTAAAATGTTAGTGCTTTCGTAATAAATTCCATAAACTTGTAGACCTCGGATTGCAATTTTTGGTTAATCACGGTTAATATATAGTATGCTCTAATTTTATTCAATCCGAAGCTTTTGCTTTACAAGAAGCTACCCCTCAATCAGCAGGGAGAGGATATAGTATCCGTTATCTGTATCCGTATCGTTCAGAATGCCTGTCCCTGCTGATAAAGGAGTATTAACCCAAAGTTGTGAGTTCAGAGCATAAATCTAAGACTTTCCTATTCCATAACTTGTAATGAATGTAGGATTCCTAAAGGTCTTCCTCCGTGCTTAACATATTGTTGCTGATAAGGAGGTCTATTTATTGTCTAGATTTTTACCTTACGTCCACTTCTTCCAACACAGCTGCTGGGACGCTAAATCATTACCCTCTCTGCAAGTCAAAATCTAAAACTAATATTGGATAGTTTTCCGCTGAGTTCTGAGTCCAGAGTAAAAATGTACGATTTTTATTTGAGATCTCGACGTCTACTTTATGAATCCATATGCTATATTCAGGATAGAATACTCGTACATACTTAAGTGATTTTAGATCAGACTCAATCTATCAAAGTTCACTAGATATTTATCAGGAATCCCTCGTGGTGATTCATGAATTATATTTGGATTAAATATGCTAGATTTTTTGCTTGCTCAGAACAAAATATTGAGTATCTGAAGCAGATTGGTTAATCATACTTCACGGGTTTCCTCAACAGACCCTTCGCTAGAGATTCGTGAATTTCAATAGCAAACAGGACGATAGTCTTTCTTCCTTCTCACTGTTTGGCGCGAATTGGGGATTCAAAGTGTAGCCAGGTCCTTCTCTACTTGATCTTTTTAACGAAGTGAAGGTCATCCTCCTCTATCGACTGCTATATTCGCCGTTGCAAATGTGAAAAGAACCAGTTGTCTCTCTCTATCTCGAAAACTCGTAACGTCGACTGCCTACTCAGTCCGAAGTAGCACTTGTTGGCAAGCGTTATTCTGCGTTGGATTTCGAGGCTGACATTATTGTTGCTGTTAAGACTGGTTCCAAGATAGACTAAATTATCTTTGACTTCGATGTTTTGACTGCCAACAATGACGTGGGAACCTAGTCGCCAGTACCACGACTAATCGTTTGATGACAGGAGATATTTCGTCTTGCCCTCATTCATTACCAAACCCAATTGGTTCAATCAGTTTGTTGGCGGAGAGCTTTAATCATTCTTGATAGAACCTTACATAAAATGTTGAAGATGCTAGTCTAATTGCTTCGAAAATATCCCGTTATGGTAGCTGTAAGACTGTATATACATTTCCTGTACCTTTTCAATAAGTTCTTAGTTCTTGATTTGAAGTTGGTTACAGATTTCCATCTGCTCTGAGCTTTTTGATCAAAGTGTGTATTAAGTTGCCTCTTGATCTTTCCCCTAGCATAACATTATCTCTGTTTCGGTTTCGTCTATAGAAGAACTGGTCTACTTTTAATCTTCAGTAACTACAAGGCGAATTGTCTGTGCTTGTCTTTAGTTATTTAATAGAACTTCACTCCACAGGCGTTTTATTTGATTTGAACTTCTACTTAGAAGATGCTAGCTGAGTTAGGTAGACGGATAGAGAGATGGATGTTATAACATCAATGTTGCATACTTCTGTCCCTACTTCGCAGTCCGTTTTGGATTCGTCGGTATAGATTGAAAAAGTATCCGCCTTCCATTCTAAACGTTGTTATACCGCTGAGTTCACATCTTGTGCCTCTCTTGTACCTTGTTTAAGGCTCATGGGTGTAACCTTCACAAGACTCTCTTCATAATCTCACGGCGGTGTCATATACCAAAAATCGTCCAATCGTCTTTATCGATCGGAAGAGCATGGGGAGTGAGCTAAAAATTAAGTTTGCGGACCACCATACACCCTGTAAGTGCTATACATAATAGCGAATATACTTCATCCACCGCAATAGGTTAGTCGCTGCCGCAACCAACAGCCAAACAAGTTTCTCTATTAATCCGCTTGCAATTTTTCCTCCAAGATGCCATTCACCGATATCAGCAAATCAGTGTTAATAAATTTCTCAAGCTTTTTCGCGTCGCTCAAAGCGAACACATATCAAAAAATGCGCGAGTGTGTGCCATGTAAGGCTCTACCAGCCCATACACGCCACGCTTGCGATCGTAGCTCGACAAAGTGTTGAAAAAATTAAATAACAATTAATAGTTGTTGTAGCGGAAAATCGCATTGCGCATGCGCGCGCTATTAATTTAGAAAATACGAGCGCTATTCTGCATCGTTTGCTGTTGTTACTGTTGCGGTTGTTGCTTTTTGGTCTACCATGTGTGTGTGTGTGTATATGTGTGTAGCGGCGTAATGTAAGCGATAAATTTCATATGCGCGATTCGCTGATAACGCTTAGCCGCCAGTTGGCATTTGACAGCTGGCATGGCTCTGCGCGCTATTTCACATGCGCACAATCGCATGAAGATATTTATGTGCATATGTGCCGTTAGTATGCAATTGTTGCCGCATGTTGTTGCTGACATGCATTTAAGATACAAATCGCAACCAGTGGGTTTTGGGGTTTACGGACTTCGCACGCAAATTAATGGCATTTCCTGGCATAATATATTGACATTATAGCGGCTTTTACTTGCAGCCTTTATATTTTATTATTTTTTTATGCTGTGGATTTTGCGTTTAGTGTCGTTCGTTTTGATTTATTTAGCCACGACTTAGTTTACTGTAGTAGATATTTAAATCGCTTTAGAGTTTTCAATTAAAGGATAAGTGAAGCCATAAAGTTGTATAGTATCCTTAATCCTATAAATGGATACCATTACAAGGCGTTCCAAAGTAAACAGGACTTAAAAAAACAGAGAACAAATATTTTTTTCGGCAAAATCAATTTATTTTATTCAAAATAGTCTCCTTCTGCTTCAACATATTGATGGCGCTACCTGGGGGCGCTAGATTCAAAAGTCCTGTTTTCTTTGGAATCACCTTTGTATATTAGAAATATGAGGTTTGGACTGAGATCTCGACCAACGTGAGTGCTTAAACTGTAAAAACTACGTTATGTTCCTAAATAAAATTTACAAATAAAATTTGGTTCAACTTTTTTCCTAAGAAAAATCAACAATTGCAAGAAAAATTCACTAAGATTTGTTTACAAAACCACCTGTAACACGCCGATTACAAAAAAAAAAAACAGACGCTTGGCAAATATCACAAATAGTCATAGTCATACTAACCTAGAAATAAACTACTTGCCTTCCTGAGTTCCTGCGGAGTCGTAAATGACAATTTGATCTTACTTTTTGATCGATTTCGTTCTTCTAACGTTCCGGTAGCGCTATATAATAATCGCCCTTGAAGGTCCTTCCTTTTTCAAAGTAGCCAATTCCGGTCCGATTGTGTTAGCGCTTTTCTACAGGCGTAGACACCGCTTACCCGATTATAGCCGAGTTAACAACAGCGCGCCAGTCATTTCTTCTTTCCGCAACGTGGTGCCAATTGGATATTCCAAGCGAAGCCAGGTGCTTCTCCACCTAGTCTTTCCAACGGAGTGGAGCTCTTCCACTTCCTCTGCTTCTCCAGGCGGGTACGGCGTCGAATACTTTCAGAACTAGAGTGTTTTCGCCCAATCGGACAACATGACCTAGCCAGCATAGCCGCTGTCTTTTAATTCGCTGAACTATGTCAATGTCGTCGTATATCTCATACAGCTCGTCGTTCCATCGAATGCGATATTCGCCTTGGCTACGGCGCAAAGGACCATAAATCTTTCGCAGAATCTTTCTCTCGGAAACTCGCAAAGTCGACTCATCAGTTGTTGTCATCGTCCAAGTCTCTGCACCATATAGCAGAACGGAAATAATGAACGACTTAAAGAGTATGTTTTTTGTTCGTCGAGAGAGGAATTTACTTCTCAATAGCCTGCTCAGTCCGAAGTACTACCTGTTGGCAGGAGTTATTCTGCGTTGGATTTCCAGTCCGACATTGTTCGCGATGGCTATACTGGTTCCAAGATAGACGAAATTATCTACGACTTCAAAGTTATGACTGTCAACAATAACATAAAAGCCAAGTCGCGAGAGCGTCGGCTGTTTGTTTGATGACAGGAGATATTTCCTCTTGCCCTCGTGCACTGTCAAACCCATTTTCTTTGCTTCCTAATCTAGGCTGGAGAAAGCAGAACTAACGACGTGGATCTTAACATATCGAACGGCTGGGAGAGGTCCTTCCCGATCCTGACGGAGCTTTTGGTTTTCCTCTACGTCAGTTTACACAGCCGTATTAGCTTTGCTGGGATACCAAAGGCAGCTCCTTTTGTACTGTCGAAAGCAGCTTTGAATTCGACGAAGAGGTGGTGTGTGTCGATTCTCTTTTCACGGTTTTTTTTCCAAAACTTGGCGCATGGTGAGTATCTGGTGAGTTGTTGATTTTTCAGGTCTAAACCCACACTGATAATTTACTCTTTCACACAATACGCTTGATAGAACCTTATACGCGATGTGTAGGAAACTTATCCCACGGTAGTTGGCGCAGGTTGAGGGGTCTCCTTTTTTATGGATTGGATAGAGCGCACTTAATTCCAATCGTTGGACATTCTTTCGTCCGACCATATTTTACAAAGAAGGTGATGCACTTCTTATCAGTTCTTTGCCTCCGTGTTTGAATAGGTCGGCCGGCAATCCATCGGCCCCCGCCGCTTTGTTCTTCTTCAAACGGGTAATTGTCATTCGAACTTCTTCATGATCGGACAATGGAACGTCTGCTCCATCGTCTTTAATTAGGGAATCGGGTTCGCCTTCTCCTGGAATTACACTTTCACTACTATTCAGTAGGCTGGAGAGGTTTTCCGTCCATAATTTTGGTATGCTCTGGGCAACGGTCACTAAATCACCTCTGGGGGTTCTACAAGAGTTAGTTAGAATGAAATCGTGTATTTGCTACTTCAAAGAAAAAATCTGATAGCACATATGCAACGGAAAGTACAGAATCCTTAGGTATATAGAGGAAAGAAGCAGATTAATTTTTACTTAACCTGTTAAATAAAGGGTGATATATTTCGAGCTCCCACCTTACTTTATGAAAAAAACATAGAAACATAGAAACTTCCGATCGAAGTGTTGTCTCAATAATTTCATTGATTTATGCGATGTGTGGGAAGTGGTGCTGTCTTGTTGAAATAAAATTTAGCCGAGATCATAAGTTTCAGTTTCAGGCATCAGCCGCTTCCAATCTTTTTGAAGATATATGATGATTCCACTGGACTACAAACCACACCAAACCGTTGTTTCTTCTGGATAAAATGGCAGTTCTTATATCTCTTCCGGCTATTTTTAATCCCAAATGTGGCAATTTTGCTTGTTTATTTATTCATTGAGCCAGAAATAGGCTTCATCGCTGAACAAAATTTCGCTCGAAAACGTCGAATCTTCTTGGATCTTTTCAAGAGTCCATAGAGCGAAGCGATGTCAATTAGGAAAGGTCTACCGGCCTCAGTTCCCGCACAGGTTGTATTTTATATGCTCTCAAATTAAGATCTCGACATAAGATGCGCCAAATCGTTTCGTACGTCAGTCCGACTTCCTGCGAACAGCGCCTAATCGACTCTCCACGGTCTTCGTGTACACTCTCAGCTACAGCTGTTATATTTTCGGCGTACTGTTCATTATAATAGCTTTTCGGCAATGACGAAATAAGTCACTCATTTTCGAAACAGAACAGACTTTTGTTGGGTGTAAGCAATGACGAAGGCGGTTTTAAATTTCATTAAGTATTAAATCGCTTAAAGTGTTTAACCTTCAAATATATGTACATATATAGTTGCGTGCGTGTGAGATTTTAAGAGTACAAAAACGCACTTCCAATTTAAAATTTCACCGAATGTGCGTTTTTTCATATACTTGAGGAGTGCAATGCAAAAAAGTAGTGCTGCCATATTTTCGCATTAATTTCTGCGCTCTCTGAACTGTATTTATTAAAGCACTTTTAATGATTTTGGTTGTTGTTTGTTCTTTTTAATTCGTTTTCCTTATAATCAGCGATGCGCGCAGCACTGATTCGCTTGATTTTCCGCAGCCGGCGGCCACGGCTAAATCGAAAGCAAGCCACCTTCACAAACGAAAATACACACAAATCGGCCATATGCTCGAAATGAAAATACTTTTCCGCGTGTTTGTGCAGTTAATTAAATTAACGATTTTGCGAATATTTCGTTTGTATGTATGTGTGTGTGTATCTGTGCAGTCGTAGGTGCAGGCGCTGCTTTCTTGTTGTTGTGTTTTGTTGTTCAAGCTGTGTTGTTTTGCCATTTCAAATTGAATTGTTTCGTTTTTCGGTATTTTTACGCAAACTTTTTTCCTCCGCTCCACCCCCGCGCCTTTACTGAGCTTACTTTGAATTGTGTTTTGGCATTGTTCAATAACGTTCAATACTTTATGCAGCTGTGTGTACCATATATATGGTACGTGGGTGTGTTTGTGTGTGCCTCAACGTATTTGCATTCCTGCCAGTTGTTGTTATTATTGTTGTTGTTGCTCGTCTGTGCTTTTGGTTTGCAATTCCACTGTTGCTTGCCAATTCGATTTGCGAATATTCGCAGCAAATGAAAAAGTCAGCAAACGAGCAGGCAAGCTTAAGCGCGAACTGGCGCGAGCTTACATTGGCGCGGGTGCGGCACGCCCACTACCCACCAACTTGTTCAAAACAAAGTTGCCTAATTGATGTATGAGCTCCGTTGCTGTTGCCGATCCAGTTACAACAGCGGGAATGCGAAAGCAACGAGAATAACTTTACCTTATGGCGAGTTTGCATTTTCCGCCACTTTTTGCTTTTGTTGTTGTTTATACGTGAATTTTTTGTACCTTTTACCTCCCAAAAGTGTAACTGGATCCGCTACATTTCCGTTGTTGTGGCCGCTTGGTCCTTCTCTCCAATTACTCCCAAGCGTTTTCCGTACAACTCACTCGTCCCTTCGCGTTGCAGTGCTTTTGCGCTGCCATTCGCTTCCTTACCTCGGGTCTTGCGGCTAAATCTCCATTTTCATTTCTAATTGACGTGACTTTACACCGGTGTTGCCTTTGCTGCTCCAGGTTACTTATTGTTTTCATTTTGTTGCTGTTGTGGTTGTTGCTTTTTCGGTTCGGTTGTTTGTTGTTGTTTCATGCCAGTGATGTGTGTAATCGCTGCTCGCCGCTTTTGGCATTTTGCACTTGCAACAGAGCTTTTGGTAACTCGAAATATTAATTAAACCCAATGTAATCTGGTATGCTGGTGTCTGGTGTGGGCCATGGCACGCTCATTATTGAGTTTGCTCTCTATTAGTTGTGTCTCGCGTATTATTTTTGCTGTTATTAGCAGTTGCTTTGCTCTTTATATTCATTACCGGAATGGAAGCTGGCTGAGTTAGTTGTTTTTGGTATTTTCGACCACATTTGCACAATAAATTTTCGTTTGGTACCCAGTTGCTCTGCTTTGTAATTATTTGGTGTTAATTGATACTGCAAAATTTTTTGGTCACATGGCGTAATATGTGCCGTTGAGGATAATATTTGCATTCGGAGTTTCCATATGCAACATGTTCTCATGAAAGTATAACTCTTTGGCTGAACTTTCTTAAATTAAGACAAATTAAGGAAGTTGCTCAGTTCAAATTTTTAGCGAGATATTTTGGATCACAATATCAGGCCGTATGACTCTGCAGTATATATGTAACATATCTATTATGAGAAGACTTCACTTTAAACTAACTTGTGATGATCACAAACAAAAAGAAAACTTTTGGAAGATGCAGCCAGCAATATCTCCTTCAGTTTTCTGACTTTCAAACAGAATTTCTTAAGAAAGCTCAACTTACTTTTTTATTATTAGCATCGTGACTCAATACGGTATTCAAACATATAATAGAAATAACACACTTACCAACGTTTGGTATTTTTTATCGTTTTTTTCTTCCAGAAGGTTGTATATTTAGAGTTTCAAATTATTGGAAAGAAACGTTCATATAAGACTCAACTACCCCTAGGCGTTACATCTCAGGTATGCATGTAGAGGCAAGTCATTGGATCTAAAGTGAAAATGATAAGTAACGGAATGGAGTTTCGTTAGGTCGAAAGGCTGATCCTCGCACTGAAAGTAAGGCAGGGTCACAGCTCAGCAGCAGTAAACATTGATCCTGATATAAATCACCCGGCATTTATGGGTCGATGAAGCATTCTGAGTTTTCCACAAATTTGTTATAAGAGCTAATATCAGTGCCAGCGAGTTCATCAGATTCGCCAAAGGTATCTCTGCGAAGATGTTTCAACATTTGTCTAACAAAATCTGGACAATTGTGAGGAAAGTATCTATATGATTCCACCTCATTTTGCTACATAAAGCTTTGGTAATTTTCAACCTACAAAATGCATATGTAGCCGCACCATATTTGAGCTCATTAAAGATTACTTAGTCAGAAAACCTAAGATAGGCAAGATACAAGATGCTAAGAGCAAGGTTCACGTGAGGTCCATAATTCGCCGTTAGAGCGGAAAGGATACCGGAATGCCGACCTGTTCCCAATCTGATGGAATTGGATAAGAGCGCCACCGCTAGCAAGCTCATCGGATTTGCGGTTACGGCCGATCTCGCTGTGATCCGACACCCAAACAAGTCGCCTAACAAAATAGCCTGGAGCTGCTATTAAAAAAGTCATGACAAATCTAGAGCGACCTAGCGATCTAAGGCGATATTGCCGCTCTGCTATCGAAGTAAATTCGTAACACTCCGTAGAAAATTAAACTTCCAAGCAATTTATCTACTGCCACTTTGATACTCAAAAGGCACTACAGTGGTCTTGTTGCCTCAAACTAGAGTTTATAAGAGCTTTCGACAGAGATGCAAGCAAAGTAGCGGAGAATTTCAGAATGTCCCTGCTTGCGCCATCATGTATCTAGGTTTAATGAGTCTAAAACAGCTTTTTTCGCAATGGGAGTAGACCCATATACTTCGCTTACTTATCCAATCTGGAGGAAACAGTACTAACGGCGGAGTTGTTGAGGCCAATGATATCAATATTATCGGCGTACACCAGCAGCTGTACACTCTTATAGAAGATTGTGTCTTCTTGATTCAGCTCTGCAGCTCGAATTATTTTCTCCATGAGTAGATTGAAGAAGTCGCATGATAGGTAGTCGCCTTGTCTGAAACCTCGTTTGGTATCAACCCGGTTCGGAGAGGTCCTTCCCGATCCTGATGGAGCTTTTGGTATTGCTCAACGTCAGTTTACACATCCATATTAGTTTTGCGGGCATATCAAATTCAGACATTGCGGCATAAAGGCAACTCCTTTTCGTGATGTCAAAAGCAGTTTTAAAGTCGACGAAGAGGTGGTGTGTGTCAATTCTCTTTTCACGGGTCAGTTATACATTTTCCAGATATAAAGCCACACAGATAAGGTCTAATCGGGTTGTTGACGGTGGGCTTTAATCTTTCACACAATACGCTCGATAGAACCTTATATGCCATGTTAAGGAGAGTTATCCCACGGTAGTTGACGCAGATTGTGGGGTCTCCCTTTTTGTGGTTTGGGAAGAGCGCACTTAAATACCAATCGTAGTTCTTCAGACGGGTAATTGCTATTTGAACTTCTTCATGATTGGTCAATGGAGGTCTACATAATTAATAGATTGTGTTAAGCTAATAGAAAGGTTCTTAACTAAGAAATTCGTTCAGGCAAATTGAAACGGTTGATATTCGAATTACTGGTAAAACCATCTAGAAAGAATAAATCCGAAATCACTTGTCCTTCGTAGGATTGAATTCAGGGTAATCTCTTGGTAGATCATCAGAGCGATTCCCAATTCTTAAAACATTACAAGTTTTTATACAATTAATATAAATCTATAAAATAATGACTGCAAATGCGAAGTTCCCCACAAATACAGCAACTAATTCGCGTATAGAACAGCGCCAAAGTTTAAATGATGTGAATTATGACGGAGCTGTGTGATGCAATGACGCGTGGCAACATAAATGGCAACAGCCAAATAACAGCCAAAGTTAACAACGCGTACTTTATGACTGCAAAGGCACCAGCGTGGCAACAAAACGCGAAGCACTAATAACAACACAGCTGCTAATGAAGTTGGCTGCGCATGATGCTGCCGCTGTTGCCGCCGCAATTTGCTTTACTACTTGTTGTTGGCGCTGCCATTTCTCTTGATAAATACTTAGCAACGCTAGTGGATATTTTTGTTGCTGTCCGTTGTTGTTTGTTGTTTTTTGTTATTGCTTTCGGCGCTCTCCCTTCAAATTTCGTTTATTAGCGCCACTGTTGATGCTTATTTTTGTTGCTATTATGTTTGATATTGTTGTTGTTATTGCTGAATATATACAACGCCAGCATGTTTCACGGCTCATTGGCTTTATGCATGCAACAACAACAATGGACAACAAAGCAGTCAGCCAGCAACAGTTGCTACTGAATTGGTCGGGGGATTGAAACATTGGCAAATTTAAAATTTGGAATGAGAGTTTTCGATTTAGAAAGAACACATTTTAGAGACTGATTTTTGATTTTTGTAGGGCATTTAATGGGCCCAAAAATATTTTGAGTTTGAATGCAATTGCTTGCCAGTGCCTTTTTCTAAATTTGTGGCATAGGAAATATGGCTGAATTTAAGTTACACTACTCAGCGAATCTGAAGGAAAAATTTGCGACTAATGCGTTAAGAGGTCTGTGGGATATTTGTAGTGTTCCAAATTAAAGTTCACAAAATCATCATCCCTTAGCTATTTATGTCATTTTAGCAAATGGTAGTAGTTTGCGCCTTACACTTCTTGTTTACAACTCAGAATGTCCTAAGTGTTACGAAATTTTTACTATCATTGTCGATTTTAGCAACCCAAAGTTAGCAACAAACCGCCTCTCACATCAGAGTCACAAAATTTCCAACGCAATTTTAAACCTTTCTCTTTGGTTCTAAACCAAGGTCCAACAATTCATAGAATTTCTACTACGTATGTATATTCAGGAATAACCTCTAGCCTTTCTTAGTAAGCCCTATCTGCATCACCTTTTATTGCCACAAAAGCCCAGTGCACCGAACACTTGAAATAGTTTTCGCTGTCATGGCTTGTGCACGAATACAGGGCTTGTCCGCATAGTAATAGTCGACTAAGTCGATTAAAAAAAATGTATTGAAACAATCGATGCAAATCTTTAAAAACTTTCAAAATAGGCTCTTCTGCGTCGATGCAGCGCTGCCAGGTCGATTTCCAAGCATTGAAGGCGTCACGGAAGTCATTCTACGAAAAAGCCTTGAGAGCCAGGCGCATGCTGCTTGGATCCCATCTTTCATCTCAAAATGCTTGCCTTTCATCGGCCTTTTCCTTTTTGTTTTATCACCTGTGATAACGTTATTCAAAAATTGGAGATTCAAATTTTCTAGGCATACTTCCATATTGGTCGTCAGTGAGCACTTTTGGGACTATCTTCACGCACAAAGTGTGCGCATGTTCGAGTGCTCCGTCACAATATCTTGATTCACAGATTTTAATAAATTTAACATCTGGGCAATTAAACGAATACTTAGTCGACGGTCTGAGTTCAGAACTTTGCGCACACGAGTCACATTGTAGGTGCCTGGTGCCATCGAAACACACCACTTATTGCTAAGGCAATATTTGGGTAAAATGTTTGATCTTATCAAACTTTCCTGTCGCATATTTACTGAGTTTCAAACAGAATTTAATCGCGTACCTCTGCTCAAACGAATGCTGCATTTTTGGCTTGCATCACTACGAAAAAATGTTTGTTCTGACTATACAGGTGCTCGGAGACACCACTCGTTAGCTAGGAACGTCTTCTACCGAATATAGTAGGTGCGCGCATGCTCTGAACTACAGTTGTGGCGGAAGAAAATTCTTATTACTTTCCGGACAAACCCTGTAATTTAATATCATATCTCCAATGAAGTTTCCACTAATTCCTTTTTGTTCATCGAACTGCGTCGGTCATCAAAGTGCACCATTACTAATTTTCTGCTAGATCCTAATCAAGTGATCACCCGAGAATTACTGAAGTCCTCATAGCTGAACCGTTGAAATTCCAAAAATTGCTACACATGGATCCCTAGGCCTTTATAAATCGACAAAGCAGTCTGAGTCTACCAATTTCTTAAGCATGATATTAATCCCAGCCGCTTCTTTACTTTTCCCCAAAAGTATGTCTACCGAGATATTTTCACTTAATTTTGGCAAGAGCTGGGCAATAGAGGAGAAAGTAGTGTAGTTAATTCCATCTCCCCTTTTCCTCTATACAACTTTATCAATTTTCATCCGACAAGTCTCACCTCGTATGACTCTATTGGATAGTGGGCAGTCAGAACTTTTAAAATTTGTGGTAGTAGGGAAGTAATCAGGAAAATTATTATGTTTCAAGCTGGGCCAGAGTTTTCTCTTTTCAAACAAGTTTTTGGGCAAACGTTTGTTGACTTTAACGCTAAAACTCAAGCTGACAACGGAATATCAACTTGTCCCTAATCTAATGAAATTGGGTTAAGACTGCTCTCTCTCTCTCCAGCTTATCGGTCTTCTTGCAGCTTCCGGCGATTCCGCGTTAGCTAAGCAGCTTAACTCTCTCTTTATTGGCTTAGGACGGCTTCCGCGGTTATAGCCGCGTTCACAACAGCGCACCAGCCGTTCTTCCTTTTCGCCGCTTGGCGCAAAGTGTAGCCAGGTCTCTTCACCTAGTCTTTCAGACGCAGTGGAGGTATTTCTCTTCCTCTACTTTCACCGGCGGATACCGAAATTAAGACACGCCTTGGTTAGTATGGCTTGTCAGGATTTCAAAGCCAGTTTTGTTCCTGCTTTCGAAATGAATGCTCGCCTTTCAAAAATTTTGTTACACTTCGTGGCAGTACATCTACTGCTTTCTTTCGTAGTCATTTTTGTGTGAAAGACACTGCATTAGTCTTCTGCCCTTTGAAACTAGATTTTAAGGACAGCACCAGACTCGTAAACAAGCTCATTGCTCCTTTTCATCACCGACCCTTTGATCCCCCCTTAAATTACCCCTTTATTTTATAAGCGCAGAGAAGAAACCCCAGGAGTTGGTCACGCGATCAGGGGTTCGGGAGCAATCAAGGAAAAGAGGGTTTTCGGAATTCTCTCCCCGGGAAACCATTTATGATCCAGCTTCCCAAACATAGTTGGCAGCGTTTTTGGGCAATCTTCCCTTAAAGGGGAATTTTCCACTGCAAAATTTTTTGCCATAGACACGACAGGTATAAACACTTGATGTCTGTCCCTATGTAAGTTGTATGTATAAGAACCTCCAAAAAAAAAAAAATATCCACTAATGAGTGTGACCTATCGTTGGTCTGATGGAATGCCATTGCTCTTCTAATAGCGTATCATTTCTGCAAAGATAGTCAAATATCAAAGTAGAAATTGATATCCTTTCAATCAAGTACCCTCAGATTCCTTTAAAACAACAGACGACAAATGTCGTAAGCCCATAGAGCTTGATTTAGTACCTAGTAATGTGATACTTTTTCTATGAAAACTTTTTTGCAAGCTGGAAAGAAAGAACTTCCTCCAGTTTGCAGGTGAAAATAGGGCGAATAATTCAAAGATCATAGTACTTAAAATCGATCAGGTATAATGCTGTGATGTTGAAGGTTAGCCTACTGATCAAAGTACCCTATTTTTTGATTGAAGAAGTCAAAGCATAAAAAAAAATTTACCCTCAATATTAACACGAAATTTACTTCCGCATTTTTTTCAACCAATAAATTAGTCACACCAACAGGGCGAAGAAAAGAACAATCAACAATATTTGCTTACTTAAACTCATCCAACTTATACACTCCTTCATTTAATATTCTCATAATAAATTAGCGAACAAATCAATCAGCCGCAACTAAACGACCGCCAACTCATCAACTCACAACCATTAGCAACTTCCTGGCCACATGGTGGACGCGCACCAGTGAACGGCCGCAGAGGCGATTGGCGGCTATTGAACAATGTGTGGCAGCAATGAGAACCACTGAGTGGCTGCCATGAGTAAATTGATGAATAAATGCATGTTTTGTGTACATATACTATATGTGGGGGTGCTAGTAAAGATATATATGTGTGTATATATAAATGGGAATGTGTATGCTTCCGAAAGTCTATCTGCGTTTGTGGCAGCGCAGCCAGTCGACCGCGGCCAATTGCCGCAAAAGCAGCAAGCATTCATAATAAAGGCGACAGCGGCATTTATAGTAGCTGTGGAAAGAAACAAAAACACAGATACTTAGTTGTGCCACAAGCCATACAGCGCGCACTTGGTTTGGACGCTGGCAAATAGAATATCAAATGACTTTGACCAAGATGATGTTGCTGATAGTGTTGATAATGTTGGGAGGTAGAGCGGTGGCCAATATAAATACATAGACACACAAACATACACATCCACGCTCGGTAGCGGCCGCAAATTTAGCCAATGTGGCAGCAACAGTAGTCCAGCCGACTGACATCCTTTTGGTTCGGAACGCGTTCATTAATAAACATGAGCGCAAAAAAGGGCCCCTTTAAATTTCTTCCTTGCTGGCTCCCCCTGAAATTGCTTGTGTTTTTTGGGGTTTTGGGAAAATTTTTTGGAAGGTCGGGGTAAGGAGCTCCCCACCGTTTTGCCAAAGGGGTTCCCGACCCTTGCTTTGGTTTTAAATTCATAAAAACCCAACAAATTTGCTTTGCCGGGGGGATAAACGTTAACCCCCGCCATTGTTGGTTGTTACCTTTTTGGGAGCCCTTTTTTATTTTCCATTGGGGCCAAAAGAAAAGCCTTTAAATTTTTTGTTTTGGGGGAAGGAATTTTCCGGTTTGGGCCTTTCCATATGATAAATTGCGTCTGCGGTTTTAGTTTTAAGGGGGAAACCGGCCTTTTTAAGTTTAAAATTCCGTAAAAAGGGCCAAAAAACCCCGTTCGCTTTCGGTTTTTGGCCAAAAAGAAAAATTGGGCCAAAAATTTTTCTCAAAGTGAACAAATTACAAAATTTAAAATTTTCACTTTAATACCCCAAAAAGCCATTTAAATAGGTTTTACCCAGTTTTGGGGCCGGGGCAAAAGTCCCCCTTTTGCGGAATATATAACCCCATGGTGCCCCTTTGCAGCAGAAAAGTATAAACCAAAGGGATGAAAACTCTTTTGCCCCTTAGTAATTGGGTTGGTTTGAAAAGGGAACAGGTTTTTGGCACCCCAAAAGGCCCAACCCAATTTTAAGGCCTTTTAAGTAACTGTTTGGTTTTGTTTCACCTGTGCCCAATTTCAATTGAAAAGGGGAAATAATTTACCCCAAAAATTTTTCCCATTAATCATTCATATATGGAGTTTTTGTACTCGTTGGCTCCCTTTTTTTGCCTTCTGGGCCCATTTGTCAAGTTAAAATTTCTTTTTGACCCCAACTTTTTTAAAAAATCTTCCTTAAAAATTTGGTTTTTTGGCCTAAAATTTTAAAAAGGGTGGTAAAAACCCAGACCTAAAGCCTCTTTTAAGAAAAAAAAAATTAAGGGCGGCAAAAATTTTTAAATTTTTTTACTAAAAATTTTTATTTTTTTAAATTTTCTCCGGTTCCAGAAAATTTTAAGGGAAAAGGTTAACCAATCCCCTTTAATTTTTCCAAAAATTTAGGGAAAAAAAAATTTGGATTTTTAAATTAATGTTGCCGAAAGCCAAGGCTTATGAACCCCTTAGAAATTTTTGAAAAAGGGATTTAAGCCCATTTCGACTCTTATATTTTTTCAAATATTGAAAGAGGATGAAAAAGGAATTAAACGGGGATATTTAAATTTTTTAAAAAAATTGGGTTTTGGGTTCCCTTGGAATAAAGGGCAAAGTCAACCTTAACCCCAGGAAAAGAACTACCCCCAAATTTTCTCAAATTTAACCCAGTTTTAAGAAAGGGGACAACAAAAATTTTAAAAGTAACCTTATTTCCAATGCTTTTGCTGGAAAAAAGGCAAAAGGTGAAATATCCCCGTTTGAAGATGGGAACTTAAAGAATTACAAGAGGGGAAACCCAAATGTCCATGTGACGCCTACCGGCCCTTAAGAAACCCAAAACCTGTCAAACTCAAAGGGTTGTGTGAAAATTAGAGAAGATGCTGAGAAAATCCAAAAGGGACCAAAAATTTAAATTGTCATTTTCCCAAATTGCAAAATACTGTTTGGTATGTCTGGGGGGGTTCGTTAGTGACCCGATTTTAAACTTATTCCCTTAAAAATTAAATGAACAAACGAGTCGTTATTTCAGAGTTTCTTGAGTCGAAATTTCCCTTAAACTTTTCTAACAGGACAGCTTCTTTGATGGATTTACTGTTTGGGGTTTCCCCCAAAAATTTTTAAAAATTCACTTAGTAAATCCCTTGGCCGCGTTTTCTTTTTAACAAAATTTCTTGGTCCGAGCACTAGTTAAGTTTAACTTTTAAGCCCGAATTGGATTCTCCAAAGAAGCAATGTCATTTTCTCTTTGATTCAATCTCAAACACAAAAAATAAGACTGCAAGATTCGGTTTTCGTTCGAAATTTGGGCTACAGTAAGCCAAAAATTGGCGATTTTACTAAAAATCCAAAAAAAAAATGCTTAAAAATTTTCCCGGACTTAATTTAAGAAAAATAACCGTCAAAAAACCTTTTCCCAACCCATCGTTTTGCTCTATGGGTTCTTAAAAGTTCCAAAAACCCCAACGTTCCGAGCAAATTTTGTTCACCCGAAAATTAATTTAAAAAAGAGAAACCCTTGAAGAGATTCAAGAGTTGCCTTTTCCATTCGGGAAAAAAAGGTTTTGGTGTTTTTTGGGTAAGGAACATTTTTTTTTCCCAAAAATACCGGGGGCCTCATAACCAATATTGAAATTTTTTAAAGGTTGAATTCTCGGCAAAATTTTTGGGTTTTGCAAAAAGGCCCCAAATTCCCACCATCATAAATCAATAGTTTTATTGAGAGAACACTTGGGTGAGAAGATAATTTACGTTTTGGGCCGGTCGATTGCCACCAAGATAAAACACCCGTTGGGTTTTTTCTGGGGGATTAAAAGAAAGTCTATGCGGACAATTCCGCTCATTTGTTTGGGAGAAAAACAAAATTGTTTTCCCCCCCAACCGAAATTTTTGAACGAGTCATGGAAAAGGGGGCTAAAGGGGTGGACCCCCCTAAAAGGCGGCCAAAATTTTTAAAAATAACCTTAAAAAATTTACCAAAAGGAATGTTCTTTCAAAATGAAAATAAACATTCTCATTAAATTTGAATTTTCTGTGTTTTTTTTTAAAAAAGGGGGGGGAAAACCTCGAAATGATCATCCTTTAGTAGTGTTGTAGCAACTCCCTGTAGACCGTTTTTTCGACGACTGCCTTAATTTAAGATTTTTGTGCCTTTTTTTTAAAATTTAATTTTTTGAGAGTTCGTCGCGATATAACAAGTTCAAATCACTCGACTTAAAATTTGGGAAACAAAACCTTAAATATATTTTTATTTTAATTTCAAATTTAGAGAAAGATAAAAATTCTGTGAGAAAATCGACTAATATTTTTAAATTTTTTTTTTTTCTAGTTTATGTCATGCGATAATGGCATTTTACTAATCAAAAATTTTAACCTACTTTACAAATTGCCCTAAGAGCAGAAGTTCTGAAGATGAGTATGCAGCATTTTGTTCTACTTCAAGGGGATTTTACTTTGAATTGTTTTTGGTTTTTTGCTTTTTGTTGCAGATATTTTGTTGAGTTCTTGAATGATGATCAAGGGGTATAAAAGGGATGATTTTAAAAAATCAATTTGCCAAAAATGGTCGGATTCTAACTTCTAGACGAAAATATCCTCTCAGTGAAACTTGAGTATCCCACACCAGGTTTATCATAAGTTTCAGCACTAGTACGAAAATGTAACAATAAAAGTTACAAACGTGATAATTACTCAATCACAGAACAAATTCAATTCCAAGCGAAGAAAAGTGTTAAAAACTTGGCAACGCTTCATCATACTAAAGACATCAATTAGTGCGGCTTGTCAGCCAGAGATAAAGCTAATACTAACTCAAACTATTTGTGATTGCTTGCATGTAAACACACCGATTAGGGAGTGGATCTAAGTGAAGATGAGCGCAAAATTGCATTTAAAAATTTTGCTAAATACCAAACATAACTTTAGCTAAACTATTTAAGCTCAACAACACTTTTAACTTGAAAAAAAAAAAAAAATTTTAAACGTCGAATAATGGCTACAGTGAGATAAATATTTATTGCATTTTAGTAATTGTAAAGGGATTAATAGAGGTTTTTGTTACAACTCACAGTTAGTTGGCTGTTGACTTGCTAAATGGTTAGTTTTTATGCAGCTTTCTAAATTTAATTTTTAAAATTTATAAACGCAGTATTTGTAAATTCGTGCTGTGAAAAAGTGCTTCGCCCAAAAAAGAGTGTAAAATTCATAAAAAGTAAAAAGGTCATGGAAAGAGTGGCTGTATTAGACGCGGCATTTGAATGCGCACTGAACTGTGAACTAACAATTCGCATTAATGCATTTCGAAAACAACAAGCAGTTAAACCATATACATTTTTTGTTTTAGATTACAGTTCTACTCAAAAAAAATAATTTTTTATGTAAAAAATGATAAATATGAACACAGCAAAGCTTTGTTGCTGACAATGCGTGCACTCAAGAGTGAAATGCAATTCGGAATTTTTTAGAAATTAAAATTTTGTATTTATTATGAAACAAAATAAAATTGAAGCAAGTAAGGAAGTGCCAAGTGCGGGTATAACCGAACTTTCATACCAAAATAACTGACATACTTATACCTTGCAAATTCCAAGGAACAAAGGGGGAAATACCTTAAAGGAAAAAAACCAGAAGATCGGAATCTAAACAATTTTATGTATATGGCACATTTACTAAATAATAACCTGGCAGACATAAGGTGTGTTAGAAAAACGAAAATAATATATGTTTTATGGGAGTTGGTAGTATCGATTTTTTCTATTAACTACATATTATCATGCCACATACTAAAAAAATGCTCACAGGCTTTCACAAATACTTCTCGTACAATCACCAATCATATGGAGAAAAGTCAGCCGAATTTTCGAAAATCCTAATATTTGTTATATGGAATCTAGGGCTAAGTTGTCTTCCAATTTTATTCATGTTAGGCTCAAAGGTAGGGTTTTTATGGTATGTTTTCATAGACGGCATGTATTAAAAAATCTTAAAAAAATTCCATGCAGCCTTACTTAAAAAGTCGAATATCTCGAGAAGTATTAATTATGGCAGTTTTGACCTGGAAGTTTTTTGTAAAAAATAAAATTTCCTACAAGTCTGTCATGTTTTTCTATAGCTCTTGTCATTTACGAGGTATATACAAAAAAATTGCGAATTTCTTGGAAAAGTTAGGCTTAGAGCCCCGTACTACCTCGCCGGTGGAGTTTCGACTTTGTCGCAATGGGCACTTTTGTGGAGTATTCAATTCTGAGGAATATTTTTGTCAAAGCGATGCCATAAAAGCCTTTGAACTATAGAAATTTAAAGATAAAAAATCACGATTGTTCTGTATTTTCAATGGAAAATTTTTACATGCCTTTGTCCAGCCTTAATGTTTATTAAGGGCTCAAATTTTCAGGAATTTTTTTTAGGGTATTTTCAAGGAATTTTCATAATGAGATTGAAAAACATGAATAGTTCAAAAGAAAAAAAAAACCCTAATGAGCACGCAGCTAGTATTGATCCGAGTCAAACCCTTATTGATACACAGAGGTAGTTTATCAGAAAAGGATTTTATTTGAATTTCAATTGTATGGTATATGCCATACATTGATTGTTAGTTTCGGTCTAAAGTCAACTTAAATACTGTGGCCACATATTCGGTACCTAGGGGCTGGAAAAAACTTTGTTTGGATTTTACAACTTTTGGTCATAAGTTGGCATACTTTAAAGCCAGTATTAGTCCGGAATTGTGTTCTGTAATATTAATTCTTCTTGATTTGTGTACTGAAAAGTGAAAAAATCAAGTGGAATTTTAAATTGTGTTATATGGAAAGTGGAGTGGTTGTAGTCCCATTTCGCCATTTTCCCTTGTGACAAAGGAATATAGAGAAAAATGTTCAAATTTAGTCGAAATCGGTTTTGGGGTCCCGAGATATGGGATTTCACCCTAAAGTGTGCGGTGCCACGCCTATCCTCCGATTTTCACACCGGCAGCCTTAAAGCCAGCTCATACCTCTCTCTCATGCCTACTTATGAGACTATATAGGTTTTCGATGAATCTCGTTATGGACTTTCAGAATTTCGTTGTCTGAAATTAGGATATCAAAATAATGTTAAGCACCAAAAGTTGTTGAAATTGGTTAGGTCGTTCCTGAGCTATAAAATTCCTCATAAAAGTGGGCGGTACCATGCCTCTTATACAATTTTTACACCGATTCCTTATTATAAGCAGACTTTTACCTACTCTTTAAAGATTTTTAAAAATTTGCTAAAAAAAACTTTTTCTTCTCTGCTGCAACATGTTCCAAGGAAAAAAAAATATTTTCCGTTTTTTTTTTTGTTAAAAACTCTATCCCAAAATTTATATAACGATTTCATTTTTATATAAATATTTTTCAGTTTTTTTTTTCAAACGCACATACAATGCGCATATTACTCTTCACTCGCAGTATTTTCTATTTTGCTCTTACTATTATTATCTCCGTTTTTTCGCAATAACATTTCAATGCATTTTCATTGCTAAAAGCAATTTGATGAATTGCCATTCTGAGTGCAGCACAAAAAATATACACAAATAAAAAATATGTTTTTTATAACACGATATAAAAACTAACAATTTAGTGAATTATAAAGTTCAAATCGCATAGTTGCACTTGAACAGCGCTTTTCATTCGAAGCCTTTCCATTTTTGTATTGCTTCATTGCAGCGGCTTAAATAAATGCTCTGCCATTGAATGACTATTCAACATTTTCAAGTCCTTGAATTATATGGATTATTTGGAAAAAATTGTAATTGATAGCAAATTGAAGTTGCTGGATTAGGTAACTAAACAGTGTACAATATTAGAAATTGATGTGGCTTAATGAAACAAAAAAAAAAAAAATACACACTTTTATATAAGCTTTAGAAAGCAACGTGGCGTATTTTCGATTGATTGATTTTGAAAATAAATATGTACTTTTATATGTAAATTTTATAAAAAGAAACTTCATATTTAATGGCGAATTTTTACTACCATTCGGAAGAACATTCTTTGGTATTTATCTTATGAAGACTTCTCTCTAAAATTTTAGTCGTGGCTATGTTCAAATGGTCTATCCGTTGATTCCGATTTTCGATGACTCGGTCCATCATTTCGACTGGTAACTGTCGAATGACATGCGTGACATTTTGCTCTAAGGCCTGAATCGAAGCGGGATTGTCCGCATAGACTTTAGACTTTAAATATTGCCACAGAAAAAGTCTAAGTGTGATATCACACAACTTTGGTGGTCAGCCCCAACCCAAAACATGAAATATCGCTCAGAGGTGTTCTCTTAATAAATCCATTGATCAGTGTGATGTGTGAGAAGTGGTGATCTTGTTGAAATCAAATGTCGTTGCGATCACGGGCTTTAAGCATCAAATAGTCGGTTATCTTGGCACGATAACGGTCGCCACTGACGATACGTTCTCACCGGGATCACTTTTAAATAAATCTGCCGGCCCACAACCACATCAAACCTTGGCTGTTGTCCCTCACAAATGCGGGAAAATTTTTCTTGTTTACATAGCTATTGAGCCAGAAATGGACCTCATCCGTGTTCTTGATTGGAATAAATTATTCGACCTCTTTGAATAAA
The DNA here is from genome assembly GCA_027475135.1 of Bactrocera correcta. Taxonomy (NCBI): domain Eukaryota; kingdom Metazoa; phylum Arthropoda; class Insecta; order Diptera; family Tephritidae; genus Bactrocera; species Bactrocera correcta. Next base: position 133,347,402 of record CM050323.1, on the reverse strand, counting down.
AAATTCGCGTTGACGATGAAGTTCAGAACCATCAACTGATAAACAACACGTTAAAAAAGTAATTGGTGTTTAGAATCGACGATTTTCAGTCAGAGATTTTAGTGGCATCGTTGGGAAAATCGGAAGGATCATTAAAAACCATTCTAAAGATATTTGGGTCTAAGAAAAGTGAAAGCACTTTGGTTCATTGATCATTAAAAAATCAAAAGAAAAGCTGAAAAAATCAAATTTGGGGTCTTAAGTTTCTTTATGCATGAGTCAGCTCCTACCGATGGTCTTCCTTTTTCAGTTAACTGTCGGTAATGGTTAATGTGTTTTTTTGGTGGTTTGTAAGTTCTCATCGGGAAAATGATACTTGCAACTGAAGTTAAATGAGAAGTTTGAGAAATAGATGAGCCCATTACTAATGGGAAGTTCATGACATAGGTATTTTAGCTCCCAATACCGTTGCAGAAATTTGAGTTTCAATGTGACTGTTCCAAATGACACACCACTAAGTTGCTAAGGTTAAACGGTATCTTAGTTTCGTTTTCGTGCAATTCACATAAATCTTCTTTAAAAAATAATGCTTTCTAGGTCTGCTACTGTCTTTTTTTATCTTCGTACTAAGCTCTTCATCACACAAAAGAGTGGAGCTCATTAATTGATCGATTACTTAATAACTGAAAGACGACTGAATTGCATAAGTTTATCTTTCTCAGAAAACTTTTGCGTCTTTTTGACTCCGTCATACTTTTTTTTCTTATTCCGGGTATATCTTCCTCCATTTGTGCAACCAATGGTAAGTTTTTGTACTCGAATGTCAGTTTAACAATAAAAACTTTGTGAAGAAAATCTAGTACGCTGATAAAACTAGGCTCAGAAATATCTTTGAGATTGTTGACAGAAGCTCCAAACCTATGATCAGTTAACAACAGAAACTGTTAACAGGTAGTGTGAGTTGTAAGTAATACTGGCTTTACCAGCAAAAGCGTGATCATTTCTATGATAACTATTCAGTACAAATTTAATTGTGAATATGTTAAAATGTTGTGGCATAAGGACAGGAGTGGACTTATTACCTAAGGCGTAGAGCCGGTTAAGATCTGTTTTAATACATTCGCTTACTATAAATTCGTAACGGCTTGACTGTTTTTAAGAAGGTCATGGTACAGGGGTTTTCTTTGCATGCTTTAGTATTATCTTTTGGCTGTTGATACATGTTTCTTATGGCCTTTTAAATTGTCATAAAGAAATCATTACAGTTCATTCAATTGAAAAAAAGCACAAGAAGCTCCATACATGTCCCTCGTACAACTATTTGGAACATTTTGAAACTCTTGTTTAGTGAGCCATAGCAACTGTCGTAAATAACAAAGCCTATCTACTATGGTCTGCTGGTTTAAACTTAAAGCTACCCACGATAATTCGTGATCTTCAAATTTGGTATTCGTTGATGCCTCTCAATGCCTTTATTTGACGGCTTATGATTTAAGCTTTTGGCGTTGAAATAATATTTACGAGACAATTAGGTGGTTAAAGAATTTTTTTACTGGCGTAAACACTGCTTACACGGTTATAGCCGAGTTAACAGTAGCTTTTCAAAATTTGGCATCAATTCGACATATCAAGTGAAGCTAGTTCCTTCTTCTTCTGATCCCTCCAACGAAGTGGAAGTCTACCTCTGCATTTGTTTTCGCCGGTGACTACTGAATCGAAAACCTTTAAAACTAGATTGTTCTCTTCCGTCTAGATAACATGGCCTAGAGCAGCCGGTGTCTCTTGACTCGCTGAACTCTATCAATGTCGCCGTGTATCTCGTACTCGTACAGCTCGTCGTTCCATCAACTACGATACTCGCCGCTGCCAATTCGCAAATAACCATAAATCTTTCCCCAAAACCTTTCTCTTGAACACTCTTAAGGGGCAACTCATCAAAAGATGTCATTGTCCATGCCCCCGCACCATATATTATAACGGTAATAATGAGGGACATATAGACTTGGTCTTAGTTCGTCGAGAAAGGATTTAAATTCTCAATTGCCTACTTAGTCCGAAGTACCTCTTGATGGCAAGAGCTATTCTGCGTAGGATTTCCAGTCCGACGTAGTTGTTGGTGTTAATACTGTTTCTATGGTAGACGATGTTAACTACGACTTCATAGTTATGAATGTAAACAGTGACGTATGAGCAAGTTGCGAGAGTAATGACTATTTATTTGATGAGAGGAGATATTTCCGTCTTGTCCTCGTTCCCAACCAGATCCATACGTTTTCTGGTCCTGTCTGGAGAAAGCAGAACTAACGGCGCTGTTGTTATGACCAATGATATCGATGTCGTCGGCGTACGCCAGCGCTGTACATCCTTGTAAAAGATTGTATCTTCTTTAGTTAGCGCTGCAACTCAAATTTTTTCTTCGGTCGTAGATTGATGAAGTCACACAACAGGGATTATCCTTACCTGTCCTTCCCGATTCTGGCAGAGTTTTTGGTGTTGCTCAGCGTTAGCTTACTTAGACGTATTTGCTTTGTGGGGACAACACGTTCAGACCTTGCAGCATAAAGGCACTCCTTTTCGTGCTACCAAAAGCAGCTTTGGAGTCGACGAAGAGTTGGCGGTGTTGACCCTCTTTTTACGTATCTTTTCCAAGATTTGACGCATGTTGAACATCTAGACAGTTTTTGATTTACCAGGTCTAAAGCCCCTCTGTTAAAGTGCAATCAGTTCGTTGACGGTGGGCTTTAACGTTTCACTCATTACGCTGATGTTGAGGAGGCTTTTCCATGGCAGTTGCGCAGATGTGGGGTATCCCATTTTGTGGATTGGCTGAGCTTATTTAAATTGCAATCATCCAGCATGTTTTTTAAAATATTAATTTAGCTAGCAATTTATTTTTTCCAAGCCAATATTTTTATAATATTAAATAAGCCAAATTAGAGCCACCTAAAATCCTTATCACAGCACCATTGTGTGCTCAGCTTGTCAAATTATAGTAAATTCTAATTATAAAGCCTACTTTCAAGCGCTATAACGTTTTATTTACTGTTCAGTCTTTTAATGACACCAAAAAGTGAAGAAACCAACAAAAGAGCACAAAAGTAAACTGCAAACAATGCTATCAAACAGCATATGTAAATATTAATGTAAGAATAAGAATAAAATAAAAAAGAAAACCAACACAAAAACACTTATTTCCCTCTACTGACTGCTTTTTTAACTCTGTGTACCATTGCATACTTACAGGCACCTGTAAGCAGCCGCTCGGCATGGAATCCGGTGCCATCGCTGATACGCAAATTACCGCTAGCTCGGCGCACGACATGGGCAATGTGGGCCCACAACATGCCAGGTGAGTAACAAAGGACATGAAAAGTCAATTCTTACTTCAAATTGTTTGGCGCATACAAACACATATACACACATTACATATGTGTGTATTGACAAAAAATAATAAAAGAAAGTAAGCAAAACCGCTGAGCCATTGTGACAGCACAAACAAGGTGAAATGACAAAAAAGCGAGCACTCACATACACACATAATTACATATACACACACATTAAAGGTAATTTGAAATGCGCGTCCCTACGCGCTTCCTTTTTCGCAACAGGAAGCATCATCATAGGCGCAGGAAGGCAAACAAATATTCACCTGCGCATTCCGCTGCCACTTTGTTGTTGCAACTTGTTTGTTTGTTCTTCTGTGCCTTTGACAAATTCCTTGCCTGCATGCGAATGTTTATGTGTCTGCGCTTGTTTTTTCCTTTGCTAGCTGTACACATTTGCAACAACAACATGTGGAACCACAGTAGACAAAGCAGCAATTGCAACAACATAAAGGCGGCACATAAACACATTAAATGATATGAGACAGTTGAAATTAATATGAATTATTTTATGGCATGTTCAAATGCTTTTTCATGTATGTCATTTGCCGGCATTCCCCACTGTGCCGTACATCGCGTGTGATGCTCAAGCAAAATGTAAAATAAAGCATTAAATAAAACAAACTGATAAGAGAAAAGCAAAAATAATAAGAAAAACGAAAAATAAGCTCTTAAAGTTTGTTAAGTGCGTAACTTGTGTATGGTCAAGTCCTGGGTTCGAAACCCAAATATTTTATGCTATAAATAATCGAACAGTCATAGTTCTCAAGGACTTTTAGAAACTTTAAATTAGGGGCTTTGCCACTGTGTGGGACAGGGACACAATTCTAAATTGACTCTCCACAATAATGCTAATGTGACTATCAAAACCTATGTAGGTCAAGCGAAAACTAGTATATTTTCACATGTTGCTTTCCTCGTCCTATATTCAACTTCTTCCTACTTACCTAACTAACACGCTCGAAGCCTAGTACTATAGGCACAAGTAATTTCCAACACATACTACTGTGATCAAATTGAAAGGTGAATTTTTTCCATTTCATCTCCTTCAAAGTAATCCAATCCCACTGCAATACACTAATGCTAACGAATTTTCCAGTTATCATTCATCGTAGCGCTTGGAAAAATCCTCCGTCGTGATGGCCATCAGAGCCTTCTTCGATTCAACCTTTATATCCTCAAGTGAGTCGGAACGTTGTCCTCGGAATGGTTATGTGAATTTGCTGAATAGCCAGAAGCTACACGAAGGTAGATCAGACGAATGCGCTGATTGCGGCACGATATTAGTTGAAAATGTGGCGAAACGATCACGAATAACCAATGCAGTATGAGATAGTCCATTATCGCACTTTTTTGTTCGAAGAATTGACCTTTAGAGCCTCACAAACGACGCGTATCTCAAATAATACTGAATATTTTGACGTGAAATTTAGCAGAGATGTCACTAACAGTACTACCAACTTACAGAAAAACGCGATTCGAAAAACACGCGAAGTATAAACTGTAAATTCATCTTTCAATTTGATCACAGTAGTATCTCGTCTTCTTTTCTTCATGTATCCCAAATAAAATACAATGTAAAATAAATTTATATTGCAGGTCATTGCAAATAGTATATCGAAAATCACATGTAAGGAACTATCTAAAAGGTTTGATAGTGTTTTTTATAATTGATTTTTGTTTTGACTCTTTCATAACTTCCTAATGACTAAATAAGTTATTTTAAGAGAGATAGAATTCGTACTTCATTCTTATGCTTAAAAGATTTTTCGATTAAATAGAAAACTTCTTCTTGAAAAGTCGAAAATTTTCGAAACCGAGTTCAGCTCTAAGTTTCGCGTGCCTGTTTTTTCTTTTTCAAAACAGTTCTTCTTTCTTGAGTAAAGTAACTGAATAATTTACGATCTCATTTGAATCATCTTGGGAATGCAGTTATAAAGGGTACTGTACTTCTATGTTCGATACTTAAAAAAAAAAACAAAAAGCACAGATTCTTAAAATATAATGGAAAATGTCTATGATGATTCGAAAGATTATTACATGCCATTTATTTTTTGATTTGAAGATTAACTTGCAAATCTTGGCCGCGGCTACGTCTCAGATGGTACCTCAAATGAGTCCAATTTTCGATGATTCGATCCAGCTTTTCGACTAGTAACGGGCTAATGACACCCGTGATCATTAGCTGGTAATTAGTGGTATTTTTTCAAGTATCGCATTTTATATGGTTATGCCAGACTACAAAAGAAGCAACAAAAGAAGATCAACCGATCAGTTAGTTAGGTATAAGCCTCATTACTTTTACTATAATTCTACGGAATCTGACAATATGTGGTAAAATCCCTATGTTACTGACTTTTTAGAAGTAGAGAATATTGTTAAAAGGTTATTTTAGACAGGTTAGATTAAGTAATCACGCTGATAATTCGTGAGGTTATGTATAAACCTACTTAGACAGCTGGAAACGCTGATCGCTATGGAACTTCTAGGTGGTCAGCTATGTTGATGTCTGACAACGTACCTAGATCTTTAGTACGCCCACTGTAAAATCATCGGGACTAAAACCTTCTCACTCTATTATCTCTTATCAGCACCACGTTGTCCTACTGTTGAACTTCATCTATAAAAACGACTTCATATGTGCAACTTCTAAGAAATCGCCGAGAAACTCCAGCGAAAGTTGCTATTATTTTCTTGAATTCAAATAGACGTGAAGCATCTACAATTGTATATCTCTTCTTCTGCTATCTCTTCTCAGACTTTTAGAATGTCATTTTATGTCTCTTCTTCTTCTCTTCTCAGCCTTTTAGAATGTCATTTTATGCGAGAGTGAAGATACTATCAGATACAAAGCGCTTCGTGGCCTCCACAAATTTTTTGATGCTAGATCAATTCCAGCCAGTTTGCAGTGTTTGTAAAAGGTATGACTACCAAGATAGTACTTCAACTATAGTCTACCGAGAGCTGGTTAGTGAAGAAGAAATTAGCTAGATTCTCCTTAAAGATTCGGTAATGTTTGCGTCTTCCAAAATTTTTAGGATAGTATCCAGTTGGAACTCCTACAAGTATGAATGTGGTGAGATTAAATTTACCCATTAACAGTTTCTACAGAGCCTCACTCATACATGCTCAGGTGGCGGAATACCTTGGCCATCAGCCCACAGTTCAACCAAATTCAAATAAGTCATTCGAAGCTTAATCAGTGTCGGTCAGAGGTGAATGGTTCATATAAGTTCCAAAAATCCAAGAAAATTATGTGGCGGTATTCACTATACATCGCGTATCCTTCAATTTAAGGGAGAATTTTCGTCTAGAAATTTAAAAAAAATCAATTTTTTTTTATGTTATGTATTTAACTATTCAAGAATATGTGTACAAGAGAATTTTTCAAAATTCAAATTATTTTCGGAGATATACGCATTTTTCTGACCCGGCATCCAAACTAGTTCGGCCGGAACGCGAAACTTTAAACTCGTTTTTCTCAAAACTGAGATTTTCGGAACGATACCTACGATTTCTCAGGTTCTACTAGACTGATTTACTTGAAATTTTTACAAAGTCCTTTTTATAGGCTTGTCTAAGGTTGGAACTAGCCCCATCCCCAAATTTTTATTTTTATTATTTTTAAAAATTCGAAATAGTCAGAAAAAGGGATCCAAAAACACTTTTTTTTAGGCAGTCGCCAATTTGTGAAAAATTTTTTTCCCAATTTTCCGTGGTGCCGGCCATTGCGACATTATTATAGATCAATAATCATTTTTTCTATTTGGTTTCAGATAACTAGGAGGGTTGAAATCATGGGCATGGTCAGATGGAAATTTTTAGAGACCCCCCACTTCGTCAGCTTATAATTTTTAAAATTTTTTACTTATTTTAGTTGTTAATTTTTTTCTCTACTATTCTAAAATAGCTAACAAAAGGATGGGTAGCAAAAATATTAATTGGCTTTTTTTTTTAAGATACTTTAAAACTTACCTGAAATTCCTGCTGCTAGACTAGAATACCCCCTAAAGAGATGTCAGTATGAAATGTGTCCCTTACCTTTTCTGTTCAAAAAGCTGTTCTCTTGTCGGAAAATTTGATATCGGGTATAGACTGAAGAATCAAGTGGTTCGGATCGTATCACCATAGCATGTATAGTAGCTGTCATAGAAATTGAATGATCGGAATCAAGTTCTTATAAGGAAACTTTGTATTTGTGAAAGGTATTCAAGTTGTGGTGCTCAAGTATATTAATTTTCAAAGAAATACCAAAGAAATAAATAACCATAGTCGTACCATACCCGCCTCTTGAACCCATATCTCATCTCTTCCAACTCAACACACCTCGCGAAAATTAAATTCAGAACTCGCTCAACCCGTATACATGGAATTTAAAACGTACATCGGCGCAGATCAAATTTCGCAATCAAGCGAAAGGAGCGAAGCGACACTAAAAGTCAAATGTTGACAATCGAAAGCTGGCATGTCACTAGGCTAAAAGTGAAATGACAAAGCGCGTACCGTGCAATGCCAGCTTCGACAGAGCCGCGAGCCTTAAACCTTTGACACTTTCATTTATTTATTATGCTTTTTTCGCGCTCGCATTTCCTTTGCAAAAACAAAAACAAAGCAAACAGTATTTTATTTCCAGCTATCTTCGCATTCGTGCGTCACTTGCTCACTAGCAACAACGCTGCGTCTTTTATTTCTCGTTCGCATTCCACTGATTTATCGTGCGCGCATAAAAGTATGCAACAAAAACAAAAAAAAAAGCCCAGAAATGAAAGTCAAACTGTGTAACGACGAGTGTATTTCAAAAATAAAATTGTAATTATTTAGAAAGCAGTGACATTTTTACAACATAAAATGTCAGTGCGTGTAAATCAAAAGGTCATAAAATGGTACACGCGGCATGTCGGCAGTCGGCAGTCGGCGTATAGGGAAAGTTCTGGCACAAGCAAAAGTAAAATTACAATTGTGTGAGGCATGTTTCTGTCTAATGGCACCAGTTATTTGAACCGTTTAGTGGCACAGCGGGGAGCCTTTGTTGGGCTCATATGTGGGACAAATTTATGTGATGCATATAGGAACCTATACTGGTTTAGGCGCAAAAAAGTGGTATGGGAGGTATGGTTTGTGGCGCTTGATAGGCATGTGGCCGCCTGTGACGTAAAGGAAAGACATTTGATTGCACCTTATACAAAATGTTAAAAATATTAAACAGAGTTCTGCGTATAACAAATTCGTAAGTCTATTTTTAGAACTAATGCCTCAACTTTACTGCCAAAAAAGTAAGGAAAGATATCTGGTGATAATTATTACAATATGAGTTCTTCGTACAAAATATCCGTAATTAGGTCTGAAATGTAAAATATACTAAGAGATACCTGAGTTAGGATATTTAACTATAACATATAGAAATTGGATCAGCAATTCACAAAGGATTTCAAAAAAATGTTTCTGAATCTTGTCTATGATATTTTTTGTTGACATTTATTGCTGGTTTACATCGTCATCTAAAATACAAAATCACTTCACTTCACTCATTAGTTTTCAGACGGGAAAAAAAAGATAATAATAGAAAACACTCATTTTCAAAAAAAAATTGAGTTTTGGTTATATATTGATTAGAAAAAAATAGTTTTGGTTATAAAATGGTTATGTATAGGTTACCATACACTCATAATTTAAATCAAAAATTTAGTTCTGGTTATAAAGTGGTTATATATTGGTCATTATATTGGTTATAAAGTGGTTATATATGTTATTATATTGGTTATCGTATTGGTTATCATAGACTAAAATCGCAAAAATAAAATGGTTATACATATATTGGTCATTATATCTGACAAAAAATTTAATTTTTTTTTTCTTTTTTTTTGTGATACGTTATTTTCCTTTTAAGGTCATATATACCATACATATTTGTTTAACATAACATTTTAGTAAAAAAAAAATAAAAAGAAATCTTCTAAAATTTTTATAAAAATATTATATAAAACTCTTAAACATCACGGAACCCCTCTGCAGTCTTCTACATAGAGCGGTGCTCCAAACATTTTTATAGCACTGTAATTGTGACCTCCCAAAGAAATGCGCCAACCGATTTGCCTGTAATAAAGTGTGTTAAACGTTTATGGTGACATATATGCACACATAAATCCATCCATCAGTGTTATTATTGATCAAATACTAACATACATCAGCACATATATTGCTATTACAACTCATAGGCCTATAAATAAATTCATTTTGCATACACACATGCATATATTTATACACTTATGGACACTTACTCGTATATGCAAAACGGAGTATGTTATATACCTACAAAGCAGACGAAAATATAAATTTACTTGTGTATGTATATACATAAATTTTTGTAAAGGTATATTATATTAGTTCAAACAAATATTCGCTGGCAGCATGTCACTTAATTTTCTGCCACATTCATCAAAATTTACGCATGACTATGGACTTTTCGTGTTTTTCTCGTCTTTTACCTTACATGTATTATTATTTTTACTTTTGCTGTCATGTGCTTGTGCACATTTTCACGCATTTAGTTGGTTTTCTGTATTCTCTGATGAATTAGGCAACTGGTGACCTTTTTGTCCTGTAAAAAAGTATTTTCATTTTCATTTGTGAATAACACCAACTCTTGCGCTCGTACTTTGTGTGTGTTCAGCTGGTTATATTCGAGTATTTTATAGCCTAATTCATATTACAGAACACGAATATAATCATACATACCGTTCTTATACATATATACAAGTATGTGTACCTATAATGTATAGGCGGCATGACGTGTTACGTATACGCAGTGTACCACAAATGCCTTTGAGCGTGTTCGGAATGAAAGGATTGAAACATGAATCTGTTTTAAATGGATAAAGTAACATATTTCTTATTATGATAATTATTTTACCAAAATAAAATAAAATTACGTTTTAAAAATTCCAGTTTTAAACCCTATTGCAGCATGAAAAGATCGCTACCATTACAATTTGACACGCAACTTTTACTAAAAAATTATAAAATACAAATTTGCAGCATTTTTCTTTTGAGTTGTTTGGTTTATATATGCTATCTTCAACTATAGTACTTTCCGATTTTCTTAGCAAGCAGCATTTCGTATGTCTATCTTTTTCGTAGTGAAATTTGATCTAATATTCGCAGCAGATAAGGCAGTGCTTTTCTGGCTTCTTTTGATTCAAAGCTTTTCTGAGTAAATCAATAGAATTAAGTATTCCAAATGTTAATATAGGCAATTGTATGAGCTGAGTTTTATACTAAAGGTGTAATATGTTTATTTCACAATGATTTTCAATAAAATTGATTAAAAACGATGATTTTCAACAATATCACCAATGCAGCTTTGTTTCACAGCATCGAAGTTTTAATGAAATCATTTCACAAATTGTACTGAATCTGAACTAGACTTTTTGAATTTTTTATCCAAAATTTAAACAAAAATTGTAAGTATTTAGTACAAAGGGTAGTCGGAAAAGTCTTTTCGTATTTTTAATCAAACTTCAACTATTTTTATATATTTATAATGAAATTAAGTGAACCAAATATGTACCATTTTGGTCGACCACTTTTTGCCATCTTTCCGCTAGAGACATTATTCCATCTGTGTAAAACTTCTTTGGTTTTTGTCGAAAAACAGACTTCTCTTGAAACCAACTTTACTCCATTAAGAGAGTTATGCATTGACCAAAACCAATGGTATGCTGGTGGTGCAAGGTCAGGTCTATGTCGTGGATGCATTACAACTTCTCAGTCATGCACTCCCAGTTTTTGCCGAGTCATCAAAGATGTGTGTGATCTAGCGTTGTCCTGATGGAAGACGAAGTCCTTTTTATTGATCAGTTCTGGTCGCATTTCGATGGCTTGCTTTATTCTTATCAACTGTTAACAATAAAATGTAGAATCAATCGTTTGACAGGGTTGGATCAGCTCATATTGGATAATTCTTTTCCAATCCCACCAAACATTCAGCATAACCTTTCGAGGCGTCAATTCTGGTTTTGCGACCATGTGTTGAGCTTCACCAAGCTTAGACAATGCTCTTTTCCGCATAATATTGTCGTATTTGATCCACTTTTCGTTTACTGTTACCATTCGCTTCAGAAATGGTTCGATTTTATTTTAAGACGAGTCAACGCGACTCTACGTCGATCATAACCATTCTTGTTTGACGTAGTCGTTAATCACATTTCTTCGGTTTTGTGGCGATTTGGCAGCGATTCGCAGATGGAAACTCGGTCCGTGAAGTTTTTTAGGGTTAACGTGTGTGACACGAACGCATTCGGCTTGATGTCGTATCCAGCCCTATATAAATGGCTCTAAATTTGCTTTGTGCAATACTTAATTCATGGGCAATCGGAACAATGACCATTTCACAAAGAAAAACGTTCACCTTTGGCTATAAGTTCTAAGCCATACAATCATAAAAATGTGTGTAAACTTCTTTTTACTACGCATAATTATCTTTCCAAAGTCAGCTTTAGTCGATCGCTTTTCTAAAAAACGTACGCTGGAAAAAAATATATGAATTCAGTCAAACTCAGAATTCTATTAACACCTAATCGATATAAGCCTATCACAGACAAAACAAAAGAAGGGCCGAAATGCGTATGTACGAAGAGCTTGAGCTGGCCGAAAGGGTTAAAGCACAAAAATTATTCGGAAAGATCCGGCGACTAACGGAAGGATTCAAGTCCGGAGCAAACTTTTGTAAAACCTCCAGAAGTGAAAAAGTGATTGATGTCCAGAATGCCTAATGAATGGCCATGAAAGTATAGCACCAGGAGATAGTGAACCCGATTTTTCAATCGAATAGCAATTATCCGTCTGAAGGAGAACAAAGCGCCAGGACTGATGAGTTGCCGACCGAGCTATTCAAATAGGGCGGCGAAGAACTGGTAAGGAGCATGCATCAGCTTCTTTGTAGAATATGGCCGGACGATAGGAATTTAAGTGTGCTCTGCCCAATAAACAAACAGAGAGACACACGATCTGGGCCCACTACAGTGGGGTAAGCCTCCTTAATATCGCACATAAAGTTCTATCGAGCGTGTTCTGCGAAGTAAAAATAATATGAACTGACCTTGAGCAATACCATAAGTTTCGTAAGGATCGGGAAGGACCTCTCCGAGCCCTTTGATACCAAACGACGTTTCAGACAAGGCGACCCTCTTTCGTGTGACTTCTTCAACCTTCTTCTGAAGAAAATAATTCGATCTGAATAGAGAAGGTAGAATCATCTACAAGAGTGTACAGCTGCTATCGTACGCTGATGATATTGATATCATTGTTCTCAGCATCGGCGCCGTCAGCTCTGCTTTCAACAGAATGCAAACCAGGGCAAAACGAAATATCTAATGTCATCAAACAAACAGTTGTCACTCTCGCGACTTGGCTCTGACGACACTGTTGACAGTCATAACCTCGAAGTCGTAGACAATTTCTTCAATCCCGGAGCCAGTATTAACACCAACAACACCGTCAGTCTCGAAATCAACGCAGAATAACTCTTGCCAAATGGTGCTACTTTAGACGGAGTAGGCAATTGAGAAGTAAAGTTCTCTCTCGTAGAAAATATACCAAATTCTTCAAGTCAGTCATCATCACCGTCCTGCTACATGGTCCAGAAGCATGGGCGATGACAACATCTGATGAGCTGGCGTTACGAGTTTTCGCATTACCAACGACCAGTACAACATTAGATGGAACAATGAGCTGTACGAGATATACGATGACAATGATATAATTTAGCGACTCAAGAGAACGCGAATACGCTGGCTAAGTCATGTCGTCTGAATGGATGAAAACACTCCACCTATGAATGTGTTCGGCACAGTACCTGCCGGGAGAAAACAAGTAGCGTATAGTTATAAAGTACGAAACCGCATTAAATATTTCTTGTAACCTTATAAATTTACTTTAGGTAGATATATAGTGTGGAAAACTTCAATCAACTTTTTTTGAAATGTTAGATCTAAGAGACTTAGCGTTCACAGTTTGGCCTTTCCTTTCATGTCTTTTCTATCAATCAACCCATAAAATCTATAAATAATTAATCCATTTTATCTCCATCAAATACATATGGTAAATATGGAAATTATTCAAGGCTTATAATTAAATTCCAAACAGCAATCCCCAATGCAGTCCCAATAGAAAAGTTATTTGAATTTGAAAGCAAACAAATATTTTATGACATAATGAGGTCAGCGATCGGGGACACGAACCCTTTTTTTTTGCCAAAGCAGAAATGCAAATAAAAATACACATAAAATAGCAAAATGCATAATAAAACGTAGCAAACTAATAAAATATGCGTTTAAAGTAATTTCGAATACGCTACTTGGATCCAAATGTAATATTTCATTTGCAAGTGGAGGAAAAAGAGAGCGACAGAGAGCGGGTTATACAAGTAAAAAATGACAAACATACAAAAATGGACACGAAAAAGTTAAAGATGGTAAAAAAGTGAAAGAAAAAGCGTCAGCTAGATGAATGACCGCACAAGTGACCAATTGAGGAAAAGGTCAACACGACAACGACAGGGCGGGCCCGGGGTTAGACGCCGTAAGGCTGCAGAGACCCGGAACGGCACGGAAATCACAGGCAGACAATCTAAATGACAGTTGAACTGTGTGCGACGCAACGTGGGCAGGAAGTGGGCGTGAAAATAATACATTAAAGGAGGTGGTGTCTGGCAGGAAATACAATATACATAGGTAAGAGAATTCAAAGCATAAAGCCGCCAAAGCTGAGTACGAAAGACGCCAGCACAATGTATGTGAGACAAGGAAGCCTTAGGCCAAATAGGAATGGTGAGTTCAAATAAATAAACAAGCAAACAGACAGATGGGAAGGCAAACAAATGCAAAGCAATAGCAAAGAGAAAGGCGGACAGACATTCGGACGGACAGTTGGGCAGGGTAAACACAAATACAAATAAATAAACTGGCAGACAGTCGACAGGCAACACATTAGGGCTGAGGCGACGGCGGCGGTGGGGACAAATTCTAAATGACAGTCGCTTATTGATTTTGATGTCAAAGTTGATGTTGCCATTGCTGCCGGCAAATGCCGAATTTGGAACAACGCCACCAATTTCGGTAATTTTTTCTTTAAAGTACAGGGATTTCGGTGCAGGCGTCGCTTGATGACCGTAAAGCCGAATGTTTATTTTTATGTGGATATTATGCTGTTGCTTTGAATGTTATTGATGCTGTTGCTTTTGACGGCAAAGGCCATATAAATGTTCAAACATTTTGGCGACACATATGTATTTGCTCGCATTGGAATGGCGAAAATGTCATAATATTATAAAAGAAGTCACATAAAAAACGTTAATGGTATGCAGGACGCGTGTCGCACGGCGGCTAAAGCATGTTGGGCGTTGTAGGGTTGGTGAACCAGAATTTTTTTTCGTCATTTTAAAAGTTTATTCTTTGAAAAAAGTAAACACGGTAGGGCGTTTTACGGTAACGGATAGTAAAAGAGACACCTACGGTCTTACTGTAGTACGCCTCCAAGCAAGTAACAAAACAGTTGTAACGAAAATCTTCGAAATCGATATTTGGACAAGAAAGTAGTATAAATTATGGATTTAAATTCATAGATTTTGACTATTAACTCTACATCTACATATGTAAGACAAGGAATAAACTATCTCAGAGTAGATGCAAACAAGATACCGATAACTTTTCGGGGACCAGTAAGCAGTATGGAGTCATGTGTAGAAGTTCACGCAAGTAAGGAAAGTTTTCTGATCGCCAGCCATTCACTTAGGACTGCCCAGAAACGATTCTTTTACATATGGCTAACAGCTCACGATTTCCAGTCTTTGGCCAAGTATCCTCTGCAAAGGCTTGTGCGCTGGTCCCAAGGACCCGCCACATAAATAACCGCTCCCAATGAAAAAAAAACAACCTGCCTCGGATGAGAAACCCCCCTTTTGATGACGGCCATGGCAAACGAATTAAGGATTACGATTTGAGAACATGTACCTGGAATGTCCGCTCCCTTAATTAAGAAGTTGCTGCTGTCCAGCTGGTTGATATCCTCGCTAAAGTGAAGGTTGACATCACCGCCGTCCAAGAAATGCGATGGACGGGACAAGGACGGCGACGAGGAGGTCCTTGTGGCATTTACTACAGTGGCCATATAAAAGAGCGCAAATTTGGTGTGGGAGAAAGACTCCAGCACCGAGTATTATAATTCACCCCTTTGGATGAACGTCTAGCCACAATCCCCATCAAAGCGAAGTTTTTCAACGTATAGTATCGTTTATTTACGCACATGCCCCGACAGAAGAGAAGGTGATCATAAATACCTTCAAATTAAAAACTGTGCTTGGCGATTTTAACGCCAGGGTGGGCAAAGAAGGTATCTTATGCACTACGATCGGTATATTCAGCCTCCACGACGAAGCATTCCCAAAAGGGTTGAGGCTGATTGACTTCGCCGGGACCCAAAATCTGTTGTACCAGATTCCAGCACAAGAAAATACATGCTACCTACCATGTTGTGATAGACGGAAGACCTATCTCTAGTGAGGTAAATACCGATAGTTGAAGAGGGAAGCGAGACGCATTTGCGGACAGAAGCAGAAAGAGGCCGAAATGCGTGAGTATAAAGAGGTTGACAAGATGGTCGACAGGAGTAATGCTCAAAATTTCTACGAAAAAATGTGGGGGGTAACAGAAGGCTTCAAGACCGGAGCATACTGTTGTAGAACCCCCAGAGGTAATCTAGTGACCGATGCCCAGTGTATACTATAATTATGGACAGAACATTTCGCCAGCCTGCTGAATGCCAGTGAAAGTATAACGCCAGAAGAAAGCGAACCCGATTCCGTAATCGATGACGATGGAGCAGACGTTCCATTGTCCGACAATAAAGAGATTCGAATAGCTATTACCCGTCTGAAGAAGAGCAAAGCGACGGGGGCCGTTGGATTGCCGGCCGAGCTATTCAAACGCGGCGGCGAAGGACTGATAAGGAGCATGCGTCATATCTGGACCTGGCTTCGCTTAGAATCTCTAATTGACGCCACATAGCAAATAGGAGAAACGACTGTCGCACTGTTGTAAATTCGACTATAACCGCATAAGCGGCTTCTACGCCTCTAATGAAGAAGAAAAAATGGATATAAATATTATGACAATTTTTTTTTTTAATGTGTCACCAACTTTGGCCCTCAGTAATATACAATTCCAGATAGCTTACTTATTAAGTCTCATTGTCAAAAGTATAATATTTTGATGCCAATCACGATTCGCAGTTGACTTCTTTCTGCAATAATGTATTGATTGAGATGAGATATCCGTGTAGACAGGCATCCAGTTCTTTTAAAAACCAACATTCTAGAACCAGTTTCGGAATTGTCATAATGTAGACAGTACTTCAACAAATTGGGATTCTGAACTGTTACTTTACTGTGTGGTTCACTTCGTTTATATATCATTTCTAGAAAGTATTAGTCAATGGCATATAAGACGTACGCTTACCATGTGCTGCCATAAAAGGTCTTTATTACCATACCCAAGTTTTACTTTGCTTTTCCGTGTCAAAACAACTCGTCCTCGCACACTTGCTGCATCCTTTCATATTTTAATGATGGCTATTTGGGATTTTTTGTGTAGTTAATGCATTGGGGATTAGATCTATACATATGTACATACGTATGTATGCAAAGATACGAGAACAATATAATAAATATATTATTATGCAAATAAAATGATATACACACACATGCATAGACACACAAGTGCCCTTCAAAGTCTTATAAAACTTTGCAAACGTCGGCAAAAAATGTTTTTCCTTCTTCCTCAAAGTTTCCAAATATCCTTTGCCGAAATGACAACAGCCTTTGTGTGTACAGGTCGTAAATAAATAATCGTAAATAAAAGCAGCAGAAGTTTGTAGCTGATTCGACGTTAGATTTTACTTACTTCCACTTGCTGTTATATATCTACTTTATATACGACCTTTTGTTGTGTACTTTTAGTTGTGTGGGCTTTTATGATGACCCCATAAAATATGATGATGTTCCGAGAATAAATATTTCGAAATCCCTTTGAATGCTTCTCTTTCTTTCAGGCACACGCTTGTGTGCGCGTAATAAAAGTTGTTTGCCAAGTTTGTCTCGCGATATTAATTATCTTAATTACGCGAATATTAAATTAATTGAGAGACAGCGGAGAGCGAGTGATTGGAGCGGTAAATGTTTCTAAAAGACAAAAATAGACCAAGCAAGGTATAAGTTTAATTTTAAGAGAAGAAGACGCGTATTTCATTTCTCTCATGCTTTAGTGACATCTCTGCAATTCTCAATGGGTATATCGAACTCACTTTTTATAGCCTTATTAACACTTAGTCGAAAATAACTCTATTGAACTCGCTTAACGTATCAATAATTATGAGTTTTCAAGATTTAATTTTTATATATTCGGATTCTTTTACCTTTTGAAATTGCACCGATACTTCATCATGATAACCTTAAAGAAAGAAGATCAAAGAATTTTCAGTATATAACGTACTAAGGTTTACCCAAATTAAATGTCTCGTTCCATTTACTATATTATGAGGGTGCTTGGTGCAAATTTACACAACAATTCTTGGAAGGATGATTTGTCTCAGATACCTATAAAGAAAATTCATTAAAATTTATAGACTTCTGACCAAAAAGCTCTACTTCCCTCACACACAAAAACTGTGGTTATTGCCATATCTTTTAAGCCTTGAAAAACTCTTTCCCTTTAGCCAAGATAACAGAAAACTTCTCGACTCAGAAAAAAATGCTAAAGATTTAGATGACGATACATAATTTACACTATAAGAAAAAATCTCAATCACAATAATGACAAAAAATTTTATTTGAGTCCATCTTAACCGCTAAGGAACTCTTTACTGCTACAACTTAACTAAGTGTTAGTTATAATTATTAAAATTATTTTAGTTTGTCAACTTTTTTTAACTTTTTTTTTTTTAATTGTGACTATATATTTATCATAAATAACTTAAAAAAAGATTCAATTACGTAATTTTAAAATTTGTATATTTGGGTCAGATGGAAATTCAGGTCCCCATGATGTCTAGTTATCCACATATGGATGTCAGGTATAAGTCTGTGTTTCCACCGTCCTTTAGTTGATGTTCGCACCGCTGCTGCCATATAATTATGCTCTTCTTTATCATCACTGTTTTTTGTTTTCTCTAATTGGCACTGATAACTCATATAATTTCGTGAATATGTGTGTGGTGGTACTCCACTTGTAATAGGGTAGCTCTTGATGCCTTCAGTGGTGTCGTAGATCAGCCTTCTATTCCGTATTCCATATAGGGCTTCAAATATATTTGTCCATTTAGCAGAATTGAATGCATTCTTCACAGCGCACAACATTTTTTGCGGTGGTACTTTCCGTCTTTTGGCACTTACTGCGCTTTTCGCAGTGTCGACAACTTCTTTCAGTGCATCGATAGTAGACCTCTGTTTTCTGAAGTCGTATTGTCTTTCTGATAGTCCGACAGCTTCATGGATTTCAAACTCTTAGCGGTTTCTTATTATGCTTTCGTACAAAGTACACCTCTCCAATCGCTGCCTGATTTGATGCATTCGCAGAAATCACCCGGCTCCTTAAAACATCGGGTAAGCCTTATTTAAACAAATCAATGATACAGCACTATGCCGACATAATTTCAGACACGACTAACTTCAGGCAAGAACAAATGGTGTTCACCGCATCGGAGCTACAAGGTACTAAACCTCTAAGCGAGAACAGAATACTGTTCACAGTGGATATAAAAGTTACTAAACCTGCATCGACTACCTCCACTCGCAGATTACGACCTTGAGCTGTCGCGTGAAACCAAACTGACCTTTGCACAACTGCGTTCTCGTTATTGCTGTAGAATTGACACTGACATACTAAATATGTCTTACATGGAAAGAGTTTCCCCTTGATACTAACAACCTGGGATGAAGCCTGCATATCAACTCACTGAACACACCTTTTCTTTCCTTTTTCCCCATAATTCGACACCGGCAGAGCAACCTTTCCTGTAATTAAGTTAAGTTCAAGTGAATTCGTCGGCAGGTAATTTTACACTTCCATCAAATAGGATCAAGACATCCGCTACAATAGCAATACGGATATAGAAATATTTCATCCTTTTTACGGAAAAATGTCAGAAGACTTTTGAAAACCATCGAAAGAAGAAAAGAAGCCTTAAGCTTCGTTCAATTTTAAATAAACCAGCTTATATTTAATTAGATCGAAAAATATAAAGATGTCGTATAAACCATCGAAACAAGGTTACTCTTATCCATTCGACCCTCTCAGTGAAGATCTCTATTATTATTATTATTTTTTTTTCAGAAAGGGAAATCTCTAAGACAATAATTTTTGAAAAATCTGAATAGACATACTATATCTTGCTTAAAGAGTAAATTACAAGACGCTACTAAGCACTTAAATCTAAAACAAAATTTTCCTATTTTAACGAACCCAGTATTATCTTAAATCTTTAAAGCACGTCGCAATAAAATACGAGATTAACATGACTAATTTATTATTATTCGTTTCCTCACTTCATAGCATACGAAGCACGAAATAAAAACGAAAATAGCAACCAATTATTGTAAACCATATTTAATAATCAGAACAAGTGACCACAAATGAAATAAATATAATAACACCAACAACGCTGTACAGTTAACTGGGAACAAACAAATCAAAATGAAACATGAGCGTGCCAGATTTGTTGCTGTTGTTGTTGTGTTGTTTTTTCTTCTATAAAAGCGTGCGTTCGTGTGCTGGTGCATAGCGTGGACTAAGCTCAAAAAAATTAAGCAAAAACGAAATATACTCGTAGCAATCAAATACACAAATAAATAATTCAATAACAGGCAATTTATGCGAGAAATGAAATATTGCCAGAAGGCGCGCAAACGCGCACACACACACACACAAACGGAGAGAGTAACATGGAAGCTTAGAAATTGAATAGTGATAAATGTGAGCACATAACAAATGAAGCGAATGTCTGTGGGTATATATATGTGTATGTATGTGTGTGTATATATACATATATATTCATATAAGCAACCCTGTAGACTAATTTCTTATGATAAAAACAGTGCTGTCAGACAAATTTGATTTTAGTTGAAAGACGAATTTCGGACTTACGTAGCACGAGTATAATCACTTTAAGAGAGCGTACCAAGTGGATGGAACTTTCAGTGAAAGCCTACTAAATTTTAGGCTTAATAAATATTCCCACAGACATTTGCCGGCCTAATTTTTGAAGATATATGAAAAATTGATTACTTTTGCCTATAGAGAACAGCAAAAAGTGACTTCTTAAGGATGTACACAATGAACCAAATGTGAGCTTCATCACTAAAAACAACTTTCCACTGAAATACGAGTTCAGTGGCTCTCGTTTTAGACTCATTCACCAAGATTCCTCCAAAAATCTCCAATTGCTGCGCGCTATGGCGCATGAACAAATTCGGTTCTTCTGCGATACTCTGCTCCACAGCAATATCGTCTTCATTGTCCACTGAATGGCGTCTGAAAGGATGCACATAATCCAACAGAACAAACGTGGTGGGAAACCTGGAATAACCGACTCTGTTAGGCAATAATGTCGAGCGTATATTCGACGCTCGCATGAACTGAACAATTATTTCGGCAATAAGACTGTACGAGTTCTAGCGAAGTAGGACTGTTCGATATGAAATGGCAAATCAAGCTGAGTATAGATAAAATAACAAATGTTTGAAAACCGAGCTACCTCGAAAAAAGTGTTGCTTCTTTTGAAGCCGCACAAATTTATGTGTAACTTTGATCTTACATATTTTACTGCTCTCTTCGAGACAAGAACAAACCACTCTGAAATACCATATTGACAGATCCAATTACTACAAAGACTAATACCATAGGGATCTTAATTGATTAACTTTAAATGCTTTGCGTTTATGTTACTGGAAGATCCATAGAAATATGTAAACATTGATTGCTGATAACTGAATCATATGTCCGAACCTCCTATGAAGTCTTTAGAATTATTAACTAAATTTCGATATAAAGCTGATGGTTTTTGTGGTTGAGGAATCTATAGCTTGAACAAATTTACATAGATTTTTCGACTTTTTTAAATTAGGAAATAAATTCAATTTAACAATATCAGGATAAATTTATAAGGTCACTGAGTCAGAGTGCTCCATTTCGTAGAAGCATATGCACATTAAAGAATTTTCCAGAGCATGCAAAGCCATCTCGAAACTCCCCTAGCCACCAGAGAGAATTTCCTTTCCATGCTCATAAACGGGAGTCTCTACAATATTGACTATGAGCGCTGGAATCGAGAACATTTATTTGAAAATGTTCCTGGTATGATCCTCATATTGGTAATGTCACGGACTTATCCGAACTACCGATCACAACTTATATCAAGTCCTGCTTGATTTATACGCTTGAGAGTAAATATTTTGTATAACATTATTAGAACAAAAAATAATAATAATAATAAAAGCAAAAATAAAAGCACTGGGCACCCACCCTTCTCAGCCCAACTTCAGAAAATCAATGCAGAAAATAGTACGACGGGAAAGAGCTCTGAACGCCCCGGTGTTGAAACGAAAATGGTTATTATGGATCGACTTTAGAATACCATCCCATATTTTTGGGAATAAAATGAGTATGGTAGGATAGCGGAGGTTTTCCATATCCAGAATATATATAGCTATAGCCGTGGAAAACTTATATTTATCTACCATTAACTACGTGAATGCGCACCCTTCTCCCTTATGAGGCGATATATATTCCACGGCACCCAATACTCCAACTTAAGAGATCTTGACAAGCTTGGAAGGAAAGGTATCAGTATATTTTATCAAATCTACTGAGTTGCTGCATAAAGCTCAATCTTGTAACCAGTCAGGATCACAATGAGCCTCACACTCCTAAGTGCGAACGCCTGCAGACATGTACTCCTGCCATCAACCAACCATCCGAAGATATCAGTACAAATCAATGAACTGAAGCGCATACAAGTGGAACTCATTGCTCCTATACTATTAATTTTTGATAAAAGGAAACTTTTAGAGAGCTAAAAGAAGAAGTGGAAGATTATTGCTTAAATAAAACTGGACTTGTTACACGACACAGCTTCTTCTTATGGTATAAGTGTTGAATTATATGAGAAACTATAGAGCCTACACCATTACGCCGTCAGTGAATAACTGAAGGATTTGCAAAAGATTGAGCTTTTATCACTTTCCGGCCGAAATACATACACACTTATATAACTGTAGGGATTGCGTTTCCACCTTTGCTAAACGTTTTACCGAGCCTTTCTCCATGACGCTATGAGTTTTAAGCCAACCACTGTTCCATTTTTTAAGTCTCATTTTCTCAAGAACTTAGAAATTTGAAATAATCCTTCAATAGAAGACAAATATTGATGGAAATCATTTGTTATTGTTTGGAATAAACCAAATTCCATCGAAATGGTAATGCACTTAAAACAAAATTACTTTGTGAGAAAAAATATGTGTAGCAGTTGTCGGTCAGATGTAATATTTCTATTTCGCCTCTATCACTTTTCTCCTATAGCTGATCTTGTAAAGAAGTGACGATTTTAGAATGTACCGAATTTACTTCAGGCGGTCTCTTATAGTGTTAGTTGTAATACGCTGACTACTGATTTTTTCAAATACCTAAAGCATTTGAAAATAAGGTCTTTCGAATAAGGTCAACTTTTAACTCTAAATTCTTAACTACAGAACCTCAAAGATCCCTCGATATACAAAACAATGAATGGGACTTCCAAAAAGTAGTCAATATTAGGCAAATTTTATACATTGTGGAGGACACATGAAGGAGCTTCAATTGATTTTCCAAAACCCATACCCTTCGACTATCAGATAATCATGTAGCGTCTGTCGAACGACTCGAAGAGGTACTCCCCAGTTCTGACGGAGCTTTTGGTATTGCTCTACGTTAGCTTAGGCAGCCTTATTAGTTTCGCGGCGATCTCTCATCCAAGTCTGTTGTGTCCTTTTCATTTGAAGTGTTTTTTTACGGGTTCCAAACCCAGCACACAACCCCCAGGAGTGATGATTCACTCTCTCACTGTAAACGGATGTTTTTTGGCTACTCAGAATACTTGATATAAGACCGGAAGTCGTGAGCTGTCCCTGAATTCTTAAGCTGTCGCTATGATATGTTTTCTGAGGTCATTTTCTTCCCAAGAAGATCTGGTGTAACCGCTGATATCGAACCAATGTAGCTTTGCGATTGCATTGCAAAATTTTTAAGTTGACGAAATCTTTAAGAATCTTAGTATGGATTACTGTGCAAGACAACGCTAAAATGTTTTTAAATAAATTTTCAAGATCGGATTACCATGGCTTATAATGGTCATACAAACTAACCTATCAAAATTAAGTTCTTGTACGAAAAACTTTGGACATTATCCAAGACATCTTCATAAAAGTTGACAGGGATTATTTTATAAGATAAAAGTATATATATAACCTAAGAAGAAATTATTCAGATCGAAGCAATATAGCATATAGTTGTCACATAGTACAAACTAAAAGAATAAAATTAAGTTCTTATATACAAAACTTTTTCATTTGAAAAATATTTTAACGCATACAGTTGTTTGGGCAAAATAACGAGTAAATTTCTGAAGAAATCGTTCAGATTGGATAAGATCCAAAAGCTACCATACAAACTGAAAGATTAAGCTCAAGTCCCTGTATAGAAAACTTTTACATTTTACAAGGTATCTTCACGAAATTCGATATGAATTATATATGAAGAAATTTTGTGGAAAGAACCATTATAGCATATAGCTGTCACACAAACTGAACGATCAAAATCAAGTTCTCGTTTGAAAGCTGCTTTATTTTTGAAGCTTCGATGCAATGAAAACTAACGGTTTTTCTGGTTTTAGTAGCATGTTTGAATCAAAAGCAGTATCATTGATTGACTGCTAACTTTGGCTAACATTAATTCAAAGAAATCATATTTCCTACAAGGCCACCTGCCAGCCAAAATGCAATCAACCAGCAAACACAAGCCAAGCAAATTCAATAACGGCCAAACAAATCACGAAAATAAGTCTAAAAATTTTTTTGTTGTTGCTATTTTTGTATTCTTTTTGTTTGGTTTCGCAGGAATAATATTATTTTCACACAAGTAAAGACGCAATATTATGACGCGCGCCTAACAAATTTGAGAAATATTGAAAAAAAAAGAAATCACCAAAAAATATGCCACAAACAACTAATAAAATTCGCAAACGAAATGGCAATGAATTTAGCGTACTAAGTGGGGGTGCGGAGAGGGCAAAGTGAAAACATTAAATCATAAAAATTGACTCATTTGTAACATAGAAAGCGCATTAACACATTACGCCAAATCAAAGAACGGCGGAAGAATTTCGCTTATGCGCACGCACACACACGCAAATGATACAGATATATACATATATATATATATATAGGAAAGGGAATTGGATGAAATAAGGAATGAAAGTGCCAGCACACAGAAGGACCTTTTCACAACACATACATACACACATAGCCGCAAAGCGTTGTCGGAATGCCAGACTAAAGCCGAAAGTTGTGAAAATATTGCCGCGAGTTAAGAAAATATATGTATAGTATATGAGGAGAGTATTATATGTGTGTATATATAAGACACATTGGAGCTACGCCGTAGCGCAAGGATTGCGAAACGCACACTTGTCGAACGAAGTAATAGTAAAGCAAGAAATCAAACATTAATGCAATAAAATGGTAAACGCATTAACACAATTCCACAAGTGATTGGAGTGTGAATTTGCTAGTGAAAAGGAGCAGTAGGCGACAAATAAATTGAGCGGGAGTTGAAGCGCGTAACAGTGAGAACACAGAATGAAAACGAAAAATGCCCAAAATCGTGGCGAATGAAATATAAACTTTCTACACGGTGACACGAATTAACTCAAGCAGCGTGAAATTGTATTAGAAAAAGTAGTTAACGAAAGGAAATCGAAATTTTGATAAAAAATGTAAAAGAAAAAACGATGATTTTGGTTGCACTGAAGCTAAAATACCATTTACGAATAAAAAGTTTTTACACGTGCAATTGAGTTTGGTCATTCAGTTTGTATGGCAGCTATGTGATATTGTAATCTGATACGAAAAATTTTCTCAGAAGTTTTGGAGTTGCTTTGTAGTATAATCCTTTAAGAAATTTCATGAAATTATTGCGTCAAATAAAAAAGTTTTCCATACAAGGACTTGAATTTGATCGGTCAGTTTGTATGAAAGCTACATATATACTATATTGATTGGATCACAATAATTTCATCAGAGATTATAAAGTTATTTTAAGCAATTATTCCTGCCAAATTTCGTTAAGATATCTAGTCAAATATAGGATTATTCTGTACAAGGACTTAAGTTTGATCGGCCAGTTTGTATGAGAGCTACATGATGCAGTAATCCGATTAGGAAAATTTTCTCAGAATTTGTAGACTTGTCTTGGTGTATAATTACTTCAAAAATTTTGTAAAAATATCTCGCCAAATAAAAAAGTCTACAGAGATTATAAAGTTACTTTAAGCAATTATTCCTGCCAAATTTCGTTAAGATATCTCATCAAATACACGATTATGCCGTACAAGGACTTGAGTTTGCTCGCTCAGTTTGTATGACAGCTATATGTAAATATGAGCCGATATGAACAATTTTTTCGAGAATTGTACTCTTGTCTTATATAATAATCCATGCTGAATTTCGTTAAGTTATCTCTGCAAACAAAAAAGTTTTCCATATGAAGACTTAAATTTAATCATTCAGTTTGAATGGCAACTATACGCAAAAATGAACCGATCTGAACAATTTCTTCGGAGATTATACTCTTGTCGAAAACAATAAGACATACCGAATTTCATAAAGCTATCGCGCCAAATAAAATATCTTTCCATATAAATACTAGATTCCGATCGATCAGTTTGTATGGCAGCTATTTGCTATAGTATTCTCAACTCAGTGGTTTCGAAAAGAGAGCAGCCTCTTCAAGAAAAAAGGATGTATGCAAAATTTCAGAGCTATAACTCAAAAACTTACAGACTTGTTCGCGTATATATAGATAGACCTCCAGAAAAGCATGCCTTAATCAACTCAGCTTCTTACGCTGAACTTTTATATAGATATATTAATATATATAGTTATAACCTTTCCGACATTTTTTCAAACATCCTCTTCAGGGTATTAAAAAGTAGTTAATGAAAGGAAATCGAAAATTTCAAAAAAAAAAAAAAACAACAACACCGCAAACACTTTCACTCAACTACATGGCCGGCAAAGTTTCTGAGAAAGTTCGAAAAACAAGTAAAGTAAGAAATTGAACAACATTGAATTCACACAGCTGTTAGAAATTCCACCAAAATCTTAGCGCTTGCTAAGTTTAAGTGGCTTTCTAAATACTTGCTGAAGTCCGTTAAGCTCAAGGATATTTTGTGAAATTCTTTTTTCGCGCGCGCCAATGCTTTCGCTTTCCACAAAAATTATACTAAATACATGAAAACTGTATTTCGATTAGTTTTTGTAATTTTTTACACACTAACATATACACTAACACATGTGCCGGCTTTAACTTGCATCATTTAATGTTTGAACGCCGCAAAGTAGGCAATTAATTCTCAGCAAATTGTTTACTTTGCTGGCTTGTGTTCAAAATTGGCAGCTTCGTGCTATGCCATTTATTTTTTAAATACATACATACACTATAAGTACATACAATCACATATCGGTAGATATATATACATATATAAATAAAATATATGGTATATACATATTTAACTCAAAAATTCCCCTTTGTTAAACGATGACCGCTGACATTGACATTTGATTGCTGATGACTATGTTGCATTTGCGCGATTTTATCGATTAGCCTGCCTCAAATATACATATATATGTATATATTCACACACCTATACAAAGTTTCACATACACCTCTTTACACATATACTGGCATATATACTTACTTACTTTGTTTATTTTGTGCGCTTTGGTTTCGTGTTTCTTATTTGCTTTTTCTGTTTGTGGTTGCGCCTTTTATCTGATGACCCTGAAGGCAATTTGCTCTATAGGGTGTGGCTTAAAGAATGGCTGAACTGTGCAATTAAAGCATCTAGTATAACTAAACTACAGCTGTTCAAGTAAGGTAGTACCAAAACTCAGCAAAAAATGCTTATGAAAAAACAAAACCGATTCACAAAATTGGCTGAGTCAGTTGCTTCAATGAGAGCACGAATTGATGGTTAGCAGCTAACGATTGAAACTTTTAGCTTTGTCCATTATAGATTAAAGGTTGATGAATTCACTGCAAAGCTTTGGTTAACTGGGATAAGAGATTCTTTTCGTTACATTCAAAAAATGACAGGTTGTTCTGTTTAACTTTAATTATTAGCGGCGAAAGCGATAAGCAGTTTAATAACTAAAATGAGGCATTCAGAAAACTATACGTCGAAGACTCCTACACAGCTGTAGACTGGATAGAAATCTAATAGACAAAGCCATTCAATTTAATTGACTTTAATTGCCTTGACACGAAAAATTAATTACTAGTTTCGATTAATTTATAAAGGTTAACTAAAACTCTTCTCTCTTCAGCTACTGTAGTTAGATGGAACTTCTCATGGAAACCACCGAAAGAAGGCAGGCCTGCTATATGGCACAGTATTGAGTACAGAGGGATCTTAGCAGAGATTCACTTGCCTGCTATGTGACTTAGGGCTGCTATCTATATGAAAGGCTTTTTCACGGATGGATCGAAGCTAAAAAGAAAGATTGGACATGAAGTTTTTAGTAAGAAGGTCTATGTCAAGCTTAGTTTTACTCAAGAGTATCATTGCATTAAGGGGTTAGGGGTAGTCAGACACAAAAAAATTTGAGTTTTCAGTATTTCTTTTTTTTTGCTATTAAGTCATGTTATTTTACAAAACAGTAATATGGCATTATTATAGAATGTGTTGAATTGAAGTCACGAAAATTTCAAAAAAAAAATTTAAATTCCAAAGTTATTGTTGTTTGTGTTGATCCAGTTCCAAAAAAAGGTACTTGCGGTGACAAGCATAAGTCCTTGTATATTCATCTAACAACAATCGGACAAAAAAATTAGTTTTATAAATAAATAATCCCGGGCCTGATCGAAGAATTTTTTTTTTTTTTCAAAATTAACAAATTTGTGGCCTCAGGAATTTTTTTTTTTTAAATTTTTGCGAAAAAAATTAACAGTTAATTGGTCTTAAAAAATCTAAATTTTCGAAAAAATAAAAATCCTTCGATCAGGCCCGAGTATATTATGTATTCTTAAAGCTGTATAAATTTCATTAAAATCTACTGAGCGGTTTTCGAGTTACAGTTGCGAACATTTCAGAAAACATAGTTTTGAGAAAAACGGGTTTAAAGTTTGCTTCTTTGCCTTGAAGTGCCCGAGCTCTCTTTCTTATTTCTCGAATAACTCAAAAACTAATTATCGGATCAACGTGAAATTTCCAGGTAATATTTGTAAAATATTTCACTTAACGAAAATGCAAAAAAAAATTTTATTCTAACTATCCTTAACCCCTTAAGATAATAGGCGCTAACTCTTTCAGGGTGATAAGCAATCATTCCGATAGCAAAGTAAAAATATCTGCGTAGAGCTCGCCCACTGTGCGCCAAAATTGGTCAACTACTGTCTGTGCTAACTATCATTGTCACCAAGCCCCTTTATTATCGAACTCCTTTCGGTGTCTGGATATAACAAATCGGCTGGAAACAGCGAAGCCAATAAGTTCACAATAGGGGGCACCCTTGTCCCACTTACTTCGTAATGGGATCACTCTTTGAACTTAACCTAACTTTGATTTCTCCAACAAATGCTTATTAATTATTATTAAGCTCTGCTCTAACTGTATCTACCACCACAACATAGGGTATTATTCTCTCGGCTAAAAGTCCAGTATTCATTTCAAAGAACGTTTAAATTGATTCCCTCGTCGTATGAAATAATTGCAAGACTATAATTGTGTAATAGTTTCTTGCAGACAACCTCTTCTTCAATATTTCGTCCAAGTTTCTTGAAGAAGTTCTATTCGCTTCTCTTCTCCAGGTAGTTCGCCCCATTCCCACAATGATGGCAACCCTAAACCAACACACATGTAAAGCTCTGGATCATAACTGAGAGAGAGTTAAATTTTATGTTCGCTTTCGTGATCGACTGAAGTCTAACGTGGTAAATGACAATCGTCCAAGGCCAGTGTAGAATACGATAAGAAGCCTGAATTTGTGATAAGGAGGTTGATTACATATTTAAACCTGCTGAGGTTATAACCCCCTATTAGCAACTTGTCATGGCACGTGCCTTGAAGTTGTTGTCAACACCTGCCTCTGCCTACTCCTTCTCCCTTGTGGAGCAGCTCCTTTATGGGATGAGGACCCACCGCGATGGTCCTACCGTATTCATTCCTGGCTATACCTTTGTGACCGGATACCCAGATGAGGTGTACTTGGTTACGTTCCTCTAGACTATTCAGCCGTTCTCTACACTCTTGCATCAGAAGCGATTTGATCTCATAGGCAGAAATTGCTTTAAATGCCCCTTGACTGGATATACCAGACTTCTGCTTGAAAAAAGCACCTACTAGCCGTCGGTGTACCACTTGATTGTACTATCCCTAAGCAGTGTACCAAAATGGCACATCAAGTGCTAATTGAGCCCGATAGGGCTGCACTCCTACCTACCTATCCCTAAGCAGTAGAGTGGAATCATTCCATCCAACCTTTCTGGTAAAGGTAACCGTGAACTTCTTGGTGAAGTTTACCTTTTTGGTAAGGCTGTGCCAATTATATTACGCCACTTAACCTTTTCATCCAGTGGAATGAGATTACCTTACATCTGCCACACCCTTCTGCTGACATTAGGAGGCGCGTTTAGCTACTTGACCGATTGCTAGGTGAGACTCAAGCATGTTTTCGAGCACTGCTGCCGAGCATAAGCGCACTGTACCCGAAATTCAGATAAAGTTGGAGCCCTACCAAAGTCTGCGAAGCTTTTAAGGCCAAAGCCACCTCCCCTACGTGATTATCAGTCGCACAATCATGGTGTACAATCACCTGACACTTTTTGCCTTGCAGTCCTGGTCAGGTCAACATCTTGCTTCTACCGCAGAGTGGAATCCAGCGTGAGAATATTATAAGTGCTATTGTTTTTGGTTTATAGTTAGCTCTTAGAAGCAATTTCCAGGGTCTAAGACAACTGAAAACTATTCTCAACAATAATAAAATAATATTTCAAGACAAACTGCGTAGGCATTAGAGAAATAGTTTTACGTTCTGTGACGCTAGTAGGAAGAGTCCTCTAAACTCAAGCTCCTTTTGGCTACAGTACTACATCTTCCCAACTATAAATGGCACACAAATACTAAAGAATATTCATTTCAGCCGCAATTTCACTCAGCCATCAAAGGCTAGCTTTATCTGCACCACATACTCCCAGCAACTCCCTTCCAGTTAAGAACGCACACCTTTGCCACAAATTATTTGTGACTCAATAATTTCAACCATTATTGCTGCGATTACGATCGAAAACAGCAGACATTTATATAGTATATGTATTTAGTATAACTGTGTGTCTGTGTGTAAATTGATGTAGTATTGTCTGCCTCACCACTCCAAATAACAACACTATTGGCCGCCTATGACCTGAACGACGAGTCTACTCGCCTCTTGTTGATATAATGACTAAATATTGGCTATCGGGTAGGTCGCCCCAGCTACTTGCAAGCATGCCTAGCATTATTTCGCCATTAACCTTGCGACTATCGCAATTTTATTATATTTATTTGCACAATTTTTTCTCTCTTTCGCATTTCAGACGCTTCGATTTGCAATTAATTTGGTTTGTTTGTTGTTTGCTTTTTTGTTTTTTGTTTTGCTTGTTTGTTCTTTATTCGATTTTCTCAGCTGAGCACAATTTCATTACTACTTGTATAACAAATATCAAGTCGATTTGGTCAATGGCGGCATACCTATTTAGTCTGACTGCTGACTCTTTCCACTCCAACTGGCAAATGGGTCAATTGGCTGGGCGCATCGTTGCCGCTGTGTGCTGTGGCCTTAATGTGGCAACCATTTGCGATTATCGTGATGGAAGACGTATGCGCACACAAATACTTGCATACATACATATACCTTCAGCTATAAGCATATGTTTTACTGGCTTATATAACCAGCTTTATGTGAGCGCCTGACTGCTGTGGCTGCTATCCTGTTTATGTGTGTCCTTGCAGTGATTAGTTTCGATTAGAGGCAATCAGTTGCAGCATAACTGCCGCAGCACAAAAATACATGTATAATGTATATATATTTATATGATTATATGTGTTTGATACGCCGCCAGCAGCAGCAATAACTACAAATCGAGATATATTTAATTCGTTTCCACCGCAGAGTTGAATTTATTATGGTTCTTTGGTGCACGTGCTTTACGAAATGTAGTGTTCTACGCGCACAAAAACACACAGATTTACATATATATACTCGTACGAAACTCTGCATGTAAATCCTAATCTATATTGTTTAATATAAATATGGCTGGTATTCGTGATTAATCAGTGTAAGCATATTTGTTTGCGTGATGGTTCGGAAAACGAAAGGTATTGCTTTAAGTGGTAAAAAATGTTTATATTTGAGACATTTGACATTAAGCTCTTATGTGTTTTTATAATGCACTTAGCGTACATGTAGTGAAGGTATTAGAGGTTTGGAGGTATTATGGTCATACTCATGTGCTTCAAATCATATTTTGTTGTCTGAATATGTAAATTTTCTATCTAATTTCTCAAAAAAAATATGGGTAATTTTTAATATATTTTAAGAAATAAACTTCATTAAGAATATTAAAAGTCTAACATTTCTAACATTAAGAATTCGCTTAAAGCTTTTTCAGAATGCTATATCGATTCACCAAGGGTATGGAGTAGCGAATCAATAAAGCAATTCAAGCACACTGTCAAAAGCTTGAATATTTACTGATTTTAATTACAAAAAAAAAAAACGAGTTCAAATAATATTTTTAACACACGTCAGATATAAACGCTACTGAAAGTAAGACTTTACTATAATATTCTCTATTGAATTATTATGCAACCTTCAGCTTACATGATCTTAAACACGTAGTCTTGTTCATAGAGCTTCTATATTTGGTGAATAATTTTTCTTTAGACGAGAATATTTAGGAGCAGCGTCTATGCCTTAGGTATGCAAAAAAATTCAATATATCATATATTTAACAATTAAAATCAGTGAATATTCAAGCTTTCGACAGATATTTGACAAGAGAGGCATTTACATAGTAAGGATTTCTTGAACTGAAAAAAATATTAACTTCGACTACACCGCATTTACAATACTCATCAGACTCATGTTTTATATAGCATAAAGGGTTAAAAAAGTTGTTCATGATAAAGCTATAGTTGTCCGACTTCGGAAATATCTTCAGATATGGTGAAGCAACATCAAAACGATAACAATTCTACGGAGAAAATCCTCTTCTCCCAAGCAGCTCACTTCCATCTCAGTGTTGTGGAAAATACAAACTGTTTTGTAACCGATTCTGGTGCGAAGAAAATCCACAAATTATTCAAAAACAACCATTAAATTCATCTAAAATGACAGCTCCCTGTAGGTTTCTTTCGAAATGAAGCTGGTGGCACTGGTACTGTAAATGGAGAGCGGTATACAAAGAGCGTTCCAAAGTAAACAGGAATCTTTTTGTATCTAACGCCCCCTGGTAGCGCCATCTATATGTCGAGTGGTGCGTTAGAATCTGCTATCTTTATTAATTTTCCAGTGAGAATTTCATGACATTTCATTGATTGGATGTGAAGTTATTGCGTTTTAAGTGTCAGTATGTTTGTGTTATCGGTGCTAAAATGAGCTTCGAACAAAGAGCCATTACTAAATTTTGTTTTGGTAAAACTTTTACCGAAACGTTTCGATTGATAAAACAAGTTTATGGTGATGACTGCCTACCCCGTATCAGAGTGCACGACTGGTTTCAACGTTTTCAAAGTGCTCGTGAGAACATCAATGACGATCAACATGTGGGCCAATCAAAATCAGTGATTACCAGAAATTCGATCAAAACTGTGTGTGAATTCTTCAAAAATCATCCAAAATCATCATTGAAATTCATGGAAATGGAATGGAGAACATCTGCAAAACATCGATTTATCGCATTTTGACCGAACATTTGGGCTTACGAAAGGTTTGTTCCGCACAAATTGATTGACGACCAAAAATTTCTCAGAATCCAACATTCGAAGGACGATTATTTGACAAAAAATGGCACTTTAACCATTAAATATTGCCCGTATTCACCTGATATGGCACCGTGCGACTTCTTCCTTTTCGGAAAAATTCATTTGCTCATGAAAGAATAGCGTTATGCAGACTTAGAAACCATTAGAAGGACTTGTACCGGCATACTGGCGGCCATACCGGCCAACGAGCTAAAACACTCGTTTGACATGCTTTTTGACCGTGCAAAAAGCAGTATTGAAGCAGATTGAAACTATTTTGAATAAAATAAGTAGATTTTGCCGAAAAAACCATTTGTTCTGTTTTTTTAGGGCCTGTTTACTTTGCAACTTACCTCGCAGATCGATAATAACCAACTTTTAATGGCCGCATAATAATACGGGTCTGCGTACCACACAGCTCGTAAACCAGCCGAGTTATTGCAAGAGAAGTTAGCAGATTCATTTATTTCAATTGAAATTCATATTCAAATTTGTGAGATTGACTGGCCTCCAAAAAGTTGTGATTTAACACCATTGGACTACTTCTTAAGAAGTTATTTGAAGTCGTTGGTCTTTTGCGAATTCGAGTAAAACATTTTTCTTTTCTAATATAGCATCTTTGGATCCGTAGCTTGCTAAAACCAAAAAAATCTCAAAAATATTATTTATACCGAATTAATGCGGATAATAAATTTTCGCTAAGAATTTCACTTTACAAATGCTATATAAAAGCTGTCTGGAGAAATTTTCAAAAAACATAGAAATCAGAAGAGTCGAGTGTTCTCCAAATGATGTCTACAATAATTTTAACTTTTGGGGGTCGGTAAAATTGGAAGCATTTCGAAGGACAAAGCCAAGCACAGAAAATGATTTAGAAGTGATATAGTTGATGTGAATAATAAAAGAAAATCTACTGTCAAAGATTACCCCAAATTTTTTTATTTCAGTTAAGCATTTTAGGACGCTATTTGAAATATTTAAAATAGAAGGTAAGATGCTAAGGCCCCTATTATACGAGATTTGAGAACATTTCCCAATATTCAGAAAAAATTTCGATTTTAGGCACCACTCATGAAAACTAAGAATATCACATTGAAATTTAATTACATCTTCGGAGTTTTTGATTATCGTGAAAATTTTTAAGTCATCTGCATATAGCGAAAAGTTAGTAAAAGAGAAACAACAGGAAATTTCATTGATAAACAGCAAAAAGAGAAGATAACTTAAGACGCTACCTTGTGGCACTCCCGAAGACGTAATGAATGAATTGAATGACACCTCAGCGACAATAAGGACACATCGCCTATTGTGCATATATGCCTTAATGCACTACTCAGCACCAGTTGTAGTGCATTTGATATCTTTTGTGACAACGTTTTTGAAAACAAAATCGGGTATTTTAGATATAGACATGTTTCATTGTCAAATTGTGAGAAGTCGAGCCATAAGAGTTGTGGAAAAACTCTGCTATCATCGCTGGCACCAAGCTTTTTATTGATTCGGTTCCAGCGCACAGTCTAAATCGCCCAGTTGGTTCAAATTTGATCGTCAAGTACAAATATTTCAAGAAGCAAAAGCTGTGTTATTAAATTAAAAATCAAACTTCTTAAAAAGATTTTCACAGAATCTGCTCCACTAACTCGTAAACCGATAACAAAGCCAATATTTTGTGAGTTTTATGCACAATAATGAAGCATAACAATTCGCAATACAAGTGCGATGAAATCGATGAAATATTCATGGTTATTAATACTACCTTAACCCGATTCACGATCGACTAAACACTTTATGGCATTTAAGAAGAAAAACCAGAAGGAAAATATGAAAGGAAAAAGAATTTTATAAATGAAATGGGAATTCAAAGAAATGAAATTATTGTACAGAGTTTACTCAAACATGCAGGCAATCAGCCATTAAGACACAATGCAAAATCAGTCGTAACAATAAGAATGCCGATAATAATAAAGCCAACAACCAGCACTTACACTCCATAAGCAAGCGCAGCAAATGCCAAACAAAGAAAAGCGAGAAGCAAGTTGATTTTAATTCCCATTCAAGTGAATTTTCCAGCAAATTGCTGTCAACGCACGCACACACAGACACACACGCGCGTATGCATGCGCAACCGAGCATAAGAAAAGCAAACAAAAGGATGTGGAAACGCAGATAGAAGGCATAAGTTCAATGTACACTGCTTTTGTGTGTCTATGTACGGCTGCTGTAGTGTGGGTGTCGATGTGGTTGTGAGGGAGTATGGGGGTAAGCATATTGCTGCGAGAAATTGCACCTACGCAATTTAATTTCGATATGCTTGCGTGGAAAATATGGCGCGACAGCGGAACGGCGCTCGTTTTCGTAACCCGTGTAGTACGAAGGAGCGCCTAAGAAGCAAAAAAAAAGGATGCGTTGTATTCTGGGAACTTAGTAAGTTAAGATATATTTACATATATATATGTATGTATACCTATGAACATTAGAGCGGCTCGATTTTTATACTCTTGCAACATGTTTTTCTATAAAATGTTCTTTGCAACATTCTGGGCAACTTTGTCTGAGTGGCAATGGGTCTGAAACGGCTTTCAATCCCGCGATTTATGAGGCGAAAATTCCTAATAATCAATTGTATGAGAGATAACTTATATAGTTGTTCGATCTGACCAATTCCGAGTAATGATGAATAGAATATCAAAATACACCTACGTATTATAAATTATTTCCAATATTTCAAAAACTTACGAGCAACATTGTATGATCCCTAAACAACTTTGCCTCAAAAATCATTGACTCAAAAGCAACTTTAAACTCATAATCTGTTAAACAAAGTTGTTCAGAATGATCCGTAAACCTTTTCTCGTAAACGCGATTTTTCTGTTTTCTTTTTGGATCTCTGTAAATCTATCCGCTTTAATGAATATATGTGTATATATATACTATAAGTATATGCAAGAAGCTCACAGAGATTCCTGCTATAAATATAACTCCTTATCTATAAAAAAATATGTGTGTGAAATTATTTTTGTGGAGTAAGTTTATGCCTTCGTCTTCAATATGCTTTATGAACTACTTTAGAAAAACGAACTTACAACTAATTGGTATTTTCAAACAGACTTGTTATAAAAATGACTTTGCTGAAGCTAATAGCCACCTTTAATTCCCCTATTTTTTTATTTTTATCCGCTCGAGGTAATGTAATTGAAGCAATGTTTCGACAGCGTTCGAACGATTGTGATAATATATATGCGACAAATAAACCCAGCAATGACTGATAAACTAAAGTACCTAAAAAATGTTCCTATGTGATGTAGGCTGTTGACGCCTTCGTTAGCACTGACAATTCAATAGCAATGATAGAATAGTCATCATACAGTTCAATACCTTATAAATGAAAGAACCTGGTACCTACCAAAGTACCTGGAAACTGTAAATAAAACATGGAATATTTAATTAGTCATCAATATTTAGTTTTTCGCCTTCAAAGTAATCCCCACCACTTAGGTCAATGATTTTTCCAGTTCTCGAAACCCTTTTCATAAGCACTTTCTTGGTCTTCAGCAATTTTTTTTCGATCTCTTCGATCGATTGAAAACAGTTTCCATTCCGATGATTGCTGACTTGCTTTTTGTTCTCCATGAATAAGGGATCGGAATTCGCACGATCAAG
Organism: Bactrocera correcta; assembly: GCA_027475135.1. Taxonomy (NCBI): domain Eukaryota; kingdom Metazoa; phylum Arthropoda; class Insecta; order Diptera; family Tephritidae; genus Bactrocera; species Bactrocera correcta. The sequence goes on along the minus strand of CM050323.1, from coordinate 133,310,020 downwards.
CTGGTCCAAAGCGACCTGTTTGTGCTGCTATTTTTGAATAAATTTCAACTTTTCCGGGACGAGTCAAGCAAGAACGCGTTTCATAACCAAAATATCCACCAAAATCATTATAACGGACTCGTGAGAGATGTCGAGCTATCTTGCCAACTCTCTAACACTACCTGATGATTTTCAAGCATCATATCCTTTACTTTATTAATATTTTCTTGAGTGGACGAAGGTCGTCCAAAACAAAGCATATCTCTCGCTCTTTGGGGGGATGGTACTCTATAACTTCGTACTGCGGAGGAATGCTTTCGACGATTCAGTGCGGGTTAAAACGGCACCATGGATAAGCCAGCCGGCGAAAGACCTATGATCGCAAATACCGTTCAATTCATGGGAAACATCGAGTTAGACCGGCATGTGGCATCTCGTGACATTGCGCTGAAGGTGGGAGTTAGTCACCAAACCATTTTAAACCATCTGCAGAAAGCTGGATACACAAAAAAACTTGATGTTTGGGTGTCTCATGAATTTACTCAAAAAAACCTTCTGGAGCGAATCAACGCCTGCGATAGGCTGTTGAAACGAAAGGAAATCGACCCATTTTTGAAGCGGATGGTGACTGGCGGCGAAAAATGGATCACATACGACAATATCAAGCGAAAACGGTCATGGTCGAAGACCGGGGAATCTTCTCCAACAGTGGTCAAGCCGGGAGGGACGGCCAGGTTTTGGTGTGTGCTTGGTGAGATTGGAAGGGAATCATCCACTATAAGCTGCTCCCATATGGCCAGACGCTTAGTTCTAGCATCTACTGCGAACAACTGGACCGCTTGAAGCAGGCGAATGACCAGAAACGTCCAGAATTGGCCAACAGGAAGTGTGTAGTGTTCCACTAGGACAATGCCAGACCACACACTTCGTTGGTGACTCATCAGAAGCTACGGGAGCTCGGATGGGAAGTTTTATCGCATCCACCGTATAGCCCGGACATATTGCCAAGTAATTATCATTTGATCCTGTCCGTGGCGAACGGACTTTTTGGTTAAAAGCTGAAACAAAGGGGGTTGTGAAAAGTGGCTGTCTGAGTTGTTCGCATCGTAGGAGGTGGGATTCTACGAGGGGGAATTATGAAGTTGCCGTCCGATGGAAACAGATTATCGAACGAAACGGCGCATATTTGAACTCCGATCCGATCACTGTAACACTTTTTATAAAGCGTTGAATAAAGAGCAAAAAAAGCGGAAGCCCTAAGTCTATTTTGCCCTTTCTGCAAGTTATAAAATATATTTAATTTACCCTGCTTTAAGTATAAATATTAATACACACAGTGAGCTGCTTTGGTTCACTGAATGAATGCATTTCTGAGACCAACATAATTTCCATACATTATCGTAAGATTCAGTCGGGAACACCTTTAGTTGTTTAGCTAAACTATGAAAGTAAATTGCTTAAGGGTATATTTGCCTGAGTCAATATTTAAAGTTTGGAAGAAGAAAAAAATTATACAACGGCTTAGAAACTATAATGACTGGCAACATGTCTGACTCTTCGGAAAGAATATCGGCTTAGTTTCGCAGAGATCACTTCATGCAAAATATGTAGCAAAGTTCACCAACATAAGCTTAAAACCTATGCCTCAAATGCTTTATCGAGGGTTTTCATATAGAATTTCACTAACCGTTTCAGTGCTAACGAAACAATTTCTACCTTTGGAGAACTTACTTTAAACACGTTTTGGAGGATCTTAAATAACCTCAAATAAAGTGAAACACTAACTTTTCCCACGCTAGACCAAAAATAGCCCTATTTCTATATTCGTTATGCATGTTGCTTACAACTGAATATATTACAGACCGGCGAGATATAACACATTTAAGACTATATTTCTAGACTTGCCTTCGGTAGCTTTACTTTCCAAGACAACAGAAACTCACACGAAAACATATTATATGTAGAGTATATAGACACATATGTATACTTATAAGTATTTCTATCGTTCTCTTAAAGATGCGCTCACTGCTTTGTTACCTGTAGGCTTGCTGTGCCTTTTAATAAATAGAATTAATAAAGCATATTACTCCACACACACATATGTACATATAAAGTGATGACACACATACAAATACACATGCACGTGATAAACGACTAAGCAAAGTACTTTTTGCATATGAAAAAAGTACACGAGGTTTGAATCTCCACATTTATGTCTGACTGAAGTGAATTTTATTAAATAAAGTTGGGAATTTTATTAGATTAAGTGGAGTACAATAAAAAATTCACAGCAGTCGAGTGCATTTCTTTCTTCGAGCACCAGCAGCACACTTTTGTGCGATTAAGCACGCATGCGGGCATGGAGATGTATATAACTGTGGACCTATGTATATATGTATGTATGTGTTTGCATGTGGCATATGAGCTGTAATTTCATAACTCATGGGTACGAAGTAATGTTTATATAATATTTATAATATTACATTACATTAATGCCTCTTGTATGTGAGTGCACGTATTCTAATGTAAAGTGAAACTTTAGCATTATGAAAATATTAAATGCAATTCTGTGGAAATAAAAACGAGGTTTTCCAAGAAACGCAGTTTTTGAAAGAGTTGATTAAATTCAAAGAAATATTTAACATAGAAAAGTTTAAAATAAATTAAATAGTAGAAGTTAATGAGTTTCGAAATTGTATTATTTTAATTTTTTTTTGGTTTTTATGCTTAATAGCCTCAATTTTTATACTCTTACAACATGTTGCTACAGATTATTACAGTCCCATTCGTCTAAGCATTTTTGTATCGCCTAAGAATTATCGAGATAAAAATAATAGGTCAAGTGAAAACTCTCCGGCAAGCCATAGCAGAACACATTTTCTTGTTTTTTGCAAAATTCGTTTCTTTCATTCAACACACTTGTAGTTCCTCTCAAGCGTGATGCACTGTTTATAGCGACCCTCCAACTTTTCAATATCATTTTTGTAGTATGATTAGTCTTTTGCTTCAAAATAGACCTCAGTTTCGGCGATCACTTCTTCATTCGATGACAATTTCTTTCCAGCAAGCATTATTTTCAGATCTGGAGACAGTATGTAGTCGCTGAAATCCAGATCTGAAGCATATGGGGGATGTGAAAGCAATCTGAAGCTCAATTCATGGATTTCTGCCACAGTTCTCGCTCACTTGTGACACTGTACATTGTCTTGCTGTAACAGCATTTTCGTTTTCATCAACTGCGGTCGTTTTTCGGTGATTTTGTTCTTCAAATGATAAACCCTGTTGGTGATCCTTTCTTTTTCAAGGTAGTCAATAAAAGCTATTCCACGCGCATCCCAAAATACAGATGCCATAACCTTGCCAGCCGATCATTGTGTTGTTCCACGCCTTGGGGTGGGTTCATCGTGTATAAGAATATTTTTAAACAGATATGAATTTATCGAATATCCGTCAAATAATTGCCTCTATTCACATTTTGGTAGACCATCAGCAACTACATAGGTTAGTCGCTCCTCCGAAGAAGTAAGAAAACCACATGATATTTTCGAGTATATCTGACATTAGCTAAACTCGACATTCTTTATTCAGATTTTTGCAAGAAAACTTTACTTAAGGGAGGAGCCTGATTTAGAAGCTGAAAACATTCGATATTTTTTTGCTTAAATCTCTTTAAAAATAATCCAAAAATATGTTCACAAAGTTTTAAATAGGAATTTGAAATATTTTCGGAGCTAGAAGGAAAATAGTGACCGAGAGTCTAGCAGTAACATGAGCGATTGGGCAGAAAGCGAAAATTTGACGCGCGATTTCTCGGTTTTTCTTTTCTACGATTTTACTTAATTGGCTAAACTAAACGTCGCATGGAATTGGGGCAAAGTTAGTTAAACTAAAAAAAAACACTAAGAAAAATCAAGTTTGAACACATTTTTAAACAACATAAAGTAAAATGTTTTTGGTTAAAAACCACTTTTTTCAAGTTTTAAAAAATATATAAAATTTTTTGAATATTTTGTTTCAGATAGAAATTGCGACCTGCATCCTGCCCGCCGTCCCACAAAAGCACATGCGAGATGCTTCAGGCAATTGCTTCCTAAAGCCAGAATATCAAAGATTTCTTATAAAAAAAAATTGTGAATTTAAATATATAACTATAAACCCTAGAAATTTCGCTTTAATCACTTATTTTTTTCTCTCCCAAAAAAATCTTCAAAAAATCGATTTTTTGAAGCTTCTAAAACAGGCTACCCCCTTAATACGTCTCAGACCTGAACCACGAGAAAGTATTAAGAATACTCATCAATGTCAGTTACTTCTCTAGGGTTTCTGAATAAGCTGAATTATGGCTTTTGGATTAATTAAAAAATGTATATCTCTTACTAAAAGCTCTTACACATATTCCACATGTATATAATATCAACATATATACCAATTTTCGAAGCACTTTTTCCACTCCGATTGAGACACCTCCAAAACATGGTTTTTGAATGCTTCCACAGCAACTTCTGGCGACGAAAATCGTTGACCACGAATTATTTGCTTGATGTGTGGGAATAAGTTCATTGGGTGCCAAGTCAGGGCTGTATGGCGGATGACCCTTCAATTCGACGTTTTGGCCGGTCAAAAAGGCGCTGGTTTGAGCCGATGTGTGAGAGCTCGCATTGTCATGGTGCACAATGATTCGTCTTCTCTTGTTCGTTTTTCGAATTTCTCCGAAGGCTTCAGGCAAACAAATGGTGGTGTACCACTCAGAATTGATCGTCCTACGTTGCTCAAGCGGAACAGTCGCCACATGACCAGTTTTGCCGAAGAAACAGGCGACCATTTGCTGCGAACTGCTTCTTCCACCAACAACTTTCGTTGGATTTGGCTCGTCTTGGAAGACCCACACAGTCGATTGCTGTTTTGTTTCGGGCTCTTACGCATAGATCGATGATTCGTCACCTGTGACGATCTTATAAACGTCTTTTGAAGCACCGCGATCGTATTTTTTCAGCATTTTTTTACACCAATCCACACGAGCCTTTTTTTGAGCGATTGTCAAATTATGCGGGATCCAACGAGAACAACCCTCTTTTACGGCCAGGTGTTCATGCAATATCGAATGTATGCTGGTGGGAGAAATGTATAGGCATGCCTCTATCTGAAGGTATGTTACATGACGGTCTTGCATTATCAGTTCACGTAAGGCATCGATGTTTTCTGGCACAACGGCTGTTTTTGGACGACCTTCACGGAATTCGTATTTGAGCGAGCATCGGCCACGATTGAATTTGTTGTACCAGTTTTTCACAGTCCTATAAGATGGTGCTTCATATAGTCACATTTTAGTTAATGTTTCTAACTCTAGTGTAAAATCTCACTATTTCCAAATATTCTTTCAGCTTGAAGGCTTTCACTTTCCAGTCAAAGTATTTATTGAGAGAACGCTACGATGAGCGGATATCTTTATGGTTTGGGCTGGTCGACTAAGATCGTGTTATAGCACACCGTTAGACTTTTTCCTGTGGTAATATATACAGTCTACAGTATATGCGGACAATCCCGCTTCGCTTCAAGTCTCGGAGCAAAACATCACGCGTGTCATTGGCCAGTTACCAGTCGAAATGCTCGAATGAGTCATAGACAATTGGACTCAACAAATGGATCAGCTGAGACGTAGCTGTGGCCAACATTTGAAATAGATAACCTTTAGTAAATGGGAAAGAATGTTCTACGAATGATAATAAACATTCTCCCATTAAATTTGTGTCTGTGTTTTTTTTTTTAAAGTAGGTAATATCGAAATGGTTCACTTTTCTTTTTTGGCAGTAGAAACGAGGGTTTCTATGAGAGTGGCATTATGAAATTATCTCCTAATGGCATGAAGTTATTCAACAAAATGGATAGCTGAACGAATGAGAACCATCAGCGCGGTTTTTAGGAACCCTCATCGCTGCTGGAGATTATTGAACAAAGTTTGCTCGAGCGAATAACCGATTTAATAGCCTATCCAATGAGTTGTTACTTTTTAATAAAATCAAATTTTATGTGTTGTTTGTTAAGTGAATTTTTCAAATTGAAAGTGCAAATGCAAGACTGCGACAATATTTCACCGCAACAACGACGCGGCCGGCATGTAATGAAATATGTGGATTTTGATGTTGATGACACCGCTACTGCTGCAGCTACCGTTACCGTTACCATTACCGCCATTGTTTGCGCAGCATAATTGAAAGGTAAACAACACGTTGAAGTGGCGGCAATGCAACTGCAACTTCAACAGCAGACGCAGCTACAATATGTTGTACTCAGTTGAATATATAAATGTGTGTGAGAATATATTACAAAGTACATTTCTATGTACATATATGTGAATATGTATATGTATACAATACTAGCAGCAATCATAGTAAACAGTAGAAAAGCGACAGCTCATACGCCCTGGCTGTTATTATTGCTGCTGCTTTGTTGGTAGCAATACTTACATATAGTATATATGTATATATTTCTGCATTATGTATATATAAATGTACCAGATCTCGCTGCATTGTTGACAGGCTGGTTGACAAACCGCAATATAGCAAACAAACCAGGAGTGATGGATAGTCTATGACAGCGGCATTGCAGCAAAATGCTCAGCAATCTCTGTTTGTTGTTGCTGCTTTGGCTGCTGCAGCAATATGTTATAGTGTATTGTTGTGGCCATGAAATTGTGAAAAACTAAATTATTCATACAGCACTTTCGCTATTTACTTAGATTGTTTGCTTTGCTTGTTGTAGGCAACAGGGTAGCTACTCGCTTTCGTTGTTGTTTGTTGTGAATATTGTTGCCACAAGTAACAGACTCCTAGCATATTGGGAATATGCTGAGCTCATAACCTTTAAATTGTTAAATACTGATACTATACTTATGTCTGTAGCTAAAAGAGCTTTTCAACATAATCTTCCCTCATCAAAAGAGTTAAAGAGTTTAATGTCGCTACATATTTCTGGAAAAGCCCAAAGACAATGTCAGCGACCTTCTTGCATATATTCTTTCCATCTGCATATTATCTGACTATGAATATTAAGGCAGCTTTCTGTAAAATTATGCATTGATTAGATTGATCGATCAATGTCCAGTGCGTTTAACGTAAGTTCTTTCTGACGACATTCTTACCTCATGGCGCTTTAAAGCACAACGGATATTCAAGCCCCTTCGTAACCTGAACGCAATAGCACGGTGTATGACAATCAGGTCAAGAGGGTGTACACCTAACAGAACCTGCAAAGCATCCGTTGACACGGTGCGCCATACAAACAGGCAAGCATCATACAGCACTGTATTGAGAGCAGTTTTTGGGTCGCCAAGACTGTCGCTGCTTCCCACAATACAGCAGCTCCATAAGTGACACAAGCCACAGACAAGCCACGATATCTGGTGCGGCGCAACACAACGTCCCAGCACTCCGAAAAGTGCATATTATTTTATTTTCCTTTACATTCGCCAAGTGCGGAGTGAAACACATTCTTTCACTCATGGTCAGCCCCAAGGATATGACTTGCCCCACATAACTGTTGCTCACCCCGTTCACCCGAACAATCGATGAACGAACCGGAGACAATCTGCCCTTAAGCAGCATTATCACCGTTTTTTCCGCCGATATGCCCACCCCCACACTTAAACCCCAAGAATTTACAATATCTGAGAGATATTCCTCCGCCCGCCCTGGCTTAGACCGCGAGCGGACTTTGACATGATGAAGAAGATCGTCCGCATACGCAAAACAGGTACAGAGTGGCTCGACTTGCCCAAGCAGAGGGTCCATCATTAGGTTCGAAATGTATGAACCGCAGATGGAACCCTGCAAGCAGCCACGGACCACTCCAATCTCCAAATTCCCATTAATTCCGACTAGAGAGGCCTTTCTGTACGAAAAGTAACTCCGCCAAAGAGTAATTTCCAGACAGCAAAGCTTCTCCAGCCGGTGCACCACTCGATCCCAACTTGGGTAGTCAAAGGTCTACTTGAAGTCAACAAATATGTCCATAACATTCTCCCTAATGACATTCTGGACACTCGTGTTAGCTCTTGAAGCCATACCGCCATAACTCTTTCCAGCACTTTTCCAAGTACTGGAAGGAGACTGATGCTCCGATAAGAACGAGGATCCTCCTGATCTTATCAGGGGACTTCAGAAGGGGAACAACCCTAGCACTTTTCCACTCATGTGGAAAGTATCTCTTCAGACGCACATATTATAAATGGCCTCCAGGTATTCCGGAATGAAATTATTTTAGACCTAACCAGGCCAAAGGCGTATTCCAACTCCCCATCACTTAAGGGAACAGGTGCGTCTTGTGCTTGAGGAACATGGACCTTCGATCTGGAAAAGAACGCGAAAAAACAGAACCCTCGCACACTCTCTCCACGACGATAACAGAGCATCACCGACGCGAATAGAGATTACATCCTCCCTCTTGTGACCCAACATATCATATAGACCTGATAGTTCTCACTCTGGTAAAAATCCTCGAAATGTTGTGTAATGTTGGAAATAATTCTCTTAGAGAAAGAGGTAGTGTCTTATTACTTTTTCGTGATCCAAATAAAAATTTCTTCGCGGGAGGTCCGTTTTTTAACACCACAAATGGTATACAAATATGGTATATATAACGTTTCACTGTCATCACAAGCTCCTCAGCATTTTTCTACATCACCGCTGTCGATGCGTTCCAGTGCTCTCTTATTTGCCGCTCTAATCGCTTTTTAGCTGCAAGCTTCAAGTTTGCACATTAAAGTTTATGCCTTCGAGACACTTTTTTCTTCCTGTCCGTCGATTTGCAAACATCATCATTCTCAAAGTATACACATGAAATTTGTATGTGTGTAAACGCTTTCTTTGCCAACATTTATAACCTCGTTGCATAGCCACCCACTTGACACAATGGCACATAAATGCAGTGCAAATCCAGAAAAGTCAATAAACTAACGCCAACATCACACAAACAAAAAGCAATAACAACATTAAAAGACAAACAACAACAGCGCAGGATAAAAAGGTGGCGCAACAAAAAGTCGAACCTGAGCTGTGCAAATGTCCTTTGCATGTCATATTCGATTTTATGCTAACAAAGGCACGGCGCGAACGCATAAACGCTACAAGATTATGAGGCGCCAGCGGCAAGGCAAAGGCAAGGCGTCGCACTTAACAACATGCATCGCATTCATCCGTCACATACATACACACATACACTTCACTACTCTCCTTACATCACCGCTTGCTTCTCTGCCTTTTAACCCGTTTTCCTTAAAATCCAGCACTTTGCTGACTTTTTTCCTATCACTCTTCCATTTTTATTTATTATCGTGCTTCATTCTTCCAGCTTTTCTCCTATTATCCCGCAGCAACACTACTCACTCTTGCTTTATCGCCTTTCACACTGTGCCATTGTGATTATAATTTGTTGTGATTTTTTCGCCCTCACAGCTATGCGCAACAGTCAGTTGTTGTTCTGTGTACATTTTTTTTTTCAACTCGTATCTCCTCTGTGCTTTTGAGGTTATGTACGGTCGTCTGCTTGCTCTTCGTTTAGGCATCTACATAAATCCATAAACATCACTTAGCACTTCTCGAATCGTTTATGACATACTTTCTAATCAATATTGTCGAAGCTTTGTGGATAGTTTGCGCCTTTAAAGGGATGCTATATATATAAGGTGGTGTTTTAGGTGTTTCGAGGATTTTTAAGGCATTTTTTGTTCATGTTCAAACTGTTCTTTAGAACAGGTACTTATAATATCCTCAGGATTATTTTAAATTGGAAATCAGTGGTATAAATCGCAGTTCGCTTATGGAGCTTGAATGAGAACACTTCCTAAAAATATCGAGCATATCAAAGTCCAGCATTTTCGTGGTCATCCAGTATCCGAAAAAGTGGTTTGTTTACCTTTTGCCTTAACTATGGCCTTGAGACGGTCAAAAAACGAATCGCAAGCTGCCCGAATGTGGGCCTGTATTTTAGCTCACTCACTTACAATGGTTTTCTTCAGCATCTCGAGACTGGTGTAATTTTTACTTCGGACCTTGTTCTCCAAAATGGTCCAAAGAGAATAATACATTGGATTCGCATCTGGTGGATTCGAGAGCCATTGTGTGGTCGTAATGAAGTTCGGAACGTTGTTTTTTAGCCATTCTTGGTTCACACGCGCTTTGTGAGACGGAGCCGAGTCTTGTTGAAACGTCAAGGTTTGCGACCGAAATGTTTGTTTGCCCATGGCTTCAAAGCAGTCTCCAGAACACTTTCCTGATTATATGTCGCATTTACTTTCACGCCAGGCTCGATGAAAATAATTGGAGAGCGCCCATCTGCGGTGACAGCGGCCCAAACCATTATTTGTGGCGGCTGATGTCTCCTGGTCAAAGGATGACTTAGATTCTCGTATGAACGGTCCGTCAAGTAAACCCTATCGTTTTGAGAGTTTACGAATTGTTCAATTGGAAAAAAATTTTCGTCAGAAAACACAATGTTCGGAATTTGACCGCTTTCGGCCAAACAAATAGTTAACTGAATAAAATCAAATAATTTTTTGATTATTTTCAACTTTATTCTAGCCTAGATTTCAGGGGATAAGTCGGATCCTTGCTTTTGTAGCTGTCGTAATCAGCCTCTCTCCTTTCTCTCTTATATAACAGTTATTTACCTAAGGTATAGACAAATCTTTTGCTCTTATACCACTCTTTTGGTTTGGTTGCCATCCAAGGGTTTCAAATATTTCGTTTTTTGTAGTGAAGCCTTCCTCCTCCTTATATTGAATCTTGACCACCTGTTCTACAATATGAAAAAGCAGGGCAGACATTTTATTATTTATACTAAACTACAGTGTTAAATAGCAGAAAAAATTTTTAAACAAATTTTGCATGCCAGGTAATGGAAATTTGACCCTGGAGGATTCATTAATTCATAAAACTCTACCCTTCTAAATCTACAGTAACCATATCTCCCAAATGTACGTACGAGTAGGTATTGAGGTCTACAACATTTTACTGATTATGTACGTTTTACCCTTGCATAACTTCGTTCTGAATACTATAACAAGTTAAAATTGTTCATATAAAGAAACAAATCCAACAAAAACAAACAATATTAAAACTACATATGTATGTCCTACATACAATTAATCCTCGCATGACACAAATCAACTCTTTGCATGGCCCGTCAAACGCCTTGATTAGTACCTCTTTTCTTATGATCCAACCACATCGAAATAGTCCGCTTCCTGGAGCTACTGTTAAGACATTTTGGTGACATTTGATTTTGCTCCCTAATAGGGGAAACCAAGTACCTGTTCCTACAACAATTACGAGGCATCAGCTGTCTTTTATATTTTTCTTATTCTTAAAGCTTTGTTTGGGTTAAAAAGGGTTATTACACCCGTCAATTCTTTAGATAGATTAGATAAGTAAATAGTCCATCCTTGGTTAGAATTCAACACTTAGACCTGGCAGTTTAATTAATTTGTAAACCGCATATTTGACGCTATGGCGTAGTCCCCAATACGTTAGTTAAAGTTAACAATGTCCCACCGATTCAGCTTGAGTTTGATCAGATGTAGATTGTTCGCATGTATTGTGAGTCAAAGATCGTTTTATGCTTCTAAATACTACTTATATGTAGAACAATCACTGCCACATTTTAAACTATCATTATATTTGGATTTAAGGAACTTTTTTACTAAGAGAGTGGCGAATATTGTGGTAGTATTTGCAATCCTGTCTACAACTTTTGTACCGATATCGAAAAGTTGTTACAGTAGATTTCGACCACTGGTAGGCTACGGAAAACGTTCTGTAGTAGTTAGTTCCGCTATGAAAAGATTTATCCTGAAATCCATTAGTCATTGTGATATCACCGGAGCTATAGTATCCTCCCTCAATATACTCTTCTCTGAACCACCACGTTGTTAATGAAGATCATCAGTACGAAAATGAATTTATGCATATTTGCTTGCTTGTCTGTTGGGCAAGTCAGGGATTGATTCCACCTAAGCTCAGCTGTGTTTATAACATATTTGTCGACTTAATATCTATAAGCAGGCGGAAGCATATAAATTCCCTCTTTTCCGGAGTCTAATTGTAGGGTGCTGCCTGTTCTGGCTAGTTCGTCTGCTTCAGAGTTCGCTGGAACCTATTTCAGGTTTAACGTGAAATAGGATATTAGATACATTAAAAACTCAAGGCATTATTTTACTAACTTAGACGAAAGCCTAAAAGACTTTAGTGATCTCAAAGCCGCCTGGCTATCTGTATATATAGTATAAATATAGTATATTCTTTGTTCTGAGCACACTCCTTGTCAAAACAATAATACTTTCTTTGGTTGTTGTGATATAATAATCCCTACGTCTATGCCTACCTCTCCTCCTTCCCGCAATTCTCTGGAAAGGAAGCCACCGAATTTAGGTTTTAATTTCAAAAAGGGAGGGTAGAAGGAAGTGTAGAAACTAATATGAATCGATCGCTCATGTCATTATATGTGTTATATAAAATATACTCCAGATACATACATATGTGACATAAAATGTTTTTTATAAAATTTCAAAAAGATATCAGAGAGATAAGTTCTATAACCTATAATTCGGTTAAGTGGGGAAAATTTACGCTTACAACAAAAAAAAAATATTTCGTAGTGGAAGCATTTCCAGTTCAGTGGTATGTTCTTGCGACAGCGCCGCTATTGTCAATTACGTATACGCCATATTCCTCTCTTATGTCCTTCCCCCAAGCTATTTTTTCATAAGTTTATATTGCTGTAATATTTACAGTTAAAATTTGCTTCCAGAAACTCCACAGTGGCAGCCTGGAGCAGCAATTATCCTTTAATTTCGCATGGAGTTATAGCTGCTCCAGCTAAAAAGTACTTTTTCCTATCATTACTTCAATAGCTTCCACTTTTCATCATCCTTACCGCAACTACGACTTAATTCCAACTCATACGCATACTTACTTTCGCACACATACACACACACGCACGATTCGCATTCAGTAGCGTTCAACAGCTCAGCTTTGCTTCACCTCAATCGCAGTCAATACCGGATTTTTTCCACGCAATGAACTCGACGCGGTATTAGAATATTTTAAGAAACCCCTGAGAGTATGCTTATGAAAATGTAAGTGGAGCGAAAGAGTCATACACGCAAACACACACGCATACACGCACACACGCACACACGATATTTACAAAAACACAAAAATGAAATTCAACTATAGCTGCGGCAATTGCAAAGACGCAAAACGCGGCTCAACTAACCTATATTTGTTGGTTGTAGCATAGCATATATCATATTTTAAATGTTAGACTTGTGGAAATATGTGAATAATATGTGTGTGTGTGTGTGCGTGGTTGGCGCATTTAAGTGTTTGTGTATGCGTGCAAATAAGCATGTGTGCCCCAATTCTTCCAGTAAATATAAAATGTAAGCTGTCAGCGGCACTCACATCTGCTTATGTATTAGGTATGCATATATTAGGGTGGTACTTATTTGTGTAAATTTTTAGAGAATATTATTAAATTGGAAGAGCCAAGTCGATAGTGTACTGCTATATAAGTAAGTATATGATAATTAAATATGGATACTAAAATTTAATTTTTTATAATATATCTTTATTAGGGTGGCGCCAAATTAAGGAAAAATTTTAACAAACAATTTCAAAAGCTCACAAATCATTTGGTTTGTATACTGCTATATAAGTATTTGATAAACATGGTTCCCAAAATATGTTTTCTAATTACGTATATTAGGGTAGCTCTTAAATTTTCGAAAAAATAATTAAATTGTTTCGCAAAATCGTTTTAAAAGTATACTATATCAGTATTTGATAAAAGTGTATTCTATAAAATGTGTTTTCTCACCATGTAGGTGGGTTAGGGTGGTTCCTAAATTTACTAGAAATAAATTAAATTGTTTAAAAAGTTCAACAATCATGTTAATGGTATACACCATATAAGTTTTTGATAAATATGGATTTCAAAATACCTTTTTCAAACTATGTATATTAGGGTGGTTCCAAAATTGAATGAAAAATAGTATAAACAATTTCAAAAAATGCAAACACCAAATGGATAGTTTACTACTATACTCGTATAAGTATAGTAAAAATAAATCTTGGTACCAAAACCTGTTTACTAATTATTTATTAGGGTAGTGCAAAAACTTTTGCAAAATGTGCGATAATCAACTGACATCGATTTTAATGTTTAAAGGCAATTATGCAATATAAAAATATATAAATCAATCCATGTTTTTTCCAAAAAATCATATTAGGGTGGTTCTTCAATGTGCGAAAAAATATACAATAAATTTTCAAAATTACCAATGTGCTTGTGCTAATGCATATGAGCTACTTTTTGATATATAAAAATTGGACCTGAAGCTTTTGCTTAACTATTTAAATACATTAGGGTCGTTATAAATATATAAAAACAAATTTACAAAATCAACAGTCACTGGGATTATCGATACCAATGCAAACAAGTTAGTTAATTGTACACAAAGTTTATTTACCGTTACCGTTTTTCTAACTATTCTCATTAGGGTGGATAATAATTGTAAAAAAAAACTTCTCAAAAGCTTTCATGGTGTCAATAATTGCTGATATAATGTATGTAAATAAACACGATATAAATTAGTGTGGATACATTTCTTTTTAATCTAAGTCGGGTAACGAGAAATAACACACACCCTAACCCAAGCCAATCGAAAAAAAAATTTGTATATTTGATAGATATGCCTACAGCAGCAACTTTATACCATGTAATTTTTAAAAGTAATGTAATTTAATTCAATAAGAACCACCCTAATGCATATGAAATATCTTTATTCGCTTTGCTCATCACACACACGCTGCCAAATCAGTCTCAGCAGTAACACTGGAGTCAAACGCGCAAACTAACTGACAGACAGACCGACAGACAGTGCAAGACTTCCAGCTGCGACTGCGACTGCACAGCTGCTGCCTTGCAATCGTTTGACTGAACAGCGGCCACCGACAAGCCATGGGCGAGGGCACGACTGACAGAGGGCGGTGCGCTGAGCATTTATGCGTCGCGGCATATTTGCTCCACATCTTACAGCTTAGCGCCGACAACGCGGAATAAAATGTGGAGCAACAGTTATGCTTGGCGAAATGGTAAACACACACACACACACTCACATACGCAGTCATACTTCAAAATCCATACACCCATACTTCATGCGATGATTTTAGGATTTTCCCCATCCGTTCTATTTTCTTTCAAAAACTCATTCAACTCACTCGAGCACTTTCATACGTTCGTTGGCTTACAGTTATGTTGTTTTCTCTTACTTTTTTCATTTCTTCTTTCGTTTTTCATTTCTTGTCGACATGTTTGTCTGCATTTTAAGCGGATTAAATTGTTCTATACTCACTTATATTGTCTCAAACGTATTAATATATATAAAATGGTGTGTGTATGTATGCATATATGTATGTATGTGTGCCTGCCGGTATGTGGCATGTTTACAAATAAGTCTGTGCTTAACTCTCTTGTCTTTATTTGGCATCTTAATTCTGTTTTGTCTCTTCCACCCAATTTTATTTTACTTATTATTATTATTTTTGTTTTTGTGTTTTTCTTTCTTTGTTTTGAAGTGGCACAGCGCTGAGACAAAAGCATAGAATTTATTTTAAAATAATATCCGCTCAAAAACAAAGAATTGATTTAATATTTTGTAGCTTTCACTGCGCCGCTTTTGTGGACCGCCAACAGCGCTCAGCCAGCGCCATACTTCAAAGTGTTTTTCATGCCATCTTTCTCGTAGCACCACAGCATTTGCCTCGTCTCATTGTTTTTGTTCAATTTCACAGTAAGCAGTCATCATATTTTGTGTATTCAAAGACAGCGTATATTTGTTGTTACTAATTATACGTTTAAGCGCCTGAAAATATGCTTTAATAACTTTTCAAGCGATTTTGTTCAACTAATTGGTCTAACGGCGTATTCAACTTTGGTTTTCAACCTTTAAATAGCTTTGTAGCAGGATAAAATCTGAGCTTATTAAATTTTGAAAGGACATAAAAGGAAGCAGTTATAATGCGCAAACCAAAGCAGCTACCAACTGGGCTATGTTAAAGCTTTTCATAATATTCGGTAGCTATGAAAATATTACCAATTAATTAAACTGTGTGAATATTATTCTAAATCTGCTCTTATATTTCATAAATTTCAAACAATGAAGAATATCACATTAAGTTGCTTTTCTTACAAATTAAGCATCATTGCTTAATCTGATACTTTTTAAAAAGACATAACTGCTACATAGTAAGTCAATGGACAATTGTTTAAGCAACACTTGAACAAAATAATTTTAAACAATGTATTGCTCATCTGAAGCTTTTAAGGAGTTACATGGGTTTCCTCGGGTAAAAAAAGCATATTTTCAAAAATTTTCTTTTTCATAAAAAAAATAAAATATTTTATAAGAACTTTTTATTTTTAGAAACTTACGCTATTAAAAAAGAAATTCTGAAATTTTGCCAATCGACTTGAAAAGACATTTTCGAGAAAAAGGCGTTTAAAAAAGGCGCACTTAGCCTAAGTAACCTCGAGCGCACAAGTTCTCAAGAATGTATCTCCGAAACTATTACTCGGATCAACTTTGTAAAATTTAATAAGACAACAAAAAAAATTGATTTTTTTTAAATCCGTAAATCTATGTAAACCTCTAAATTTTCCCTTCTTTCTGGCAATTTGCGGATCTCATTCCAAAGAAATGGCCCGACCTTGCAGCTAAGAATGAATCAAGACACTGATGGGGTATTATAATGTGAACCTTAATCAAGTGAGAGTATTCTGCAATTAGGTCTAGGCTAAAACAGAGATGAGACAAAACTTCCACCTCAAGGTTTTAAAAATCGGTTTCAGTCTGTCTAGCAATATGAAGCTGAGCATCATCATGATTAAAAATATTGCTTTGCGTCCCGTCGTAATTTCCATGCATTTTTCGGCAATAAAGTTCCACATTAATGGTTTCACTCGGCTTTAGAAGCTGACAATAACATACAACACGCCCAAATGCACGGCATGGCGTCATGAATATTCGACTTCTTTGTTGATTTGGCTGGTTGGCGAGGTTTCACATTTGATTTTTTGATCTTGAGTCATCATAATAGAATAATTCTTTATCACCAGTCATAATGTGCAGCAACAAAGACTTATTTTTCTATCGTTAGAGCAGCATTTCTGACATACAAAATCGTCATTAAATTTTATATGATAACCAATTTTCTTGCTTTAGATTGTGCCCGTCAGTTTTGAAATGTTTCGAAAGAGTTGCTTGAATGACTCCCAAAGTTGTGCGAGCTTTTCTCGTATTTGGCAACAATTTTTATCAAGAAAATATTCCAGTTCCTCATCTTCAAACTGTTTTGAGCAGCCAGGACGTTCCTTGTCTTCCACGCCAAAATCACCTCTTTGAATATGACAGAAATAGTATGTACGCTAGTACGTTATTTTTGACACATTCACTCAGCTAGAGCATCCCATAAACTGCCGTGAAAATACGATGTCTTTCAGCTGAGGACGGTGGTGAGAGGAATCTGCTCAAAAGCAATTTTTCATGCACATAAATATAAATACATACATATGTACTAAATACAGGTATTTGAGTAAGTGAAAAGATGATTGTTGTTTTTGCTTCAAACAAATGACTACTGAAAAATCACCCTATACATAGGCCCAATAAAATATCAAAAAATTTTATGCACAGCTGCTTTTCTCCATATATTTATAAAATAATGAAGAAAACTATTTTTTTGAACTCATAAGAACTTTTCCAACAGTTTAGGGTAGTGTTAACCACAATACTTATCCTTTTTCTAATTTTGAGCTTACATCTTTTTATGAAGTACTATACACGGGGTCCAGGAAATATATTTTTCACTTCTCTTAAGCGAGCACAGAGACTTTTATTCTTAGTCGATGCATAGGTTTAGGTACTCTGATATTGATGACGATAGCATTGAATAAAGAATACATGATAACTGAGGCTAATAGTGGATAAGAAATTTCCCTGGAAATAGATAAATTTTAAGCATCTAGAACAGAGTATGTAGATGGCAAATGATGTATTAGCATATGCTGAGCTCACATGTCGACTGTTATTCTCTCACAATTTAATTAGACTCTTACAGCTACAACAACCTCTCGATCGATCATCGACCCATGTTTTGGCTAAGCCCAGTTTACCAAGAACTTTTTTGAGTTCGTTTTATTATTATGAAATTAAAATATATTGAATTCGAAAAAATCATATCTCCTCTCTGTTGCAACTTAAGAGTAAACTCTTTTTACAATTCAGCATACCATCTCAACAAGTTTGACTGACAAAACATGGAACTACCATACGTTTTTAAGCATTTTTATACAAATATTTCAAATTAAGGCCAAGAGCCAATCGAAGCATGTCAACCACTAATTTTTATTAACTTTTTATAAGTTTCGGCTGGCATGGTCTTCAGTGCTTCAGCGAATCCATATATTTTCCAAAAATTTGTGAGGTCCCCTGCTTTTCTCACGAATGCCAAAAAGGCGATTTATTTGCACTACTCTCATAACTTTTTCGATGTTATTATTGTTAAAAGTGATGGATAGACAACTCACATGAGGCAAGATTTTGCTGAATTCACGTCCTTCACTTAATGCTTTTTGCCACTCAAGTATATGTATTTGTTATAAAATAGACTCGCCAAAACAATTCTGTAACATTTTCAACAATTGAAGTGCCCTTGATTCCATTAAAACACTCAAAATTTCAAGCAAAATCTTTATTTAATGTTTTTCTATGGTAAAGATCATCAGACAAGCTTTTCCCTTCGGAAGCAAATAGTCACCAAACAAAAAAAAATTTTACAATCTGGTGTGAACTTATTTCAAATGAACCAGAATCTTCTTCGATTTAAATTTGATAAATTTAAGTTGCTTGCTTTCTAGCCGTTTACTGAGATGATACAGTTTTAAATAGGTAAAGCAGAATGTATGTGGGGTATTCCATACCAAATTGGCCACTTTTGAACCCGACCCTGAAACTTATCCATCCTTTTCTACCCTTTGAAAATCAGTTTTGAGAATTTTTTCAAAATAATTTTTTCAAAATATTTTGTCCAACTTCAAAAACGTTATGAATTTTGCTATTTTTTGCTAAAAAAAATGGCTTTTTTGTTTTCAAATAGCCATAACTATTTTAGAAATTGAATAAATTGACTTTTGAGGACCTTTTTTTTAATTTTTGTTTTTGAATGAACTTTTCGAAAAAATACACGAAAAAAATTGAACACGATCAACTATATAAAATAATCGGGTTTTAAAGTAAATTCGTAATTTTTTTTTTTTTGTTTTTAAGTTCGTCATGTTTTTTTTTTTTTTCCTTAAAACAAACTTCAATTAATTTGACAACTATCCCTGCTAATTCCGGAGTGGGCCGATTTTTTTTTATTTATTAAAAAAAAAAAAATTAAGAAATCATTTACTAACTAGTCTCTATTTTCTATTTTCTGCCAGCAACTTTGAATGAAGATCTCCTTCATTACTTAAGAGTTTAGATCGCTTCTCCAACCGAGAATATGCGATTGTTTCACAAGACCCTAGTATATACATAAGTATGTATATAATATTCTAAAAACGAAAAATGGAACTTAACGTCAAATTTAAACCATTTATGCTGTTTATACACCGGAATAAACCTTTATTTTGACACTCGCTGCCTGTTTAAAGCAAAAGTATCAACAAAGAAAGTAAAAAAGCTTAAATTTAAATTATGGCGCATACATACATGGATTGCTACATTTGTTGCAATATTTTACTCGCGCATTAAAACACAAAATTTGACATCTTAAGCAGCTGTGCGTAAAACAAACGAGCTATGTCTGCCATCTGAACCCTTTAAGTGCGCGAAATGTATAAAAGAATTGATACTTAGCGCCGAAACGTAAAGGGTAAAGAAGCCATTGATGCCAAATGGCGCCACAAAATTTTCAATAACGTCAGGATGCGGGCACAAAGCAGCCACCAATGCCAATGAAACGAGCACCTCGTTGGCTTGCCACACGCGCACAGTCACACACATACACCAACGCGCATGGAGAATCAATAAAAACATGCACCAATACTCACACACATATACACACCTACATTTCCAATATGAAAACCCTAAGCATACAAACTGAAAATTTTAATTAAAAAATCCCGCCAGCATTTAACTGACGACAGCAGCTACTCGTATTGTAAATTTTTCGTTTATTATTTTCACGTATTTCTTTTTTATTTGCACGCGTAGGTGCTGTATGCTTACAAAATAGCAGAAGTGGAAGATGAAAAGTAGCTTGAAATTAAAACAATGCCAACAAAGCCAACAATAACAATAAGAGCTTACTTACCGCCATGTGTAAGTGGCAAGGAAATTGTTAGCAGGAAATTTTGGCCTTCTAAGCCGCCTCTAGGAAGTTGCTGGTTAAAGTCTCGGGAAAGCATTAAAGTTAGTCGGGGAGTGGCTGCGGCAGGACTGAACGGAAAATATTAAACAATTAAAGGGTAAATGATGACTCTACGAAGCACAATGTGCGCAGAGAGTTCGTAGATGTGCTGGAGATGACGTTAAAGTGCAAAAAAGTTGGCTTCTGTGCGCAAAAATTAAAAAGTATTTATTTAAGCGGTTTATTAATTTTTTGTCGTTAGAAAAGCTCTTTAGTAAAAAAATGGGTTAAATATTGTGACAATGTAAACGTCTTTGATTTTGAAATAATTTTATGCAGACAAATCTGCCTAACGGTCAGACATCTTTCTTCGCTGGTTCTCCTAGAAATCGGCTGCGGAATCTAGGGAAAGTATAACTTTTCAAAACGGAATCTTAAATTATTCTGTATATCGTCACCTGAACATCACTTTTCATAGTTGAGAAGCGAAGCGATATAACAGAAACCTCGCATATTAAAACAAAAATTTGATTTTTGGTTATATAATGGTTATCTATTGGTTATATATGAGTTATATCTGACAGTGGAAGCTGAAAATTGCGTGCTATCATATGATATCATATGATATATTTTGACATGTTGCGATTAATGATCTGAATTTAATGTGATATTATGATAACTTATGCTATTCTTATTGTGAAACAATAAAAAACGTTAACTTCGGCTGCACCGAAGCTAATATACCCTTCACAGGTGCATTTTATTTTGTAAATATGTGTTCAGTTTGTATGGCAGCTATATGCTATAGTCAATCGATCTGAACAATTTCTTCCTATAATTCTATAATAACTCACACCAAATTTCGTGAAGATACAAATATCGGTAAATGAGGAAGTTTCCATGCAAGCATTTGATTCCAATCATTCAGTTTGTATGGCAGCTATATGCTATAGTCAACCGATCTGAACATTTTCTTTGGAGATTACATAATTATCTTAGAAAATAACCTGTGCCAACTTTTGTAAAGATAACACGTCAAGTGCGAAAGTTTTCCATACAAGTGCTTGATACCGATCGTTCAGTTTGTATGGCAGCTATGTGTTATAGTGGCCCGATATGGGCAGTTCCGACAAATGAGCTGCTGCTTGAAGAGAAAATGACCGTTTCAAAATTTTAAAACGATATCTTAAAAACTGAGGGTCTAGTTTGTACATTACATGATTATTATTGTATTATGATGTGATGACACATATGATATGATTTAATGTTATAGAATTAGGGACCGTTTCCTGGACTATGATGTGATTGTCGTTTAATAATACGAATGGTGTAATTTTGTCGTGTTTTGATATACAAATTATGCTTTGATTTTTTTTATGATGAGTTCGAGGTATGATTTTAAGAAAATTTATGTGATGTCATAATATATGACATGATTTGATGATATATTGTGATGTGGTTGTGATTGAATAAATGATTGATATGATCTTCCGTGTAAGCCAAATGATGAAATTGTGATAAAACCATATCATATGTTTTTATGATTTGATGATATAGAAGTAGAGACCCTATGCGGGACTAATATGATGTGTATGTAGTCTAATGTTTGATATAATTTAACATGATCTGATATGATAAATTATGATCTAAATATGATGTTATACAAATGGAACATGATGGCATGTTAAGGATGTGTGGGATAGGAAGTGATGTATTAATGTTTGGGATATGATTTAAAGAGATAATATGTCCGACCTCATGGTCTAAAATAAATGCATATAAAATATTATTTGATACTTGTATTATAATATATAGAGATATCATATGATAGTTTTTTTTATATTGTTGTGCGATGTGATTTCATTTAAATG
This sequence comes from Bactrocera correcta, assembly GCA_027475135.1. Lineage (NCBI taxonomy): Eukaryota > Metazoa > Arthropoda > Insecta > Diptera > Tephritidae > Bactrocera > Bactrocera correcta. Next base: position 133,287,720 of record CM050323.1, on the reverse strand, counting down.
GTGTGATATGTATATTATGATTTCGATTTAATATGATTTGATATTATTTATTAAGGGGTTAGGGGTAGTTAGAATTTTAAAAAAATTATTTTTGTTTTTGCATTTTTGTTAAATGTAATATCTCAAAAATATTCCCTGAAAAATTCACGTTGATCCGATAATTAGTTTTTGAGTTATTCGAGAAATAAGAAAGAGAGATCAGGCGCTTCAAAGCGCTAGTGTGAAACTTTAAATTTAGAAAAAAATTTCCTGAGGCCGCCATTTTGTTAATTTTGAAAACAAAATAAAATCCTTCCATCAGACCCGGGATTATCTATATATTTATAAAACTTATTTCTTTTGTCCGATTATTTTTAAATGAATCTCCAAGGAGATTGCGCTTGTCACCGCAAGTACCTTTTTTGGAACAGGGTGACCACAAACAACTATAACTTTGGAAATAATTTTTTTTTTTTGAAATTTTCGTGGCTTCAAGTCAACACATCCTATAAAAATGCCATATTACTACTTTTGTAAAATAACATGATTTAGTAGCAAAAAAAAAAAAATACTGAAAACTCTCATTTTTTTGTGCCTCTGACTACCCTAACCCCTTAATATATGCTCTGAATATGGGGTGTAATTTAATGTTATGTATGAGATATGATAGGATGTATTGTAATAAATACTGAGATATTACTTGAAAAAATAGCGTGTGTTTTTTTTTTACTCATATGATGTTATATAAGGTTAAGTGATTTATATACTGTGAGGTGTGTTGTCATGTGACAAATTATTCTCTAAGCAAAAGTGATTACATATCATATGGTGTGATAAAATAGTAAGATATGTCTAACTTGACGCGCATGTGATATTGTATTATGATATGCGACATTTGAATTGATGTTATAAAATACTATGTGAGCTGAGATGTGATCTAATGGTATTTTTGATATGATGTGATATACATAATGCATGAAAATGTGCACGTGATGTGATATAATTTGCTAAACGAGGTTATACAATGCGACAGAATGGGATGTATAATCTTATGTGATGAAATAACCCAAAGTGGTGATGAGAAATGTCGTGACTAAATACGATATGATGTAAGACAAGGAAATGCATTTAAATACTTATTACGTGATGTGAGGGATCATAAAGGTATATAATGTCATATATGGCAATGTTATACTAATATAAGAATGATGGGAATAATAAAGTGATGTGATCTTAAAAGATTTCAGATTTATATATATTATAAGAAGATATGACTTGATTTAATGAAAACTGATGTCATTGGATATTTTTCTTTACTTAATTGATTTGATGTGGAACCGGTCTGTGATATTTGATGCTATGTACTAACTTTTCGTTAAATATTCCTAATTTTTGGAGAGAAAATGTCCTGGAACCCTTTATCAGATCATTGCAGACAGGATACATAATACTATTATTAAGAAAATTATCAGATATTTTGATAGAAATAAGATCAAAACGAGTCCTTATCAAGCTAAATACAGCACTACTGGCAACTTCAAGTCATTCCTATAGATAAAAAATTGAAAAAATTGTTTAAGATACACAAATATGTAAAGGATGTATTTTCAGAGATAAGGAAATTTAATTATACCACAGAAAAGTCGCCAAAAGTTAGTTTCAATAAAGCAATGATTTCACGCTCTAATTGACTTGGTACGCTACTCTGATGGAACTGTGGCGCCTACTTTTTCAATTTCCATGGCTTTACGTGTCGCTTCTATGTGAGCATTGTATGAAAGTTACCCTAAGTACCATATACTCTTTGTCAAACTTTGACCGCTGGATTGACAACCATCCTATAGGAAATAATATAAATTCGAAAAATTACAAAATGTATATTGACCATATATTAACATTTTACTATACCTTGTCAGCTAATTTGACAATCAGCCCTACAGAAAATTCCATGACTCTTAAACGTCCTCAATAAAACTTATAAAAATTTGGCTTATATTCCACTACCTTGCTAGAACCATTTACCACATATATGATAGATAGCTTTTAATGGAGCGGAAAAACTCTCTGTGTCACTGCAAATAACTTAACTGCAGGCTTTTATATTTTCCATAACCAGAGTCTAAGGTTTCTAGTCAACGCCTCGAAACAAACCTTGCATGATAATTACACAAACTCTACTGGTCCTTAATGTCAATTTCTTGTCATACTTTGACAACTGACTTGACAGCTATCCATCTAAGAAATTTTAACAATTACAAAATGTTTATTTATCATAAATATCAACATTTTGTCATTGCTTGACTAGGAAATTCAATGAATCTGAAAGTGCTTATGGAGCCTATAAAAACTGGGTTCGTCTACAACAAATACTTCCATGATAAAATCATCCACCACATATTAATACTATACAACAACTTACCTGTAGTAGTTTCCATTTTCGATATCCAGAATGTAGGATTTTTAGACATCACTTCGAAGTGATTTAAGTACCCAACTCTACTGATCACAACTGGCATTTTTTTTTTCATATCTTGACTGCTACTTCCACATTCATTCCTTAAGAAAATTCTTTGATTCTAAAAAGTTCTCATTAAACAATATAGAAATTTGATTTACATATCACTAGATAGATATTAATAGAGGCAAAAAATTGTTTTTCCACAACCGGAGTCATAAATATAGACACATAAGGTCGACCAATCCTTTATGTCAAATTGACAGCTATCGCTCTAAAAAATTCACAAAATTACAAAAAGGATTCTGACTGTAAATGTCAACATTTTCTCATTCTCTCTTCTCCTTCTCTTCCTAGAGCGATGTCAAGAAATATTTATTACTCTACAAAGTTCTCATTAAACTCTATGGAAACTTAGCTTACCGTCGAGCAATTTCGAACATTTAGAGAATATTTCTCTTTAGCTCAATCTTCATACATTATCTTCTTACTTGTATTTAAATTCACTATATTTCGTTGAATTTGAGCGAAAGTATTGAAACACACTTATTTTACCTAAGCCATGCTACGTATACTTAAATCCCTCGACGAACACTCTCGAATTTATACAGCGATTTAAGAACACGAAAGCATATAGTTCGACTTTTTATGTTTCCCCAATTCTTTTGACAAATTTATTGCTTGCATGCAAAATTTCACCGCATGTGAGCAAATAACATTTTCTAATTAAATGCGATTTTTTTTCTTTTGTTTTTGCAAACTCATGTTTTTCTTTTACAAAATGCCACTCGCTATACTCTCATTTTCACGTAGCCTACTTTGCGGCGTAGCATTCCGTGTAGCGGTAATCTTTGTGCTGACACACTTCCGCGCTTCGCAAATAAATAGTTCACCTTTTACCACACAACGACGGCACACCAACACACACAAGCACACAACAGAGCATAATTTCAGGATAAAACTACTTACTCTACACTAATACACACACACAAATACAACTTTAGACGCAATAAAAAAACCAACAAATATAAGGGCCAACATACTTGAAGGCTGTTGCAGTCACATTTAGTAATAATTTATGCCAGCTGTTAAAGCCTACAAATGTGCTGCGGGCATGAAAAGGCTGCCATCGCCTCAGGCGACATGAGAGAAAGCACAGAGGAGGAGCGAGCGAAAATAAGCATGAAATAAATTATAGAAATAACTTATACATGCAAATAGTAGTATGTTAATTTTATTTAGAAATCATTAAATATGCATTATAAGCGGTAATGGCGGAATAATGCATGTGCACATACGATTCCTTCTCCAATTATGTATAGTTTTAGGCGCAATGCCGTAAGGCGTCGCAGCTGCTGCTGTTTTCCGCGAAATTCGCCATTCTTTAGCGCTTTTTATGCTACTGCATGCAGTTAGTTCTAAAAATGCACATTTATTCAAAACGAAAAAGTATAAAAAAAATTAACTGCTGGCACCCTAAAGCTATGCAATATCATTAAAAAATATTTTATTTGCGAATATTTATATACCTAACGACCGCCAGCTGTTTTCACTTTCACGAGCTCGTTGCAATAAAAATACATTGCAGTTCAGATATGAGAGCTACCGCCGAACTATTGCTGGTCCCCTACTGGGGTGCATGAAACCCATGAGTGCATGCGAAACGCCTGAAAGTGTGCCTCAGAAAAAATTATAACGTGTTTTTGTAGAGACATGTACTGTATGTATGCCACTTGGCCATATCTATACTTTTATGCTCCTATTACAAAGCACTGGCACAATTTTAGTGCGCCAAAAAGTATGCAGTAAAAGTAAAACCTTTAATATTTGCTTTACCATTTCTACCTTTTTGAGATTTTTAAGTTGGCGCGTAGATAGAATGCAATTTTTGGGTGAAAAAATATATTAGTTGGCAGGTTAGCTCTTGCTGATCGAATTACATATTTTATTAAATTATTTATTGAAATTTTTATTTCAATTTTTTTTTTTCATTGCAATCGCAGTCATTAACTCCAACAGCTCTGTCTGTCCTCTATCAACTTTCAGCTGTTTCTCTCTAGTGCGATCTGCGTCTATCTATCTTCATCTTTATCTTTATCTCTATCCTTATCTTTATCTTCATATTTATCTTTATCGTTTTCTTTATCTTTATCTTTATTTTTATCTTTATTTTTACCTTTATCTTTATCTTTATCTTTGTCTTTATCTTTATCTTTATTTTTATCTTTACTTTTATCGTTATCATCTAACTTTATCATTATCATTATCTTTATCTTTATCTTTATCTTTATCTTTATCTTTATCTTTATCTTTATCTTTATCTTTATCTTTATCTTTATCTTTATCTTTATCTTTATCTTTATCTTTATCTTTATCTTTATCTTTATCTTTATCTTTATCTTTATCTTTATCTTTATCTTTACCTTTATCTTTATCTTTATCCTTATCTTTATCTTTATCTTTATCTTTATCTTTATCTTTATCTTTATCTTTATCTTTATCTTTATCTTTATCTTTATCTTTATCTTTATCTTTATCTTTATCTTTATCTTTATCTTTATCTTTATCTTTATCTTTATCTTTATCTTTATCTTGATCTTTATTTTTATTTTTACCATTATCATTATCATTTTCATTATCATTATCATTATTATTATTATTATCGTTATCATTAACTTTAACTTTAACTTTTAACTTTTTGCCTCTGGCTGTCTATCTCTCCATTCACTTCGTACCTCTTGATACTCCCGAAGAGTGTCATTGCAAAGTTCCCCTAAATTATTTTAATAATGAGAGATGTGAAACCTGGCAAAATCTTCACACAAAAGTCTACCTAAAGATGCTTTTATTATGGCATCGGGTTGATAGTGTTGCCATTATTTCAGCTTTTCTATACCTGCTTTGAGCTCTTCCATGATTTTAACTCGTAGTCTTCTCTCCGTTCTCCCTTCTTATAATAATTGCTCATTTCTCCTACAGGGAACGCACACACATTTAAAATAAACAGAACAGAAGCAGCACAGTCCCTCTAATTTGCTTTACTTCACCACATTCACCTACAACACCAACAACAATAACATCGCTCGCACGGTGACACCCCCAAAAAAGTTTTGTTGCCATTTAGCTATCTTTTTACTCTCTGCTGTACTTATTATTTGCAATTGCATATGCATCACTGGAAAACGAAGCTAATTTTAGGGCGCAGCAGCACTCGCATACACCACATATACATACATAAACACATTGTCAGTGTGTAGATACATAAAAATATATACACATCATTATCATCACATTCGCTATCATGGACAACAGTAGCTGGCATGCTAATGCCTTGCAGTTTCCGAGTAAAGTGGCAGCATTTTAATGGCAGCGCTCCTAAATGTATGCAAGTAAAAGTAGTGAAAAACACGTGTAATAGTAGTCACAACAAACGAGCTGCGATTTGGCAGTCTCAGTTTTCATTTCGCCCCTCATTCCAGGCAAGGTTTTTAGACGTAAATGGATGTGCTTTTCTTTTTTAGCTTTGACGTAGCATTCTGTTAAAACAACAATAAAACTGTGTGGAAATGAGACCTTGTTTCGAAGGGTAATCACAAGACATGCATTTAAGGGTTAATAGTGTACAAATTTTAACGCAAAAATTAAAAGGAGGTCGAAAAATGTGTTTACTGGAGGCCTATATTTTTGTCTTCAATTCTTGGAGTACATACAATCTATAAACATACTCGTAAGAATCGATAATAGCTACCGAAACAGAAGAATATACTACAAGAATATGTAGTGAAAGTCCTTGATTCAGTATTTTAAATCTTATTGGCTTAACACTACTCATAACCTCAAACTCTACTTAACTAGTAGAAAAAACCAATGGCATCTGCGAGAAGGGAAACTCAATATTTTGCTAATGACCAGTCGTAATCCGATTATAAGCTTAAATTTTTTTTAGTATCATTCCCCTCTCTTGGCTTTTGAAAGATCTGATTTCGAAGTTGATATTCTAGTGCTATATTGAATCGTATGTGTCTTTACTAATTCTTTGTTCAGGAATATGCTCGAAATTTATTTATGGACGCGGTCGATCATCAGTTAGCTGGTATATTTATATAATAATATTGAAAAGTCTGCGGCAAAATTTGTGGTTTTATTCAACATAGTTCCCTGATTATAGCGATCTCCCAACTCTTCAATGCCATTTCTGTAGTACAATTTGTCCTTTGCTTCAAAATAAGTCTCACTATCAGCGGTCACCTCTTTATTTCACGAAAATTTCTTGGATTAAATAGCACTTTCATTTCCTTCAAATGCGGCTGATTTTCGGGGATCCTTTAAGCAGCCCAGTAACACTATATAATAGTAGGTAATGATAGTTGATTCCTTTTTTAATTATCCATAAAAATTATTGCACAGAGCTTTCTCATACCCAAATAGTGTCAACTGCTATGGTTTTCACGTTCATTTGATTTCTTTAGAGTGCTTGCCATATCAAACAACCTCTCATCCAAAATTACTTTGTGGACTTTTTTGTTGTTTTGGTCAGTAACAACCTCTAAAGGGCATCCATCATCTTCGCACGTCTAAACTTAGCATACCAAACCTTGATGGTTTATTTTCCCGGGGTAGACGCCACATCCGTTGAGCTTAATTTTCGCTGATTTCAACTAGCGAAAGACTCGCCTAATATTTTGATCCAGATTTTATTGCAGCGAGATTGTCCGCATAGACTTTAGACTTTACATATACCGCAAACAAAAATGTCACATGATCTTGGTGGCCAATCCACATAGTTTATGATTTAGAAAAGGTATGGCCACCGGCGGGATGAACCGGTGCTGCATTTCAGCTGTAATTTCGTCCATAGTCCTTTGGATTTTACTATCAAAGTGCTCGGACGTTGATGGCTGATAAGGGTAAACTTTCGCGTCCGTAGAAAATGATAAAGACGCATTAGTTTGCATAATCTTAGTGGCCATTTGTCTGGACATTTTCTCGCCGAATTTTGCATGCAATAAGTCAATATTTATTTGGTCGTGAAACATGAGGCGGTGCTCAGCGGAAATAAAAATCATGCGCGTTCATTTCAACAAATTCTGCGGAAAATCGATCAACATCAAGTTATAATGCTCGCTATTCATGGTAAGGCCATTTTCTGCCTTACTTCGTAAGAAACGGTCCCTCAAGGATTCGATTCATTAAAATAATAACAATTTTGACCATGACTGGGAACATTATGAAGGGGAGCGTATTGAAACTTTCTTACAAGAATTATTTATATTAAAATATGCGTCTCGATGGTACATCTTATGAAGTATTTACAACAGCAGCGCTCAATATAGCGAATTGTTGTAACCACAAATACACTTTAATAACTGTAAATATTCACAACTAACACGTAAATAACGGGTGATTTTTTAAGAGCTTGATAACTTTTTTAAAAAAAAAAACGCATAAAATTTGCAAAATCTCATCGGTTCTTTATTTGAAACGTTAGATTGGTTCATGACATTTACTTTTTGAAGATAATTTCATTTAAATGTTGACCGCGGCTGCGTCTTAGGTGGTCCATTCGGAAAGTCCAATTTTGGGCAACTTTTTCGAGCATTTCGGCCGGAATAGCCCGAATTTCTTCGGAAATGTTGTCTTCCAAAGCTGGAATAGTTGCTGGCTTATTTCTGTAGACTTTAGACTTGACGTAGCCCCACAAAAAATAGTCTAAAGGCGTTAAATCGCATGATCTTGGTGGCCAACTTACGGGTCCATTTCTTGAGATGAATTGTTGTCCGAAGTTTTCCCTCAAAATGGCCATAGAATCGCGAGCTGTGTGGCATGTAGCGCCATCTTGTTGAAACCACATGTCAACCAAGTTCAGTTCTTCCATTTTTGGCAACAAAAAGTTTGTTAGCATCGAACGATAGCGATCGCCATTCACCGTAACGTTGCGTCCAACAGCATCTTTGAAAAAATACGGTCCAATGATTCCACCAGCGTACAAACCACACCAAACAGTGCATTTTTCGGGATGCATGGGCAGTTCTTGAACGGCTTCTGGTTGCTCTTCACCCCAAATGCGGCAATTTTGCTTATTTACGTAGCCATTCAACCAGAAATGAGCCTCATCGCTCATCGGACACGGACGCGAAACACATTTCGAACCGAACACTGATTTTGGTAATAAAATTCAATGATTTGCAAGCGTTGCTCGTTAGTAAGTCTATTCATGATGAAATGTCAAAGCATACTGAGCATCTTTCTCTTTGACACCATGTCTGACATCCCACGTGATCTGTCAAATACTACTGCATGAAAATCCTAACCTCAAAAAAATCACCCGTTACTTATCTCCAGCTAATATGGTAATTATATATATTTGCGCTTCTTGCTTTCATTTTTTTCACAAAACAAACCAATTACTTTAATAGAAATATGTGCAACATATATTTATGCCTCTGCGTCATTAAGCCAAGTCATCTAGCGCTGAGTTGCACTTTTGTAGGACTAATAAGTATGTATGAACGCAAGAATAGCCAACATTGCGACTGCTCACATGTCCTTTTTTCCTTCTAACGCATTTTTGTGCGTGTGTTTATGTATGAAGGTGTTTTATGTAATTGTATGTTGTTGCAAGTGTAAATTATTAGTTTTTTCTATTTTTTTGCATTATTTTTCATGTAAATGTTCACGCTTCGCCAAGCGCCACGCCGGTACCATGACCTACATGCTAACGCGCTCAGTTGTGTACACAATCATTTCTTTACGCACCCATACATATGTGTGGGCGTGTATGTGTTTGGCAAGCGGAGAAATGTCTATGTTTTCATTTTGATACTTATTTATTTTTATGTGTGTGGAGTGGATAGTAGGGACGTTGTTATTGAGGAGTAAAAAAAATCCCTTCTCCAGATATAGGCAAGTCTCATCAAAACTTACTTGATTTCTTTTAATAAAAATATATAAATTATATTTCAACTCGATATCGCATAACATCTGTTAGAGAAAAAGAGAGTAAAGCAACACTGTCGCTGTGTCCATAGCTGTATGAAAAGACCCCAAAACAGTTTTATGCTGATCAAAGTTTATTTGAAATCTTAAGCTTTTTTTATATAAAATTTTTTGAATTTCGAACCTTCCCGGATTTAGGATATAGAAAGTATCTGATTGATATTTCAAAGCGATGATTAATTGGTTGAAAAAGGAGCCACAGGAGGGTTAGCCTACGAATGGCGGACGTCAACGTTAACCCCATTGTGGTTCCAAGTGATAACTAATTACTAACTAACACCAACTTATTGGTTTATGTAAATTACCTGATTCTTTCCACCACGACCGACCAATAGCTTTTAAGCCCAAACATGACAGTCATGGAGATTACTAGTCTCAACCGGCTGGAGGTTGGACATTTACAAAAGTAATTTTCCTGCACCTTACCATCCCCAATACAAGCTCTGCATTCTTCCGACCCTACTTTATAAAGTTGGTGAAATTCAGCTTTCTGATGTACTTGAAAGGGCTTGTGGTGACCCCTCTAACATTGTGCTTACATAAAAGTAAAAGTGTTTGGTATGTCAACCATAATCACTATCCAAAAACACTTTTGTGGTTTGCGCTGTGTTTTTTGTGTTCCAGACCTGAGGTGTTGCTCTAATGCTCATTGCTTCAATCGATTCCTCTAGAGTCTATAATCTCCAAGGAGCGAAAGAGTCAAGGAAAACTTAGGCAAATTGCTTTCATGGCTACCTCCGAGCAATCTAGGTCGTTATCTTTTCCTTTCCTTCTATTCCCTTTTGACTGAGTAAATTGATGATTTTGATCGATTTTTCCACTGTAAGGTGACATATCTTGCATTACCTAAGTCAGTTGTTAATGTTGGCCCTTTCAACTTTATTGCCGCTGTACTATTCATTAGAAAGTTAATGGACTTGCGGCTTAAACAGCAGCTTTCTTTGTGTCCTCTGCTTTGTCAACAAATTCGGCCTGAGAAAAAGTTGCATTGATCCATCGCTGAATATTGTCAATCATTAACCCACTTGTCCATTCTTCTTCTGATCGAAACAAAGTAATAAAGGTTCGGCTATTTTCTTGATGGACTTCTTTCAACTCCAGACTTACTATATATACTTGAATTTCAATAATTTTGCACACACATAAATCACAAGAAAAGAACACAAGAACAAGAATAAGCCACACAATGAATACGGTGGTTGATCGATGTTGCATTATTATCGTGTAAAATCCATGAATTATTAATTAATTTAGATGTGCGTGCGCTCCGAGGTCCTAACATCGACTCGGACCACTATATTGTTGCAGCCAAAATTCGCACCCGCCTCTGTGCAGCAAAAAACGCACGCCAACAAACACAAGGAAGGTTCGACGTCGAGAAGCTGCAATCACAACAGACAGCCGAACGATTTTCTACTCGGCTTGCACTCCTGCTCTCTGAGAGCACTCGGCAACAACTCGGTATAAGGGAACTGTGGGACGGCATTTCAAACTCCTTACGTACAGCTGCAACCGAAACCATTGGTTTTCGGAAAGTGCAAAAGAACACCTGGTACGACGAGGAGTGCCGTGTCGCAGCGGAGAGAAAACAGGCTGCCTACCTCGCAACGTTACGATCGACCACAACACGTGCGGGATGGGATAGATACCGAGAGTTGAAGAGGGAAGCGAGACGCATTTGTAGACAGAAAAAGAAAGAGGCCGAAATGCGTGAGTACGAAGAGCTTGATAAGCTGGCCGACAGGGGTAATGCTCGAAAATTCTACGAAAAGATGCGGCGGCTTACAGAAGGTTTCAAGACCGGAGCATACTCTTATAGAACCCCCCAAGGTGATCTAGCCACCGATGCCCACAGCATACTTAAATTATGGAGGGAACACTTCTCCAGCCTGCTGAATGGCAGTGAACGCCAAACACCAGGAGAAAGCGAACCCGATACCCCAATCGATGACGATGCAGCAGATGTTCCATTGCCCGACCATGATGAAGTTCGATCAGCTTCTTTGCAAAATATGGTCGGACGAAAGTATGCCCAACGATTGGAATTTAAGTGTGCTTTGCCCAATCCACAAAAAAGGAGACCCCACAATCTGCGCCAACTACCGTGGGATTAGCCTCCTCAACATCGCATATAAGGTTCTGTCGAGCGTATTGTGTGAAAGATTAAAGCCCACCGTCAACAAACTGATTGGACCTTATCAGTGTGGCTTTAGACCTGGTAAATCGACAACCGACCAGATATTCACGATGCGCCAAATCTTGGAAAAGACCCGTGAAAGGAGAATCGACACACACCACCTCTTCGTCGATTTCAAAGCTGCTTTCGACAGCACGAAAAGGAGCTGCCTTTATGCCGCGATGTCTGAATTTGGTATCCCCGCAAAACTAATACGGCTGTGCAAACTGACGTTGAGCAACACGAAAAGCTCCGTCAGAATCGGGAAGGACCTCTCCGAGCCGTTCGATACCAAACGAGGTTTCAGACAAGGCGATTCCTTATCGTGCGACTTTTTCAACCTGCTTCTGGAGAAAATAGTCCGAGCAGCAGAACTCAACAGAGAAGGTACCATCTTCTATAAGAGTGTACAACTGCTGGCGTATGCCGATGATATTGATATCATCGGCCTCAACACCCGCGCCGTTAGTTCTGCTTTCTCCAGACTGGACAAGGAAGCAAAAGAAATGGGTCTGGCAGTGAACGAGGGCAAGACGAAATATCTCCTGTCATCAAACAAACAGTCGTCGCACTCGCGACTTGGCACTCACGTCACTGTTGACAGTCATAACTTTGAAGTTGTAGATAATTTCGTCTATCTTGGAACCAGCGTGAACAACACCAACAATGTCAGCCTAGAAATCCAACGCAGGATAACTCTTGCCAACAGGTGCTACTTCGGACTAAGTAGGCAATTGAGAAGCAAAGTCCTCTCTCGACAAACAAAAACCAAACTCTATAAGTCACTCATAAGTCCCGTCCTGCTATATGGCGCAGAGGCTTGGACGATGTCAACAACGGATGAGTCGACGTTGCGAGTTTTCGAGAGAAAGGTTCTGCGAAAGATTTATGGTCCTTTGCGCGTTGGCCACGGCGAATATCGCATTCGATGGAACGATGAGCTGTACGAGATATACGACGACATTGACATAGTTCAGCGCATTAAAAGACAGCGGCTACGCTGGCTAGGTCATGTTGTCCGGATGGATGAAAACACTCCAGCTCTGAAAGTATTCGACGCAGTAAGAGGAAGACCGCACGCATCAAAAGATCTGTTTACGGTACTCTTTTCGATAAAATTCGGCTTTATAGGGACGCGTCAAGGAAAAAGGCGTTTCATATTCAAAGTATGGTTTAAAATCATGCTAATGAACTTGCGAAAGACGTTGAGCGCTCTTGCCATCCCTTTAACACTTGCCTGACGATTTTCAAGCACCATATACGAGGGATGTCTTCGGAGATGTCTCGTCTCGGTCTTTAAAGGCTTTGTACCACTCGTTGACTTGTGGTTTTGATAAAACTGAATCACCGCAAGCCTTTTCCTACATTCAAAATGATTTCGCATATGAAATTTGGTTAGAAACACAAAACTTGAAACAAATTATTTGTTCGATATTTTTATACATTATAAAAATCGCAATGCACTTCTGAGGTGCACCGACTTATGCAGCTGCTATAAGCAAATTAGTTGACAGATCGTGCTCATACTTTTCATAGTGATTAAGGACAGTCCTACCAACTTAAAATTTAAATTACAATTTTCTTCTACTTTTTTTATTATTTATGAATATTTTTTATTAATATATTTTAATTATTTATCAATATTCTTCGCTGTATAGCATATTCATTGTGTATTAAGTTTGCCACGAAGTTTGGAATATTCTAAAGGAAGGAAACGGTGTTCTCAGAAAGTATATATATATATATATATATATATATATAAAAGGTATAGAAATAACTCGCTGTAGTATTGTTCGCAAATTAGTTCCTCAGTTCTTGAGATATCAATTTAAAAGTTTGCGCTTATTCTTTTCCTGCCAAGAAGGTAATCATTTGTTAGTCCGTAATCGGACCACTATGGAATATTAAAACCGACCGATCAAAATCAAGCTATTGTATGGAAAACTTTTTCTTGCTCAATATATCTTTCCGAAATTAAGCCAGATTTCGTACAAGGCAACGTATGGTCCAAGGTATAATCTCCGCACAAATTGTTCAGATCGAAATATTATACCATATATGTACATAGCTACATACCGAGTTATTGTATGGAAATCATTTTCAATTGACAAGATATCTTCACGAAGGAGGATCAAAGTTAAGTTGTTATATCGAAATTAATTTTCTTGAACAAGATATCTTTACGAAATTTTTCCTCGACTATTTCTAGGGCGGCTTTACATTATTTGAAGGAGTTTTCTAGATCGGATCACTATATCATATAGTTGTCATATAAACTGCACGCTTAAGATCAAGTTTTTGTATAAAAAAAAGTTTAAAAGTGAAGCGTATTCTGGCTTCGCTAAACCGTTCGATCGGCAAAGAAGTTCATGTTTTTTTTTTATCCCTTTTTTGATTTTTTGATTGCATTATATACATTATTTTTTTAATTTTCATATATTTCTTATTTTCATTTAAGTAAGTATGCAAGTCAAACCACAATTAATATACAAAAATTTTGGTGAAGCAAATGCCAACTTGGTCAGAGGTTGAATTAGAGAGCTTGAAAATTTATAAGCAAACAAGTTAAAAAGGGAAAAAATATACATATAACGTAAATCCTAATATGTTTGTGTATACATATATGGCAATAGCCAGTTATATATGTATGTATATATTAACACATACCTGTGAGAGTAGAAATGTGTGCTTTTCCAGCAGAAATCTGCCAGTGTAAAATAAGCTTGCAACTGAGGGCAACGGAGCATAGTGTTAAACGCCTACGATGGCAGCTGCATGGGAGGACATATCTCATATGTCTATGTACCCATAAAAATACATAAGTACTCATACGATTATATACATATATATATATATCCATTTTTTTTTTTTTGTATATGTGCACATATATTTTATATACATTTGTATATATGTATATCGCCACACATTGCCAACTACCTACTCGTATTTGTGTCCTTCGCCTGTCGCCGAGCATTAATATCAATTTTTGCTGTCATAAATCCAATGAGACACACATTTGTACCAAATTCCTATCTTCTGCTATTTCTATTTGCATTTGCATACACACAACATATATATAGACAAATGATTGTTTGCACACCCATACACACACATGGCAAGCGCTTTCACACTCACATGTCATGGCGGCCATTTGACAGCTCCGTATGTGACTTTTACTGCTTTCTCTCTCCGCAACTTTTTTCGCTTTTTGTTTGTTTGTATTATAAATGTTGAAATATGGGTCGCCTGGGGGCGTAAAAGTCCTGGGCAGCCGGCGTGTGTGTGTATGCGTAACTAAAAAGGAGAGTGCAAAAACTTGAATGAAAAAAATGTGAAAATTCTTCATGTGAGTTTGCTGGGAAATTGTGAAAAATGCGTTGACATGGTAAGCAAAATGCTAAGTAAACAAACTAGATGTGAATACATATATGCACGCTCCACATATGTACTTATATGTACATATGTATTTATGGCTATACATTTTCGTACTTGAGTGAAAGAATTTAAGCGCTGAACTTTAAAGTATCTTTGGCAAGATTTTGATGAAATTCAACTCAGCTTTTAGTTTTAGTCATTTATACTGAGGAATTTGAAGGTAATATCTTTAGCTGAGTAGAGATTGTCAAATGCAAAACTGCCACCAATTGTGCTCAGCTCTGGAATTCACAACAAAATTTTCATTTCCTTTCTCCGCATTTGAGCTGAGTGTGAACTTTATTGAGTTCAGTGTTCTTATTTGAGCACTACTATTATGGTCATCCGAAAATTAAACCATGACATACAAAACTGAATAAAATTTTATAAAAAAATTATATAAAATTCGAAAATAAAGATTCATATAAGAGTAATTTTTTTACATTCTTGAATTTTGTATATATATTAAAAATTATTTTTTCCTTTTCTAAATTTTTTTTTCTACATTGGCATAGACTCGGCTACAACCGCGTAGCCGCGTTTACAACAGCGAGCCAGTATTTTCTAAGTGTGGACAGGTCCTTCTCCACCTGGTCTTTCCAACGGAGTGGAAGCCTTTCTCTCTCTCTGCTTGCCATGGCGGGAACTGCGTCGAACACTCCCAGAACTAAAGTTGTTCCATCCACTCGGTCGACATGACCGAGCCAGCGTTGGCGCTATCTCTTAATTCGATAAATTACCTATGTCAATGTCGTCGTATATCTCGTACAGCTCATCATTCCGTCGACTGCGGAAGTCGCCGTCCCTAATTCTCAAAGAATCATAAGTCTTACGCAGAACTTTTCTCTCGAAAATGTATAATACCGACTTATCAGATGATATTATTGGCCATACCTAACCTAATTAGTGAATTGTAGATTTTGGTCTTTGTTCGTCTTGATCCATCCGGCAATCCATCGGCCGCCGCCGTTCTTCAGACAGATAATTGTCATTCGAACTTCTTAATGATCGGGCAATGATACGTCTGCTCCATCGTCATCGATCGGGTTCGCCTTCTTCTGGCGTTGTGCGTTCACTGTCATTCAGCAGGCTGGCGAAGTGTTCCCTCCATAATTTAAGTATGTTCTGGGCATCTGTGACTAGATCACCTTTGGGGTTTCTACAAGAGTATTCTCCGGTCTTGAAACCTTCTGTAAACCGCCGTATATTTTCGTAGATTTTTCGAGCATTACCCTTGTCGGCCAGTTTCCAAAACTTTTCGTACTGACGCATTTCGGCCTCTCTCGTTTTTGTCTGCAAATGCATCTCACTTCCCCCTTCAGCTCTCGGTATCTATCTCATCCTGCACATGTTGTGGTCGATTGTAACGTTGCGAGGTAGGCAGTCTGTTTTCTCTCCACTACGACATGGCACACCGCATCGTACTTTGTCCGAAGACCAATGGCCGGAACTAGTGGGTAAAAAAATTGTTCATAAAATGGCGACTGCCTGAAAAAAAAGCCTTTTTTGAATCACTTTTTTTGACAATTTTGTATTTTTTAAAAATAATAAAAATAAAAATATGGAGATGAGCCTAGTTCCAACCAAAGACAAGCCTATAAAGAAGGCTTCATAAAAATTTCAAGTAAATCTGTCAAGTAGAACCTGAGAAATCGTGGGTATCGTTCCGAAAACGTCAGTTTTGAGAAAAACGCGTTTAATGTTTCCCTAATGTCATTTGTTCGATTAGTTCCGACGAACCAGTTTGGATGCCGGGTCAGAAAAATGCCTATATCTCCGAAATCAATTTGAATTTTGAAAAATCCTCTTGTGCACATATTCTTGAATAGTTAAACTTTGAAAATATAAAAAAAAAAAATAATTTTTTTAAATTTCTAGACTAGAATACTCCCTGGATATTATTCCTTCTTGAGACACACCTTCAACGTGACTTATATACTTGTTAAGTCTGTTACTTTCCGTCATATTTTTGCAACAAATATTTACTAAAAAGTAAAACTTTCCTTTTTTTGAATTCTTAACTGTTTATAATTAATTCAGCTGCAGTTAACTACTGTGTACTGAAATCCACTATATTTTTCGAATATGTGAAATAATTTGCACGAAAATAGTTTTATCTCTCGAAACGCGGCTTACTTATCAACACAAATAAACAATAAGCGCATACATATGCACATGTAGCCCAACAAGTACGTTCATTAATTAATGCATATGTAATGCCAGTAATTACCGTTAACACGCACAATACGCGCCAAATAGCCGTTTGTTGGTTTTGTTAATTTGGTAGCGATTATTGTTGTTGCCGCACAGCCTGCCGCTCCACAAGCGCCACAAAAGCTAAATTATCAACGTCGATAATCGCACCTTAATGACCGCTTAAATTAAATGCTTTTTGCAATTAGTTGTTTGGATTCGCGCACATTTTTTTATACACACCATTTTAATACACCCTGTTTTTCACCTGAGAAAAGGTAAAAAGCGAATACATAAAAGTATTAATTACAGCAGCGGCAATCGATAAGCTACATATTTGTGCAAACCTCAATCGGCAGGCTGGAAAAGAAAGCGAGCGAAAAAAAAGCGCCACAAAATAAAAATATTTATTTTATTATTAAAATTAATAGTAATTATAGTCGGGTATCAATTATAAATGAATTACCTTAATAATGAATGCATAAAAAATAGATTAATTGCAGTAGCGCATAAATTACATAATTGCAGGTGTGCGCCACGTCGGCTCCGCTGAAGCATAAAGTGTTTTTAATTAAACTTGCATATGCTTTAAATCCACTTTTTAATCACTCGAACGCATAAGCAGGATATGCGTACAAATCGCTTTTTCTCTCTGCTTATAGCCATGCATATTAAAGTTTCATTTTGCTTTCACTCACTTTCGCTTTAAAATTAATCGCTCCTATTTTTCTTTTTTTCTTGCAGACTGAAGGTGGATAATAATGGCGGTGCTTGGTGTCCGAAGCATATGGTTTCGCGTGGTCTCAAGGAGTATCTGCAAATCGACTTGCTGCAAGTACATGTCATCACGGCGATACGTACGCAGGGTCGCTTTGGCAAAGGGCAAGGTCAGGAGTATACCGAAGCGTATGTGCTTGAGTATTGGCGGCCCGGTTTTGAGAAGTGGTTGCGCTGGAAAACGATACAAGGCAAAGAGGTGAGTAAGAATTGTTGAAATTTCTTGAAAAAAAATTTGGAATTCGTTAAAAGACAGATAAGAATTCAGAATTTTGAAAAAAAGCCAAATTCTGTTCAATGTTGATCCCCATTTCTAGCTCACAGTTGGATTCAATGTATGGACCATCTGAAAAGTAGCCGCGGCCAACATCTTAAAGAGATAATCTTTAAAAATAAATGCCAATGAATGTTCTTTCGAATGACAATACACATTCCCCATTGAATTTGAAGTTTCCGTGTTTTTTCTTTGAAGAATGAGGTCACCTCAAAATGGATCACCTTTACTTATGATGTTCACTAGTGTACAATTCTGCCATTACTTCTGTTTCTAATATCCACGTGACAGAACCCTTTATCATTATTTAATGAGTTTTAAAACAAAAACAGTAAGAGTGGTTTCTATCGAATTGCGTGCTTCGAAATATTTTTAATTTTGTCAATTCTCCGAAATCTAAGGTATGATTCTTGTTAACTCCTTGACTAGCTTCTCGAAAAATCTGCAAATTAATCCAACGTCCGGACTTTTTCATACAATAATGATTACCCAGAGAGTATCATATTTCCAATTAATCTACTCTAGGGGCGGACCGGGACAATCTACTATAGACTCGATTTTCACTATGTGCCAAATCTTGGAAAATACCAGGGAAAGGAAGGTCGATACACCACCTCTTAGTCGACTTTAAAGCCGTCTTCGGCAGTACGAAGAGGAGCTGCCTTTATGCCGTTTTGTCTGAATAGCGAAGGTACACTCTTGTATAAAATTGTTGGCCTCAACAACCGTGCCGTTAGTTCGGCTTTCTCCGGACTAGATAAGGAGCGAAATGCATGGGACGTCAGCCACGAGATCTAACCCAGGATAACTCTTGCCGACAGATACTATTTCGGACTGAGTGGGCAATTGAGGAATAAAGTCTTCTCTCGACGAGCAAACACCAAATTCTACAATTCTATAACCGTTGAACCGATGTATATTCCTGTAAAGAAGAAGAGGGTACAGACTCCGCATATATAAAAGAGTTCTAATTGCCTTAAAGTGAGGCGGGATATTAAATTTAACTGCAGAGAAGAGTATCTTACTGCAAGCTGATCAATTTAGGAGCTTCACTAAAAATGTAATACAAAGTCTTGCTCTACGCCTAATAAATTAGGGTAGATTTGGAAGTATTAATTATGAATCATAATCATAAAATTTCAAGATATATGGTTAAGGAAAATATTGTAAAAGCACTGATGTTATCAAAAATTGATTTTGGACTCGCGATATATGGACACTGCGCAAAATCTCACCTCGCATGCATCCAAGCGCCTTACCACACAGCAGTAAGAAGAAGCATACGCGCGTTCCCCACCTCTCCGATCAGAGCCGTTTTAGCCGAAGCAGGCCTACCGAGCATCCAGGAAAGAACTAAATATAATACCATGATGCTTCTACCTAGGATTCTCCATAATAGGAGCAAAATCTTTTTCAACATCCTCGAGAAGTCTACAACATCGAACAAACAGTCCACACTCACGCAATGCATAGCCCTGATCAACGACCTCAATTTAATATCCACACCCGAACTGCTCGTCGAACCTGACCACCCACAATGGTTGACTCCCAAACATTCTTTTATAAACACTCTGTCAAAGCACCAGAAACTAAAAACCAGCTCCAATGAATTTTCTCTGCTCTTCAACGAGGCAATTGAGTCTTATAAACCAGAATGGGAACCCATATATACCGACGGGTCGAAAACAGATACTACTACCACGTTTGCAGTGTCAAACGATCAGGGTGTCGCTATTACTGTCGGTGCTTTGCCAACATATTGCTCGGTTTTTACAGCAGAAGCTGCAGCAATTTACGAAGCGGTTCTATACGCCTCATCAACAGGAGAAAAACATATAATATGTAGTGATAGTAAATCAACCATTGACGCACTTCAAAACTCAGCAAATAATTCATGGCTAATACAGAATTTACGCGACAAACTCTTCCATCATGAAGACAGCATAAAAATAATGTGGGTACCAGGTCATGCTGGTATAAAAGGCAATGAGACAGCAGATAAACATGCAAAAGATGGTAGTAGAGAGCCGTTGGTGTTCTTTCCTCACTTTACTACTAAAGACATCAAAGAACATATAAAAAAATACTGCCATCATATGCATCTCCAAGACTGGACTAGCTACCAACACCACTACAGAGATCAAAACCCAACTGGTGTAAAACCGATCTACCCATCTGACTGTTCATGCCACAACATCAAGACGTTCACTCGTCTTAGAATAGGCCACACTACAAGAACTCACGGCCACATTCTTAACGGTACCGATCAACCAAGCTGTCACCATTGCAACGCTCCCACCCAATCAGTCATCCACCTCATCGATGAATGTCCTGCACTGCATTTATTAAGGAAATCAACCTTTGGGAATAAGAGACCCTCCGATTTTCTCAAAGCAACAAATAGCGATAACATCAGTGCCATTAATAAATTTCTTAAACTGTGTAACATCAAAGACATATTACACCACATTCAACTAAATTACCTTACTAAATATTTTCCTTTTACCATAATATTAGTATTAAGAGCCGAAGGCCCTGGCAGCCAGTGCTGATTCTTATAAGTGGATTAATTATTTATAATTAGTTCTCTTTTAAATAAATAAATAAATAAATAAATAAATGGTTAAGGAAAAGTTCTTAAGTGACCGCATACGAGTTAATATAATGGTAGCCTTCAGATGTGTAGTAATATTTGGGGGTGAACGTAGATAGAAAGCGTAATATCGAGTAGAGAACAAAGAATGAATTGATTGCCTTCTTGATTGAAAATCCGTTAAAAGATCAAACCTTAAAAGCTTGGTAGTTCATACATTCGGACATCCAGCTGAGCTGATAGGATTAGCAATGAAACACCCAAACAGATTTGTAATGACCTCAAATGTTGGCAGCGGCTACGCCTCAGATGGTCCATGCGTTGAGTCAAATTTTTAGAGACTCGTTTGAGAATTCCGACTGCTAACTGGCTAATGAAACGCGTGATGCTTAGCTCCAAGGCTTGAATCTTAGCGGGATTGCCGTATAGACTTTACACATACCCCAATTTTGGTGGCCAATCGACCGATCCAAAACGTGAAATTATCTGTCCACCGAAGTGATCTCTCAATTGATCCGTTGATGCGGTATGTGAGAAGTGGTGCCGTCTTGTTGAAACTAAATGTCTCCGAGATCACACACTTCAATCTCAGACATCAAATTTTCCGATAGACCGATGACACCACCGACCCATATCCCTTATCAAACTGTTTTTTTTTTTTCTGGATGAATGGCATCTCTTCAGGTTCAGGTTTCTCTTGGTTTTTTACATATTCATTGAGCTGAAAATGAGCCACTTCGCTGAACAAAATTTGGCTCGAAAACGTCGGATCTTCTTAGAACTTTTCAAGAGCCCATAGCGCGGAGCGATGGCGCTTAAGACGGTCGACCAGTGAATCTTTAAAAAATGTTTTCTACTTGGATCACCCGTTAGTTCTAGTTAATTACAGAGTCAATAAAACATACATATACCATTTTTTTATTTGACAAATTAAGAGCTAAAAATATTACAAATTTATAAATACCTACTAGACAAAAGCATAGACCTAATATCGCACGCCATACGAGTATATTTTTATATATCTATATATAGGTAAACAATAGCCACTTGGTTAATGTCTGCAATTTCATTGTCTCCCACAATTGTTTTCCTCCTCCAACAATTTTACGTACAAACCAAACAAAAAAAAAAAAAAAAAAAAAAAAAAACATATACAAACTGCCTGCATCTTTTCCTATTTATACACATACACATGTTGAAATATTTATATTTCCAGGTGTTTATTTACTTTAACCTTATACCTTACACGCCTCTTATTATTGTCTTAGCTTTGGGCCATGAAATTCGAAACTTCGACAAACGTCCGTTCGCTCGCCCATATATTCACACATTAATCAAAGCGATAACAATCGCATGCCAAAACTACAAGTATCTTCGTTGTTGGCGCGAGCTTGCGTCTGGACTGTGTGCAAGCGTCGCTTGCTAGCCTAGAGCACGCCTTTCTTTAATTTTTCGCTTTGCGCTAGTGATATTTCGTTCCGCCCGCAACAACTATTTTTCGATTATTATATTTCGCTCTTTACCTTGTTGCAGGCCGCCGCCTGTTGTCTGTGGTTTGTGTAAATTTTGCGTGCGTGTAGCAGAAATTGCGTAGGTGTCGCGGCACAAAAATTATGAATGTTACACCTAGCAATATTTTATGATACGAAATATGACGGGTGTTCAAGAGGCAGCTAAAAGAGTGACAAAAAAGAATGTCGAGATTTTGATTACACTTTTAAAGTTCAAATAAACTTTGAGTCCTCGTAAATACATTGTTGCACAAATATTTATTTAATAATACAATTGGTTTTTATATAGGTACATACATATATAAAAGTATATTTCATTGAACCTTTGTAAACATCTACCAGTAACGACCCCTACTAATAATTTATATTTTTATTTTTGTCCTTTCAGATACTAACAGGCAATATAAATACTTATAGCGAAGTGGAAAACATTTTACAGCCAATAATTTTCGCCTCGAGGGTGCGGATCTATCCATATAGCCAATATGATCGTACTGTCTGCTTGCGCGCTGAAGTGGTCGGTTGTCTCTGGGAAGGTGAGTAAAATTATGACATTTTTTTCGAATACATCCAACACACTGTATATAAAAACTGATCAGTGTATACAGATTTACCAAGTTCGTATGATTTTATAAGTGAACTGGTCCACTCTCAAAATACCGATTGAAATTTGGTACCTGTCTTTTACTTGCCAAGAAGCTATTAAATTCAGAGGTACAATTTCCAAACAAATTATTCAGTCCAAACTACTATAGAGTAAAGTTGCAATTGAAAATGAAAATCAAAATCAAAATAAACGTCTTTTCGTATCATCATAGTATAAGAAATTCCGTCTGGGCATTGTATAGGAAAGTATTTTTTTATATTTTTTTTCGCTAGACACGTCAATCATACCCTAGATATCTAGATCAACTTTACGAAATCCATGAGTTTGATACCAATATACATTTTGAAACTGTTCCTCTGGCGGGTGATGATTCGAAAACCTTCAATATCTCGTACAGCTCACTGTTCCATTGACTGTGGTACTCGCCGCTGCAAACGAAAAGAAATGTTTTGCTGTGTGTTTGGTGGGATTGGAAGGGAAACATTCACTATAAGCTGCTCCCATACAGCCAGACGCTTAATTCTACCTTCTACTGCGAACAACTGGAGCGCTTGAAAGAGGCGATCGACCAGAAGCGTCCAAAATTAGCCTACAGGAAAGGTTTAATGTTCCACCAGGAAAACTCCAGACCACACATTTTGTTGATGACTCGTTAAAAGCTACGGGAGCTCGGAAGGGAGGTTTTATCACATCCACCATATAGTCCGGATTTAGTACCAAGTGATTACCACCTGTCCCTGTCCATGGCGAATACCCTTGTTGGTGTAAAGTTGAACTCAAAAGAAGCTTGTGAAAAGTGGATGTTAAGTGTTCTTCGCAAATAAGGAGGGGGCTTCTACGTGTGGGATATTATGAAGTTGCCGTCTAGATGGAAACAGATCATCGAACGATATGGCACATATTTGAACTACAGCATTTGGTTGAAGAAGTCAAACAATAGGGAGTCTCCTTGGCTGAAACCTTGCTTGGTATTGAACGGCTACCGATCCTGATGGAACTCTTGGAGTTGCTCAAAAAGGCAGCACCTTGTTAGGCTGTCAAAAATATCTTTAAAATCGACGAAGGTGGGCAGAGCACACAAAAGTCCTAATCGTCGACCATATTTTGGAAAGAAACTGTTGCATGTACTTGGTCAGTTCTTCAGTGCCGTAAAAGCACGGCCTGTAATCCATTGTGTCCTGCAATTTTATTGTTCGTCAGACGTGTAATTGATATTCAAACCACATCATAGTCGGGCAATGAAACATTTAATCCACCTTCATCGATAGTGAAATCGCATTCGCCATCTCCGGATGTTGTACTTTCACTACCTTTCAACAGGCTGAAGAAGTGTTTCCCCTCTATCGATAGTCCATGATAAAACAGAAAGATAAATAAAAAAACTGAAGTAAGAGGCTTAGATTAGACACGGATAACGTGGTAGTGTGATTTTAGCTCATTTTTGGAGTAACACCTGCTAGTTTGTTGGACAATTTTTACGTCGCATTCATAAACTCCTACACGGTTCTCAACCAAATTATTATATTCACTTTTGCGACGTCTTCTTTGCGTCAGTTTTGCAAATGATTCAGGTCTTTTTGTATGAATCCTGCTTTGACACGCTTTATACTTTAAAAAATGATAAGGAGGGAATTACCATCAGATTTTCGTCATCCCAGCTGTTTACAGAAACACAGAAACTAGAAAATGAGTAATACGTAGATTGCCTATTATATTTCGGGATCAGGAAACAAAAACTAGTTTTAATAATAAAAAATCGCTTTATTGTTTTTCAAAATATTCTCTATCAAGATCTATACACTGTCTGTCCAACAAGATCCCACAATTGCCGAAGCACATTTGCCACTCTGAGTGAGGTCTCTCCAAAACATGCGTTCAGAATGCATCAAAAGCCTCTTGTAAGGCATCAATGCATTATGAATCAATATATTATGTCGAGAACGTTTCTGGAAGTGGATCCTATGCAGATATGTTCCTCACCTCGATTTGCCACCACTAGTCTACTTTTTAAAATATAACTGAGTAGGGAATAAACGCGCTGATTGATGTCGGTGCTGCCTGACATCGTATGATGGGCGTTATCTTTAGCATTCATCATCAACATCCTCCTGCTGGATGTAGCCACCATTCTTGGGAGCTCGGCCGTTGGCACTTGGCAATCGTGTGGCACAAAGCAGGATGAAAGGAGTAATAACTCAACCTTGGCGCCCTTTACTGCCACAACCGTTAAGTAATCTGTGGAAAGACTGATATCAATATGGGAATATAGACCACCTTCTGTAGGACAAGAGAAGTCGCTATTACGTCTTCTATGCTGAGATCCTTTTTCCCTTCTCCCTTCGCCAAAGTATTTTTGTTGTCGTCCGCGGGGTGGTGCTTCTTGAGGCAAAGGAATACGCTAACAACGCCCTATTCCATCACCCCGAAACTCGAATATCCTCTGCCGCCTTATTGATCTGGAGGAAGTAGCCCTGGCCTCCATCTTTGTTGACCGAATTCGTCACGCTTAGCATTCTCCAATCGCTAGTCGGCATATCCTGCCTACAATGTGATGGCTTTGACAGGAACCAGCGTGAAATCATCACATTTTAAGCAGCTACACCCATTTTCCAGTCGACACCTGAGTGAAGGATCCAGCTGAGTGGAGTTTTTGTCTATCTTATCACTTTTAAGCTTGATAGAGTTTCATCGCCCAAATTTGAGTTGAATTCAGCGAAGCAATATTGCAGAGATAATCCACTTCGAAAGTAGCAAAAAATAATCAGGCACAAAAACTCGTGATCTAATTTAAATTTTTGGCCGAGATGAATATTTAAAGTTACTATAAACAACATTAAAAACAGTCTTTTGACAAATGTCAAACTTTACAATGAACTTGCAATTTTGGAGTTGCCAAATCCCCAAATATAAAAGGCAACTAAGTTATTCTTTAGTTACCACCCTGAAGAGGGATGTTTCGCCTTATCACTTTAACTGGCCTGCAAACGGATGTTTTCTGGCTACCAAGAGGATACTTGGTCTAAGACCGGAAGTCGTCGGCTGCTTGAACCATATGTAAAATAATAATTTGTGGATACTCCCAAGTGCAAGGCGCTCAGGGTACTCTCCTCACTTACTTTTGCATGTGGCTCCATCCACTAGCCATATACCACTTTTAAAAAATTATCTATTCAAATCTCCAAGGCTGACAAATATAAGCAAATAACCTTAATATGTGTGTTCAGTTGTGCAATCACACGATTTCCATAAAAACACATCAACTTGTCGTTCTGCGCATTCGAAATGAAATATCTTAAACTTGCAACACATGCAACTGTTTACTCACACATGCACTCAAACATGCAGGTAGTTTGTTATCCATTTTGACACATGAATTTTGCAACTGTAAATCAATCGGTGCATGAAACAACACTTCTCCAGCATAGAAACCAAAAACAACGGCAAAAACAAAAATATATTTTGCTTGTCAAAGCAATCGCATGCAAATGCAACATTTTGCTGTCAATACATATTTGATGCAAATGGCAAATGGTGACTGGGGAGCTATGAAGAGTACCACTCGGTTGGCACTGAATCGCTTACGCTGTCACACATTTGACTTTTGAATAAATGAATTATTGATTAGCGTCCTAAGTGTGCGATTCCGGCAGTTTGTTTGCTTGTGATTGTATGTTATGTCTGTATGTCTATGTAAATTTTTGCTTGTGTGAGTGTAAATGTCGAGTTTTTATCTGTTAGTTGTGATTAAAAGAAACGCTGTTTTGAGAATATACAGAAAGAACTACTGCCAGGGAGCGCTCTTTGCAGACTATTTTGATAAAAAATGAGAAAAGTAAAATAGAAATAATACTATCAGTTTAAGAAGCTTATTACATATTTCTAAAGCTAATTATAAATTAATATTTTAGTAGTGAAGAGTAGTAAATAGTAGTGGCTTTAGATTTGTGATTTCGCTGCTCACTATACTCGCGTGCGCAAATTGAATTGATGCAAGAGTGTATACGGATATATCATTAAAGTGGTACCACCGCTATCTTCAGTTCCACCAAGTTCTTTTTATATGTATTAGACTAGATGAGATAAGACAAGATATATAGACGAGGATTGCTGTTGTTGACTCGGCTATAATCGCGTAAGCGGTGTCTACGCCAGTAAAGAAGAAGAAGATTGCAGTGTAGCCATAGGTCTATTATGCCCCCTCCTAAACCACAAAGATTTACCTAGCCCAGTATACTTTACTTTATCAATCCAATATACCGCTAGGTGCTAGTGAGGCGATGTGGTCCCTGTTTGGAAAAATGGATCTGTCAATTAGCTTGACAGCTGTTCTGGAGTTTCAGGCTTCCTGTCACAGAACCGACTTTGCGCATAAAGCTAGGCCCAGGTTATGTACGTGCTTCTTCAGCTTGCAGTGACCAGTGTAGATTGCGACAAGTAGCCTTAGTTTGTTCCTAGGGAGGTTAGCTACATATTTAAATCTGGTTATAACCCCCCATTAGCAGCTATGGTATGAGAACCTACCGCGATCAAGGGTTCAGACCCTACCATGTTAGTAGATGCTGCGGAGCGGGCGAGCTCATCAGCTAGTTCATTCCTGCCTTTACATTTGTGACCAAGCACCGCTCTCTACACTCTTGCACCAGTGGCGATTTGATCTCATAGGCATAGATTGCTTTAAGTGCCATTTGACTATCACTAGGTATGGTTATATGCTTGTTGCGATAGTTGTGTTGGATATTTATCTCTACGCACCATTAAAAAATACTTCTGCTTCATAAAAATGCTCCGAAAACTTCCCATAGATATGGAGAGTTTGGCGCGTGATCTTGCGACCCCTGCACTAATTTTCTCCGGCGTTTTGAAGCCGTTGGTGTACCACTTGATAGTACTATCCACAAGCAGTAGCTCTAGCAGAATGATTCCATCCAACTTTACTCCTAAGTGTAACCATTAATTTCTTGGTAAAGTTTATCCTTTTGAAAATGCTTTTCCTTAGAAGAAAAGCCAATGTTATTAATTCCTTTCTTCGCTGGGATGAGACTACTTTACGTCTGCCACATCCTTCTGCTGTCGTTTGGGATAGTAAGTTTTTGGTAACCTAATCGATTACTAGGGGAAGTAGTGTGAGCTCAATCATGAATTCAAGTGCCGCATATGTACGCATAACACACGTCATTCAGATACATGCAAGTCGTTGCAGCTTCGATAGTTGAAGCCTTACCGAAATCTACGATGCTTTTGAGGCCCAAAGTGATTATCGATAGCACGATCATGGTGCACAACCACCTGACAATCTTTGGCTTGCAGGCCCTAGTCATTTACATACTCGTATAGGGTGATTTTTTAAGAGCTTGATAACTTTTTAAAAAAAAAAAACGCATAAAATTTGCAAAATCTCATCGGTTCTTTATTTGAAACGTTAGATTGGTTCATGACATTTACTTTTTGAAGATAATTTCATTTAAATGTTGACCGCGGCTGCGTCTTAGGTGGTCCATTCGGAAAGTCCAATTTTGGGCAACTTTTTCGAGCATTTCGGCCGGAATAGCCCGAATTTCTTCGGAAATGTTGTCTTCCAAAGCTGGAATAGTTGCTGGCTTATTTCTGTAGACTTTAGACTTGACGTAGCCCCACAAAAAATAGTCTAAAGGCGTTAAATCGCATGATCTTGGTGGCCAACTTACGGGTCCATTTCTTGAGATGAATTGTTGTCCGAAGTTTTCCCTCAAAATGGCCATAGAATCGCGAGCTGTGTGGCATGTAGCGCCATCTTGTTGAAACCACATGTCAACCAAGTTCAGTTCTTCCATTTTTGGCAACAAAAAGTTTGTTAGCATCGAACGATAGCGATCGCCATTCACCGTAACGTTGCGTCCAACAGCATCTTTGAAAAAATACGGTCCAATGATTCCACCAGCGTACAAACCACACCAAACAGTGCATTTTTCGGGATGCATGGGCAGTTCTTGAACGGCTTCTGGTTGCTCTTCACCCCAAATGCGGCAATTTTGCTTATTTACGTAGCCATTCAACCAGAAATGAGCCTCATCGCTCATCGGACACGGACGCGAAACACATTTCGAACCGAACACTGATTTTGGTAATAAAATTCAATGATTTGCAAGCGTTGCTCGTTAGTAAGTCTATTCATGATGAAATGTCAAAGCATACTGAGCATCTTTCTCTTTGACACCATGTCTGACATCCCACGTGATCTGTCAAATACTACTGCATGAAAATCCTAACCTCAAAAAAATCACCCGTTATTAGACCAACTGATAAGACAAGTGACTCAAAAATGTGATATTTGTATTCGCAGGAGATTCGCAACACAATTGTACATACCATATATACATCAGACGACATGATAGCATGCAATACAACTGTTGTGGATTGCTTGATTTACTATTATCCAGTGATTGGCGTATTGAACACAGCTAGTATTTACCATCTGACCAAATTTAGCCAGACTGATCCACTGCACGCGCAAACTGAATCAATACGACTTTTTTTGGTTTATTTTACATATGTGAAATAGTGTGGGCCCTATTAGTACCAGTCGTTCGTTTACGGTGCAAAAAGTTTGTCTGGCGATTTTACACTTCGTCGTCTGGTAGTCCAATCATAATAATAAAGATATCAACAAGGTTAAAGAGGTCATATTATTGGCATCAGTGTGATGAAGAAGATTTCAATATTGCTTCTGTATCGACTCAACAAAGTTTGGTTTAGGTATGAAGCTTGTGAGGCTAGGGTAATTGTCCAACAATATACCGAAAGGCTATCCAAAGATGAGCAAAACCGAATAATTCGCTGAAGGCACTAAAGATCAGACAATTAAATTTAAAGCTGATTTAAGAAAAAAAGTTCCGATTTGAAAATGAAGGATGCCGGGAAACTCAAAAAGCTCTCTTAATTCTAAACACCTTAAGAAATTAGTATTTTACGCTATGTTTCGCTACAAGTGCGAGAGTTGAGATCAAATTGATGAAATAACACAACATTTTGTTTTCAAAACCATTGATAATTGGAATCCGGAAAGATTTCTAAATCCACCGGACAACAATTGTTATATTATCCGAGTGTTGCTGAAAGTTAACAACTCGGTTAAGCTCAGCTAACCTCCCCCAATTTCTATTGAATAATAGTTCCAGTATTCTAAGGCGGATGATCCAAGAAGAGGTACTCATTTCATTAATGGATAATATTCGATCGATAGACCACCTCCAGTACGCAGCACGAACGAAGAAAATATAGCAGCCGTACAACTGGGAGTGTACACGAAGACCGTGGAAAACCGATTCAGCGCCGTTCCCAGCAACTCGGACTGACGTATGGTGCGACTCGGGGAATTATACGTCGAAATCTTAAATTGAAAGCGTACAAAACAGCTTGTGCAAGAACTGAAGCCGCTAGGCCTTCCCAAGCGACATCGCATAGCTTTAAGGGCTCTTGAAAAGTATCAAGAAGATCAAACATTTTCAAGGCAACGACATGTTGCCTTCTGAAAGTGATAGTTTTCGAAAAATAAATTTCAAATAATATTCTTTCGATTGATTATAAACGTTCACCATTAAATTTAAAGTTCCTGTGATTTTCTTTAAAAAAGTAGTAAACCTCGAAATGGACAACCCTTCACTATCTTTAAAGTTGTTCTATATAGTTTTAGAACATGACTGTGTTAAGAAAGAAAATATTCGATATATTTCTGATCGTCCTCTACATTATTGAGGTATTTACTGTGAAGTAAAAGCTACACAACTTTAGATTATCACAAAGCAAAATAACGAAAAAAATTTAGTTTAAAATATAATAATATTATTGCTGACTATGAGTAATGTGTGTCATGTAATATACGAAAGTATTACTAATTTTACATCTCCTTTCATTTACACTTCCAACAGACGGCATCGTTTCATATAGCATACCCAAAGGCGTACAGCGTGGCATGGAAATCGATCTATCAGATAAGACCTATGATGGGCACGAAGAAGGCGATCGATATGTAAATGGGTTGGGACAATTAGTCGATGGCCAAAAGGGCAAGAATAACTTTCGCACCGATATTCATGGCTTTGGAAAAGGTAAGTTGCATAATACTTAATTATAAAATATAATGTGCTGCTGTAAAAAACCAAGAAAAGTACACAAATACAATATATTTTACGCCTACCTTTTATTTATCAATAAATTACTATTTTATCTTACTTTTCTGTTTTTTTTTTATTCTCAGGCTATGAGTGGATTGGCTGGCGTAATGACACACCAAATTTATTGGGTCATCCAGTCGAAATTACGTTTGAGTTCGAAAGCGTACGCAATTTTAGTGCAGTTATATTGCACACAAATAATATGTTTTCCAAAGATGTGCAGGTAAGACTTAATTGCTTAAATAAAACAAATACAAATAATACAAATATATGGAATTCTCTTCAAAATTCTCCGAACTAAGTACTCATAAAGTATATAAATTTACAAAAATACTTTATTTATTCATTTATATACCAGAGAGCTAATTATAAACAATTAATTCACTAAGTTAAAGCGCTGGCTACTGAGGACTTCGGCTCGTATTCTTATTCACTACTTTACGATTTAAGCCCACCAAACTAAGGGATTAGCTGCCACTTATCTTGTTGGAATGGGATTCAAGTTATTATGGGATAAGGTCAATACCTCAGTTGTCTATTTTTAGTTGACCTACTTTCTAAAGGTTTATGATTATTCTTTAAAAGCGCAATAGACCGGTGCAGAAGCCTTTGCAAATGATAAATCGTTCATTAGTAATAACTCATAGTAGATTAAAGCCTTTTGAAAACGAAAGATAATATAACAAAAATGAAAGAAAAAATAATCTACAAAGCAAATTGAGGTCGAGTAGGGGAAGTTGAAGCGCGTGGTTGAATTTCGAAAGGTTGGTTTCGATTTCCGGCAAAACTACGATTCCTATATAAAAATGTTATACGGCAAAGTCATAGGCAATGAAAAAATAAACAACTTTTGCTTTAAGACTTTTTTAACATAACCTCAACATTTATGTAAAAATTCAAAAAAAAGTTTTTTATTTTTTTAATTTAATCTACTGCATTTTACACGAACTGACAAAAACTTCAATATTTTCAGGTATTTTCATAAGTATTTATTACTGCTTTCAAATTCGGCTGCATGATACATAGATGAATGCAAACGATTACTTAGAATTTCCAAACACTTGTTATAAGAAGGGTCTTCTATGCACTCAGCGAATTCCGGATTTTTCGATGTCTGTTTACTTTGAAGCGTCACTCACTTTAGTGTTGGACAATATCGACGTTTCATTGACTCAGTTATCACCAGTAATGATGCGTTTAATGAATGTATGGTCCTCAGCTACGTTCTAAAGCATCTGCTTTGCGACCTCTAGTCTACGCTGTTTTTGCTGCAGATCCAGGCCTTTTGGTACGAGTAAGGCGTTGACACCCTTCCTACCCAAATATTTGACCAAGTTGAGTCGATCAATATAGGTACAGCAAATGTTGAAATCCTCCGAGTTTGTGCTGACTTCACGGCCTTTATTGAATCCTTTTTGTCTCTCAAACACTAGAGTTCCTGACAAAGTAGACTCATCAAAACACTTCCACAACATTTTCAACTATTCTGTTGCCGTGACTACACTGCAAACACCAAATTTGAAGCAAACTAGTTTTTAAATTTTATCCATTGTAAAAATCGCCAGACAAACATTTCGGGCCTGCAATAAATGACTGCTAAATCCACACTAATTCGCATATGAAGATTAACTTCATGAGAATATAAAAAGGATTATACCAAAATAAACCAAAAAAGTAGTCAGTAATGTTATATTTAACATCTGCCATCGCAGACCTGAATATCTTCAAAAATGTTGTATTGATTCGGTTTGCCTCAAACCTCTACCTTAATTTCTTTAAAATCAGTGGTGACGCTGATTCGCACTAACCAAAACCTAAAGTTCTTCTGTTGATCTGGTCTCATCATTATCGTAAAATAGGACGAATAGTTCCTGTTGTCTTGAAACACAACCCAAGTCTTCTATTTACGGTTTTGACACAAACTCTAACTTGTATGAAATTGAAAAAACTTTTTATTGAGTTACATTCGGAAAATCTTCGGTTTAAAATACGCAACAATATTTAAATTGTTCCATATTCAACATTTGTGACTAATATTCAGCCTTTGCCAGTGGTTAAAAATAAATATAGGAAATTATCATTATTAATTTATTCTCAATAATTTTCGATTTCGTTTTCTAACTCTGCCCTCTGTCCTCTTTCACAATGACTCACGTCAAGGCAACACCCTTATAATTTAAGGGGGTATTCTACTCTAGAATTTTAAAAAATTCGGTTTTTTCATATATATTTAAAGTTTAGACCAATCAGAGCATATCCTCCTAAGGATTTTTAAAAATTAAAATTATTTTAAGAGCTACAGTTACTTCAGTGACGCATTACCTAGCCCGGTTCGGCCGTATCGAATTTTTTAAACGCGTTTTTCTCGAAACTACTTTTTTCCACACGGTCCTGTTACCGGCACCGCATTATCTAAAGTTCTATATAACCGATTTAATTGAAATGTTGTGCGAACCTTCTTTATATAATCCTTTATCGTTCCTACCAGCATCGTGTGAAAATTTTTGTTTTTAATACTTAAAAAAAATTCAGGAATTTCCAAAAAAGCGTAAAAAATGATTTTTATTTTCAGGCAGTCGCCATTTTTCAAAAAAAAAATTTTTCGTGTTCCCTGAGGTAGGGCTATAACAGCATCCTTACTGATCAAGAATTTCTTTTGATTTTTTTTTTTTAGACCACCAGAAAAGTAAAAATCAATGTCACCAGGATGCGCCATTTTTTACACCTGTATCTCCCCCTCCCACCTAATTATTTTAATTTTTAATATTTTTTTCTGTATTCTTAAGATATCAATAAAAACACTATTAAAAATGTATGGTAAAAAATTTTTTGGTCTTTTATAAATTAAATTCAAAAAACTGCCCAAAATTATATGCTATCTCTCTCACGAGTCAATGCAATTCCTGCTAGGATATCTGGAGCTTAGCTTAACAGAATCTAGAGTAAATTGTTCCAGAGTTGCAGGCTCTATGGCACAGAAGCTACAAATTACAAATGAGACTATGTCAATATTAAATAGGTATCTTTTAAGACTACACAGGAGGGAAGCCTAAACTTATCTCTAGTTTGGTTATTTTTTTATGTGATTTTATTCAAGGGAATCTTTCTAGTAACAGTTTAGTTCTTTCCAGAGAAATTTTCTTATAGTATATTTACTCAATCTGCAGGTAAAGCAATAAATGAAAAGAACAAAAGTCAAAGCAATAAAGGCACAAAAACAAATGCATAGGTAAACACATAAGCACAAGTACACACCTTAATCCAACAAGTTCTGTTGTCAGCAAGTAATAACAAACAGCAAAACATAAGTTAGCGCATATTGATTTTTTCCGACCGCTTTGCGCTTAGCGGTATTTGTATGAGCGCGACCTAAATTCCATAAACAAACGCATGTTGCACTTGTATGCTTATCAAGTTGAATCTCAAAGCAATTATTTGTTATTTTTTTCTCCTTTGAACAATTTCAATATTCATTACAGTTGTTTTTTGTTTTTTTTTTTTTTTTGTGAAATGTCAATAAGGAAAAGTATGTGAAGAAATAGGGGAATCTATGCAAAGTTAAATAAATGTACATATACCATATATGATATACATTAACATATTATATATATAAATGGATATTTACATACGTTATGCATTTTTGCATTATTTATAGCGTTTATTATTTATAAGCAATCAAACTGTCCTAGAATCTATAAATAATAAGTATATCGCTTCTGTATGCCTTGATAACAATCACATATAATCAAAGTGCAGTTATTTATTATTAACCTTCTCACTTCGCTCTCACCGTTTTAATTTGAAGCGCTCATGCTACAACCCCTCTCCTAGGTTATCCATTACATACTAGCTAGCTGGTAACCACCACAGCACTGATTGATTTGTGACGATCAACTGTCGCCCTGCTCGTGCCTACATAATTGATATATGTACGACTCGACGTTGCATCGTTATTTATACGCACTTCAGTAAAGTAAATATCGAATAATAAGCGATAAATTCCTAAGTCCTACAGGGTGTCCAACTGCTGATTAACATCACCTTTTCAAGTTTTTCAGAGATATTGCTATAAATATCTTTTTGAAATGACAGAATATACACAATAATGTACATATGTATATATGCTATATAATAAATCATTTTAATTAATAAAGAAAATGTATAAATAAAATCAATTATATGGGGTTTGTGTAGAATGTATAATATTACAAACAACTAAAAGCAATTGTGAGAAAATTTTTTCTATCAAAAATAAATTAGTCACTGTGTACTTAGAATTTTATTCACGACCCAACAACCTAGTAATAAAAACTAAAGGAGTTTAACCTACTACAATATCCAGAACGAAGTTGCGCTAGGATTACTGGCGTTTCTTGCGGCATCTCGAGCTCTTAATCTGCGATGGGTTGTGTTTGGACTCCAAGAACGCCATTCTCGTTAAGGGAGTCGGTGAAGGTATTGATGGCTCCACTGTGAATGGGGGTCAGTACCTGTCGGAAGTCAGTTGCGTCCGAAGTCCAGTCGGCATAGTGTACGATGTCGACGACGTAGTCAAAGAAAGACCTCTTGATGCTCCTAGGGGGCGATTCCGCTCCAAGCAGGTGGCTGCCATGATGATTTCTACGAAAACGTCCCAGCAGGAACTAATTGGGGAGGAGTTCATTATGCTCCTTAAGCATAAGAGTCTCACTATGTAGGTGTTCGATAGGAGACATCACGAGGCATCCCGTCGTGGTCCGGAGTGCAGTATTCTGACAGGTCTGGAGTTTCCACATCTGCGCACCACTGCAGCCAGGCGATAGATCAGATATTGTCATCGTCCATGCCTCTGTATCATATAGCAGAACAGGAATGGTGAGTGACTTATGGCTTTTTATCTGTGTTTGTCGAGAGAGGCCTTTACTTGTCAATTGCCTACCCAGTTTGAAGTAGTACCTGTTGGCAAGTGTTTTCTGCGTTGGATTTCGAGAGTGACGTTGTTGTGGGTGTCAATGCTGGCTTCAAGATATTCGAAATTATTTACGACTTCGGAATTATTATGTGGGTGCCAAGTCAGCGAAGATTTTTTGTTGATGATAGGAGATATTTCGTCTTGTTCTCAATCACAACAAGATCAATTTGTTTTGCTTCTTTGTCCAACCTGGAAAAGCAGAAATTACAGAGCGGTTAGTATGATCAATGATATCGATGTCATCGGCGTACGTTAGCAGTTGTACACTCTTATAGAAGATTGTATCTGCTTTATTTAGCTCTGGTGCATTGTGAATATCTGATCTGTTGTTGGTATCCCAATCTTGGAGCCACGCTGATAAGATCTAAACAGTTTGTTGACAATGGGCGTTAATCTGTTTCACAGTTCACTCGATAAAACCTTATATGGGACGTTGAGGAGGCTTATCTCACGGTATTTGGCCAGGTTAGGCCAGGTTACAAATACCGTTAAAATATTAATTTCAAAACAAGGCTTGCAAATAATAATGTAATTCAATAATAAAATCTTTCTTCCTTCCATTTATGGTTTCCAGGTTTTTGTCCATGCAAAAGTCTTCTTCAGCATTGGCGGTCGTCAATATGCCGGTGAACCTGTACAATTCTCCTACATGCCTGATACTATTCTGGATCATGCACGTGATGTGACAATCAAACTTCATCATCGCCTTGGCAAATATTTACAGTTGCATTTATACTTCGCGGCACGTTGGATAATGCTGAGTGAAATCACATTTATCTCGAGTAAGTACAAAACCTTTTTCAGTGGTTGTTGATGTATATTATTCGATGTTCGAAATTTTGAAGCTTGTTTCTGACTAAAGATAACAGCGACGCAGTTTGAAAGTAATCCATTGATAGATTAATTTACATTCAGATTAACCAATATATTATACAATATTGATTTCTGCAATAAGTTGGAAAACCTTTATAAAAAACTACAAGTTATTTCTTGATAGCGAAAAAAATTTATTTAAAAGAATTCTCTCATCACTTACTTTGTTCAGAACTTAGTTTTATATTCATTTTCTCGAATTTCAGTATTCCTATATTTTCTTTACTATCGCCGGTAAATAATATGATTATACGTTGATAGAGTCGCTCACATTCTTACTAAATGCGACAGTTTATTGGTCGTAGGCCCATTATTGTGGGTGCATTAAGATACGCCCGTACTCCACTTAATTTAATAGCACTGTGGAAAGAAAAAATATTTAAATAGTAAATTATTAATTAATGCCATATAAAATGTATACAAAATTGAATCGAAATATATGATCTAAAAATCTTTAACATCTTGACTATATATGTACAAATACATTTGTATACTTCTTAAGGTATTTTAACGAAATTGATGTTTCTTCTCACCAAAGAAAGGTTGGGATGCCAGATGAACTAAATCGGAATATTGCAACACCCACTAAATATCGTCAAAGCAAAGATTTTGTTAAGCCGAAAACTAGGATACACCTTGTTGTTCGGTAGAGGGGCATGAAGTGGTCTGAAATTTCTTTAAAAGTGGTCCCACACCCTAATATATTTAATGTACATACTAGGTTGTTATTGTGTTTTGTTGGTACAACCTTCATATGAACGTATGTGAAGTTTCACTTCAGCAACTCAACTCCTTCTTAATTTACCATTTAGTGTCGCCGTGTCATAGTATATATTACAATGAAAAAAATTTAATATAGTGCAGTGATAAAATTGTTATTTTTGGAAGTGTAGCACGAATGGAAATTCACAAACGAATGTTAAAAGTATATAAGGATTGCTCACCTACAATTTGAACAGTAGAAAGATGGGTTACTGAATTTAAACGTGGTCTTACAAGCCTTGAAGACGATCCAGGTGAAGGACGTCCAAAAAGCGCATCAACACCAAAAATCATAGCCAAAATACAAGATATGGTTTTGGAAGATCATCGATTGACTGAGAAAGATTTAGTAGAGGCTCTACACATCTTGTTTGGAAGTGTGAGCCATATTTAAGTGAAATGTTAAGTTTTTGAAAGACGTATGCACAATCGGAGCCAGCTCCGCTAACAATGAAACAAAACCATATTCGAATGCGACTTTCTCAGCAATATTTGGAGCGTTTTAAATATGATTAAGTGGATTTTGTGCGTCGATTCATCACTACGGATGAGAGTTAGGTCTATCACCATGATCCTTAATCAAAATAAGCGGCTAAAGAGTGGTGTGAACCTGGTTGTTCAGCTTCGAAACGAGTTCGTGCCCGGAGATCGGCCAAGAAGATTATGACATCAGTTTTTTGGAATGCGAGAGGAATTTTGTTTGTGGAGTAGTTCTAAACTGGTAATACAATTAATTCTGAATTTTATTGCAACCTTTTGAATCAGTTGAAGGAAAAAATTCGTGAAAAAAGACACGGTTTTCAGAAGAACAAAAATCCTTTTTCATCAGAACAATACACAGTGTCGCAAGAGCATTTTGACAATGGCTAAAATCCATGAGCTAAAGTTTGAACTGTTGGTGCATCCACCGTACTCACCAGATTTGGCCCCCTACGACTTCTATTTCTTTCCAGAACTCAAAAAATGTAAGCGTGGCAATCATCATCATCAAATGAAGAGATCTTAATGGCTGTTGAAGCGTATTTTACAGACCTTCCGGTTTCTTACTTAACGGATGGGATCCATAGATTGGAAGATTGTTGGAGTATTTTAAAAAGGGAGATTATACAGAATAATAAAGTGTATTTTGATCATAAAATTGCGTTTTTCTTATCAAACGACAAAACTTATTGAACAACTGGGTATTTCATAAGCTGCTAGAGCTAGATCAACTAAATTTGCTTTGGGTAAACCTTTTTGGCCACTCTTCAGGCAGTGTCAGAACGGATGAAATCGGTAAATAACCCAGTCTACTTCCCATGAAACAATTGTGTTCGAGACTACTAAAAGCGCAATAACTCACCAAGTAATTCGATAAATAAATACATAAATCTTACATGACACTAAAAAGTCCCGTAGGAACCAATGCCAATGGTTGTGACACCGCCTGCCTTTAGATGAAATACTAAATCTCGGGAACTAGTCAACCGAGTTGAACGAAATTTGGTGTATACTATTATTTTGACATTGCTATCTGATAGGTTTTTAGAAGCCACAACTTTTCACTCCGCAAATTTCGAATAAACATACCCCAGTGACTAAATCTGACTTCATACCAAGATTCTGGGAAAATCTTTGAAATACATATATTACTGAAACTAAGCGAGCATATTGTGTCAGATATGGATGAAAACGAGTCAATCCCCTAGCTGCCTTATATCTAATAAGAAAAATTTTTGAAACTGCAGGTTGACTTTCGATTCTGCATTATAACGGGTCGATTTTTTATTTATTGCAAATGTTCTATGGATTATTCTAACCAAAATGATCCATAGAAACTTTCCTGCATAAGCGATTTTCCATTTATTGGCTCCATGTAAATCAATCCGCTCTACTGCATTTATCCCTCAATATGTGAATTTAGGCACCGTTTTTTTATTATAGTTATCTATTCTTGAGTCCGAAATGATTATAATCGCGTAAATAGTTTTCCAAGCTCCCATAATGTAGTCGTTTGCAATGTTCTAGTAGACTTTAAAGTGTATATTACTTAATATCTCAATAGATCGGATTATTTGGTTATATGAGATTTTTTTTAAAACTCTACAATGGTCATACCCATCAACAATTTCATGGAACATTGAATGTTGAACTTGTTCAAAACAACACTTTAATATTTAATTGTTTTCTTGTTTTTTTGTTTTTATTTGTCTACTCACCTCTTACATTTATCCGAATACCACCAGCCCATACCGAGCACCTGTGCACATTTATTATACTGAACGCCATTATCCCTATCTCGTGCAGAAAATTTCGCAAATCGCGTTAGACGACTTATAGCAGATGTTCTCGAAAATGCGCCCAACTCTTCCACTCTATAGCCGGTTTCTTCATTGCCCAATACAAAATATGAATACTTTTCCACTTCGATATCGTTTGTTTCAAATTTCGTAAATATACCCAATTCCTGCTTTGTTTCGGTTGTTAGCATATAAATACGTTCCAGGCCGAGGAAGAAACTTTCATGTGGCTCGCCGAAACCATATTTGTATTCCACAAAATTTCGATCAAATGAATTACCAGTATTTACGCGACGCATAAAGACAGTCCATGCACAACCCGTACCCACAGGATCGGCAAAGCAGTATACTTCGGTCGGTCCATAACCAAAAACGTATATTGTATGTACTCCATTAGAGGCGCCAATATTTTGCTTCAAAATCTCAGCACAGCTGCTGGGTAAAGTGTCATCGTTAACACTGCGGAGACCGGCATTTGCTTGTTTATAATCAAATTTATGTGAATCGGGTCCTATATTGAATAGATTAAGGAGGTAGTCTGGTAAGTTGGGTTCAAAAAATCGAAAATTTTTTTTGCTTAATTTGAAAGTACAATGTCTTGAGAATATACTGTGAAAATTTCAGACAAATAATTGAAATATTTCGGGTGTTATAAGGAGTTTCCTAGAGCACCTCGGAGTCCTCTCTCTCGGAGTTGTTGAACTTTGAACGCATTTTTCTCAAAACATTGTTTTTCTGGTCGGTTCGAGACATAACTTCTTTTCAACCGAACCGATTGCTTTCAAATTTTAACAGGCTATTCTACACTCTTATTTTTCTCGTCGAAACTAACGAGAATTTTTTCACCCCTAACTTTTTATTTTACAACCCTTTCTTTGCTAAAATAAAAGCACTTTTTTTCAAAATCCCTTGAAATTTAACTGCAGTAGTTCCGACCAGAATGACATGTCTATAGATTAAGAATAAACAAAAATATTTGATTTCAGATAACATCAAGAGCCAAAATCACCTGGACGACCCCAGTGAATTTTTGTGAGGTTCCAACTTCAAGTGACAGTAATAATAGTAATAAAGTATTAAATTTTTTCAAATACATTTTTTTTTATTTTCAATATGTAAATAAAAACACTCTAAATATTCAAGAGAATTCATTTTTATTTTCCTATAAAAAACCACCCTCCAAAAAAGTCATGAAAATAGGCATAAGTTACCAGACTACTACCTTAATTCATTAGAATTTAGTTTCATATTTATTTATCTTATTTGCATACCTTCACTTCTAACTTGTTGGCTATTGGTTTCCGGTTGCTTTGTTTGATCACGATAATATATAAAGCTCTTCTCCGTAACTGTTATCCACTTATTGTCTTTCAATACAGATTTGGTTTTTATTACCGCTGTCAATACGGGTTCAACGAGTGACCCACTTTTGGCGCGAAAAAAAAGATAATATGAGTTAATATTGTATGAAGTTAACTCTAAAATAATTTACCGTAATAAATTTTTAAAATTTCGCTTAAAATCGTCGAGCTCATTAGCCCCAATAACAATTGTTGTAACATTAGATGAATTCGTGTTAACTGGTTTTCTTTAAAAGTAAAAAAAAAATGTTAGTTTGATATCGCAAATTTTTTTAAAAAGTGAAGCGTTTTTTTCTGGACAAATGGTTTTCGAAGAAAAATAAAAATCATTAAATTTAATGTTATGGCCAAAAATTTTGATTAATTATAAAGATAAAGGTTTGTTATTTCGGCCGGTAGGCCTACTTTTCGATCAGTTTTAAAGCGATTGGGGTCACATGTCAATAATAAAGCGCCGAATATTCGCTTGTAATATTATTAATCGCCTTAGGCTTATTTGCGTAGACAAACGATTTCAACTAACCCTGGAAATCACAACTCAGCGATTTTAAATCACACGATCATGGCGGCCACGTCGCGAGATAGTTCGCTTGATTTACCAGCCTTCAGCGCTTTCGACCCCATTTCATAATCAATAATCTTTTCCATACTCTTTAGTAAAAAGGAAATTGGACTAATTGGGCTAAAAGATTCAGCCAGTGAATAGTCACTCCTTCCTTGGGTTTATACCCACCTAAACTCCTCCTCATCCACCTTTTAGTAGAAAAAGATAGCGAAGTAAAACTTGTTCTCCCTCTTGCAAAAAGACTGGAAAGATAACGTCCACTCCCGGAGATTTGAATTTTGCGAACGAAGCCATAGCCTACTTTATTGAGTCCGCAGTAAACAACAGCCGCTTTGTGACTACCCAATCCGAGTGAGATAGCTTATGTTCGACCGCAGGTTGACACTGGTCTTCTAGAATTGTCTCAGGGAAAATCAGGGAACATCTTTAAATGGCTTTCGCTATATCAGTTTTGCCTGACTAGAGCCATACGGTCGTGTTGGAACTTGAAGTCATCCGAATCAACATTCTCCTATTCGGGCACGAAAAAGATATTATGTAATCATGGCTCTATAGCGTTCCTCATTTATTGTAGCATTATGACCTGTATTATTGGGAAGATATATGGGCGAATGATTCCCTCTGCCCATAGGGCAAACCAAACAGTGACATTTTATAGATGTAATGGCATCTCAACACCGGCTAATGCATTATCATCACTGGAAACGCGACAATTTTGTTTATTAACGTATTCCGTGAACGAAATGGATCGTCATCTTGAACCCAGTTTTGTTAAACAGAGAGGCCAGGGTCCATCCGCCGAGCCTGCAATGCGCTTGATAGTAGTTCGGCTTCCACTTTATCACGAATTGGATTTTATAAGCCCGCAAATCAAGCTACTTCAGCAAAATCTTCCATAAAGTGAATGGATATAGCTTCAATAGTTGCGTACGATTTCCTTTGTTACTCTGCTCCACAGCCGTAATAACACTTTCGGTGTACGTTTTACAGCGCATGAGAGGATGTGCATTATCCATCATAGTTCGAACTGCCGCTTACTGCAGCTTACGGGGTTTTTGACGAGTTAACAAAAGTGAACCAAGATTCCAAATGTTTCCAGGTCCTTCTCCACTTAGTTTTTCCAGTGGAATGAAGGGCTTCCACTTCCTCTGCTTCCCTCGGCGGATATTGCGTCGAATATTCACAGAGCTGGAGTGTTTTCGTCCATACGTACGACATGACCTAGCAGGCGCAGCCGCTGTCTCTTAATTCGCTGAAATTCATTTGCCTCGCTTCGTTATCGTGGACGATTATGTCGCCCGAATATTGAACGGAGCGCGTGATGCGACGCGCTAACCGATTATTTTGGTAATAAATTGGCACGAGTTGCGAACCTTGTTTCGTATTAAGTCTATTAATTACGTAATGGTAAACCAAACTGCGTTTAAATCTACTTGTAATAACAGCTGTCAAAAATACCAGCTCCGAAAATAGTTTTGTCTGATTGAAAACCATA
Organism: Bactrocera correcta; assembly: GCA_027475135.1. Taxonomy (NCBI): domain Eukaryota; kingdom Metazoa; phylum Arthropoda; class Insecta; order Diptera; family Tephritidae; genus Bactrocera; species Bactrocera correcta. The sequence goes on along the minus strand of CM050323.1, from coordinate 133,244,309 downwards.
CGTCTTAAAGAAAAAATATCACTTATAAATAATTACCCGGATAATGGTCTACGCGTAAATTTGTTTTTCAACTCGCCCATTCTATTACTTCCATCATCATCATCATCGTTTTTGTTTTGGATTTCTTCACTTTTCTCAACACCAGCGTCGTCTTCTTTGCGATCTGTATCACTTTTCTCAACACTAGCGTCGTCTTCTATGCGATCTGTGTCACTTTTAGCTGCCGATGAACTAAACATTTTAAGGACAAAATGTTAGTGTTCGTTTCATTTATGATTTTTCATGAAGCATTAATTGAAACTTACTTTTCGGTTTCATTCTCGACTTCAGTTGAATTATCGATTAATTTAGTCAAATTTGAAATCATTTTTGTGCTATTTAGGTTTGAAAAAAAGTTACTTAGTTTTAGTTCAATAAAATAGCTTTCAGTTCAATTTCGCCAAAACAATCACCTTGTCGAAACTTTTTCTTCGAAATTGTCCAAACTATCATTCGTCTTATTGCTGTCTATATTAGGCGCTAGACTTCCTTCATTAATGGTCTGTGTGTCCAATGTCGCAACGCTACTTGCGTTCTTCCTAAAAGTTTGAAATTATACATTTGAGTAACAAGAAATAAAAAAAATATAATGCTGAGTGGTACCTTAATAAAAGTCTGTCCCTCAAGCCGCGCCGATTATCTGATGAATTATCACCAGTATTAGATCTTTTTGCCATCGCCGCGTTCATAAGCATATACAATATGACATGTAGAACCAAGTTTTTGACAGTTTCAGAAGACTTCATGCTTTCAGTGTGGCTCCTAAGGCTCAACTGAAACACGGCAAGTCAAATTTAAATACAAAAAATATATCCGCAAGTGTTTTCTGATTTTTCATCGATTTCAAGATCAATCCATCAATTATAACCGACATACCATACAAATGTTTTTACAAGCTCTCCGAACATATGTACTTACATATTTAAATATGTATATATAAAGATACTGCACGTCATCATATTGGCACCCCTAAGCATGTTCGGTTGATATATAGAGCTAAACAAGTACAATTCTAGATCTGCGGTTGTACTCATTTGCGTTCATTTTTGGCGTAAAAAACTTGAATACGCAGATGCCGTAATAGGATATGGCACAGCAAGCCATTACGCCACCCATCTGATTGTGTAATCGATTGCGCAAGTCGTGGAAGTAGGAATTGTATCAATCTGAGCCTTCGAAATGAAATTGCTTCTAATCAAAAATTACGACATATAGTAATTCACTCCTAGGACCAACTCACTGGCTGGGTATAGCAAAATACCGTTGAATTAAAACTTAACGAAAGAGGGATTGCCAATCTGATAATGAGTAGTGCAGGTTATACACATAGTTTATATACATAATGTAGGGTGCCCTTCCTGGTTAGCTCGTCAGGTTTACATTTACCTGTGATTCCGCTGACATCTGGCACCCTAAAGGTGGTTAGGCATTCTTTAACCAGCTTTGAACGCACGATTAGAAAGCTCATGGTTAGTATTACCGCCATGCTACCAAAGTGGATAGTCACTTCTCTGAAAGAAGCTGAGTTACGGAGCATATATCGTTATATTAACCTCAGCATAAAAACATTGCCATGTCAGGAAGCCTGAAGTTCATGGAGCGTTCTTGACAATATACTTCTCTACCAGCCTTCCCCATTGCTATGTCCCATCCGTAAAGAAGCTCACTGTCAGTCTTTTTCAACGACCTTAAGCTACCCACAATAGCCTTCAGATCTTGGTTTGCCCACTCTGTAGTCCAAAAGATTCGATATGAAGTCAAAGTATGCATGGGATTTCGAATGTTTTATACGTGCTCATTTTGAAACCCAAAAATCTCTGAGTCTGATAGCACAAAGTTTTACATATGTACATTTCCGTCGGAATGCTATGGACACTATATACAGAATCAGATTAAATGCCATAATTCGAGTGGACCTGCACCGCATATGCCACAGCACCACTCGTAGAATATGCTCGATTTGGACTGGACCATAGTGTCATAGAGCCAGAGGACAACTTTCGGTGTGAGACTCTCCCTTTTGTTAATGGCTCTTCTACAATAGTATGAGGTAATCAATCCCTTCATTGATCTCTCCTCGATATTATGCTTCCACTAAAGTTTCCTATCTAGGATGAGCCTTAAATACTCCACTGTATCTGCAGGTTTCAAAGGGATGTCTTCCGTTTGTAGTGGTGCTTTAGGGACCAATATTATTTAGAAACATAGAAACATTCTTGATATAAATTCTTGGACACGCTAGTAAAAAACAGTCGTCTCTATCTAAAAGACTATTTTGACGAATTTCTTTTAACATAGAATAAAACTCTCAAGAAATAATTTCGAATCTGTTGTCATGAATTGTAGAACACATCTGTACTTTCAAAATCTAAAAGTGAACTTAACATTCTTCTTTTTTCTATTCTTAAGCAAAAGTAATTTTTTCAGCGATCTTTTTAATGAATCTTTTCCAGTGAGTTTATCACTCATTCATTTTTCTCAGAATCAACCATTCTATGCATTATGTTTTGCGTGAGCTTATGAAAGTTTGACTAGGATCATTAGTACAGTATATTATATAGCCAGTTTAGCAATTAGTCGAACAATTGTATACAATTATAAGGGAGTCAGCCAATATTATTCAGAAATTCACTTAGATTTTGTGACCTTCAGCAGAAATACTCGCATACTACTAAGAAGATATTATATTTAAACCATGACAAAAGTCATTTCGACTTTCATTACTCTAACGCAGCTTTGAAAAGGATAAGCTCCTCTAGTCCACATGAAGAATTCGCTAAGTTTTTCAGCATAGTTTTTTTCCAAGATCGTGCCTCAACAGTTCATCTAGAACTGCAACTTTGTTATTGCAAATATCGAATACCTGATTCCAGAACACTAGGCAATTGCTGTGACAACATCTTCGAAAAATGTATCATTCATTTTCATATCAATAAGAAAATAAGCTAATATAATACCTTTTGAATTTTCCGATTTGATTCAAATGATCAGTAAGCCCGAAGTATTCATTTGACATCCGATTCAGAAACACTAGAAGATTTTAGCTTTTATTTTCCATCATCTTAATCGAATATTGATAGCTCGACACGTGACACGTCTCAATTTAATTTAAAAGGTAATAAGGCGATGCTGCTGCTAGTTGAGAAATATTTTTCTGTGGGGCTCATGTAATACAACAAAAAATATTACTGCTGTTTTTATTAATATTCTCTGTAATATAATACGCTTATATTAATTAGTCATTAAAAATCTGTAATTATATGCAAATATGGTATGTACAGCTGATTTGTGAGTCCGACCATCACTTTTCTGTGATATAAGTCCAACAGTTTAGACTTCTTCTATCAGTATTCGTAAAGCTATGGTCTCAAAATGGTCAACAACAAGCGAACTGCCAAAAGTCAAACAGATACGCTAAATACCTTACCCGCCATGCTCACGGAATATGTGCTGAATCGCACGACGGAAGTGAATACACGTATCACGAAGTAATGTGTATTTAATTCATATTTTTAGACCTTTAATTTTCGCTATAAAAAATCTATTGACTGTAGGAATGAGCAAAGAATAAATCTAGTGCTCCAAAAGCAGTCTGATTTGGAACGAAAAATCAATGAGTGAGGACACTTATCTCATATGTTTCGTATACCAAATCATAACTTATATATTTATTCACCGTAGACATCCTTCAACCACCGTAAAGCCTAGTCTCCTTTCAAACGACGAAATCAGCGATAGTTATGTAGCGGCACGCAGTTGTGCGGATATTTTACCGGATAGATTTGCCGGCAATGGCGGCATCTACAGTATAACGCTGCTGAATGTGAAACCATTCGAGGTGTACTGTCTAGCAGATCCCAGCGGTTGGACGCTTGTTTGGCGACGTAATGAAATTAACGCTGAATTTAATAGCACATGGGCGGAATACCAAAATGATTTCGGTGCATTATTGGATAATTTTTTTATTGGTCTGGACAAGTTCTACGCTTTAACCAATGCCGAGGCACACCAGTTACGCATCGGCACTAAATACGGTGAAAATAATTGGGAATTTAAAATTTTTGAAGAATTTGCTATCGGCTGTGTACGCACACATTTGGAAAGCTCTTGGGGGAATGAACAGTGTGTAAAAGAGATGGGTGTGGGTTGGTGGTACAGAGACGACTGCAAAACGTAAGCAAAAACACTTTCGTTTGAAATTTCACTGCTAATATTTTAACTCTTTTTGGTTTAAGTCCCGTCGTTATTACATGTACATAAATTCGCCTACTTATATGGTTATTCGTCCAAGAAGCGGTGATATTAAAGGCTGACGAATTAAGGATAAATAAAATGTTGCAAATTAATAATAATAAATAGTAAGAAATAAGAAAAATTATTAAATTTGACTGCACTGAAGTTATAATAATGTTCTGTATTCGGATTTTTATCGGCAGATATAAGCTACAGTATTTCGGTCTGGATAATACGAAATTTAAAGCAATGCTTTAGATAAGATATTTATAAATTATATGCCTATCTGTCAGTGACAGACCCACGATGGTATTTCCGAATACAATACATATTTGATGATCACGATTATTATCGAATATAGATGACAGTAAAAAAATATGTATAAACTGACTTTCCTTAAATAATGGGTATAATCGCATCGCTGTTAAAATTCTTCAGACTTTTTCCCTTTTCTTCGATCAGAACACTTCGACTTGACTAAAATAACGCTTTTACTTGATTAAATTGGTCAGGTTTTAAGGGGGTATTCTACTCTAGAATAAAAAAAAAAATCGATTTTTTCCATATATTTAAAGTTTAGACCCTTAAAAACATATCCTCAAAAGGATTTTTAAAAATTAAAATTATTTTAAGAGCTACAGTTACTTCAGTGACGCAGTACCTAGCCCGGTAGGTACATAGGTAGACTCACTTTTTCATACACGTTTTTCTCGAAATTACTTTTTTCCACACGTTACCGGCATTATCTCAAGTTCTATACAACCGATTTACTTGAAATTTTGTGTGAACCTTTATATAATTTTTTATCGTTCCTACCAGCATCATGTCAAAATTTATGTTTTTAATATTTAAAAAAAAATCAGGAATTTCATAAAAAAGCGTAAAAAATTATTTTTATTTTCAGGCAGTCGCCATTTTTCAACAGCATCCTTACTGATAAAGAATTTCTTTTGAGTTTTTTTTTTGTTCAGACCACCAGTAGAGTCAGAATGAATGTCACCAGGATGCGCCATTTTTTTACACCTGTCTCTCCCCCCCTCTAATTATTTTAATTTTTAATATTTTTTGTAAAAGTGTTTTTCTGTATTCCTTAGATATTAATAAAAACACCATAAAAAATTTATAGTAAAAATATTTTTTGGTTTTTTTTTTAAATAAAATTGAAGAAACTGCCCAAAATTTGATTTCTAGACTAGAATACCCCCTTAAATAACTTTTTTCAAATGGTTTTTCTTAACTTGTTTCCCAAAATATGTAAAAATATTGCTAATGTAAAATTAATGACCCATAGGTAGATTAAGTTGATGCGATGGCTGATGCTCTAATGAGGATAGCAGTTGGATCACCTGACTAGTCCTGAAATCATAAAAACAGAACTCTCATATTCGAACTTATAATTCAGCAAAGCGTCTTGAAGTCATTAAAAAACTTGCTCAGGCATTTAATTCGTATTCCCACCAGCGCTCAGCGGAATATCTGAAAGTGTGAGTTCCCATGTGTTTACGGCTTTATCTCGCCAACGTAGAACAATCAAGAAGGAACTTCTTCTTACATTAGCTCCTGCAGCTAGCAACCGATAAGCTTCAAAACAGTTAGGGAAAAGCTAGCCTTAGAGAATCTCTTGCGAACGACTTTGGGTCGAAAGGATCTTATTAGCGCATAGCCAATGGTAGCCCAGTGCTTACGGAACTTCCATGAAGCTCCCAGCTAACCAGTAGTAGCACTCACAATAAAAACGTCGACCCTTTCCCATGCTACTGATAGTGTGGCTCGTCGGCTTTCCAGTTACCTGAAATACTGATGTGGGCTGGCTTGAGATTTTTTTTTTCATTAAGTAGTACAGAATTTGTCCGGAAAGTAAAAGGACTGTGTCGATTTAAAAAAATTAATTGAACTAAGCGTTCCAATTCTTTAAAAACTTTAAAAATATGTTTCTTCTGCGTCGATGTAAAGCATTTCAAAGCATTGAAGGAGTCTCGGAAGGCATTCAACGGAATAGTCTTGAGAGCCGAGGGGCATACTGCTTGGATCCCTCTGTCGTCTCAAAATGCTTGCCTTTCATCGTCCTGTTCAGCCAAAGAAACAAAAAAAAGACCGGGGGCCACACCTGAGCTCTATGGCGGCTGCAGAAGCTTTGGGTTGCCGGCTTTGGTTAGGTAGCTGTTCACAAGAAAGGCGGTGTGAGCTGTGGCGTTGTCGTGGTGCAACTTGCAATTGGCTGCAATGTCTTGTCGGATCCGATTGACCCTTCGTTTGAGTCTCTTAAGGACTTCCACGTAAAACTTAGCGTTGACAGTTTGTCCAGGAGGATCAAATTCATGGTGGACGGTGGGTGATGATTAGATATTTAAGTAAAAAAAGTTTTTAGACTTGTGGTTTTCAAAAAAAAAAAAATAAATAAAACTCATATTATTTAATATTATGAGCTAGAATTTAGCTTCATTATAAAGATAAGAGTTTGCCATTATTTTTATAAGTGATTTTTAAGTCCCGCTGCTAGCTCAAATGATAAGCTGGATTTTTTAAGTCCGCAAATAAAAATGGGGACAACTTCAATCGTTGCACGCGCGAGACGGTGTACGTACACATTTGGATCATTCTCGATACTCTACTCCACAGCAACAATAGCGTATTCTATGTACGCTATAAGACATTTCTGAAGTTGCGCATTAATCATTAGAGTAAACATGATGCGAGACCGATAATTGGTATGCCCAATTACTGACTCTGCTAAGGGATTACGTCGTCCATATATGGGACGCAGCGCGCGGTGAATTATGCGGAATCGAGCTGTTCGTTATGAAATTGCATAACGAACTGCGTCAAGTCAAGTAATAGCTTTCAAAAAAGATAACGCCGATAAATACATTACCCCATTGAAAACCACTCATCTAAAAAATTTCGTTAATTTCGAATTTGAAAAAAATACTTCATGAGCTGTTCTAACTTGATCCTTTCTTTGAATTTTGACTTCCAGAGTCCACCTACTCTTAGTGAGCGACTGGGTTCGTACAAAATCTAGGCAGTTTTCGACCGCCAAACGAATTTATAAGAGCTTTTTTAATGCACAGCAAATACTGAGAGCGTTGTTCACTATTTTCAAAAAGTTTTCTGCTATGTCAGATTTTTCCTCAATCGAGATTCTGGCCGTTATCAAAAAGGGGGTCCTCTCATATGAGGCTGCTGTTTTCTTTTAATTTTTTTACATGTTTTATGTGGCGAATCCCGAAGTCAGTCCACAACCCTGGCGAGGCATGGTTCACCTTGTTTGGCTCGCCTTCAAACGGATGTTCTTTGGCTATCCAGAGGATACTTGGTCTAAGACCGGAAGTCGTGAACTGCTTGTGCCATATATAAAAGTATAGTTTCAGGCCAGTCCCAAGTGAATGACGCTCAGAGAAATTTCCCAACTTGCATGAACTTCCACTCCATTTACCTTCGAGATTCCAGCATCCTTTACTATTCTGCTCTATATATTACAGAGGCCTGAAAACAGTATAATACAGCTGCTTTCTGGTATGTTGCATACTTCTAGTATATATGTATTTCAAGATTACAATTTAATAAGCCAAGACAACCGAGGTGGATAGGATATAAATAAATATTTATTTTCTAACTTTTATAACAACATGTCTTATGTTTCTACCATTCTTTCACTAAAAAATTTCGCAATTAATTGGTCTCACAGCAATAATGGTTGGAGCTTTTACATATGCCCGTACGCTACGCAGCATCATAGACCTAAGAAGATATCAAAAAAAATATATAAATATATATATAAATATATATTATAAATATATATTTTTGTACAAATTTATATACAAATTAGATAAGCTTACTGCAAACATTTCTCCGAATACCACCAACCCATGCCCAAAGTTGTCGCGCATACGGCTAATCGCTCATCGAAGTGTCGATCTTTTGTGCTGAATTTCGAAGCGATTTGCAAGTGTCTAATCATCGTATTGTTGGTTTTCACGCTCAAGCTTAACACCGCATAATCGACGCTCTCGTCGCCAATACGGAAATTCCCATAGATCTCCTTAACTAAGTCTTCGCCTTCGAAGCGCTTGGAAATATACAATTCTTGCATTTGATATTGTGTAAGTGCGTACAAGTTGTGGAGACCCACAAAGTAGCCATTCCCTGTGGCTGGATCACCGAAACCTGCACGATAATTCAGCCAGCCAAAATCGAAATTATCTCTTTGAGATTTACGCTCCAAAATAACTGCCCACGGACATTTACCATTCTCATCAACTATGCACCGTACATTAAATGATGGTCCACCGGGTAACGATAGAGTTTGTATTGAGTCACTTATCGACCTTTGACAATGGCGCTTTTCTGTGCCAAAGGTTCTGCGAGTTGTTTTTGGTAAAATTTTTGGAATGTATGAATCCGTATCTGTATGTACTGCCTCCACATCAGAGCTGCGTAACTCCGTTTGAGTACTCCCACTGGAAGCGGTTTCAATTGAACCCCTATGGTTTCTGAGTGTATCTTTAAATCTATTTTGCAAATTTTTTTCACCAATTGTATCGCCAATGTGAGATTTTTCCACGGTACTGGTAATTGTTATAGTTTTGCCATCATTTGTTGTCTTTTCCACGGTCACGTTAGTTGTGTTAGTGATTTGCCTCACATTTTGTGTTTCACAACCAAAAATATAGTTGTAAAATATTAAAATTGCTAAAGCGATCGGCAGTCGATGACCACGCGTAGACATTTCGTTCGCACGTTTCAGGAGAGTTTGTGAAAAGTTGGCGAACGAAAACGAATGTATAGTATGTATATAGTAGATGGTGGAAAGTTTTAAAGGTTACTCATAACAACAGTTTATAATATATGACATGAATTCTCAGCTGTTTCGGAGTTTTCAGTTCGGTAAATTACACTCTGCTACAATTTGAAACTTCTTGCCTTATTTATTGAATGAGAAAGCAGTCAGGCAGTTCTGTTTTCATGCGGTTAATTAGGGCTAAAGAAGCTAATTTGCTGTAACAGAGATAAACTTGAAAAACAAACTTAATATTAATTACTTTACCAGCACCCTTTGAGGGTCAAGAGTTGCTTGAGATCTTTCCCAACTTCTTCCATTTCATTATCATATGACATTTGCATCATATGTACTTGTAGATCATGATCTAGACCTTCGCGCATCCATAATTGATCTTCCCGCCACCTTTCGCCAGCAGTTCGTTGAATTCCTTTGTTAAATTAGCAAGGCTACATCGTGGTGGATTAGAGGTTTACTCTCTCTCTCTCTCTTTCGAAATATATGTATATTTTGAGATTCGGTCCACAAGCACCGACCAGGACGGTACATGAGGTTGGCGGACTCGAGATCTTTAATTGCCCTTCCAATTTCTCGATTGGCAGCGCATCTTCCCCACACTTCCATTGAGCTCTGGAAATTTTTAATTCGGGATCACTCGCGCCCAGCATGACAATGATAGTGCGGTTCCAGGCCATATCAGCAGACGATTTTGCGGGTGTCACACAATTTGTCTTCGACCTTTCGGCTGACGGCTTAGCCTCTTTAGTTGATCTCTATCTTTTAGCTGTCGCTAGTAGAGGTTCAAACTGTAAATTGGGTTGAACCGCTCTCGAGTAGTTAATGGACTCTTGAAGTTCCTTTGTAACCTCCTCATTGATTGGTGGTTACGATTATAGCTTTCTGAGCAAGCATACCATGCTTTAACTGGGTCACAGACCTGAAAGTGTATAGCCCATTTCTCTGGCAGATGCACTATTAGCAACCTCATTTTTAAGGTATCCTTTCCCTCCCTGCTGTATAGCCATACTTTGGTTACAAGATTTGGTTCCGCTTGCCGCTAGTTTTGTTGCCTTACCGGAACCAGGTTAAGCTCCGAAATTGGTGCCAATTCTTGCACCTAAGCCAAGCTCAGCTCCTCTTTTTGTCCTGGCTACATTCGAGTTCGTGGAAAACGCTGCCCACTTTTTCATTTTCATTATCCTGGTTCAGATTTTGGACGTAGGAGTGTAAAGGAAAACAGGTCCGCTTGCGCATATCCGCTGCTTCAACTGTGCTTAGGCCAAAATCGAAATTTGATTACTTTGAAATAGAACTTAAGATCTGCAAAGCATTTTTGCTATTCCCCATATGCGGTGTAGGAAAAGTTTCACGACACACCTATTTTATACAAAATATCCCAAAGCTCGCAAAGCTACGTAATATCTACATGAGCCAATCACTCGAAAGAACATTATTTGGAGGCTATCTATTTCAAATATTGTCCGCGTCTTCGTCTCAGATTCTCCATCCGTTGAGTTCAACTGTCGATGATTCTTTCGAGTATTCGGACTGGTAACTGGCGAACGACACATGTGATGTTTTGCTCCACTGCCTGAATCGAAACGGGACTGTCCACATAGATTATAAACTTTAGATATTCCCACAGAAAAAAGTTTCATGCTGTGATATCACACGATCTTGGTGGCCGATCGACTAGGCGAAAACGTGAAATGATCTGCTCAGCGATATGGTCTTTCAATAAATCCATTGATTGATGCGATTTAAGGAAAAATCGGTTATAATGGCGTGATAACGGTCGCCATTAACGGTTATCACCGACATCATGTTTGAAGAAATATGGGCCGATAATTCCACCAGCCCAAAAACCACACTAAACTGTTGTTTTTTCCTTAAAAAAATGGCAGCTCTAAAATCCTCGTTGCTGAAGAAAATTGGGCTCTAAATAAAGTTTATTCGATAAAGTTCGTTTTCTTCAGCAGCCGAAGTCAAATAAAATTGCAATCTAAGATAGTTTATAATAGCTAATTGAAATTTATTTCCTAACGATGTTGAACTCCAATACGACCTTAGGTTATCATAACATTTGCTTTCCAACCATATAACTAGTAACATTTTCGGAGTCAATACAAGTATATACCAAGAAATTATCTAATGTAATACAAATAGAGTTCTTTATTACCTCTTAAGAATGCCTCGTCTACTGAGGAATCGTGTTTTTCTTTCCATACTTTCTCGGGTTCTGACTGATTTCGAAAACTTGTTACACAGTGCTATCATTCCATATTCTAGAAATTGTTAAAAAAAACGATTACACTTAAAAGCAATTGCTGTGATTCATTAAATGAAAACGTAATCTCAAATTACATTAGGGGTATTCAGGCCGAAGCCTGTTAATTTGGTAATTCGTTAATTGATACTTCGTTAAAAGGCTTAACTGTGAACTTTTGTTCTATCTCTGTAGTATGGTAAATTTAATTCCGAAACAGCTGATTCAATTTTATTAAAGAGTAAAAATGCCTCAATAAAGTGCAAAATCAAAAATTGTCAGTCATTAAATTTAAAATTATGTGGAGCAGATCAAATTTTTTACTGGTAAGTACTTTAAATTGATGTACAGAGGAGCAGGAGAACAGGTGATGTGATATTATTGAGTAACGAAACAATTACCAAGCTTGCCAGATGGATAGCTCGTTACTCGGTAGAACGATAGTCTGTTAATTTTACAAAAAACAAAATACATGTAAAAAACTACCGAATAACGACTAACGAATTCACAAGGCTGGTCTGAATACCCTTATTACATTTTAATCGGACGGAATGCTGTGCGGTAAGGGTATTTATAGAATGAAAACGCATGAGCTTGGCAAGTTCTTTGCTATAAGCGATTAAATGACCTATTCGAGGAATTTATTTGCGGCAATTCTCCTCCATTAGGCACCAGATGTTGAAGAATAGTAGTTAGGACCTCCAGGGGGATGTGAGCCAGTTTTGAATGTTTAACTTCGGATAGAAGGCTGATTCATAGCTGAGTAAGAGATATGACTGCGTAAATCAAATGAAGTGGATGAAAAATTGGTATTTCGAAGAAATGAATGACTATGCACTTATGGTACTACGATGTTCTTCAAAATGAAGAAATGTTGTCTCTAGCATGTAATTTTGCACCAAACAAATCGTGTAAATAGTTAGATCGAGATGCCGTTGAGCTTTTTCACTTAGTATTGATTTATTGTAAAATAAAATAGAGATTTTCAAAAAAAGTAGTTACGGAAAGTCGACTTCGGCATTGTAATAACGTAACACTTCGTAATGACAATTTTTTTTATTAAATTGGGAAAGTACTTATTAGCTCAGACACTGTAAAAAACGTAAAACATAAGAGGTAATAGAGTTAGAAAAAGAGCTAGCTAAAACGTGTCCAACGTAAACTGAGTTCTGCAATCAGATATCTTGCTTTGCTGACATAAAAGCAAAAGCAATAAGGAAATGCGGAAAAGACCGAATAGGAGAAATTAAATAACCAAATTTAATTATCAATGATGAGAAAAAAAATGCTATGGGTAAGTATCAAGGGTGGGCGTCTGGGGATGTGCTTAGTCCTTAAGCATTGATTGTGGATCCACCAAAACAAAACTTACCTCATTCTATCACATACTCTTTGAACCACCGATACCATGTTCTGTACATTAACATTTTATCTGTTATACTTCCGAGACAATTCCAAGAAACCCGCGAACGATAGTCGCGATTCTTTTCGCATGCAAAAACTTGAATTCGTGTTGAATATATTCTAGAGGCATCTCTTCTTCTACCTCTTGACAACTTGTACAATAGTCAATGTATAGGTTTCCCAGCATGTTGGCATGTCTGCTACCAGACTCACAATGTGATGTTCAAAAACATTCAGAATTCGATCTGAAGACCAAAATAAGTCGAATTGAAATTAAACATATCTTAAGGTGATCGGTATCGATCCGAGCCAATTCACTCGATTCATTAAAGGAATGTCCACTCGAGAAGTTTTAACCTGAGTTTGGCCAAAATTTTTAGTCATAGATCAAAAGACCCTAACAGATCGACAAAGTGATTTGATCCTATTAAAAATTTCCTAAAAAGGTTCAAATTACTTGACTAAATCACTGAGTTATTTGGAGGTATTGGTACAGACATATTTCAACCGCAGTCTGGGAAAGTTCCGATACGATTCCAACACGTGCTACTATCGGACAGTGTTAGGAAGTTTGAAACACAGAAAATTCTTCGACTGACATAACATATGAGTTTTATATGCCAAAAAACATAAGTACGTTTAATATTTTTTCTATAAAATAAATTCGTGCAGTAAAAGTGCTCTAATATGTACACATAGTTAGTAGTTACAACTGACGTATGGAAAGACTTGGCTTATTTTACGTCGAGATCCGACGTTTTCGAGTCAAATTTTGTTCAGCGATAAGGCCCATTGCTGGCTTAATCGGTATGTAAACAAACAGAATTGCCACCCTTGAGACAAAGAGCAACCCAGGAATTCAGAAAATTATCGGTTTACTGTGGCCTAGTGGAATCAAAACCTTCTTTTATAATGATACCGGTGAGAACGGGTAACCGTCAATGGCGCCATAATAATTGACTATTTGATGCCTGAAATTGAAGCTCCTGATCGGCATTTGGTTTAAATAAGACGGTGCCACTTCCCACAATTGCACCAATCAATGGATTTATTGAAAGAACACTTCGATGAGCAGATAACTTCACGTTTTGGGTCAGTCGATTGACCGTTCAAATTTTTCCTGTGAGAAGGTGTAAAGACTAAAGTATATGCGTACAATCGCGCTTCGATTTAGGTCTTGGAGCAAAACATCATACGTGTCATTCGCCATTTACAACACGAAATGCTGGAAACGACTCATCAAAACAGGAACTCAACGAATGGATCAGCTGAGAGGTAGTCACGGCCAACATTTTTAAGAGTTAATTTCAAAAAGTATATTTCAAAGAATGATCTTTCTAATGACAGTAAACATTCCCCATTAAATTTCAAGTTCCTTTGGTTTTACTTAAAAAAAGTAGGGAACTTCGAAATTTATATAAAAATGTATAAAGTTCTACCCTATTCTTTTATAAGCATTCAACAATCACAATATATTTATCGCTCCAACAACCCTAACACTCTTTGTTGTTGTAAGTATACCTTTCTAACGGGTTAATGAGTTGAATTGCAATTGAAATGCACCACTTTACTGACGAGTGCAAAATTTAGCAATTCTGCAAGTGCATATTGGCATTAAATTACAACACAATGCGAAAGTGCTTTGTTGGGCATTAAAAGCTCAAGGCTGCCAATATACAATGCGAATGCAACTCTGTACAAAGAGCGTATACAAACACCGTTTTCTCTTTTTATGCACTTTCTCTATTTGCGCAAGCACCTCCTGCATTATGTGCTATTTGGAATTGGGTTTTTTCTTTTTTTTATTATTGCTTCATGTTTTTGTTATTGTTGCATAGCATTGTGCTCATTTCGATTGATCTGATTTTAATTGCAAAATTTACGCCTTTTACAAAGACGTGCCAATGTCTGGCGTATATGTATATATATATATACATATATGTATATATATATATTTTATTAGGGTGTACCAAAAACAAAAATTATATCTAATTTGTTCTTTTTGTACAGTACAACGTTTCTTAAGAAAAACCGAATAAGGAGGATAATTTCATAGCGAAAATTCGTATATGTAAAAGCTGGGAAAGCAACGAAAAATTAGTTAAAATAAAAAAAAAATTACGAATACCGAACATAGTCTTCTTCTTCTTCTTTACTGGCGTAGACACCGCAGAATACTTCGATGAAACAACGAGCTGTACTTTCCAGCTTTGAGAATATTGGACGCAGTGCCCGCTGGGGGCAGCAGAGGAAGAGAAGATCTCCACTTCATTGGAAAGACCAAATGGAGAAAACCTGGCTGCACATATAACCTCCAATTGGAATCAAACACCGGAAAGGAACTTGGCTATAACCACGTAAGCGTTGTCCACGCCAATAAAGAAAAAGAAGATACTTTTTTCGCAGTTGGTTATTTTTTCAGAGCGGTTTACAATCAGTGTGGTTTATAGTACTCAGTTTACATAATCGCCCAGCAGAGTCGGTAATTCGAGCAACTATGGATCGGTTCCGCATCACGTTTACTCTAGTCCTCTATCGCGAGCAACAATTGGAGCTGTTCCCATCCACGTTTTGGAGGTTTCGTCAGAGGAGAGAGAAAAAAATACAGCCGAACGACCGTCCGGCGCGTTGCTCGTTCGGTCAATTGATTGTAACCGATCCCGATTTTCACAAGCAAATTTTGTTCTTCATCGCTGAACATAGTTTTGGTTAAATGGTTGAAATTTGTCGAATTTCGCAGGATAATAATTCACAAACCATTGTTGATCCCCAGATAAATCCTCAAAATGCCACAGGTTGGTGTGCTCAATGAGCAGAGAGAGTCATGGTGCCAATTTCTTCAAAACTCAAGCCGGCCATAATGTTTCAGTCAATATCGGAACCGAAAGTAAAAATCCACTGAGGAAGATTTTAGAAAATTTAATACTCTACCAAAGCTCGTGAGTACCTGCCTTTGAAGGTACAAATTTTTATATGTGTAATGGTTCAGTATTAAACTCAATACTTCTTTTTAGCTCACCCTAAATACCATATAGGTATATATTCCAACAACCATAGATATAATACTTACAAATATTACACACACACACATAAACAGTCGTATTTAGTATGCGCACTGCATGCAATTGCTAGCATAGAAAGTAATGAAATCTGTAATAAAGTGAGCGAAAGTACAGCAAAAAGAGGAAAGCAAAGATTTTTGTTAATAAAACGAAATTGAATATGCTTGTAGTTGTGTATGTATGTATAAGTACACAGCGAAGAAAGACTGCATTTCAATTAGAAGGGATTAAGTGAGGCTTAAAAGCGAATGTGCATTGTATTTGCGCACATACATACATACATACATACATGCATACAAATGTATACACCGAATCGCATTGAAAGTTTTACAAATGCCGAATTCACTGCAGAATGCAAAGTACTGCACAAAATATGGAAAATCAACAAATAACAGGAATTCAATCTCGAAAGAGCATTTTGCTGAATAGTTGGCTAGGAAATTCTTCGTGCTAGTTTTTCCTCCGATACAATGAAACGAAACTTCATATTGATTTTAATTTTGAGAAATTTCATCTTTAGTCGGTGTTGTTTGGTGGCTTTAGGAGTTGTAGTTAGCTCGATTAAAATTGATTTTGGATATCAAATATTTTTATAACGGGTGATTTTTTAAGAGCTTGATAACTTTTTTAAAAAAAAAAACGCATAAAATTTGCAAAATCTCATCGGTTCTTTATTTGAAACGTTAGATTGGTTCATGACATTTACTTTTTGAAGATAATTTCATTTAAATGTTGACCGCGGCTGCGTCTTAGGTGGTCCATTCGGAAAGTCCAATTTTGGGCAACTTTTTCGAGCATTTCGGCCGGAATAGCCCGAATTTCTTCGGAAATGTTGTCTTCCAAAGCTGGAATAGTTGCTGGCTTATTTCTGTAGACTTTAGACTTGACGTAGCCCCACAAAAAATAGTCTAAAGGCGTTAAATCGCATGATCTTGGTGGCCAACTTACGGGTCCATTTCTTGAGATGAATTGTTGTCCGAAGTTTTCCCTCAAAATGGCCATAGAATCGCGAGCTGTGTGGCATGTAGCGCCATCTTGTTGAAACCACATGTCAACCAAGTTCAGTTCTTCCATTTTTGGCAACAAAAAGTTTGTTAGCATCGAACGATAGCGATCGCCATTCACCGTAACGTTGCGTCCAACAGCATCTTTGAAAAAATACGGTCCAATGATTCCACCAGCGTACAAACCACACCAAACAGTGCATTTTTCGGGATGCATGGGCAGTTCTTGAACGGCTTCTGGTTGCTCTTCACCCCAAATGCGGCAATTTTGCTTATTTACGTAGCCATTCAACCAGAAATGAGCCTCATCGCTCATCGGACACGGACGCGAAACACATTTCGAACCGAACACTGATTTTGGTAATAAAATTCAATGATTTGCAAGCGTTGCTCGTTAGTAAGTCTATTCATGATGAAATGTCAAAGCATACTGAGCATCTTTCTCTTTGACACCATGTCTGACATCCCACGTGATCTGTCAAATACTACTGCATGAAAATCCTAACCTCAAAAAAATCACCCGTTAACACATCCATATGTTAAATATATTATTTGTTCAAATATGTAAATCTTCACAGGTTACAATGATATCATAATAATGGGTCAACATATGAATTTGTCTATGTTGATTTGAAACATGATAAGCCTGCTTATGTTATGAGGGTGTATTTTTTAGTACACCAGTTAAAAAGGGCAAATATTATTGCATTAAACTGAAGCTTTTATTTAGCACAGTTAAAATTATTTGATTTGAATTAGAAGAGCTCCGATTTATTTAGTAATCTGCCATTTCGATGGTATTCTCATCGTGCCACTTTTTAATGGTGGAAAGCAGTATTAAAAAAAAAAATCGCGAATTTTTGTACAACTATATCTTACATGAGTTTCTCCGGGTAAAAAACAGCCATTTTCAACAATTTTTTCTCATATAAAAAATTAAATATTTTATTAGAATTTTTTATTATTACAAGCATATATCAATAACAAAGAAATTTTTAAATTTTTGTAAAAAATTTAAACCCGGCCATTGCGACGCCATCCTTACAAGATAACCTAAAGTGAAAAAATACGTGTTTAAGTTAAAACCTTAACATAGAACTTGGACAAAGGAAAAAAACAAAAGAAAACAAGAAAAAACGTTAACTTCGACTGCACCGAAGCTAATATACCCTTCACAGGTGCAGTAACTACATATGTATTCAGTTTGTATGGCAGCTATGTAGGTATTATAGGGTCTCCGATGCTGGGTGTTACAAACTTCGTGACAAACTTAATATACCCTGATCAGGGTATAATTAAAATTTCAGTGAAAATATCGCCACTTTTTTTCAAATAACTAGTTCTAAACGAAAAAAGTCCTTTGTCCAAGTCTTTAAGAATTGTAACTCAAAGACCTTTGTAAAATTTCATGAAGATCGGCTGAGCAGTTCTCGAGAAATCTTGCCAAAGATCCGTTTAAAGACGGCGCACTTAGCCTATCTAGTCTCGAGCGCACAAGTTCTCAAGGGTGTATCTCCGAAACTATGTACGTATATTACTCGGCTCAACTTGAAAATTTAGGGCAACAAACCCATAAGAAAGTGTTTACGTATTCATGAATATTTATTTTATATCCTGCAAAGTAATCACCACCAGATATCACTTAAAAAAGTATTTTTTCTTTGTGATCTTGTTTAGCTTACCTTTCGCTGCAGTTTTTATCTTCTTAATTGTAGCGTAGCGTCGTATTTTCATGGACCCCTTCAGCTTTGGGAACAAAAAAGTCAGAGGTGTCATTTTTTCGATCTTGCCTCATGCAACAGCTTCCATTGGAAAGATTGAGCTTTGCTTTCCGTCAAAACCATAAACCCATGATTCGTCACCATTTCTGACCCTCTGTAGTAGAAACTGAGTCCAACATCTCCTTAGCAATCAATAAATTTTGTTCAACAGTAATTTCTCTAACGGTAATTCGACGATTGGCCCATTCTATTTTCCTCGCCTCATTAATGTTTTCGTCCTTTCGTCGTTCGCATCTTCTCGACACTCTGAGCACATCATGTACCATCCATAAATGTTGCTTTTATTCAAGGTAGCTTCAGTATATCCCACAAAATTTTAAACAGACTCTTTGACCAATTTTTTGGATACCATAAAATCTAAAGGTGAACCAAAATGCGTCCATTCAAAACAGCTGTCAAAAATTTACAGAAAATTCGAAATGGCCGATCTTGTTAGCATAAGTAAGGAATACAACTACAATTGCATTCTTAGAGCCGTTTGTGCCGACTCACTGGAATACGATCATAAAAATTGAAGTTGAAGCAAATGACTCACTCTTCTTTACCAGGACCATCCGTTTCAGAAGTGGGTTAATTTTGTTTCGTTTAAGGAGCTATTCGCCGATGGAAATTTAGTCTACGAAGTTTTCTTTTTTTTTGGGTTTCCTCTTGAGGCCCATACATTAAGATTTTTTTCGCATTCAGCCTCACTTAACAGGAACCAAAGTTATTTTGCATTATGTTGAGCTCCTGGGAAATCAAAACAGTGATTGAAGACACAGTGGAAACTCTTCAGGCTCTCTTGGTGCTAGAAAAATGCTTTAAGTGAAAGATGAACACTTTTTGTGAAAGAAATTGGAATTGAAAATTGGAAAGATGTTTCTACCTCGTCTGTCTCCAGGCAGCTTCTACAACTGACTTAGAGATTTTTACCACTACACCGTGGACACCAATAGGACAATGATTAGTTGTCACACTTAGGGAAAGTGTAAATTTGATGAGATTAAAAAGCTTGCTGGTTATCTTACCTTTGACTTAGGCTGAGAAGAATTTTGTGACGGTACAAGCACCCATAATTACGAATCTCTAATCAAGCTCAAGCAAGGCCTAGCTGTCACATGGAACTATCCCCCCTTGCAAATTATCACCTTTGCAGTAACCTATGACTCTGTTATGACCTGTTACCCAAACTAGTGTTATCAATACCATAAGTAAACCGATGGCGTTTATAGTGAGGTTAGGCATATTTTAACCAGAATCAATCGTCAGTGAGATCACCAATCTTCACTTGACCCATTCGTAAATGAATTCACTAGTTCGTTGACTCTATTTCCCAAATATTCCGCTATGAAATCAAATTGTATGAGGATTTTAGAGTGTTTAGAAACATGCAGATACCAAGCTTTCCTAAGTCGAAGAGTAACTTTTGCGGTCTTTACTACACGACACATGCTAATAAGCACGGCTCGTGAAATACTTTCAAGTTTTTTAGTAGGTGTCAATATTTTCCAACGTTTTACTGTTCTCCACACAAAGTCTCTAGAAGATAATGAGCTTAATTATAGTGTCATAGAACCACAATGCTACTACACCTTTTGCCTTTTATCTCTTGATACCTTTAGATTACACTTATTATTTCATCAAATCATCAATGCTTATAAAAATCCTTATTTTTTTGGGTTAAATTAAATAAGCAGCCTAAAATTCATGGAGTCTTCGAAATATTGATGAGAAAGACCAATTATCGAAAAAGCACATTGAGCAAAAAAAGCCTCATTATGAATTCCTGTTTTTTTACAGTGAAAATAAATGTATATGAAAAAATTAATATAACCCTGAAAACAATCTCTCTCTTCTTTGGCGAATCCTCCATATTTCGTTTTAATTTTTTACATTTTTCCTTTCCTTTCATTCGTATTTCTCTTCTACTTCCAGCACCTATTGTTGGCAATTTCACAGACGAAGATTTCGCTGGTGGTATGATGGCTGCGGGTGCAACACCGCAAGATAATGCCGAGTATCCGTTTCAGCGTGATGAAGTGGAGCGCGTCATTAACGGAAAATTTGGTGAACGCAGTCAACCGCAAACACCATTGGGTAAGTGATTTTTCTTCACACTCCGTTACTTAAATTTATTTTTTCTTAACACAACACACTAACACTTAGAGCTAGCTGGCTGTCAAAAAATGCAACTTCATTCAGTGGAACATTTTGTGCGCATAAAAATGATTTCGAAATGAAAATCACTGCCACATTTAGACGTTTTGATGTGAATTCCACTTAAGCGCGTACTTGCAGTTTTGAAATCTCTCTCTTATTTTGCGTGTGGCAGCAATAGACATTTCTATTCTTGTGGCACATAAAATATGCTCGTATATTAAATAAAATTTTACAGCAGCGATGTGAGGATAGGCGTTGGCCATAGGCGTCATACGACTATTGGAATTTAGGGGATTTAACATTTTAAATTGACAACGAACTTAGGAAGTCAAATGTACCTTACATTCGTGAAATATTTCAATAGTTGGTGAACACCTCAAAGCCTGTTCCAATTACACTCAATGAGAACCTATGAAAGCTGATGTTCCTAAGCGGGAGAAAAATATAATTAAATTAATTTTAGATTCTTCTTATGTTATTGTCTTTTGATCATCTATTCATATACATAACTATATATAGTGAACAGAAAGTAAGGTAAATTTGTCTATAAAATGTCTTTATTTACAAAATCTACTAAATCAATTTCATCCTTTCAAAGAAATCCCCGTCCGATAAAACGCACTTTTATCAAAGCTTTCTCCAGTCTGAATAGTATTTTCGTTTAGCCTTCAAGACATAATTTTAACTATGGCTCCAGTAGTCGCACGAAGCCAAATCAAGCGAATACCGTGGACGTTTAAAATGCTAAGACCCAAAATTATCAACAAACTTGAGTGAAAACAATTTTTAAGCCCGAAATATTGTTTAAAAAAAAAAAAACACAGAAAATTCAAATTTAAAAGGAAAGTTTATTATCGTTCGAAAGAACATTCCTTGGCATTCATTTTTTGAATATTATCTCTTTCAAATGTTGGTCTATTCGTTGAGTCCAATTTTCGATGACTCGTTCGAGTATTTCAACTGGTAAGTGACGAATGACAAGCGTATTGCTTTGCTCTAAAGCCTAAATCGATGCCGGATGGTCTACATGGACTTTAGACTTTCCTTATCCCCACAGGAAAAAGTCTAACGCTGTGATGTCACACGATCTTGGTGGCCAATCGACCGGCCTAAAAAGTGAAATTATCTTCTCACTGAAATGTACTCTCAATAAATCCATTGATTGGTGCGATGTGTGATAGTCTTGTTGAAACCAAAAGTCGTCGAAGTCACGAGCTTCAATTTCAGCCACCAAATAGTCGGTTATTATGGCGCGATAGCGGTAGCGAATGACGGTTACCTTATCATCGCCATAATTTTTCAAGAAATATGAACTGATGATTCCACCGGCTCACAAACCACATCAACACTTTGTATTCTCTAAATGAAATGGTAGCTCTTGAATCTTTTTAGCTTTTTCTTCATCTTGCGTACTTTTTTACATACCCATTGAGCCAGAAAGTGTCGTTAGATAGAAATGGGACTCTTCGCTGAACAACATTTGGCTCGAAAACATCGGACCTTCTTGGATTCAATTGAATTTACCGCCAAGTCGTCTCATACGTTGGTCCGAGTTACTGTGAACGGCACCGAATCGACTCTCCACGGTCTTCGTTTTCGTAATAAAGTTGGGCAATTTGTAAAGGTTGTTCATGCGGAGGTCTTTCCACCATGAAATGCCGAACAATACTGAACAAAAATAACATGATACGACTCATTGTCTGTAAAAAAAGGGCTATTGAAAAAAGTATTTCTACTTGGATCACCCGTTATTAGTTTTTTAATAATAAATAACGCATTGTACTTTTAAGATAATAAGTTCTATTTTTGAGAGTGGTGTTTAATGCTAAACATTAAAATAACCAATAAACTCAAGTTAAAGAGTTTTTTAGGGAGAAGCTCTTGTCAAAGATAAGCACTGAGTTTGAAAGTAGAGTTAAATGTTTAACACCAGCAAAAATTAATAAATCCTAGTTAAAGTAGTTTCTATGGAGAACTCCTTGTTTATAAAAAAACAAGTTTTACTTGTTAAATGATAAACTCCATGTTTGGGAGTAGAGTATATTCTAAACACCAGAATATCTAATAAAATCGACTTAATGTTTTTGTTTAGGAATAAGTCTTTGTTTGTTATTAAATAAATAAAAAACACTTTGTTTGAGAGTAGAGTATAATACTAAACACCAAAGTTACAAATGAAGTCAAGTTAAAGAACTTTTTGGGGGGAAGACTTTTGTATTAATAACAAACTAATTTTACTTATTAAATGCTAAACAGTATTTGATTGTAGAGTGTAATGTCAAACACCAATATGATCATAAAATACGCGTTAGAAGATTTTTTCGAGAGAACACCCTGTTTATTAAGAAACAAATTTTACTTGTGGAATTAAAAACTTTACATTTTAAAGCAGAGTTTATGGTAAACACCAAAATATTTGACAAACTTGAGTAAAATAATTTTTCAAGAAAAAGATTTCGTTTATTCATAAACAAATTTTAGTTAATTAATGATTTTTGTTGGGGAGTAGGGTTTAATGCTGAATACCTAAATGATCAACAAACTCAAACTTTGAAATATCTGTGGAAAAAGTTTTTGGTATTCACATAAAAATAGTAATTAAATGATGAACTCTCTGCTTGAGTTTAATGTTTAACCCTAAAATGACCTCTAAGCTCGAGTTAATTAATTTTTATTGCTCAAAAGCAGAGTTTATATTAAACGAAAAAAATTCCAGTTAGATTTCAAAATGCTCTTAAAAAATGCAATCGTTTCCCGAGTCAAACAAAATTGAGTAAAACTTGAAACTCATGCCTTCCTGCAGTATTCTCAGAAATCTCCACTTCTACTAAACCCTCCAAGCGCCTGCCTTGCGTTTATACATATTGTTATAAAATCTTGACTTCTTTAAGCCAACCGAAATCAACATTTTTATATAAACCACTGGCATATTAAAGATGTACAAATCATTCTGCGAGCTAAGCGTTTCTTTTCGAATCTCCACTTCACACTTTTCCGCCGCGTCATATCCATTTTCATTCATATTAAATTGCATTTACAACTAGCGCGCACTACAACTGAAGGCCGGAAACATGCCGCTACATATTCAACATAGCTACGCTGCTAAGGATACAAGGATTATTGGTAGAAGCTTTTCACACTTTGCTTCGGAACTATATGGAAATATTAAGCAGTGTTGATATGCTTTTAGAAATGTGAAATTATAAGAAAAATAATTTGCAAGCAGCCAAAAAGATTTTCGAATATGAAAAATAATTTTTAGCATTTAAAATAAAATACGCTGAAGTTGTGGCTTGCTACGGACCGCAAGTGTAATAATTTCGAACCACACATTTAATTTTTGCTACAAACACACTACAAATTTTTGCAGTTTGTTCCCAAATGCAGCTCAACAACTTTTATTTTGCAAAATTTCACTTTATTTTCCGAATTCTTTACTATCTAATAGTCGGTTTTCCATATTTGCCTTTACTCATTAGTGATTTCACCCAAACCCATAGACCATCCCGAACCGGAGAACAGTTTGATTGGCTTCATTTTCGCCGTATTGGTGGCCATCATATTGGTGCTCGTTGTGGTCATACTCTTGATCGTCATACGTAATAAACGCGGTCGTGGCGGCAATGTGCTCGATGCATTCCAACACAACTTCAACCCGGATACGCTTGGTGGCGCTGACAAGCGGCTCAATTGCAATGGCATGAAGGTGAGTGGCTGCTGTAATTTTCAGCAAATATTTTTGCATATTCTCTTTGTTTTTGGTGTTATTTTTAATACAATTTTTACGTGACCAACAAATTCCCTCAACGTATTTATTATGCTTTCGCAGGCCGTCACTATGGACAATGACACGGAGTCGATTGACAAGAGCAGCCTCTACCATGAACCGTTCAATGTGAATATGTACACGAGTGCAGCGAGCGGTTGCTCCATGAATGACATGCAACGGCAACATGTCACACCGGACTACACAGGTATGCAAATTGCTTATTATGTTTTTATGTTATGCTCATATTGGCAAATGTCTATGGACATGTTAAAAGAAATGGTTAAAACGTTGATGAACATGTTTTTCGGTGAATATAATAGGTTGGGTCGTCATAGCAAAAAGCATAAAATAAATTTTTCTAGAAGCTTATTGCAAGATGGCTTTTCTGTTAGGTCAAATTAATTTGTTTCTTTAAAGCTACATAATCATGAAACTATTTTATAGAGGTACTTATGGAAGGAAGACGGTCGTTTTCGGTTCACATCTATTTAAATCTATTTAAATTTACTATTAAACCGCATAAAAATTTAGATTTCAAATTCATCAGCTCAAGCTGTCCATAGGTCTTCGTACGGATGTATTCTAGTCGAGAATTTTGTTTAGGTTATATCAACTAAGAAGTCTGCTATTACTGCCGCAGGGAAGGACGATTTTCTGGCGCCATTTTTTAATTTTTTTCTCCAGCATATGACAGTGTTACGAGCCGACCTAATGCAAATAATACCAAATACAATACTATCAATATATAATATTCTAAACATTTGTGAGCCAATTAAATATTTACTCATTTCAGATATTTATCCTTTAAGAATCGAATGTTCCATAAACAACTTTAGGGTTTCGGAAACATTTCAGAAACTAATCTACTTTCATGGGAAATTTTAGCATTGCAAACATTTTCAAAATTATCCGACCTTTTAAAAATAAAGCTATTTATAATATATTAATAAAAAATGTAAAGTAAATAAATGCATCCATAGACAAGACTGCATTTGGACCTAAGAAAAGTGAAAACACGTCCATGAAACAAAGCTTTTCGACTACCGGGATGTCGTGAAACAAGTTATTTTTCGCGATGAGCCTTGCATATGTGTTTACCATCCGGAAACAGACGATCAATCGGTCGAATATCGTGTCAAAAGTGCGCTGAAACTGAAAACCCTGCGTCAAAGCTGGTCAAAATTAAAGCTATGTTGTCAGTTTTCTTCGATTATCGAGGTGTGATGCACTTCGAATTCATTTCGACCGATCAAACTGTCTACTCGGAATACTATTTAAGTGTTATGCCTCATTTTTGCGAAGCTATTCGTTAAAAGTGGCCGGAATTGTGGGACGACAGCTCGTGGTTTTTGCACCACGGTAATGCACCGTCACAAACTGCATTGTTTCTTTTTAAGTTTTTCGTCAAATTTTCAACCAATATCGTGCCGCAGACAGCATATTCACCTGATTTAGCTTTCAATAACTTCTGGCTATTCAGCAAACTCAAACAACCCCTCAGCGGAAACCGTTTTGAGTCAATTAAAGGCATTTTTTCCGGAAATTGACTTTAACAAATGTTTCGAAGATCGGAAAAAACGTTGGCCAAGGCGATTACTTTCGGAGAGACTTCATAAGTTTTTAAGAATGAAGTAAGAATTTTCGAAATATGAAAAAAGTCTTACAATTTTTTCCCCCATTATACATATTTACTATATAAATAAAATATGGTTTATATTGGCTTTAACTCTTTAAATGTAAGTTAGCGCAATGATTTTGAGAAGTTAAGAATCAGAAAGATAGTATTCTTCCAATAGAAAAACTGTCTTCAAAGCAAATTTTATCTGTCATCTAGAAAATAAATCAGAATTTTAACGAAGTCAGAATAATAAACGTCTTGGAATATTAAGAATTTAAACGTAACTTTTTTCAATATAAATCCCTAAGTGTTTAAGACCTTCTACTCTTTAGTTTTAGCTGAACGTTGCAGTTTACTATTATCGCTGAAAACTAACTGAGTCGAGTTCAACTTGGGTACAAGCAGTATCTTCTACTAAGTATTAAAAATGCATTTATCATTTATTTCTACGCTTGATTCCCTATGACAAAGACCCTCCGTCGGGGTTACAATAGCAAACTGAAACAATCGTGCTTCAGATCAGTGAAATTGTTATTTTTTTCAATCAACAAAATAGTCTATGAAAGAAAATTACATATAAGACATTATGACGTACCTGGTCTTTTTCAAATTACGAACGAGTCAAAGGCGTTTTTTAAAAGTAGATCCCGACAAGCAGTTTAGAACTTCTTAGTATTTGTGTCGTAAGAAATATATCTGTCTTAAAACTAACACCTGCTGTCAGGATCAATGTGATGAGGTAAGTTGATTAGCCATGTTCGTCAGACTATACGTCCATCTGTCCGTCTGTTTATACCAAACTGAGAGACTAGCCGCCACTCTTGTGTAGGAGCCGTCGATATACGACTGCTATAACTTAAAGCTGTCATACAAAGTAATCGATCGGAGTAAAGTTCTTCTAAGGAAAACCTTTTTATTTGAAGAGATATTTTCACAAGAATCGCCAAAGAATATTGCCTAACGCAATCATGTAATCTTGGAAGATATTGTTTATATCGGACTTTCACAGCTTTTAGCTGTCTAGCAAACTGAATGTTCAAAATCAGCTTTTTTATAGAAAACTTTTCAGTTTATAAGATAGCATTTGTCGGAACCGCCCATATCGGATCACGAACGGAATGAGGTGCTCCTCGGCTCTTTGACTTTTTCCATACTGATGAGGTACTTTTTGAAGTATCCGTGACCAGATAACAGCTGAGTTGTGAAAAAGTTGACTTCTTTACTGCTTATCCATACTTGGGTGTAGGGATGGAAAGATTGTTTACAGAATCGATTCTCGATTCCGATTATTTTTTTATATTTTTCTATTCTAAGAGTCGATTAATCGAGCGCAAGAAACGGTTTTTTCGATTTTAATCGATTTTAAATTAAAAGGACAAAAATTTATTTATTAAATCACAAGGCATAAATTGAATGAATATGTAATTCAAATCGATTAAATAAAACATAAAAATAGTTAAAAACAATTATATTTTTTTATCTTTAACTAATGAACCAAGAACATTTCATTTCATATACATTTTTTTTTTTAATAATTCAAGCTTTTTATACAAGTTCAATAAAATAATTTTTTAAATAAATTTAAAATAAGTAAAAGAACAATAAGCTAATTGTCTGTTTTAGAAAACCATACATTACATACCGGGACGGATCTTAAAAACAGAAGCATATTTAAGTGATCAGGCGTTAACCGGCTGGGAATTTGATTCGCAGTTAGCCCAGTATGCGAAAATAATTTTAATAGATTTATCGTCAAGAATGAGGAATCGCGAGTTTTCTTGTGCTCGTATGTAGTATCTATAACTTGAAACTAGTCACTTAACTAATAGTAAAGTCGAATGTCAAGAATCGATTCTTAATCGACTTCGAATACTGAAGATGATTCCGAAAAATCGATTATTTTACGAGAAAACTCGATTCTGGAGTAGAATCGGAATCGAGTTTACCATCCCTAGTTGGGTGGGTGGTTTTTTACTAGCCTGGCTGTCCATTTGTCGCGACTCTCATTCTGCAATCGTCGTTGCCAAGTGAGTGTCGTGTCTTTATTCGATAATTTGCGCTCTCGTTATTTTCGAAAGTTTTCTTTAGCTCCGACAGATTTTTCTTTTTCCTCCTATGCCAGAAGGTCAATTGGGGCATTATCGCTTTTAACTAATAGAACATCGACTGACACTGTTCGGTAGGCTGATGTAACTCTGAGTTCTGTGGTGCGGCGCACTCTGACCACCATCTTACGCCAGTTTTACTTTTTAACCTCGTCTGCATTGGTCTCAGCTCCGTATAATAAAACACTGATTGTCGTCGCCATTAGGAGCTTTCTCTTTCCTTGGCTGGGGTTCCCTATTTTGGTCTGCTAAATTGGGAGGTGACTTTCACTGCCTTTCCTGCGGCGTGATGGGTTTGTACCGAGAAGGTTAGTCTGGGGTACAGTCTTACTTCTAGGTAGTTTACTCCTTTTTGAGTCCTAAGCCTATCGGTGATCATTTGCGCACTACTTTCGAGGTGTATGTGCTTATTTGTTAACATTAGTAGCTTTGTTTTTTCCGTAGCGAGCTGGAGGTTATGTGTGTTGAGCCATGCTTGAGTCCGCATTATGACCTGATTAAGCTTTCTTCGCGCTACTTCTGTGCCTCTTGCTGGAATTATTGAAGGAATACCGTTCCACCATTAACTGGATACCTTTTTTTATACATATACAAGGTCCGTCGCAAAAGAAACAGGACTGTTTAAAAAAAAACAAAAAAAAATTAATATTTTTCAAAAGTTATATTTTTATTTTTTTTATTCAAAGTAGTTTCCTTGTGCTTGTATATAGCGTTTAGCCCGGGCAATTAGCATTTTAAATGAGTGTTTAAGTTCATTTTTTGGAATGCTCTTGAGCATATCGGTCGTCGCCTTTTGGATAGCTGAAATCTCCTGAAACCAATGTCCTTTCATGGGCAAATGAAGTTTTCCAAATAGGTAAAAATCACAGGGTGCCAGCTCAGGTGAGTAGGTTGAGTGATTAATGGTTAATATGGAGTTTTTTGTCAAAAAGCAGTAAGAAGCGTCGACCGATGACACGGCGCATCATCGTGCAACAGGCGCCAGGAGCCTGCCTCACGGTATTGTGGTCGAGCACGACCAATGCGTGACAAAAGACGCTTCATAACACCAAGGTAAAACACAGCATAAATCGTTTGGCCAGGTGGCCAACTCTCGGTGTACAATACCCTCGGAATCGTAAAAACAAATCAGCATTGTCTTTGTTTTTGACTTCTGAAGACGACTTTTTTGTGGTGACTTCTGTTCGTCACAGAGGTCGTCACGACCTTCTTGGAATCGCTTAAACCACTCATGCACATTACTACGGGATAGGCATTGATCACCAAAAACTTTTTTCATCATTTGAAATGTTTCAGTAAACGTTTTCCAAAGTTTAAAACAAAATTTTATATTTGCTCTTTGTTCAAAATGCATTTTACATGCAATTTACGACCGACGACCAAAAGCTGCTGTCACTTTTTGATCGATAACATCGATTGTAGTTATCCAATTGTCTTAAATTTTTTACGAAATGTCAACAAGGGATCAAAATTTTTATTTCATATACCCACCAATAGGTGGCGTCACCAGAAACAGTTATATTTAAAGCAACATGTAAGCCAGGTGCATATGTGACCGAGTGGTGTGCTCAACATGTGTTGATAGTTTCTGTGTATGAATGTGTGAGTGTTTAGTATATGTGTCTGCATTAGTATGTGTATATATAAATTGATATAAGTGTATATATTAGTATGTGTGCATGCAGATTAGTGTATATATGTACATGTGTGTGTGTTGCCTATATAGATGTCCAATGGTAACATGACGTCAACAACTAAAAGCTAAAAACCGATAGAGTTACTAAAATTTGCCGAAAAAATGTCGATGTTATTATTGTTTTTGTTGTTTTTATTGTCATCATCATTGCATGTAGTTTTTCGGTGAATTTCATTTGTCATCACATGACACCAGTGCCGCTGACAGGACATGTAAGGCATGAACACACTAACAAATACAAGCACACATACTTGCAAACATATTCACTTATTGCCAGCGAACAGGCTGTAGTGGCGGTCACACGGGAGCAATTTTATGTACGTTGTAATTTGAGGCAACATGCAACCTGCCTGCTCCCCCCCTTCGGACAGCGCTACATTTGGGAAATTTTTTGCATTTTCACAAGCATACAAACATACATATACCACAAAAAATCAGCAAAGCAACAAGAGTAAAACAATAACAACAAGAGTAAAACAACAACAAAAACAACTTGAAAACAACAACAACTTGAAAACACCATCATCTAAAAACCAACAAAAAGAAAATCATCCAAAAACATTAGCGCTGTCATTTCCGTCATCAACGGTTAACATCATCGAAAGCGCAGGGCATAACCGACGCTAAACAGCAGGTGAGCAAAGCGCGCGCAAGGGAGCAAAAACCAGCGAGCGCCACAGCAATGTGTGCTAAACTAGCAAACAAGTGAGCGCGGTCGGAGGGGGGAAAAATTCAGCAGGTTGTTGACACTTTTATTGTAGTTGTATGTAGTTTGCAGTTTGCATTTGCAACAACATACGACATGCAACATGTACGCGCTTAATTGAACAACTTGCTACTGTCAACTGCGCGTTAGCGTCGCTTGCCCAACAACAGCCATTATTGCAATGTTTTTTTTTTTTGCGCTCGCCTTCACCTTTCCGTCATAATTCCATTGAAAACTCGAGCTCGGACTCGAACTGAAGCTCCATCCCGTACTCCAACTCCATACACTTACTCCACTTACATAGCTTCAGCAGTGCAGCGCGTTCGCAGTAATTTTCCGCGAATATCAACATTCCCCCTCTCCCTGTCTCTTTCTTTCCATCTCCGCGTTTTTATTCGCATTGTCACTTACCTTGCTGGCGTTAATGAATTCTAATGTTCGAACTCTTATCGCAGTGGCCACATTTTCCGTCTTCCTTTTGTAACCTGCTATCCTGCTAACCGTTGTTCGCCCGCTCATTCGCTTCAGCATTTCCCTTGGGGCGCATGCCATAAACCCCCCCTCTCATGCTGTTCGTGTGTGACAGCTGAAATGCGCACAAAAATCATATTCCGAAAATGGCTTTGGCAGTCGTTTTTGAATGCATTGTTGTCCATGGCATAAAAGTTGCTGCCTTCACCTATTGTTGTTGTGTTTGTTGCAGTTTTTCATTCATTAAGCGCGCATGTATGCATGCGCTGGCAGCACCCAACTGGACATGTTCATGTTCTGCTCAATTAACCGTTTTATTCACTTGTATGCGGTCTCCAGTGACTGATTGCTGTTGGCGCCAGTGACAATGGAAGGCTCTCTTTTTCGGTTTATTTGGTTTTGTTCATAGTGTCTTTGTTATTATTTAATTTTCTTATTTTTCAACGGGTGTACTAAGTGCACTACGTAGAAGCGGAATTTCGAAAATTTCTTTATCACAAATACGAAACTAGTCTTACCGAAAAGTGGCTTAGTAAAGTAAGTTCGTGGTACTTAATAACAACTCCGCTCTGAAATAAATGCCTCTTTCAACTTCTGTTAAATTATGGTTGGATTTCTAATGTCTCAGCAAGGCTTGGGATTACACTGAGACGGTTATGTACCGTCCTCTGTGAAGCCATGCGATAAACTCCTTTAGTTTGATATCATCTATCGCCTAATTGTACTGCATTTATCACAAATCGGCTTAAGTGTTTTATTTATATTTCTACTATTTTACTTGGATGCCTGAAAATATGATCTCCAAGATGTTTTTGTTTTGATCTATCAAAAGCGGAGCATTCGAGGAAATTGTGTGGAGATGATGCGGCCTCATATTCTTTCAAATAGCTAATACAGCCCGTGTCGGGCAAATGTTCGAATTTACCTCATGAATCATGAATGGACAGTATCCAGTTAGAGCTCCTACAACCATCGAAAGGTGGACTTAACTGGGAGCGAAGAGCTCAGTAAACCTATTTCCACTAGGCCCGACGGTCCTTGGCACTTCACAGCTACAGGTAGTCGATCAAAGCTTGCTGAGCGTCAACAGTTCTAGTAAGAAACGACAAGAAGTCAACGAAACTTCTACCCGTCCCACCTCCACAGTTTTGAGACTGAATAACCTGTGCTGACAAGCTCATCAGCCTTAAAGTTTCCTGCAATAATCTTGTGGCCAATCCAAATCAGTCTAATAAATAAAATAACCCGATGCAAACGATAAGGTGTCTAAATAAACATCCTTTCCCTAGACTTGAGCGCATAACAATCGTTGTGGTTTACGTGAGTACCTGCCGGTGACGGACCAACTTAAATGCTTTTTGCACGTATTTTTTGGTTCCAATTCTATTCCAATTCTAGGTGGAAGGGACACCTTTTTCACCTTGGTCGGATGCGAGACCGATCTAAATTCTCAGCCGTGCTGGAGGTCCGGGACACAGCCGCAGTGGGACTCCACACTGGATTGAATTTTTCAACCCTGCCTGCATTTAGGTTTAAACCGCAGCCACCACAAATCTTCACAAAGGGTAAAATCCAATGAAAAGATTGGTGGTAACTCCAAGCTCTAATTGCTCCCCGAAATTTCAGATTTAAGTCTCCGGTGAGACCTTGTAGGTTTTGCTACCTCCAGTTATCCAACAACTCAATGCGACATTTGTCCCTTGAATTTCAGATGTATTTTCATTAGAAGGAAACTCATTCAAAGCCTACAAGTATTGTATAATATCTTTTCTAGCTGAGTATTATAGCACTATTTCTAACAATGACTATGCCGAAATTTCTAATCAACATTGTGAAGTATTCCATTAGAATTATTTTCGATTTTTTCTACGCTAATGTTTGTGGCTCAGACCGGTCAATCTAAAACCTCAAATAGCTACTACTACCTCTCAAGAACTCAACGAAAAAATCTTAATAATATTGCGATATTATATAAGATCAGATATAAAACTATGGTAGCGCTGCATTACGTGGTCTATTATGCACTCTTCACATAATTTCATTTGATACACAGCTTCCTTAAATTTATTGCTGTAAATGTGAGGAAATTATTTTAAATCTTTTGAGGTTATAGTATCCTAACAACGATTTAGTTGGCGCCAGTATCCGCTTCTGTTCACTCTTTTCTCATTCTGGAATGCCACCTTTATGGTATTGTGTCCCATTGCCAAGTAGAGTTCTGATATGAGCAGCAGTCATTCATTCTCGGTTTCAGCCTTGCTTAGAGGAAACCGATTACAAACTAATTAGCCATTCAACCTTAACACTTACAACTTATTGCAAAGAATTCTGATTGAAAGATGCTTAGTAACTGTTCATGTGCACGGAGTACCTAATACATTGACCCAGTATACCCGCCAAAATGACTTTTAACATTTCCGAGACGTTGGTATACCGCTGAGTATTACTCTACTCTTAGTCAGTGGATTCAATGTGTACTCTCTGAAAAAAGAAATTCAAAATTTTAATGACTTTCTAAATATTTTGGAACGAAGTCATCATGCAGCGACTGTGCTTTCACTTAAATGCAGTTTTTACCTTTGATACTTTCTTAGTTCAATGTATGTACCCTCAAGTGTGCTGGAGTTTCCTGTTCCATGTCGCAAAACTGACAGTTTTCGCAAGAGACTACCCTCGTGTTGGACAAGTACTTCCTGAGCCTCCAGTGCTCTATATAGAGGGCGACAAGGAGGCGGAATTTGCCTCGGTGTACACAGTTCCAAACTGATATGCGGTTCAGCCTTTCTATACACTCCTCCACTACTAAAAGCGATTTGACTTCATAAGCTGAGATCGCCTTTAGTGCCGCTAAGCATAGCGATACGCTGGTTGCGATAGTTGCGGTGGAGATAGATTTCAGCACACTGACTTATATCAACATCTTCTGCTTGAAATATGTTCGGAAAATATCTCAATGGTATGGATAGTTTGATATGCCGTTCCGCATTGCCTGCTTCAACACCTTCCTTAGAGTAATTCTAAACTTCTTTGTATAGGTTACCCCTTTCGTAATGTCGTCCTTTGGAAGAAGGACCAGGGGTGTATCTTGCCTTAGGGCCCTTATTTGTTGAGACGACATTATCTTTCATTCGCCAAAGCCATTTGCTGCCGTGAACACCATGGTATGTTTCGCTACCTGTTTGGTCACTAGATGCAGCGGTGTGAGCTCCAGCATGAATTCTAGTGTTTAGATTTGGAATCTTCGATAATTGAAAGCATACCGAAGACTTCTGAGATGCCAAAGCAACCATAAGTGACAACAGGCCATACGATCATGGTCTAGAGCCACCCAATGATACCTGGCCCCAGAATCTGATGGCTAGGCGTCTGCATGTCATGTGGGCCTTGTTGGTTTTAGATAGTGTTAATTCCATGTGAATATTCCACAATAATGTTTTGTCTAATGTGAGGAAAAGTAATTTGGCCTCTTTAGATACCTTCAACTCCCTGCCATCGATTGTTAAGGGCCTCAAGCCCGGAAAAGGTCTTCGCTTTGTAAAAGGGACAGCGATTGTTTCTGGCGAGTTGATATTTACAGCTACCGTATAGCACCATCCATTTGCTAGACTTAAGCCGTTTTAAACTATGTCAGAAAGTGTTCGAATCTCATTTTTAGTGACCAACTCAAGGATCTTATCTATTACTATGCTCCATAGCCTAAATAAGCTGTACTAAGTGTGCAACTTTAAAGGTACCGATCTTTATTTGTCGGAACCACCATTATTGGAAG
The DNA here is from genome assembly GCA_027475135.1 of Bactrocera correcta. Taxonomy (NCBI): domain Eukaryota; kingdom Metazoa; phylum Arthropoda; class Insecta; order Diptera; family Tephritidae; genus Bactrocera; species Bactrocera correcta. The sequence goes on along the minus strand of CM050323.1, from coordinate 133,209,467 downwards.
GCTAAAGCAAAATGCTGCCTTACAAACCGAACAATGAAAATCATGTCGTTATATGAAAAATACTTTAATTTGACAAGATATCAGCACGAAATTTATATGGTATTATTTTCCAAGGCAACGTAATTTCCGGCAAAGTTGTTCAGATCGAGCTATTATAACATATAGTTGTCATACAAACTGATCGATTTTTCATCGGTGATAGTAAAGAAAGCTACTTGAATTAAGCCTACGCTGCTTTTGCGTTTACCTAAAGCTCTAGTCCATTGATATAGAAGGCATAAAAGATCTGTCAGTTTGGTAAGGAACATATTTCGTCTTTTTTAGAATAAGAGGACCTCAACTTACGGACCTTACATATTATAACTGCCTTGTGTCAAAACTTCTAATCTAACAGACTTTATTGCTTGGGAAAAATGTAATATTTATTGGAGTAGGTATTTAAGCTGACTACTAGCTAGAACATATAATTACTCACTTATCTCAAGAAAATAAATCACAATGCACTATTTCATGCATTTTCATAAGCTAACTTGATTTTACTATACTATAAAAACAAATGTTCCACCCATGAGTGCTTAGATCAGCACTTCGCTTAAAATTACAATGGGTATCTAAGGTTCTGCCTTTTAATTCAAAAGGTAGTGTGTTTTCTTCTTAAATGTAACCTACAAAATTTGCTTAATAATTCTTATCAAAATACAAATTTATTTTTTGTAAAATCCAAAAAAAATAAATATTATCTTTCAAAATGTGTGAACAATTAATTTAAGCAATAAATTCAAAGAAAGTGCTAAATTAAGTTTTGAGAAATATGTATTTACTCACATATGCCATAAAGTATACAGTAAAGCTCTCCATTTTTATACACATTGCTCTACCAGTCTGCAAGTACATATACTATACTAAATACAGATAATTCCATATAAATATGTATTTACATATACTATACATCCACATATATAAGTGTATGCCAATAACTTCTTAAAGTTATACAATAGCCGCATTCACACACACTATCATACACTAATTCCATCACAAATCTTTCCCATATCCTCACATATGTATATACAAAGCTTTGCATAGTTTTAGGCGCACAAAACTCTGACGCTCTTGTATGACAAATAAGTTGAAATTTTACAATGCAACTGCACTGAGACTGAGTTGCAGTTAGAAATTTATATGCAAACACAAATGCTTATGTATGTATGTGCGTGAATGAGAATGAATAGCACTCTCGCTCGTCAATTCGAACTTTCTTCTAAGCATTTGCCTACATATGCATTTAGAAAGCCGAGTATTTGCGTACGTTTGGCCAAAAACTTGTGACAAAAACAAATTGAATACTTAGCGAATATCAAAGTTTTGTCATTATCGTTCATTACACTGCTCGTATTAATGGCAGATTGTAAGGGCAAAACCGAGTGTAGAATAAAACAAGATTAAAATGACACTGATTTACTTTCCACCTAAGACGGTTTGCGGCTACCATTCTCCACCATTCTCTTAAACTTGGTCAAACGGTAACTTAAATTGTAGAAATATAATTTGAAATATTTTACTGCGAAGAGAAAATTAAATCAGAAATTGATCAATAATAAATAATATTATTTTGACCATTTAAACAGCCAATTTTCGAATTATATTTTATAACAGATTCCTATTATACGTAATAAATAAAAGTCTGCTGGATGTATGGTATGTCTCAACCATTAATACGGCCATCGATTTTGCATATATAGTTGTCGTTCTAAAAACACTGAAAGCAAACTGGGCCTTATGAAGCATATGCTTACAAAACTCCCACCCATCAATGCTTCGGTATTTTGCTTAAGATTTTCTCCGAAAAATCTTCTCAGATGCGTCTTGAGAATAAAATTATAGCTTTCATCAACTCTAGCTGGCTCAAATTTGCATTTCTGCATTTCTCCTCAGGGAACTGACTTCCATATTATACGCTTAGATTTGAAAATTATCAAGCGTTTTAAGAATTTATACTTATTATCTTTCGTTTATGTATTCTGAAAAGGGTATATTAAGTTTTCAACGCCCTAGAATAAAAAATATATAAATGTACAAGCATGGGTTTTTATCTAAGGCAACAATATTATATCCGAAAAGGTTGTTAAAACCGGATCTTTATCGATTATAGCTGCTATATATATATAAACTAACCGATCAAAACCAAGAAAACTGCAACATGTGAAGGGAATAACCGAAACTAGCATTTTTGATGGGCGTAATCGGACCCCTGCCACGCGCACAAATGGCCATTAACCGAAAACACATAAAGTTCCATAACTGAGCACTAAGTTAAAATATGAATCTAAAATTTGATACAGAGGATCGCAGTAGCAAAAGGCACTTGAAGGCGAAAATTTTCAAAAAATTTAGCATAATCCCCGCTCTAACAAGTTTAACTAGTAGTCGTATATCTTCTAAACCGCTTAAGCTATAACAACCAAATTTTCTGAATACATAGATATATTAAATTTTACCACCGAGATAGTATAAGAGAGCTTTATTGGAGCCGGTGTGACCAATACTTCCCTTAGCCGCTATTTACTTAACATAAAGATTTTAGAATATCGATGTACTTTGTACCGCATATTTCAGCAAATATGTGAGTTATCCCAATGAAAATAAGAGAGAGAGTTTTAATCATAACAGTGTATTTTTGTGCCTAAAATAGATAAATTTGAGCGAAAACTTGGCCTAGCTCCTATATAGGCCTATCCTATCAAGATTTTCGAATATCCGGCGACTTTACTCTGTGTTATTGGTTTTACACCTTAAAGTATTTCCCTAGGTCCGATTCTTGTAATCTATCGAGCTGATTTCGAAATTGGTTTTTCATTTCAAAGAACATAGTTTTGAGAAATAGGCATTTGAGGTTGTAGCTGCTACTTGATTAAGAACGTATCAGTGTGATCAAGAACCATTTGCTCTATATCGCGTAACTCTCAAAGTATTTGTAGAACTTATTTCAAACTATCAGAACATATTTTGAAGATATTGTACTTTAAAGAAACGAGTACGATCGGGCCGAGCCAGAAGAGATCAACAGAAACGTTCAAGTCAGGATTGTTGGTCAGCAAAGTTTTCACATATGTTTTATGGACTTGACAGTAAGTCATATGCTATAAGCCGCTTTAAAATATATCCGCAAACTCTTCTACTAACTATAATTAAACCATTTTAATAAAGTAATGGCTCAGAAGTGGCTAGCTACTAAATTTCATTAATATTGAAAATATAAACGTATTAGAATGATTTCGTGGAACGACATCCACTGTATGCTTTTTCCGGAAGTACTACCTCCATACTGCTTCAGAAAAAGTCTCTAACCACCATTTACTTGGGATTAGACAGAAACGTTTCTTTTACATTTGGCTTAATCAGCTCACGACTTCCGGTCCAAGTATTCTCTGGGTAGGCAAAAGACATCCGTTTCAAGGCGTGCTAAAGTGAGATGCCGAACCATCCTTCGCCAAGGATGTGCGCGGGTTTTCGGACCCGCCACGTAAAGAACACCCCCAACGTGCAACAAAGAAGAAGAAGAAGAGCTTTTATAACATCTGACAATCTCAACGAGAAGACGAAAACTCGGCGCCATACACCAAAAAGTGTAAAGAAATAACATTCAAGCAAAATACATGAGAAGCCAGAGTAACAATCTTGAGCGACGCGGCATAAGTTTTAGCTGAAAATTAAAAAGTTTAAAGGCTTAAAACCAAATTTGTAAGCAGCGAAAACTTTTCAGCACTTCCTGACCAAAAACCGAAGCGACTGCAGTTGGCGAATGCGAGGCGGCAGCTGAAACGGCATAAGAAAATGAAGATTGTGTTTTGGGCCAATTTAATGCAATGAAAGCAGACACTTACCGACGCGCAAATCGGAAAACATAACCGTTGACACATATACAGCTAACGGGTGATTTTTTTGAGGTTAGGATTTTCATGCAGTAGTATTTGACAGATCACGTGGGATGTCAGACATGGTGTCAAAGAGAAAGATGCTCAGTATGCTTTGACATTTCATCATGAATAGACTTACTAACGAGCAACGCTTGCAAATCATTGAATTTTATTACCAAAATCAGTGTTCGGTTCGAAATGTGTTTCGCGTTCGTGTCCGATGAGCGATGAGGCTCATTTCTGGTTGAATGGCTACGTAAATAAGCAAAATTGCCGCATTTGGGGTGAAGAGCAACCAGAAGCCGTTCAAGAACTGCCCATGCATCCCGAAAAATGCACTGTTTGGTGTGGTTTGTACGCTGGTGGAATCATTGGACCGTATTTTTTCAAAGATGCTGTTGGACGCAACGTTACGGTGAATGGCGATCGCTATCGTTCGATGCTAACAAACTTTTTGTTGCCAAAAATGGAAGAACTGAACTTGGTTGACATGTGGTTTCAACAAGATGGCGCTACATGCCACACAGCTCGCGATTCTATGGCCATTTTGAGGGAAAACTTCGGACAACAATTCATCTCAAGAAATGGACCCGTAAGTTGGCCACCAAGATCATGCGATTTAACGCCTTTAGACTATTTTTTGTGGGGCTACGTCAAGTCTAAAGTCTACAGAAATAAGCCAGCAACTATTCCAGCTTTGGAAGACAACATTTCCGAAGAAATTCGGGCTATTCCGGCCGAAATGCTCGAAAAAGTTGCCCAAAATTGGACTTTCCGAATGGACCACCTAAGACGCAGCCGCGGTCAACATTTAAATGAAATTATCTTCAAAAAGTAAATGTCATGAACCAATCTAACGTTTCAAATAAAGAACCGATGAGATTTTGCAAATTTTATGCGTTTTTTTTTTTAAAAAAGTTATCAAGCTCTTAAAAAATCACCCTATATATGTGCATATACATATGTGTGTTTGTGTGTGTAAATAGCTATGCTTATAAAGTCATAGCAAAGGTGAGCGAACATATTTGTGAAGACAACAGTCGCTGTTATATAGCTATGCATGTGTATGTATATGTGTGCATGAATATGTGTAAGTGTGTTTGTGTGCATTTAGGTTTCTGCGCTGCAATTAATTTCATTTCTTTTACTTGCGAAAACTAAGTAAATGGGAAAAGTTTTTCCGTCAGCAAAAGCTCACAACACCAGCTAGAAGAATAATAAGAGAAGTTGGAGAAAAACGAGAGTATTAAAGAGAAAAGCAACGTATAACTTGGAGTTTTCCTGTTACTGTCAAAAAAAAATGTATGCAAATTTTTAGCACCAATATGTGCATGCAAACTAACACAGCTATGATGACCCATGAACCCAGTAGGTGTAATATGGAACAAATTTGCTGAACGACGTGGTATAATAGAAAAGTCTGCAAGATCTAAATAAAATGAAAGATTATATTTAAGGTCATAATGAAAACGAATTTTTGAGATCGGTCATATAAAGAAATAAAGATAAAGGAGACATTTTTCAAAAAAAAATCATATAAATTTTAGTACTTTTTAATTTAGTAATAATTTAAGTGCGTTCAACTCAATTTGTCCTTTCGATCATATGTAGGTTGAGTAAGCCTCCTCTTCTTTAGCACCACTGGGATCTAGCGCTGTGGAACCACCGCTCCAAGGTTTGCATTCAGAGAAACATCTTCAATTTTTTTACTCTTTTGTTAACATACTCTCCTCTTTAGTATCCCAGGATCCAAATTAATGTCGACTTGGTTTGACGATCCGAATTTACTATTTTTTTTTTCATATAACTAGATATTATATATCGAAAGTTTCAAAACGTTTCCACACTTGAACGTTTCCACTCTTGATTTTTGAATGATTTTTTTCATTAAGTTATAAACTTCATAAGAAATAAAAAATTTTCTCAAAAATAATCTAAATTCAACCGTTATTATCTTTTAAACGGTTAGGTTTACGAAAAAATCGTGGAGACCTTTTTTGTAGAGCATTCGATCTACAAAATCTAAGGAACAAGATATTTTTTCAACTAGTTGGAAGCGAGATATAAATTTTTCTATCTGATAATAAGAAAAAATAGAAAACTGGATGTAGGAGAACAATTAAGAACTCATGCTTGGAGAGGCTTTTTTAGAAGTGTCTAGGAGCCGATTTTTTCGAGTACCAAACGAAGAAAAAAATTTTTTTTTTTAATCATCCTAATATATGTACATAACTGATCATTCTGACGATGTCCTTCTATCCGTCCGTACATAAGCAGGAAAGTCCCAGCCTTATTCTTTGAAATATCGATCCGAAATGGAACCGCCGCATTCGGACCACTACAAGTATATCTAGTTTACTACAAGCAGACAAATAAAATTCTATTTCTTGTATGGGAAACTTTTTTATGTAAAAATATATCTTCATGAAATTTGTTGCGAAGCATTATTCATTGCAAACCTACTGTCTTTCGTTATATTGTTTTTATCAGATCACTATAACATATAGCTGTCATGCAAACTGAAGGAGAAAAATTAATCATTGAATGGAAAACTTTTTTATTTGAAAAAATATCTTAACGATATTTTGCATGAACTATGATGGTCAAGATAACGGTGCAGTTGCTGAAGAAATTTTGCAGATCGAACCATTATACCATATAGCTGTCATACAAACTGAACGATCAAAATCAAGCTGTATGTACGGAAATTAGTTTTATTTGACAGGTGGTTTTCACTGAATTTGGCTCATTCAGCTCATTGTCTGAGGCAGCACACAAACTTCGAAGAAATTGTTCAGGTCAAACTACTCTTTCATATAGTAGTCCTTTAAACTGACCGTTCAAAATCAAAATTCTTTTTCTAATTTTCTTTTACTTATGAGATTATTAAAAACTTGTTTCAACCTCAATTAACAACTTTTCTTGCTTTAAGCAAATTTTCATTCATTATCTTCTCGTTTGAGCTGTCAGTAACTGTCCTTTCATTTACATTAAACCATCTGCTGAGCTCGCACTGATTGAACGACTGACAGCTTATGCTGGATTTAAACAATACTTGAAGGTTGACTCGCTCCTTGGTTTTTTTTTTTTTTTGTTTTTTGATAACTTAGAATCTGCTAAAATTTATGACTGGTCACTTGTCATAATACAGCAAGTAAGAATGAAAGACGAGTATATTGTTTGCTAGTGACTTCAGAATACTGTTCTATATTCTCTCCAGTTTTCTCAAGATCAATATTTTTAGTATATGTTAATGTGTAAGAGTTTGGCACTAAACAAAGGAAGTAGCAGGAATAATTTTGTATAAACTATTGATATTCATGTATTGAAATTCCAAAAATTTTAATAAATTAATCAAATCATTGGGTAATTTTTCTTTCGAAGGTGGAATCACAGTAATATATCGAGTAAATACATGTATATTGAGAATATTCTCTGAAAGCCTAAGTCCATTCTGTAGTTCCAAATATAGTATAATCATATTTGTGATAATCTTGAACTTAGCCTTTTTTCCCTTTTTTAAAGAAACACTGTTTACACTGTTGATGATATTAATTTCTTTGAAATGCCTGCATAAATCGATTACATTGTTCATACGACCGACCTTGTTATATTTGCTCGGTAATGATTACAAATATAAGATTTTCACAATAAATTAGACTTTTTAAGCCACGCTGAAGTGACATTTTTTTACAATCTTTTTTTTTTAGATTTTTTTTTTAAATTTTTTGTTTTTTTTGAGAAGCAAACATTTTGTCGAAAATCGCAATTATGATTAGTGTTTAGTTCATTTAGTGTATCAATCTACAGTAAATATTATTCCGTTATTGGCTTCGAATTTGAGTTAATTTTAAGCAGCAACTTTCCCACCACCAGACACTGTTTTCAAAGTTTCTCCTGGAGATTGACTTCGAGAACAAAGTACTCCAAAATTTTTCAAAGTGAATCGCCGAATACTGTAGCACACTAAATTCTGTACAAATATATTTTTTTATAAAATTTATTAAATAAACTGCCCACTCAAAAAGAAAATTTGAAAAAAAAAAAATTTTTTTTTTTTGCTCACAAGCTTTTATAAAATCTTAATTATAGCTTGAATCTTCCACTGAGATCGCGTATAATACCTTCTTTTGGTCAAGGTCACGAGTTAAATCTTAAATTATGAATAAATCAATGACATACCGAAAAACTGGCCACGTTTAGAGCTAATTTTCAGGCGATTTAAGCGTTGTTTTTTTGCCTTTTGGGAGTATAGAATCAAAACAAAATGATGGGTATAAGAAGAGTGAAACTTCTTGACGTGTATATTTGTGACTTCAAAAGTACGTTTTGTATCTGGCCCGGTGATGACTGGATTATATACAACTTTTACTAATTATATAGCTTAATATGGAAGATGAGAGCTGATCAAATTTAGTATCAGTTGTGTTTATTTTTCATAAGAAAAAATATTTTTTTTTATTCAACAACTTTTCTCAATATCTGCGTTATTTTTTTATATGCAACATTTTCATTTTCCCAAAAGTGAATTGCCAAAATAAAATTTTTTTTCCGGTCTTTGTGAGTACTTCCCCTTTTAAGAGGTTTTATACAGACAAAATGCCAAAAAAGCGTATTTTCCAGAATTTTTTCTTTGAAAAATTTTAAATTTTTTGAAACGAAAATTTGTTTACACATTATGGTATCTTTTAGCTGTATTTTAAGTTTTAGTGCAAGTAAAAATTTGTATTTGGAAAGGAACCACAGCTGATATCCGGGAGCTCCGCTCAAAAAAGACATTTTGCGATGACCACTATATAACTGAACTGAATCCTCTGATGTTCAAAAAAAAGAAACAGATTTTGTTGAAGTAATAGTCTAGTAATAAATTGAAGGTATGAGCGAAATAAAATTATTGACAAAATGGCGGCTTCTAAAAAAAATAGGATTTTTGACCAAACAACAGATTTAAATTGTTTACAAAAAAAAATTTTTAAATTTATATATGTACACACACATTATCATTACCTCTGGCCAGAAATAGGACCACATTTCTAACAAACAACAGTGCCTTTCAAACTACAATACGACCTTCCACTGGGTATGCAATGGTGCGCCATGTCGTATGAGCAACAAACGAGTACTCCAAGGCACATGTGTATATGTTATATACATGGGATAGTGCGAAAACAAGCTGAAGCAGTCTGTTAGTGGGGTTTGTGTCGCTCCACCAAGAAATTGCGTTTTCACAGAAAGTGAGAAAATTATTGCTGTTGTTGTTGTTGTTGTTGTTGCCTGTGATTATTGCAGTTTGCCGGTTGTTGTTCTTGCCAACGTGCTGCATATAAATGCAAGCGATTTTATTTTGCAGCAATGCATGTTTTTGTGGCGCCAAGTTTTGAATGGTAATTGAATTTAAGGATTTTGTAGCGCTCACGCGCCCAAAATTTTCCCACACAACATGCAGATACACAAACAGCGTGTATTGATATGTGTACCAGAAGCATAATACACACACACACACATAGGTATGTGTGTTGCCTGCAGTAAGGCGCTTGTAAATGCAAGCGAATGCCTGTTGTTGTGGAAAGTTTTGATTTTTATGTTTGCGTGTTGATTTGTTTTCGAAGTGCGCACGTGCGTGCGTGTGTGGCATGAATTTATATGCACACAAATATATGCGCATAAGTGTGTACATGCTTTAACATCTTTCTCTTCGCATTTATTCTTGCTTGCATTCGTGCGATTGCTTGTTTATGTTCGCGTGCACACATGCAAATCCTGAATATGTCAGCTGAAATGGAATTTAAATTGCACTCTAAACTCTATTGGCCAACAACATGTGGCAGGGATATATTTTCATAGCTTACATGCAACTTGTTTTGAGTAGTTTACATATTTACGAGTACTCTATACAAATATACATAAACTATTTGCACTTTTTTCTAATGATACGCGTGGAAAATACATTTCGGTGGTTTCGCTGAAAATGAAAATATAAAATGGATAGTGTGCGGCAACCGCTTTCGTATGCAAAATATTGAAATCGTATATTTTTTCAAAGCTAATGCATAAATTCATTTTTATATATAATAGAAATTCCATAAATTTACCAAATCATTTTTGTTTCTTTCGTAAATTAAAGAGATAAAACTGAGTTTTAGATGTAAGTAAATAACAAACAAATAAATTGATTTAAGGTATTAAATATAATTCATAGTTTTCTGTTTATGCCATATTCTTATGCACTCTGCTGATATAAAAACTTTTGACTGTACTATATGAAGATTTTTAGGATCAATTTTATGTTGGTTCGGTTAGGTTAAACTGGTAGGCCAATAAGCCACGCATATACTAGTTTTGGTCCCTTGCTATACCAGGTGGAGTTTAGTTCTTAGGTCCAAGAGAAGTAGATGCCTTTGCTTGACGCGAATTTTAACAGGCTTTGCGGCTTTACTACCGATATCTCCCCCACTGCATCATAACGTGTGGACCCCAGATACTCACAGAGTAGTTTTCCCTATATACAATTGCACAACATACGCTCCATTATTTCCGTGGTCCCCTACTTTAAACATTTAATGCAGTCTTCTCGATCTGTCAGTTCATTTTCCAGCCATCCGTATAGAAGTTTATAGTGTTACGCGTAGCTAACATTCCTTCACGCCAGCCATCTTTTTCTATGTTTACTTTGAACCTTCTTTCCCAGTTGAAAAGTGGGATCATGTAGTCGGTGTTTGCCAAAGCACCATTACCGCAAACTGCTCCTGTTTTAACGAAGGTGTGGCCGCTGGCGACACAGTTCTTAAAAACGATGTGCTCCAAAGAGCGCTGTGCCCGCAGGTGGTAGAAGCCTGTTCTGCCACCAACGTTTGGACTGATATCCCCGTTCGTTTCGTTCCTTTATAGTCCTCCATGTTGAGTCTACCCCTTGCGTTTTACATCTACCGTCAGGTACCTCATTCGTAATGGTCGTTATATTATCCATTCACCTACTTCTAAGTAAGCATATAAAGCAGTCCAATAGAAGGGGATGATTGGGAAAATACCTCAGCCTTCGCTAGTAGTCGCCTGCCTGCAATGTAATGACTCTGATAGGAGTCAACTCGAGATCATGACATCGTAAGCAACGACACCCATTGCCCAGTCGACACGCGCAGAGAATACAGCTGAGAGGAATAATTGCTGACTCATAAAGTGTAAATGTAATACTATGTTCGAAATTAGAAGTTAATTATTATAAAGCCCATTCACTACTTAAACATTTTCAACATGTTAGCAGTTTTTGCACGAAAAACACAAGAAACTCTTACTACATAAATATGGGTAAATAATTCTTGAAAAAAAGAAGAGTAAGCTGAAAGAATTGGAACATGAAGATAAAAGACAAATATTAAAAGAGAAATTATTTACAGACGATATGAAGTCGGGAAAAGGAAGGATAGAGGCGTGCCTGAATTTTTGAGGGTTAGGAATGGTTAATGTCGATTTCTTGCGAAACTGCAAGTCTTACAGAAAAGAGTTGCATGACAATTTTGTTGATAATGAAAAGTTCTATAACTTTTGCAAATAGAATTTTTCACATTTATTTGAGAAATTCATAAAACTCAGTTTTTGGGTTTCTTTTATTTTTATCTTTTACAAAATTTTATTTTCTTTCATGAAATGTGTTGTAAACTTTTCCAAAACAAATAGTATTAGAGGCAATTTCTTACCGATTAACAAGTTTGTTTTGTTGTATATTAGTTTTAGTTCTGCAACTGTTCTTGTGTATGTTTAGTACTCCTTCCATTTTTCATCCAGCGTCATAACAAGATATTTCACTCAGGTAGAAAACATCATTAGATCATTTCCAATATATAAGGGGATATACAAGGTGCCTTCCAAAGTAAACAGGACGTAAAAAAAAATACAGAACAAATGATATTTTCGGCAAAATCAATTTATTTTATTCAAAGTAGTCTCCTTCTGTTTCAATACAGCCTTTTGCCCCATCGAAAAGCATGCCAAACGAGTGTTTGACCGGTATGGGCGCCAGTAAGCCGAGGCAAGTCTTTTCAATTGCCTCTACGTTTGCATAACGCTTTCTTTTCATGGCGTACGGTGTCATATCAGGTGAATATGGGGAGTGTTTCATGGTTAAAATGTGATTTTTGGTCAAATAATCGGTCACAAGCGTCGATCGAATGTTGGATTCTGAGCAATTTTTGGTCGCCAGAGTGATCCCAAGCTGTTTTTATTGGCTGTAACTGGCTATACGATTATCCCTGCTTTATTCAGTTAGATACTGTAGAAAAAGAAGTCTTAATTTATGTAGGAAGCCATGTGCTTTTCTTCTAACGTATTTTCTATTCTGCTTGTTATACGATGATCTTAAACAATTGTGGAACGCAATAACTAAATTTTGTGGAATGTTGATATCTAAATCTAAATTGATGAAATGGTTTTTCTTTAATTATGTTCTGTAACCTTCTTATGCCTAAAATTTCAAGTAGCTTGGACAAAATAGGCAACAGTGAGAGTGGTTGATACGACGAGACCTCATGTGTATTTTTCCCAGATTTTTGTACCATAATGATTTCAGATATCTTCCATGACAACTGGACGTATTTGCAGTTAAAGCAATCGTTTATTATGGGTGTAAGCTTGCTAATGCTTTTCGTGTTAGACTTTTTAGTCCATTAGCATTATTAGTCGAAGCCGTGAATCTTATTTGGATTTTCACTTTTTTATTTGGAGCTGGTTGGATTTCACGTACTTATTGCGTTCCTTCCAGCTGCAGTAGAGTATCATGGAACACAAAAGGACTAAACGTTTTAGTTAGTTTCGCGGAAAAAACTTCCGCTTTTTCTTAGTCTCTTTTATCCCTGCACCCGTTTGGCTTTCTGAGTGATGTATTTGACAATACTGGTTTCCTAGAACTTTTTTTGCAGCTTTCTAAAAGAATCAAACCGAATTTTTGTTTGAACGTTACTTTCTCAATGTAATTAGAAATGTTTTGAGTTGTATATATTTATGTTTTGTTTTAGAGCAGCTGAGCTAAATTAGTTCGTTCTGCTTTATATTGAGGAAATCGTGTGATTTGCCATGTTTTACGCAGTTAAATTTCTTTCTTTATATGCTCACACATGGATATTTAATATAAAAGTTTTTCGTTTCGGGACAGGATTATTTTTCCAGGATGATAAATGAATAGTTTTCGAAAATGTATGAACTTCATTTTTAAAATATCGTGAGTTATTATATTTATTTTAAAATCAATATCTTTGTCAAGGATAAATTTGAAACACTCCCAATCCGTGCGTCTGGTAGAAAGATAAGGCGGTATGTCGATTTCTTTTGGATGGCTATTTAGAATTATATACGAGTACACTGGCGAGTGGTAAAGACAAAACAAGAAGTTTTTTCCTTCGCGTTTGCTATTTATTGATATTTTAGACCTTAAATGCAACAGGTACTCGAAGAAACAAATTTTCCTATAGGTAATCGAGAAACCTTCCTTGGTTTTTTCTATTAACATGTTTCGAAGCTTGACATTACGCGAACTTCATAATACCACTATAATATATACATACATAATAAAGAATGTTTTTTTTTTTTCTATTCACATCATTCGAAAGGTATATCTTCGTTTCTTTGAGATTTAGTTTTGTACTCCAAGGAAGGAGAACCGCATGAACCTTGCTCGGCTAGGTAAACAGAATCTTACTGAATGCGGTGTTGGATGCTGCCATGAAATCTCTGCTCATTAGCTTAAACAACCTATCTAACTAGTACAAGTGATCTAAAAATATAGAGGCGTCGCTGTTCATTGCTTTAAAAATTTTGGTGATATTACTTATGGACCGAATCATTGTGGGCGTAATTTCAAATTAATATAATACTTTTCAATTGAGTTAATCCATGTCCACGGAAAAGAAAGTGTTTTTCGGATTTTCCCTAGCTATAAGTAAAGTAACTATCTTCACTAAAACTATCTTCTTTTGCGAAAAAATGTGTTTAACTATGTTAGGCCAGGGACTTTTCAGTTGACCTGTCATTGTTATTAATTTGATAAGCTTCTTTTCTTCTCTTCAAACTGTATCACTCAGCTTTACCACGCGAACTATTTGAGGCCATTTCTTTCAATAATATTATTCGTTAGATTTTTTAACTCAATCACAATACCTTCATTGAACTTAGCTTAATGGGAGAACTATTCTTCTCCAACCTCTCTTCCAGCATACCCTTTCGTAATTAACCTTTCTTATTTACATAACTTTTTCTGTACTTCCAGACGTCCCGGACATTGTGTGCCAGGAGTACGCCGTACCACATATGCAGGACTTATTGCCCACGAGCACACAAAAATCTAATTCCTTGTACGGCGCCAGCATGGGCGCCGGTGGCGGCAGTAGCAGCAACTATAGCACCAGCGCACGCAACACACTCAACAGCATGTTTCAGTCGAAACTGTCGACCGCTAGTCAAAAATTACAACAATTACAACATCAACATTCATATCAGTCACAACTGACGCCACCACCACCACCGCCGCCGGCACCCACCTCTGCAACAGCAACCACACACTGCCCGCCACCAATACCGCCCCTACCGCCATTATTGGGCAACGCCAGCAGTAATGAGAAATACTATGCAACCACAGCGATTTGCAAAGCAAATGCCGCCACAAATGCCTCGCATGGCATTGGCGGTGGTGCGGTCGGTGGTGTGGGCACAAATGCTGGTGCTTGCAATACATTACCCAATGGCAGCATTGGTGGCGGTAGCGGCAGTCTCGCCTCTACAACGGCCAGTCTGGCATCGAGCTCGACAACGCCAACGGGCGGCGGTTATGGTTATGCGAGCTCTGCCGCTACTTTAGCTGCTGTTAAACCGCATCATTACAATCTGGACATGAGTGGCAGTGGCCTGGCTGGCCACGCCATCGTCGATGTTAACGAAGATCTGGCTAATTTTCAAGTGCAAGAGTTTCCGCGACAATCGTTGGTGATAGTGGAGAAATTGGGCTGTGGCGTTTTCGGTGAGCTACACTTGTGCGAAACGAAGGGGATGAGGTGAGTGATAATGAAATTAAATTGATGCTTAAAGATGAATATGTGACAATAATTAGACTAAGACATATGTAAGTTGATATGAGCAATTGATAAATACTGCTTTTAAATCTTAGAAAAACACAAAATATATCGACACTCCTAATTCGATGTCATGATCTGAATCGTCTGTAAAATGCTTTATTATAAATCATTAACTTAGATTAGATTAAAAGGTCGATCCTAACAGGGATCTCACTTGGACAGCTAAGATCATAAGACCATTCCAAATAGACAAAGCGCTTTGAGACCCCCACAAAGTTTGTTGAGATGGCTAAGGTAAGTTTCGACTTCTGGTTTGCCGAAGGTAAGACTTTCGAGGTATTTCAGCATCAGACGTGCAAAGACTGGACAATGCAGGAGAAAGTGTCTAGATGTTCCCAACTCAACCTCGCCCATATAACTTTGGCAACTAGCGTTCGACAAGATTTATTTTTAGTCTTACCGCAGATGCCTATTAGATAGATCCAGTATATATGCATACGAGTGCGGCAAGATCAACTTTGCTCAAGACAATTAGCTCAATAATAGTTCCTTCCTTTTACTCTAGACCAAAAGGATCTCACGGTCGTACAGGCAAACAACACCTGCTAAGCGTTTTCATTGTCTAGTGGTGTAGTGGTAGAACGCAAGATATCTTTGGAGATCCAACTCATATTCATTCCGATGTGAGCAGAGCAAGCGCGTCGTCTTCCGCTAGCTTATCGGCTTTGCAGTTACCAGCGATTCTGCGGTGAACATGAACTCAAACTAGTCAGACGATAAAGTAGTTTGAAGCTATTTCCAGTGACGACAGTCACTACTTTGTTAGCTTTGAGCTAAGTAGTAAGTTAGTATAGCTGCTCGCCTGTCGGAATGAATGCTCACTTCGTAGCTGTATGCCTACGGCCACCTTGGTTTTTCCTGAAAAAAAAAACACTACAGTGATACGGTAACCTAAAGCTAAGATTGACGAAGAGCTCTTTCCAGAAAACTCGTCGTCCCTCGGAGCCTCCACACATCCCTAAAAAGGACGACTTTTTTCCAACGATTTCTCCCATTAACTAGTTCCTCGTCGGCATCTGAACTGAGAAAAAGCCGCCACGAATGGCTTCTGAAACTTGTAACTCAAGTTTTCAGTAATAGGTTGAAGAAGGAGATAATTTCGGCGTTTGTCAGGACCCTTTATATACCCAGCTTACCTGAGCCTTAAAGCACACTTCGCAGCCATACACACGTCGGCAATGACTCCGGCTGCTATGTTTAAAATGGCAGTAAGTTCTGTTGTTGGTGAAGTCCGTATTGCACAAGAGATGACGATGAAATGCATTCTTAGATAACATAGAACATAACTAGCTTTACTAAGGTTTCGTAAGTCCAAAACACGCGTTTTAAAAGCGTTTTTCTCGAAACGACATTTTTCAAAACTGCTGACATCATAACTCAACGAGAAATTGACCGATCGACTTCAAATTAAAACTGAGTATTTTTGAGTTTTACTATTTACTACACAATGACCTACGAAAATTTTGAATGGTTGAAAATTGTCAATTTGGCATTAAAAAACGACCATTTTTTTTACCTAAAAAGCGATTTTTAAAATTACGCCATTTTGTTAATTTTTGATATTTTTCAAAGATCGTAGCTCACTGTATAGGAAACGTTTTTAAGATTAATAAACTTCTCAAATTTTTTTGTTTGAACTACTCATTCGGCCTGAATCATGCCAGCAGTTGGGCCACTCTTCTTTTAGCATCTCCGAAGAGAGCCCATAACTCAGTGATTTTTCAACATTTTTGTAAAAAAAAACCTTATTACGCTCAAAGAAGTTGGAAATGTTCAATCGCGTACTTTCTCTTAAAAAAATTCACGGGAATTTCCTAATTTTTCATGCGTCACACTAGTATAGCCCCTTAAAACAATGTAATTGCCGACCTCTCCAAATTTGCGACTTTTCCATAAGTACAAATCTCTTATAAATCTATATGTCCAGCTGCCGTGTATCTCAGTCTCCCATCTTTGTTGTCATACGAGTATCGTGTCTTTCTATATTCGGTCAAAAAGAATATCCTTAGTCGGTTATTATGAGAGAAATGTGATAATTCGTTAGCAGTAGTAACTCTGTTCTTTATGTAACGGGCTGAAGATTATGTGAGGCAAGACATGTTGCGTCGGAATCATGACCTTATTCAGCTTTCATCGAGCTTCTTCTGTGTTTCTGGCTATGATTACTGCTGCTCTGTCGTCCGCGTACCCAATAAAATATGACTTGTCTGGCATTTCAAGTTTTAGTATTTCGTCATAAGTAATGTTCCACAGGTCTGGGCCTGAAACGGACCTTTGTGCCACTCTTGATGTAACTTCTATAGGGTGAGGCATATAAAATTTTTAATGTAAAGATAGGGCGTAAAAGATTGAGTGTAGCGTTTGCTGTATGGCACATAGCGCCGTCCTGCTGAAACCAAATATTGTCCAAGTCTTCCTCTTCAATTTGCTTAAAGACAAATTCGGTTCGGTTCGCGATATCGCTTATCATTGATGGTTACGGCGGCTCCTTCTTCTTTTTCGAAGAAAAATGGGCCGATGATTCCACCAGACCAAAATCCGCACCATACTGTGATTCGTGCTGGGTGCATTGGCTTCTCGACGATTACGTGCGGGTTTTCTGTGCCCCAAATGCGGAAATTCTGCTTGTTAACGTAACCATCGAGGTGGAAATGAGCCTCGTCCGAAAAGATGATTTTTCGGTAAAATTGACTCCGAGTCCAAAACCGTGCTGTCTGGAGAAGAGCTCATTGATAGTCGCTTCCAGTCTAAGTTGAAGTAGTTTTTCATATAGGGATGCTATGATGATGGCAAACTGGGATCCTCTTTCCCCTTGCTAATTAAGAAATCGTTGTTTGCTCCAAATTTCAGGAAATATTCCGCTCTTTATGGCAATCGTTTTACTTATTTAAGAGTACTGCGGGCCGTTCTTCGGCGATTGGTTTGAGTATTTCTACTGTTAATTTTGTTAATTTTGAGCTTGTCAGCGGCTAGTTTAAATTCGTCCGAGGTGAACTGTGGGATTTCCGAAATTCTTATAGCCCGTTATGGTTCACTTACTCTTTTTATTGAGCGTGGAAAATACTGCGTTAAACATACTATCCATTTTGTCAGCGTTTAAATCAGGTGGCTTGGTTAGAACTCCGAGTTTCTTCATAACTATTTTATACCCAAGTCCCCAGAGATTATTGTTAACATTCTCACGTATTTGCTCCCATTTTTCTTTTTTGCTTGCCACGATGGCATGCGCAAGCTTCATTTACTTTTTCGCCGCTAAATATTGCTCGGCTTCTTCGGATACTACTCCTCCGCTCCTAGATTTCGTTTATGATCTGCGAAAACGAAGACATGTGCGTCTAAGTTGAGCAATATTTTCTGTCCACCAGAAAACTGCTGCTCATTACGGTTTATCTTGCAGCTGTTTTGGAATACTAGACTATGTAAGCGCATTAATCAACAAAAATTTAGGATCTTTATATTAAAATTTTTTTTTTTAGATTTTTAAACTGAATCTATTTTAAATCCTCACCAAATCTAAACAACAAGCTCATGGAAATAAATACCAACAGCAATTAAATTAATTTCATTTCGAATATATTCGGATATATTTTCTACTCAGTTGCATTGCCAAACAAAATATAAAGTACACACTGATAAAATAGTTTATGTAAAAGCACATAACTACGTTTGCATACTTATGCATTTGTGTATGTATTAAGGTGTGCGTGATTGCTGTTTTTTTTTTTGTTTTTTCAAACGTCTAATGTAGCCATACTTTTGGAAAAAAATGTATTTTAGTTTGGTCGTAGAAAGACAGCCAACGTAAAACTTTCTTGGTTTGCAATTTAAATTGTGTCTTCCCCATATAATTTACATGAGATTTTTTGATATTTTGCAATAAAAAATTTTTCTTCAAAACAGAGCAGTTTATAATTTTTGCGAAGTGATATTTTAATACAAAGTTTTCCAATCTACAAAAAAGATCTTAATACCTTTTTTCATAAAATGATTAATTTAAAAGTTATACGCATTTAAAATGATGCATCACATGTACTGTATTCATATAGTACACCATGTCGTATGAGTAACACAGTATCACTTACATGAATGCTTTAGGTTATTTCAAATCGTCGTTTAAAATGCAAAATAACGTAACCTAAAAACGATATAATAAAAACCACCCATATCGAAACAAAATTTTAGTTTTTGTTATAAAATGGAAATATATTGGTTATCACACACACAAAATTTGAGTTATAAAATGGTTATATATTGGTTATTTTGTCGGACAGCGATTTTCGATATGTTTTTAATGACACGCTGATTTTCATTTTAAGTGACGATATATAAATTTAACTGTTTATAAGTTTTTAAGGAATATTTTTATGAAAAACATATTCG
>CM050323.1:132922556-133185056 GCA_027475135.1 Bactrocera correcta | reverse complement strand
GCAGATTTGGTGATATTTTAATGCTTTTTCAACGAATTCTTCAAATTAAAAAATTTCCTTAGGGTAATTTTTTCAGGAAATTTTATGCTTTTGGGTAGTTCTAATAAAATATTTTTTTTACGAATTTTTAAGTGCTCGTCGAAAACATTTAAAATTAAGCTAAATATTTTTCTTTTCAGGGATATTTTTTTCTTCACATAAAGGTTAATTTTTTGGGGGAAATTTTTCGCTTTTGGGTAATTTTTGTAAAATTTTACATGTTTTTATAGGAAACTTTGAATACTAATCGAAAATTTCAAACTAAGCAGTTTTTATGGAGATTTTTTCTTAACATAAGGGTTAATTTTTTGGGAAATTTTGCGTTTTTTGGTATTTTTCATAAACTTTTACATTTTTTTATAGGAAACTTGATTGCCCATCAAAATTATTTAAAATCAAGCTAAACATTTTTGTTTGGAGGGATATTTACTTCATCATATAAAGGTTAATTTTTTGGAAAATTTTGCTTTTTATGGTATTTTTCATAAAATTTTACATGCTTTTATAGGAAACTTTGAATGATAATCAAATTTATTTAAAATCAAGCTATACATTTTTCTTTGGAGGGATATTTTTTTCTTCATTTAAAGGTTAATTTTTTGGAAAATTTTGCTTTTTTTGGTGTTTTTCATAAAATTTTACTTGTTTTTATAGGAAACTTTGAATGATGATCAAAATTATTTAAAATCAAGCTTAACATTTTTCTTTTAAGGGATATTTATTTGTTTATATAAAGGTTAAATTTTTGGGAAATTCTGAGCTTTTTGGTATTTTTCATAAACTTTTACATGTTTTTATAGGAAACTTGATTGCTCATCAAAATAATTTAAAATCAAGCTAAACATTTTTCTTTGAAGGGATATTTATTTCTTTATATAAAGGTTAAATTTTTGGGAAATTTTGCGCTTTTTGATATTTTTTATAAACATGTTTTTATAGGAAACTTGATTGCTCATCAAAATCTTTTAAAATTAAGGTAAACATTTTTCTTTGGAGGGATATTTTTTTTCTTCATATTAAGTTTAATTTTTTGGGAAATTTTGCGCTTTTTGGTATTTTTCATAAAATTTTACGTATTTTTATAAGAAACTTTGAATGATCATCGAAATTATTTAAAATCAAGCTAAAAATTTTTATTTT
Source organism: Bactrocera correcta (assembly GCA_027475135.1). Lineage (NCBI taxonomy): Eukaryota > Metazoa > Arthropoda > Insecta > Diptera > Tephritidae > Bactrocera > Bactrocera correcta. Next base: position 133,183,877 of record CM050323.1, on the reverse strand, counting down.
GAGGGATATTTTTTTCTTCATATATAGGGTAATTTTAACCCATAAATTCAATAAGAGTTAATAAATTCAATAGTAAGTTATGCTAAGCTCACCCTAATCTTACACATACATACATATGTACATATATACCGTTAGCATGCAAGTGAATTGTTTTATATGCTCTCTACACTTTATACTGTCCATCGTTTGTGTCCATTGTATGTCTGCTAACTGTCTATCCGAATGTCCATCAATATTTTATCAGTCTGCCACACATCATAACTGACTTTTTGCTCTTTTTACCTACCACACATACACAAACACACATTTTTTATTGTTCTTATTGTTGCTGTGCTAAGAGTATCAGTATGAGCTGCTTCGTATGATGGTGTTATTACGAATTTTGCGGCTTCATAACCACAAATGTCGGTATTTGCTCATATTCAATTTTACCTGTACGGTACAACAACAGCGCCCAACAACAGCAGCAATGTGAATTGGCATATTTTAATTTACTCTTTACCTTGTGGTTGTTAATATTCTTATGGATATGAAATGAATTAATCAGCGAGGATGTACAGCTCGAAATGGCTGAACGACAGGCAAGCTGATGACTTTAATTAAATTTCAGCATTCAATTAAGTACATTTTGGTGGAGGAAATTAATTTGCAATAAAATTGATGGTATTGTTGAAATGTTTTGTTTGGAATTTTAGGGAAGAGAGTATTTCACTTGACGTAGAACTCGTCCTTTACGTGACCTAGATTGTAGAATTATGCTAGTATTGCTATCGAAACTGAAAAATTTGTTTTCAACCCACGAAAATTAAAGAAACTTCCACTATTTATCTAAAAGAAGATATAACCAGTAACTTCCTAGCTCTCTATTTTCTTAAAATGAAGTCGATAAGCACAGAGCATTTTAAGTTAGGTGATTTATGCAAGTTGATATTCTCGAGGTCATGAATAACGCCATTTAATTTGAACTCATCTCCTGTTCATAGGAGTACCCAAAACCCTTCGCTTATTGACATAGAACTTTGAGCCTACCACGATTTCATTGTACCGACTAATATCAAATCCAGCAGACTCGTAAAAAGTATGACAACCGAAAAATGCTTCAACCTTAGTCTGGCGAAACTTGAACAGCGAAGAAGAAAGTGTCTCGCTGTTTCCGCCTTTTCTTCCTGCACTTTGACATATTCTGTTCTCAAAAATGTTTTCTGTAGCCTCATGAGTGCCAATAATACAATGTCCAATTAGAACTCCCATCTTAGCGGCGAGTTGAACCTGGTTAAGACGACGTAATTCAATAGAAGCAAGAGGAGAGAAAATTTCATACAAATTTTTGGCGGCTAAACTTGACCAATATTGGGTGTCTATTTGAGAAAAGTCTTTTCATAAGAATTTAGGAAGCGGTCGCACTTCTCTGTATTATAAAAATATTAAAAAATAGTAGCTCATAAATATATCTGGTAAAATAACATGATCTAGAACCTACGACGGTGAAGTTATAGGTTGTTGTTATAATAAAAAAGTCACTTTAGAAGGATTCAGACTTATTCCCTATTCTTGTCTTGCTTTAATTAGAGACTCTGGATTCAGCGATTTTCCAATTTCTTTGACCAGTCTCTAAAATACGTTTTCTGGTGGTCTTCAAAGCAGACTGCAATGACGCGATTCCGCACTCGACTATACTTTCTGCCGGGCCAGTGAATTTTTGAAATTTAGAAACAAAAAGGAATCCTACGGAGCCAAATCTGCAAAATAATTTTGGGTTTCAGTAGTTCACAGCATAACTCGATTAAGTTAGCCATGGCAATTGGCGAAGGTGTGAGCTCAATTATTCGTCATGGTAGTGCCCTGCAACGGTTGTGTAGTCGACTTAAAGCACCAACGGTCATGGCCATCTTAATCGTGTTTTCCAACACATGAAAACTTCGTTCTGTCGATAAAAAGATTCTGGGTGATCTATCAAAGCGGGTTCCCCTTGAGAAAATAGATGTTTTGACTATGTCTTGGTCTCTGGTGTGCACCAGTGAATCCATGTTTCATCAACATTCACAAACAGACGGCGAAACTCGTTCAGTTGGCTTTCTCTTGCTCAATATTTAATGCAGTATACATTTCTTCTGCAGTTCGATATCAAATTCATCCAATAATTGGGTCTGCTTATACAAAATTGAGAACTTTTTCTGATGTGTTAGTCGTTTTCGGAGTAGCAAAGAGTGCCAAACGAAAAACCGTCGTCCAACCATTTTGCAACTTCTGAAGCCAATTTGCGAAGGTCATCATCGACGAAGACAAGTCGTTATTTGCCACTACCAAATATTCTTTGATTTCACTGCACGATTATTTCGCCAAATCAAAGAATCCAATCGAAAATATTGCTCTTTTACGATTTTTCTAAAATCTATGGATTCTCAGGAGTCCGATTCGGCTTAGATTTTGACATAACTAGTACGAGAATATATGAGTACTGCATACATATACTTTGTTATAGTAAATTTATTTTGCTACAGTGCCTCTATTGAATGGTGAGTCTAAGTTATTACCGGACTTTACACGGTGTCCAAAAAGTTCAGTCCAAATCTAGATAGTTTGATAGGAGTTCGGATATGCTAGCAAACAGAAAAGTCTGCCCAACGGACCCAACTTAGCATAGTTCTATAATTTTCACTCTGAAGTCCATTCGCTCTGAAGTCCATTCGACAGTGTCCGAGTGCTCGCTGGGAAAAAGGTTTGGTCGAATGAAGATGTAATCGCCAAAACTAAAGTCTATTTTGAAACAAATATGGTATCGAAGAGTTGAAGGGTCGTTATGATCAGTTTATTACTCTTGAAAGAATCCATGCTGAACAAAAAAGCAAATTTTGCAAAAAATGTGTTTTACTATAGCTTAAAAGGGACTTTTCAATTGACCTGTTGAATTACATCAAAACTAAAGCTGAAAAAATAGTTTGGCTCAGCTGAGGAGGTGTTGTATAAACAAATTGCAAAATATTGAAGCGGAGCACGGTGTTGCACTGAAAACTTTGGACCCGGGAAATATTGTTACTGATCACTCCTCTTTTCACTTCACTGGTTAAATGTCAATCAAAGAAAGGCTCCATACTCGTTGTCTCATTATTGCTCTAAAATCCAAACTTGACGACATAAGAATCATACGGAAATTGAATAATTGATTTGCCATACACCTAACCTAACTTTAACGAACATAATTCAATAAACTAAAGCATATGTGCAATAGGCACCAAGTTTAATATATTTAAATTACTTTGCTCACTCATAAAATTTTGCGGCGGCTTTGTGGAAGCCTCTCTTAATATAGCGCTATGCAGTACTGCCATATGAATGTTTGTATGTTGTAGTTAGACGGTGGTGCGAGTGCTTGGCAATGTATTTGAACCACACATTTGACTTCTGTCAAATATTACAATTTCAATAAAGCCACTCAAGAGCCTTGATAAGGACGACAGCAACATGCCACACACCGCACTCAACCATATATGCAATATGCAGCCGGCTAACCGCAACCGACTCAACTCGATTTTGTATTTGAAGCGCACAGGATGTGACAAAACAGAGAGTCAAAACGAAACAAAAAAAAAAAAAAACATAACTGAAAATGGTATGCAAATGCAACTCAATACTCGCATGTGTATGTATAGCTAGTTGCTTATATACTATATAGCTGACAGTCCGACATATGGCTCGTGTAATAAGTTGGCGTGCATACATATACCAAACATCCTCATATATGTATATGCATGCATATGTGTTTGTATGTGTTCTGGTCATTTTAGTGCAACTATGAGCATGTTAATTATTTCACATATCCTGTTTTGTCGCAACAAGGATAACGTTCATAACGCACTTTGAGGTTTTATGACCGCAACACAATTTTATATGCTGCCGCAATGTGACACACAACGACCGTAGGCAGCGCAGCAACAGACGAACGTGCAAACGAGCGTACGACCTACCGACCAGGCCAGCAGTAGTTAGGCGATTTCAATGCACACACACTCACATATATAAAGAGATACGTATTAAGCCAAGTCGGCTACTGCTGCTGCTTGTGTACCTATGATATTGCAGGTCATTTGGCAGCTGCAAAATTGCTATCATTCCACAAATGTCCTTTACACACATGCATCGAACCGCTGTCTCTTCCAACACAGCCACTCGCTCTCTATCTCTCACTTGTCGGTATTGCATTTCTGATTGCTTTCGTACGTGTGTGTGTGTTTGTGTATGTGTACGTTCATATTTTATTTCACATTATGACATGTCGGTTTCATATATACAACATTTGGTATTAAATCATCATCACAAAAATTTTGTGAAATGCATTTTCATTATTGTTATGAAATTCGTAGAAAAATTACAAAAATACTTGACAATTTAATCATTTTAATGCAGCGGACAGTTGACAAATCTGTGCTCATAAAAACTGCAAATAATATAAATATTTTATTTCAGCAGAAAAGTAGTTAAGTGAAGTGGCTTTAAGTGAGTATTAAATTATGAAAATTATTAGCGGACGGGTTGCGCAAGCTGTTCTGCTTTGCTGTGATGGCAGTCTTAGTTTTGGTCTTAATTTTAATTTTCGGTATTTTTGAAGCAAAGGTTCTTCAGTGAGCACTTATGAGATTATTTTACCACTATTGCGCATAAGACTTGGCCTGTATATCTGAAAGAGATATTCCCCAAACTTGGAAGGACAAAAACATAAATAGGAATATTTATAAGTACACAAATACGGACACTGATGAGAGAAATGATCAGGAAAAACTCGCAGCAAACGCCAGAAATAAATCGGAAAATTACAAATACTTAAAAAATTAATTCATAATGTCATATATAGCATTGGCGTATTATGTAATATGTCCTTAAAACTACATATGGACTCTAATCTGAACTTCTTTCCGGCAAATTTAGCTGCTTTGAGTGACAAAAAAGGCAGAAGGTTACATTGATTTCCTTAATGGAGAAGCGATATCAAGGAAAATGAAGCAGAGGAATGCTAGCATGTTACTGTGACCTTCCAGAAATCAAATATTCACCATAACGAGACAAGTTGAGTTCCGAAAGACTGTCTATCTGTCCGTTCGATGGGCCGTGGACAAGCAATAACTTGAATTAAAATTGGGATATCTTGAAGAAACTTGTTCTCTCGCACCTAAAACAAAGGAGAGGATCATCTATAGTTGATTTCTTTTTTAAATTGGACGTAGTGCAGCCCTCTTATAAGTTTAGAGCCAACTGGTTTCAACCAAATTCACCCTGGCACGCCTACATGAAAGATATTCATTTGGCACTTTAATTCTGACCCATTTGCTGCAAAAATAAAATTTTTTGACAAAATGACGGTTTTCCGAAAAAAAATCGATTTTTGATCAAAATTTCGGACTTAAATTGATTATGAAAAATATTTATCGGTGAGAAAAAATCTTCAAATTATTACGTATACTACAAAAAATATTTAAGAAACTCGTGTTCAAATTTGAGTAATCCACTTAGTCGTTTTCGAATAATGTTGGTCAGAAGAGGCAAGCTTTGTGCTATAAGGCGGGTGTGGCAAAATTTCCCAGCAGCCGTTTTTAGTTAGTCTCGCAATGTAAGACCGAGAGTTGGCAAGATGTAAATTTTTTCCCTAGTGTCTGGTCTTAAAATCCATACGTTTTTTGGTAAACGCAACAACTTGTCGGGTTATTTGGGCATGGACATGGATATTTCGACTTTGTCGTTGATTTGGTTGTTTGGCCGGATTATATAGATAAATGATCTTTTGCGTTTATTGTTGTCGTAATGGATGAATTTTTCTTTATCAGTCACAATCCGATGTAAAAGCAACTACTTTTTGTGGTGCTCTTGCAATATTTCTGATATTCAAAATCATTTTTATGTTTTTGTTTTTAAATGGGGAATCATCCACAGATACTTATACTTAGTAGTATGCAGGTGCACAATTCGTACTATTCGCTAAAGATACACTCCATTCGGGATCACGAGTAATCAGTATTACCTTATTATATTGAACTTGCGAAACACTACGCCTACGTACTAAACTCTTAAATCCATCATCTGCAGCTTGGTGGAAAGCCCACATGAGAGCCTCTCTAACCATCGCAGGGTCAGCTTAGCCTATTAGCTCACGTCATTAGCTCGCTATACGCGGCTAAATCTTCACTGCTGCTTTTCTCAGCTCTTGCAGTGTCAGAGCTGTCGTCTTCTCCATGGTATGCTATGATTGTCTCGTTTGCAACAAACAAGTACTACATTGTCAAGTGTTCGGCCTGCCATTTCCAACTCCAGATCCTACCACACTGTTGTAAATTTCGGGCAGTAAAAAAATATATGCTCCGCATTTTCGATACCGCTACTACAGAAAGAGAAAGAGTAACTCCATTGTCATGACCGTACCTATTCAGGCACTCTCTAAAACATCCGTGTCTTGTTAGAAACTGCGTCATGTAAAAGTCTGTCTCGCCGTGCTTTCATTCCTTCCATGCTTGTACATATCCAATCAATCAGTGAGTCCATCTTCTCCTTGCTGCTGTATCCCAACTAATGCAAAATCGTCTGTTGTCATCAATTCGTGTGGCACACAATTTTCTTGTTTTTCTGTATGTCCGGTTGCTGTGAAAAGTTTTGAAATGGCTGCTTTAGTGTTTCGTAAAGATACGATGAAGTCTTCTTTTATTTGATAACAATCTTCATAAGGTAGTTCTTTCAGACTTTTTCACCAATTTCCAATCGTACCAACCACTTTTAGTACGTTCGCTCACTAGAGAAAGTTAAACATAAACTTCCACGAATATGCGAAAGCTTTCGGCTGAAAAATGCTCATAAGGACAATTTCAGTATGAAGCTTTTGCACTGCGCCCTACGGCCGATTTTGCCCTACCATATATCATCTTGAACAATTCCAGGAGCCTGCTAGGCGCGACTGAGATGATGTTATCCTGTCCACGAGATGGATGGCCTTTAGCCTGCGTCTGCAAATTGCTGAGCAATCCAGATTCAAGTGTTTCCGGTTCCATGTCATTGCTCCTGCAGTTTACGCAAGAAACTATGTCCATGTTGTACAAGTACTTCCTGAGCATACGTTACCTTTTAAATAGCGCGACAAAACGGCGGAGTTTATCTCGGGGAAGTTGATCATTTCCTTAAACCTTTGGAAATTATACCCTTCCCAGAGGTAACTTTGTAATACGCATTCCTGCTGTCTGCTGCTAATGCTGTTATCTCCCTACTCTATCGTTCATTCGGAGCATGGTGTGAGACACCACTGCAATGTATGGTTCCGGCCATATTATTCTGGACGCTGCCGCAAAGCGGGCTAGTACGTCGGCCAGCTCATTGCCGGCTACTCTTTTATGCCCCGGCACCCAGATTATATGCACCCGGTTGAACACTGATAGGCGGTTCAGCTTTCCGATACATTCCTCCACTAAAAACGATTTAGCCTCATACGCTGAAATCGCGTTAGAAGCGCTTGACTATCGCCAAGTATAGCGATACGATTCTGCACACTGATTTATAGCAAAGGTTTCTCCTTTAAGGATACTCACATTGGTATGGATAGTTTGATATATGTAAGAATAAGAAATTTGACCTCTTTAAAAACCTCCAACTCCCTGCCACCGAGTGTTATTAGTAAAAGAGATAATAAAATAAATAATCAAGTTTGTCATCATATATGGTTATAGACCGATTTTAAATCCTCCTATTAGAAATACACTAATAAATTGGTGAACTTCTGTGCTATAAAATAAATACAATTATTGCTTCATTATATGTCATTAAAATATTTTATATATTTATATAGTATATTATATTTTTCTAAAATTTTTCTTACCTTATTTCTCTTCTACAGCGCTAATTTGGTAGCAGTCGCCACACTCCGACCCGGCGCGCCCGATCATATGCGTAAAGAGTTTCGCAACAAGGCGAAACAGCTCGCCCGCCTCAACGACCCGAATGTGGCGCATTTACTTGGCGCCTGTCTGCGTGACGAGCCCATTTGCATGGTGTTCGATTATTCGGAATGTCTGGGTGACTTAAATCAATTTCTGCAGGAGCACGTAGCCGAAACGACGCATAGTCTGCAAGCGGGTATTATGACGAATAAGAGCTTAAGGTGAGTGAGTCTACTATGAAGTGTTATTGAGTGTCAGTGGAATGACAGAAGCACGAGTTTATGATTGTGCGTTAACATATCTGCTGACGAATGCGTAAGATAGATTACATAATAAAACTGATTTCGTAGAAAAAAGAGGATGTAACCAAAAATTAAATTATAAGTTAAGCGTCCTGTACCTATCACAAAGTCTAAAAGTGTGCGGTCCGAAAAGTTTTAGCCCTGAGCTGGTCGAAGCATATGAGAATAAATGTTTGAAATGTTCTTCTCTCAACCTCTTACAAGCAGCAGATACAATTGCCATCCGGTAAAATTTTCAATTGTACCGCATAAATCCCGGTTGGACGGCATCTGTTTAGAAGTCTTACAGTCATAGAAAGGTGGACATTGCTAATAGCGTAGTGCTCCCTAGACCGCTTACGATTTACAAGTACTATAGACCACCTTGTTGCGTCTAGTAGTTTATCAACCCCTGCTGAGCTGGTCCGAGGTTCAATAAACCAGTAGCGAACTGCAAAAAGCCAAGAAGCCAAGTTCCTACACGTTCCCGTTCTGCTGCTAGTGATGCTGAAACGCCTGTCCTAGCAAGTTCATCAGCCTTACAGTTTCCTGTAATAGAACTGTGACCAGGCACCGAAACCAATCTAAACATGTAGAAATTCGATGCTAGAGGTAAAGAGTCTAGATATCCCTTCCAGAATCACAAGGCTAATATCGATGCCGCACTAACAGCATCAATATTTACCACTCAGAAGTAGTCTGCAGTCCGAACAGTAGGTGTACTGCTACTCTTATTACACATTTCCCATTGAAAGTTCCTTTAGTGGTCATCTTCTTCTTTATTAGCGTAGACAGCGGAGGGGTCTTTCATCAGAGGCTGTTTTGTTTTTTCATTGGTTTTTTTTACGTGGCTAGTCCCAAACCCAGCGCAAAACCCTGGAGAGGGATGTTATCTTCTCACTTCACCACATCTTCAAACGGATGTTTTTTGGATACCCAGAGGATGATTGGTATAAGGCAGGAAGTCGTGAGTACCAGAATCGTTTCTCGGCACTCATATGTGAATAGCGCTCAGAGAATTTTCCTCACTTGCGTGAACATCCGCTGTAGTGGTCAGAAAGTCCAAAACTTAAGCTGATGGTTGGTTTCCGACTACGTGCATCCATCCGTAAAAACGATCACCGCCCTTCTCCTCCAGCAAGTCTTTCTCTTAACGAAGTACCCAGCTTTTCTGAACCTGCCAACAGCTTTCGCGGCCATACAACTTTCGGCTATGTATGTCCATCGATATAATAAATGCAGCAAATAAATGAGCACTATAGTCGAAGTAGGTAGAGCACTGCAGGTACTGAGGAGAGTCGGCTGTTAAACACTCGCCAATTTAATAACGAATGTGGTCTTTTCTAGCGTCTTCCACCATACAAAATAAAATTGTGTAGCAAGATAAAGAACTACTGATTGGATACTGTTCAGAATAGATTCCACAGAAACGTTGTTGAACGCTCCAGAAATGTCCAGGAATGCTCCAAGAGCATATTTCCTACATTTAAGAGTCATTTCGATATTATGTACCAGAGTACAGTCTTTACTGATCTGCCCTCCGCTTATGCGTGCTGCGACTTGGACAAACTTCTAAGAGGCGCTGCGGCTCTAATGTGCGCGTCTAAGATTTTCTCTAGCGTTTTCAACAGGAATGAATTTAAGCTTATAGGCCTAAGCTCTTTTGAGTTTGTCTTCAGTATGAAAACTACCCTAGACTCTCTCCATGAGTGTGGCACATAACTCAACTTTAAGCATCGAATATAAATGACCTTTAGCGAGATTAAGGGCTTACAACGCTTTCACAGAACCACAGAACTTCCTTTGATAAGAGTGCTCACCTTTTACCAAGAGCTCCACAGCAGCAGTACAGGCCAAGCCTTGCTCTTTCCTCGTTATTAGGTTTCCATTAAAATCGGTTGTGCAAAATTTCAGATTGGTATCTCAAAAAATGAGTGACTAGTTCGTAGCAAACTTAATATACCCTGTTCAGAGTATAAATATACGAAACATTAACGAATATGTCCCTGGTTAACATGTGAAATATATCAGCATCAAAAATATCTTAAGCTGTAAACCCTCCAAAATAACTGTGAAGGTCTGCACACGCAGGCTATTTAAACTTAACCAACATAACCTCAACAAAATATTTAACAAACTTTTCATTTCATTTCTCTTTTTACATCCTTTGCGCTTTATCTTGTTTCCGACTTCCGTTTGGCTGATGATGACGACGACAACCACTACAACAAAAACAATATTTGCGTATACGACAACGACTTCAACACCGTGCGGCGTCTACAAATATAACAACAACAACAATACAATAAATAACATACAAATGTTGAAAACATTTTTGGTTGCCACCGCCACTGCTCACCGAAAAAACCCTCGCACAACCAACACCATAACTACCAACAAACGTCGGCAAACGCAATGATGATCATTCACATTATTATTAATTTTCCTGACTTGTCCTGCCACGCTTCCGGTCTCGTGTCGATAATTTTCACCAAACAAATGCATGCGGCATAACATCAACAACAAAACGACCCACAACAATGTCACAACGTCATACCAACAACAATATCATCATCATCGTAAACTCCGCCGCCGCCACCGTTTGCCGGCATTTTTCTTCGTCTCAACTTTGTTGCTTTGTTGGACAACGTACGCTTATGTTGTTGTTGTTGCTTGGTCTTATCTGCTATTTTTATGCGCGTGTGTATGTTGGATTGATGGCGCCAAACTTTTTACATGAAAATACACACACATACACAACTTACATGTCTCCTCACTGCCCACCTGGCTACGCGTGGCATGGTGAAATCCAACTAAAAATTGGGGGATAATAATACCGTTGATTATTGCAACACACACAAACGGTTATTTATGTATGTGTTACATGTATATATACAGTTATGGCAGCTTGGTGTACATAGCTACGCAAATTGCATCGGGCATGAAGCATTTGGAGCAAATGAATTTCGTGCATCGCGATCTGGCAACAAGGTAAGTGGCAACAATTATACCCATGGATATATGTATATACACATGTTTATATTTCAATATAAAGGGTGGGCCTTTCAATTTTTTTCTTTAGATGCCGTGAAACTGTAGCTCGAGTTGAAATATGAACATGAAAAAACCTTAAAGTCGTAAAGAATGTATTCCGAGATTATACTGTTGACTTAGATAATTGGTTAGGTTGGGATATAGGCAGTTAGGAGTGCAGCCTTCATTGATCAAAAAGCGCTAAATGCACGATTTTGATATAATTACTATCGCAGAGCCTCATAATTTTCCTATCTCATTTCACTGTTGCAATGTTGTTGTTGTAACAGTTATCTGGGCCCGGTTAGGTTGGTAAAGTTCAGATATCTTGTCATCGAGGCCATCCAACGGTACGCCCAGGAAACGTGCTGTTTCAGCGGGGTCGGATTGTGAGGAGAGGGATGACAGTTGTGTAGGGTTAGCTGGGCATGCAAAAAGGTATTTAGTGTCATCCGGGGACTCGTTGGACGCCAGACATATATTTGATACATCGAGGTTGATTCTGGATCAGTAGGAGTTTAAGCTGGATACTGTAGTATGCAAAACGAATCTGAGCAAGGTTTACTCACGATTCTCACGGCAACTCCAGCTCTTCGTCTGCAATGGGTGGTGGTTTGACTCCAAGTACGCCATTCACTGAAATAGAGTCTTTCTACGAAAACGCCTCAACAGAAAGTGCTTGGAGAGGAGTTTATTATGCTTCTTAACTGGGCAAGGCGGAACTTACTGTGTCAATGTTCAATGGTAGACTTCAAGAGGCATCCCATTTAAGTCCAGAGTGTAGTGTTAAGACTGTCTGTCGGTGGCTTACTCGTCTGTGTTTCACTGCAGCCAGGCGACCATGTTGGTTCGGCATTGTTAAAGACCGGCGGGCCCATTACCTTGTATTTTATCAACAATATTTCTTTGTCTTTCTTTGGCAATAATCGCGGTCGTGAACGGAGTGAATGAGCACAGGCTGCCGAATGTCAAACTTAAATCTGAGTTGACAGTCGGTATTTTAACGCTATCTTCTGAAATATTAAGGTCAAGTCTGTATTCCTTCATTCATTTAGTGAATATTGTCGCTGTGGATTTAGTGGAGCAGAGTGTTAGGCTTCATGCAGCGAGGAAGCAAGAAAGGTTAGCCAAATAGCCGATTACTTTTGAACACATGCCATGAGTTGAGGAGATCTAACCTCTCCATTACGCTCAAACCAATGGTACTCTCAATGAAACTATTTATACCAGTTATGCTATTTATGGCCAACCATTCAAGCTGTGGCGCCTTATTGGTTCCATGTATTATGTGTTGGGCTTATGATAGGAATGTGCGTTCACAGAGAAAGTGGAAAACAGTTTCCGTAGCAGTTCCCTTCTAGCTTGTAGCAGCGGCAAATATTGTTATAAGGCAGACCCAGTTTTAGTACACTATTTACTCTCCAAAAGGCCAATGTCCCTTTATAATAGCTGTACGACTACGTCTACTATTTCTGGACATATTTAATACGTCCTTGGTTCTGTTCCTGTCATACTTGGGCCATATCTGCTATGTAATATCACAAATTCTTATTGAACCCCCCATTGATTTCTTCTGAGGTTAGATTATACTAACCGGCTATTAAGCCATACATAAGCATACTAATCTTTAGTAAGTGAATAGAGGTTTATTTAAATGTGAGGTGAAGTATTCGTTAAACCGGACGTCAGCACTTATTGCGTACTTTAAGAATAACTTTATCCATATAAGTGTTATACTTTATCTAGTCGTTTGAACAGCGAAATTTCTGGATATCTAAGACGAGTTTCAAAAAAGCCTGTACAGCGTCCCTCTTACGCCTACTGTCCTGTATGTTCTGCATGTATCGTCCTTACTAATGCACATACGGCTCGCATGGGATCCCAGTGACCTCTCACTAGGCCAACAACTATCCTGCTGTTCTTTCGGTAACTTCTGGGAAAAGTCATGAGCTTTTTCTTCGACATTTTTGCACATTATCTTGGCGATCCTACATGTCTTTAAAGCCCTTAAAGCATTCCATCTCATCTTGATCCGTTTGTCAGTCCTTTTGGTAATTTCCTCATGTATCGTTTTTAGTGTCTTAAGTATTTTCTGGACTGGTTCGGTAGTCAGACGAGCGATACTTTTAGCAACCTTCTCAACTATTTCGTTTCACGGAATTTCCTTGCGACTTAGAACACATTACGAGGTATGACAATTACGTAATGAGACTGATTCCATAAAAACCTTGTATTTGAAAATTATTCTACAACTCTGCCGTCCCCTTCAAAGTAGTCCTTGGGCGTATATAGGCAATCGCTTTCCGGCAGCCACTACATATACTGCTTCTGGGAATATTCTCTGACGTAGTTTGATGTGAGATTATTACCTTAATTTTCGCTAGACTATCGATGTGCATATTGATCGTCTTTTTGACTTTTGCTGCGTTGTTAGTTATCTCAGCTGCTTTTCTGACCACAAAGGTTTTCACTTGGAAGATGCTCCAGCATTTCGAAAGTTTGACGGGTTGCCTGAGATCCAGTTCCGAGCAATAGATCTCAGCGCCCACTCCATTCTACATTTTTATTCGTCTGATGTAAGTTCATATACCCATGCGTCATCCACCATCTTTTAGTGCGACTGGAATCGGGCATACTTATTTTAAACTTAATAATGATATTAACAGGTAGGCGCACCTTTTTTTTTATTTCCTATATAAATGAAATAAGATTATTTTCATATTTCATGGAATGCTTAACACAATTTTATACAGAATTTAAAGGGCTCCAAAAAAGTTCGAATTTAATTTTCCAAAATTATTCCAGGTCAAAGTCCAACCAAAAATCATAAAAGCTATTTTTCCAATTTTTTATATTATTTCTCAAAATAATGCCTTTTTTACCTCTCTCCCTAATATATTTATACACATATACAAACATATTCACCCAACGCCATTTTCCAGCAAAATTGTGCGCTCACCCTAAAAACAAGAGCGCTGAAATCTTTTCGCTCAATCTCCAAGCCAATGAAGCCGAAAGGAAAATGTTGAAGTTGGCAACTCGATTCCATTCAGCAAAAACCATTTTGTGGTTGAATGTTTTGAGTTTCGACATTTCAAAATCGCACTTACATTGAAAACTTTTCAAATTTGCAATTTCACAAAAAAAGTAAAACAGCAACACACATACACGTACACCCACTTACAAGCGCATGACTTTAAAATAGAGACAGAGGAAATGCTGTCATCAGTGGCGGCGTCGACGGCTTCCAGAAACTTTGTGTGAAAACTTAATTTTTGTGGTGTAAAATCGTTTGGAGCGAACTACAAGCAAAGTATTTGCACTTTGTGAATCTCAATCGCTAAACTGCTACTATATACATATGTATGTATTAAAGGTGTGTGAGTCTGTGTGCGTGCACACCGGTGTTTGTGCGGAAATTAAATTCGTACTAAAAGCGCTGATAACCGAGATGATGCAGCAAATGTGCTTCTTTTTTTGTCCGTGTCATTTAACTTTTTGTTGTTGTTGTTTTTCTTTTCAAAAATTATTGCTAAAATTTTCAAATGAATTTTTGAAGGTTTCGCAAAACTTTAAGAATACAGGAAGCTTGTATGCAATATACACATGTATGTCTATTAGTTGTGTGGTTTCAGCAGATTTTTAATAAAATATGAAGATAATTTTGCTTAAAGGAAGGTAGAAATAAAGGTATTTTCAAGAATAATATAGAAAGTTTATGACTTCTTAGTTATACCTCATCTATTGCAGATGGCATCTATTAAGATTCCCAACTTTATAGCATGAAAGATAATAGGATAATGGCCTTTTAAAAGTTTCACAACTAGGAAAAGGCTAGCCATACTAAAGGCAGAGAGAAAACTGGATCTCCTCTATTTTATGTTAAGCCAAAAGGCTTTTACGACAGCTTTTACGCTTTATATAATGTAACGAGCTAGTAAACAATAGTTACATAAACCGGTTTAGGTACGAGTACAGTAATCACTTGGTGCCAGGTTCGAACTATAAGGTGTATGCATAAGTACCTCCCAAACCCAAGTCATTACCGATGTGTGCATTCTGGTGTTTTCATAATGGAACACAATTGCTCACCTATCGAAGCTGGCCGCTTCTGGTCGTATTTTTCTTAAAAAAAATCTGTTGTTGACAGAATAGAACCGATTTTAAGAAATTTCCTGTTTTTTTAATTATTATCAGAATAAGTTTTATATTTATGTATCAGCTTCCCATTTAACCCTCATTGATTCAAAAAAGAATAAGTAAATACTTATTATTATATTTTTTACACTAGGCTTTTCAAAACTATCAGTTATCCAGGGAGAAATCAAGGACGAATATTTTTTCGCTTAATACTTCAGCATGGAATATTGTTTTTAGTAGTTCTCAGCAAGCTAGAACCTACGTAGTTATGTCGAGTTTACAACAGCGCGTCACTCTTTTCTTTTTTTTGCTACTTGGCTCTTGGTGGTCCTTTTCCACCTGATCTCTTCAATGAAGTAGATTTTTTCTTCTGCTTCTACCGGCGGAAACTGAATCGAAAATCTTCAAACTGAAGTGTTTTCTTCTATGTAGACAGCCAACGCAGCCGCTGTCTCCTAATTCGCTGAACTATGCCATTGTTACCGTATGTCGCTGTTGTAAATGCACAAAGAACTATAAATCTTCCGCAAAATCTTTCTCGAACAATCTGATATTGTTGTTGATGTTGATTGTGGTTCCAAGATAGACAAAATTATCTACGATTTCAAAGTTATGATTGTCAATAGTGACGTGCGAGCCAAGTCGCGAATGCGATGACTGTTTGTTTGACCCATACGCCTCGTCCTTAACAAGTCTAAAGAAAGCATAACTAACGGCGCGTTTGCTGAGGCCAATGATAAAAATATCATCGCGTACGCCAGCAGTTGTAAACTCTTATAGAAGATTGCACATTCTCTATTTAGCTCTGAAGCTCGTATGACTTTTTCCAGCAGTAGATTGAAAAAGTCTCACGATTCAGCGTCTCCAAGAGATCCTTCCCGATCCTGCTGGAGCTTTTTGTGCGCCTCAACGTCAGTTTACACAGCCGAATTAGTTTTGGGAGGAAACCATGTTCAAACAAAGCGGCATTAAGGCAACGAAGAGATGGAGCTTATCCAATATTTGGTGAATGGTGAATATCTGGTCAGTTGTTGATTTTCCACATCTACGAGTATATCGTAAATCAGTCAAATCAGTCTGTTGCCTTTCACACAGTACGCTCGATAAGACCTTATATGCGATATTTAGGAGGCTCATCCCACGATATTTGGTGCAGACTTTTAGGTTTGGGATTGAACAGAGCACACTTAGGCTCTAATCATAGGACATGCTTTCATCCGACTTATTTTGCAAAGAAGGCTGGCATCTTGTCAAATCATCTTCGGTTGTTCTTCAAGCGGGTTATTTGTATATTTGGACTATGGAACATCTATTCCATCGTCATCGATTGGGAAATTAGTTTGCCATCTACAAATATTACTTTAACTACCGTTTAGAAGACTATAGAAGTGTTCCCTAACTTCAGTATACTCTGAACATCACCCAATAGAGTACCACTTTGGGTCCTATGAGGGTATGATCCGGTCTTGAAACCTTCTGTTAGTCCCCGCCTCTTTTCGTAGGATTTTCGAGCATTTCCACTGCCGATCAACTTCTCAAGTTTTTTATTATCATATATTTCGGCCTCTTTTTTCGTCTGCATATCCGTCTCGCTGCCTTCTTTGCCTTCTTTAACTCTCGGTACCTTTCTTACCCCGCTCGTGTTGTGGTCGATCACAATATTACAAGGTTCGCATCGTAACAGTTGTTCCTTTACCTTTTTCGAAAACCAATGGTTTCGTTGGCAGCTGTACGTAAGGAGCTTGAAATGTCGCCCCACAGTTCGCTTAGACCTAGATGCTGATTAGTGGTTTCGGAGAGTAGGAGTGCAAGCGTTTCTTCGTCGATTGTGATAGGATCTTGTTGAACTACAGTTTTTGTTACACAGAGGTGGGCGCGAATCTTCGCTACAACAAATTAGTTTTCTGAGTCGATGTTAGTTCTACTGGAGACATGTCATCCATCTATCACAAGATGATTGATCTGGTTTCAGATTTTTCTATCCGGAGACAGCCAAGTATGTAGCTTGATGAATTGTCTTCTATTGGAATCTAGTTTATGTGCTAAAATCTAGAAGTACAAGCAGTACCTCAGTCTGCTGTAATATATATTACTATTTACCATATTCGTATTTATAAATCGTGTTAAAGTCTCTCAATGGGTCTCAGCTAAGCCGATTCATACACAATATATTTATAGCCACTTTGACGGGACATATACGACTACAATATTTGTCTACCAGTATATGGTCAATCAATTGCTCAAGTATAATCAAGAATAAAGTTGAGAATTCAAACAAGTTGCCAACTCCGTTTCAATTAGTAGCTTTGATTATTTGACTGTTTCTCGGTAAATTTTCTAGTGAAATACTTATGTATGTGCATAACAGAGTCTCACAATGCCCCAGAAAGTTCGGAGAAAAAATATCTTCTACTTTTGCTGTTACTTCACTGCTTAAAGGTAGCTTATTTGTGCATATAAGCTTCAATTCTAATTAATTTTGATATGCGCATACACCAATTAAGACTTTTTTAATATTAAATTTTCCATAAAATCCGAGAACTTCCTTCATTATAACATTTTAATACGCATAAAAAAATTTTATACAAAAAAATGTACAAAATGTTGCTGATAAAACTCAAATAAACCCAATTTGAGTTACGCTTATATACCAACACACACATGTATATATATGCATATATACTACTTATATACGCATCAATGAAGATGAAAATCAATTTATAGCAGCATCATTATTTCGCAAAACACATCACTCATATTTCTCTGCCAAAATATGCATATAAGCACACACGCAAACACACACATATGTAAGCTTCTATATTTTTCTACACAAATTATTTCCGCCTCAAAAGTTCATAACCCACTTCAGAAGAAAAAATAATAATAAAAACTTGGAAATACAAAACAAAATTCCAAAAATAAAACTCGAAAAAGGCATAACAGCGCCCAACTGCTCAAAGGCAATTCACAACAAAAACCTCATAAGTTCAATTTCATACACTTCATTTGCATGTCTGCGTTGATTTTGTTTTTTTTTTTTTTTTTATTTCTCATTGCCACCCTTCGGTGTAAAATAAAAAAGCTCTGAAAATTTGCGCAAAAATCAATGAACTGTAAATTTAACGCAGCCGTCTTTTAGGCGCACAAGCACACTTCGCCCGAAGTATTTGGTTT
Organism: Bactrocera correcta; assembly: GCA_027475135.1. Taxonomy (NCBI): domain Eukaryota; kingdom Metazoa; phylum Arthropoda; class Insecta; order Diptera; family Tephritidae; genus Bactrocera; species Bactrocera correcta. The sequence goes on along the minus strand of CM050323.1, from coordinate 133,165,342 downwards.
TTTTACGCAAGCTTCGTGCTTTTGGGTTGAATGAGTAGAAAAGTTGGCGGAAAAAATAACAATCTGTGGCAAACCGAGTATAACGAAAGGCAAGCAAAAGTGAAAAACAATAAAATAATAAGTTGCAATAGCAAAAAGCGTGGGCGAAAATTCGAAAGAAAAACATATTAAGTTATACATTTGTGCAGCTGCGTGTAGCGGCTGTGTTAGCAAACTGTTGCCACAATGAATTTCAAGCAAATTTAATGCGTACATATGTGTAGACAAATGTGGTTATACGCAAATTAAAATTATAAGTAAAAAGTTTAAAAATAAGCGCGAGACAGATGTCAAAGGCAAAACAAAGCAACTTTTGAGAAAAATATGAAGGAAATTAATAAACGTTAAATTATAAATGACTTTTGAAAGCATATTGACATATGTATGTATGTAATATATATATAGGGATTCAAATGTTACTATTCTGGTACTAGTTAATATTCTCTAACTGAAAGAAATTATTTTTACATTAAAAATTGCTTCATAATCAAAAAAGGAACAACATTTTATGAACTAAAAGTTAAGTCCTTAAGATTTTCTATACTCCAAGACAAAGTATGATTTTCTTCACAATAAGCGTAGTCACAACCAATTAAAAACAGCTAAAATATTAAATTTATAGAAAATAGAATAGACAGTACTTAGGAACAGCGAGAGCGAATAGTAGAGCATTACACCGCCTGTTTGTGTTGAATTGAATTGCCCGTGCAATAGTAGTCACCACATTCGGCATGGTAGTAAGGGCATCATGAACTAATTCATCGACGATCCGTTCGTAATCCCTTGAAGTACACTCAGGCGGAGGTGGCAGCTGTAGAAATAGATTCTATTTTTATTTTCCGCCGGCGTATACAGTGTATCAAGTAAGAGCGTTTATGAAAAAACTTATTTTATGAAACTTTCATATTTATATGTGACCTGGTCTACGAAAAGGGGGCTTAGGTGTCAAAAAAAAAAATAATAAAAATATAAAAAAAAAAAAACAAATAAAAAAAAAATAAATAAATAAAATTGATTTTTTGACACCTAAGCCCCCATTTCGTAGACTAGGTCACATATATACATTGTACACATTACAAACAATGATGCAATTTGGTCAATAATGTGTCCAGTCACCACCCGCGTCGATAATTGCCTGGTATCTCCGAGGCATGCTTTCAACTAATTTGACGGCGTATTCTAGTGGCAAGGGTGTCCAGATCCGACGAATTTCGTAAGACAACTGCTTCAAAGTGTATGTGCGTCTTCCACGAAGCTTCTGTTTAATATATGCCCACACATTTTCAATAGGGTTTTCATCGGGCGACTGCGACGGCCAATCCAATGTAACGATGCCAGATTGAGTTTTTCACTGAGTACAGAGCTTGTTGCTTGGTGTTTAGCATCGTTGTCCTCCTGCAGAATCCAATCGTCATTTTTACTGATGAACCATCGTTCGGCAGATAGCAGTAAAGCCTTTTTGTAGATTTTTATCATTTTTTCGGTATTTAGGTTGTCAGTAGAAAGGTACAAAGTATTGAATCCCTTTGAGAAGTAGCCCCAAAACTGCAGCTTTATTCCAATATTTACGGTCCGCTGAACAAGCCTTTTGGTGGAAGTTGACCAGGCACGCGTGAGAACAGAACGTGCCCATATAGAACATTCATCAGTAAAAACGATATTTTCAAAATCTCTATCAATATTCTCAGGCGCCCAAGCGAGTCGCTTTGTCACAAGTTTTCCACTCAACAGAAGCTTCTTGCGCGATTTCAGATCATGGTATGAAGAAGGGTTCGGATAGTTTCGTAGGATATATCTAAACCTTTTAATTAATTAATTTAATTTTGGATGTCCTTGCCGCATTGTTAAAGCAGGATTCCGCGAAAACAGATTCACTACTATTTTTTCATCTTTTTTGTTCACTTTTCCTATCGAACCACGATCTGGTAAATCATCGACATTTTAAGCCACTTTATATCGCTATATCCACTTCTGTAAAAATGCCTTCGACTTTCACATATATTTAGCAGCCGCTGATTGCGACATTTTAGGACATTTCGGGTGGATGCAAAGGAACACAGCCTCGTAGCGCGACGCGACTTAGCACTCATGGCGTTTTACGTGATTCGCTTTCAAAAGATCAACAACAACTGAACCTTTGTTAACAATGCATCAAGGACAAAACTTCCCTCTATCGGCTCGCGAAGGAATGAGAGCGGAATCTTTCGTTAACTGTCGACAAAGTCGCCCACGCTCTTATTTGAGTAGGGTTTCCCTTCTTCGGCTTCTTTTGGAAGGCATTTCCCCATAGGCTCATATGGCAGCATTGCTTTCTTTTTTTGAAAATCCAGTTATCAGCACTTATGTTTTTATATTGCTCACAGACTATCGGCACATCTATCTTCTGCTCGTTTATTGTCTGTTTCAGTGATTATTGAGCAGCTCCACAGCGATTTAGATTTACTTGTACAACTCTCATTTCGCCATTTTACATGCCGCTTGATAGAGGAGACACTTCCAACTTCCATATCTCTTTTTCATTCGAAGTGCCCCTTTTTACCAGATTTAGCACAACATTTGCTTCTATCATTCTCGCTGGTACGCGCCTTCGCCAGATGCCCATATTCCAAGCAACTGAAACGCTTCTTAAGGTTCGGATTTTCTTTTATTCTGCAGATGACCCATCCAATATTGATTTTATGTGCAGCAATCAGTCTTCTTGCGTTCGATACCGGAATTCTGATCACCGCCGTCTGCGTACATGCGTATGCCTATCTTATGCTTCTAATCGAACTTTTCCTGAGGGAGCTTAGCTCATTAATTTGTGATCCAGTTGCTTTTACTAAATCTTCTTTCCTCGTTACCACGTCTAGGTCTCCCCATGGTTTAAGGTTTGCTAAATTTGAATGAAGAAATGGTTCCCCACATCTCGCAAATGCCCCACTTATACCCATTCATATATCCTGCTTAGTTTTTGATTCGATCGATATTCTTCCCTTACCTATTTTGTCCGATCTTCAAGTATTCACAAAAGATTGTGTCCAGTCGCAACTGGTATTATTTACATTCCTAAAAAAGTTGTGCTTGGTTTCAGTGTTCTGAAGCAGAAATATATAAAGAAGAAGTCACACGTTAAGAGCAGAATTTTAGAAGAAATATATTTTTCCATATTTTTTCATACAGCCAAGTTAAAGTTATACAATGAATCAAATGCTTCTGCAATTCCTCGTCGAAAGTAGGGCCGAAATTTTAACACAAAAGTAGACGAAAAGGAAGAACAACTGCCGTGCTGTTGCAAGCTCGGCTATAACTACGTTAGCATTGCCTAGGCCAATAAAAAAGAAGAAAACCGAAAGTGATAGTAAAAATTTCCTAACAAGTGGGATTTTTTATAAGGTAGTCAAGGTGTGTAGGGCTTAAAATACCATCATTTAATAAAACGGCACCATAATTGAACGTGATGGAAAATTTTTCAACTCAAAGTCGTAATCAGCATATCTCGAATACCCCACTGCCTTTTTATCACATCAATGGCAAATTTTTCTTCAGATTTCTTGAAAAATGTTATTAATAAAAGAAATTTACTTATTTTTGAATTATATATATATGAATATTTTTATCATATTTCAAAGGTGCGCAAAATAATTTTTAACCAAGAAAGTTGAATTTCGTGAAATTACGCTTCCTTCAGCGAGAGTGGCGAAAAATAGGCACCATTCTGGACGTAACGATTTTTGCTCTTGCAATCATTTCAAAAATCAAACAGTATCGGATTGGGCAATACAAATGTGATTATTACTGCATGACACAAAAAACTGAAACTATTTTTTTTAAAATACTCGAAAATATAGGTACATAGTATTGTGACAAAAGAGTACCCAGAAATTATAAATAAAACGCAAAATATTTAAATATTCATCAATATTTATTTATTTGTCGCCATCAAAGTAATCTCCAACAGATGTAAAAGAGCCATACCAATGATTTTTCCAGTCCTCGCAACACTTTTTTTAACTACCGTTCGAGATGGTCTTCAACTCCTTCAGCGAATTTGGTTTTATCTCTTCGATCGGCTGAGAACGAGTTCCATGGATCGATAATTTCAGTTTAAGGAACAAGAAAAAATCACTCGGAGCCAAATTTGGTGAATACGGTGGTTGATCGATGATATTCATTGCGTTTTTGGCTTTAAATTTGGTCACAATCGTCGCTCGATTATCATCGTGTAAAATCCATGAATTGTTCTTCCACAATACAAACAGAACTCCTTATTGATCATCTGCGCCTCCGGAACAAATTCAAGATGCACCAAACCACGAATATTGGAAAAAGCCAATGAGCATTGCCTTCATTTCTGAGCGGCTTTGGCGTGGTTTTTTGGTTTCGCTTGTTTATTTCCCTCCACTTCCACTTAAGGTACTCTTTTTGGAAAAAATAAGCTTTATTGGGCCATGTCCAGCAAGAAAGCGTTTCATACCCAAAATACCAACCAAAATCATTCAAATGGACTCGTGAAAGATGTCGAGCTCTCTTCTCATCTCTTTAACACTTGCCTGATGATTTTCAAGCAGCATCTTCTATACGTCAACTTCACATCTTTGAAGGCTTCTGTCAACTTCACGTATTGTAAGCTTGTGTTTTTGGTAAAACTGAATCACTGTAAGTCTTTTACAACATTCGCCATGATTACGCACGAAATTTGATTATTAATACAAAATTTGAGTCAAATTCTTTATTCGATATTTTTATCCATTGTAAAAATCGCAACGCACTACTGAGTGTTCCGACTCAAGCAACAGCTGTAAAAACTGGTTGGCAGATCGCGCTCATATTTGGTATAGCAATTAAGGACAGTCCTATCAACTTAGCAAAATACATTTTTTTGAAATAACATTTACCCTAGGATTTTAAATTACAATTTCCGGATACTCTCACAATGTATTTTTGAATATTCAAGCTATCGAAATCGACATTTCCAAATTTTTAGACCAGAGTACGCTTTAAACTACAACATGCCCGCGAGTTGGCAAAATATAACTTTCTCGCTACCCTTCCTCACACAACTAAGCTTTCCAAAATAGCCACCACTACTACGCCACAAGCCTGTACACAATATATCACATATTTTTGCACGCTTTTCACGTTACATTATTTATTATTATTAGTTTTTGTTTGAAATGAAATAGACGTCGCGAAATGCGCTGCAAATGCATTTTCAAAATGTATTTTACTTCATTTGTCTTGCGGCTATGACGCGGCGGCAACAGTGCATCAGCTGCCAATGGAGTGCAGCAACTTTAGCGAACAGTGCTGCCACTACTACTACAACAACTACAATTACAAGAACAACAACAATTTTCATACAATTCTAACTTTTCTGCACAACACGCGCTTTACCCTCAACACTTGACATTGTTTTTGCCACCGCAACACTTCTACCAAACGCGCTGATATTTATTTCAAGCCATTTATTTCTTGCGTTTTTTATTGTTATTGTTATTGTTGCGTTGTCGTCGCATTTTCGCTATTGCCGTTTTGTCACGCAATTTTGTAAGAAAATAAAATTTATTTTTGCTACCAATTTCACTTCGTTGGTTGGTCTTGCTGCCGGTATTGTTCGTGTGTGGGTAGAAAAGTTGTAATTTTTTTGCTCTCGCAACATGTTGCTATAGAGTATATGAGTTTTGTTTACAAAACGCTTGTTTGTAATGCTTAAAACTAATCAGCCGAAGCGATTTGAGTTTCGAGTGACTATCTGTCTCTCCAGCTTTCGTCCGGTAACTCGAGTAAAATTAAAATATCGTGGGGAAGTTCGGTACACATGTTCCTTGATTGACATTGAAGATGAAATCGACCTTTGATCGATAACTAAGAAAGTTCGTATAAAAAGCTGGGCTCATGTTAAATAAGTGCTTCTTGAGCTTACAATGGCCTACACTGGATAAGGCGACAATTAGCCTGAGTTTTTACTTTGAGAAGTTGATACAAATGTAAGCCTTTTAAGATTGTAACCACCCATTAGCAACTTGGCATGCCGCATGTCTAGCAGGAGTTGTCAACGAAGTTGTCTTGCGACAACCGAATCTAGGTGAGATGGCTTGTATTCGACTACAAGTAGACACTGGTCATTGTCTCCGGGAAATACTCACGCAGAAGTGCCGTATAGGCCGCATCAGATATTTTAATGGCTAATACTGTGTCAGTCTTTCCCTTAGCCAGAGTCCTCCGCAGCCTTGCTGCCTCTGGTGTCGAGGAGACATTTTCACAGGAATTCCTGAAATTTTTCTGCTTTGCAAAACTAATCTCCTTACTAAAGGCATTTAAGTTACCTCTATATTCCTCCCAGTTCCCAATACATATTCCCTTGTTAGAGAGATTACGTACCTTGAGCAGTGAGTGTCTAATTCACCACCAATGGCAATTTCGTCCTTTAGTCATCGTTTTTAAAGGGCCGCTGCAGTGAAATAAGCTTATGATGGCCTGCTTTAGAGCAGGTAGCCTCTTCTTCAGACCCAGTGCCGTTTGTACCTCTATCTAGTTTCCCCTCCCCATTAACATTTACCTCTAGCGTGTCCCGATATTTGGCCCAATCGGTGTTTTTAGGAATACGTTTGAGGGGAGTTGCGCGATTTCTACCCTTAGCTCGAATGTCATGATCCTGTGATCCAACATTAAAAGGTTCTTGACACCATCCGCTGTGAAATCAGTTCCGTCATGAGTTTGTTAGTCAAGATAATGTCCAGCACTTCTTCCGACATGATATACTCGTAAGAGGGCTTTAGGAGGCCGCCGACATTTATGTAAAATCACATATCTCCGAACTTAGCAAATTTCAACCACGTAGGTAATATTATCCTTACCTAACGACTCTACATTGCGAAAAAATCGAAATCTTACTACTGCCACGCCTAATCCCTATATAAATCTACATTAACTTCCATCTGATTCTTTCATTGTCCAGTATAAAAACGGGTACCAATAAATATGTGGGAATACAATTAAGCATAAATATTCCTTTTAAGTCTTCTGTCTCAGGTCTAAAGATTGTAGAAATCGAATGACAATTTTTGCAACCGAATATATGAACCCTACTTCCTGTCGAGAGCTTCTTGCCGAAAGTACCGCCTATCGACTACGATATTCGTCGTTGAAAATATGCAGAGGACAGCAAATCTTCCGCAAAAACATTCTCTCTAAGATTCCTAAGGTCGACTTATCAGATGATGTCATTGTCCGTAACTCCGCAACATATAGCAAGACAGGGGTGATGAGGGGATGACATAGATGATATTTTTTCGACGTCCGAAGTAAAAACTGCTGGCAAGAGCTATTCAACATTAGATTTCAAGCTGATATTGTGTTGGTGTTGATGCTGCTTCCAAGATAGTCGAAACTATCTACCACTTTTAAGCTATAACTATCAACAGTAACGTGCGAGCCAAGACGCGAATGCGACGACTGTTTGTTTGTTGATGAGGAGATATTTCGTCCTGCCCTCGTTCACTACCAGCCCCATTTCTTTACTTCTTTGTCCAACCTGAAGAAAACAGAACTAACTGCGCGGTTGTTATGGCCAATGATGTCGATTTCATCGGCGTACGCCAGAAGCTGCACAATCTTGTTGAAACTTCTCTAGTCAGCTCAGCGGTTCGAATTATTTTCTCCAGCATTATTTTGAAGAAGTCGCACGATAAAGAGTCGCCTTGTCTGAAATCTCGTTTGGTATTGAACGGCTCGAAAAGCTCCTCCCCGATCCTGACACAGCTTTTGATGTTGCTCAACTTCAGCATATACAGACGTATTGGCTTTGCGGGGATACCAAGTTGTGACGTGAAGGTATAGGGGCAGCTCCTTTTCGTGCTGTCAAAAGCAGCTTTAAAATCGACGAAGAGGTGATGTGTGTGCGATCCTCTTTTCACGGGTCTTTTCCAAAATTTTACGCATGGTGAATATCTGGTCAGTTGTCGATTTGCCAGGCCTGAGGTCACACTGATAAGATCCAAATAGTTTGTGGACGGCGAACCTCAGTCTTTCACACGGTACGCTCGATAGAACCTTATATGCGATGTTGAGGTGGTTTACTTCACGTTAGTGGGCACAAATTAAGGGGCCTCTCTTTTTGTGGTTTGGACAGAGTACACTTAAATTCCAATCCTTCCAAGCAGCTCACGACTTGCGGTCTTAGTTCAGGTATCCTTTACGTAGCCAAAGATTATCCATATCAAGGCGAGCCATCCCACCCCAGGGCTGTGCGCTGGATTTGGGTCCCGCCACGTAAAAAACGCCAAGAATTAAAAGGACACTACAGCCTCGGATTCTTGATCATATACGAGTTTAAAATTATCGGTTGCACCCGAACTTTGCGCTGCCATACATGCTGGTTTTGCTTTTCCCAGCTGCCTGACAAACTCTGATGGCAGTGTCTGCAAAAAAGACAGCAATAAAATAAAATGAAAGCAAACGCGCTGACAATGCGAATAGACTTCATACAACTATATAGACTATATATAGATATTTCACTGTATGTATGTATTTATGTGTAACATAGCTGTTTTGTTTATAGACTTCTAAATTGTACCGCCGCAAGCGCTTCGTTGCTGCTTCAATGCCATTAAGCGCGCGCACAACACACACACACACACGCCCGCTAACGGCAACGTTCAAAAGCAGCGAAGTAAGCGCTTTGCTTGCCACAGTCAACGCTTTGGTCCACGGTCTTCTTCTACTTCTAATTCCACTTCTACAATTTTACTTTTTGAATTCTACATTTTGTTCTACACACGCAATTCCTAGCACCACAACTCACAGCAGCGCCGCGCCACCTAATAAACTATGCGGTAGTCACCAACACTCGCACACATATTGAAGCACATACACACACCCACACTCACTAGAGAGCGAGACTAGACTACACGCTTTCGCAATGCTCAATCCGCCGAGTGCGCTTTCTACTGCTGGTCTTCAGCATTTCGTTGGCGAAATTGTGTCCTTTGGGTGAATTTATTTTAGTTTCTTCTTCATAGTTTCCCGTGGTAAGTAGTTTTAGTTGCCGTTACAGCCGCATCAGACGCCTCGTGTGCGTTCGCCTTTTGGCCCTTAGGGAAATTAAAACATTGCAATAGCTGCTTCTTTCATTTTTCGGTTGAGTCTAACTTCGTTTTAAAGTATTTGCCATTATTACAAGGTTATCCTACGCGGTTGGAGCACTGCCATCCGACGTCTGCTGGTTTGGTGTTGAACGCCATAACTTATAGACATTAACCTTTAACTTGACGCTATTAGCTGGCTTATGCACATGAGCAGTTAAAGTGTAAAATATTGCTGTTGAGCAGAAATTTAAAGCAAAAGCAGTTTAAGTCTATTGATTTTTTTAGCTAGAAAACAGGCAATATTAAAACCAATATTGAACGAATTTTGTATCGACACATCGCAACTATTTTTGGTGTTGGTTCGTCTACGGCGAGATCTATCGTCTGCTGATCGCTGGGATTTGACTGATAAATCCTTCACTGACTACTATTACATTATTGATTTTATAGCGGTCTCTCGATCACTAGTATGACGTTCGTCTTTACCAATCCCAATATCATAAAGGGAGACCCATTTCGTGGTTCCCTACCTTTTTGAAGAAAAAACATACAAACTTTTATTTACTGGTAAATGTTCATTATCATTCGAAAAAACATTCCTTTGCATTTATTTCTTGAAAATTATATTTTTCTAACGTTGGCCGCGGCTACGTCTCAGACGATACATTCATTGAATCCAATTTTCGATGACTCGTTTGAGCATTTCGACTGGTAACTGACGAATGACAAGCGTGATGTTTTGATTCAAGGACTGGATCGAAACAAGATTGTTGTCAGATTTTAGACTTTACATATCCACAGGAAAAAGTCTAATGGTGTTATATCACACCACCAGCCCAAAGTGTGAAACTATCTGCTCACCGAAGTGCTCCCTCAATAAATCCATTGATTGATGCGATGTGTGGGAAGTGGCGCAATCTTGTTGAAACTAAATCTCGCTGAGATCACGACCTATGTTTCATACATCAAATAGTCGGTTATCATTTCGCAATAACAGTCACCATTAAAGGCAACATTCTCACCGGCATCATTTCTGAAGAAATACGGGCCGATGATTCCACACATACGGGCACACAAACCACACCAAACAGCAATTTTTTCTGGATGAAATGACAGCCCTTGAATCCCTCGCTACCGTTTTGCTTCTTTACATACCCATTGAGTGAGGAATCTGCCTCATCGCTGAACAAAATTTGGCTCGGAAACAATGGATTTTTTTGGTACTTTTGCAAATTCTTCTGTGTGAAGCGATGTCGCCTGGGAAGGTGCTTTATATCTTGCACAAGGTGTGGGAAATAATGCTGGAAAAAGGGGATTATTTTAATCAAGTTGAGCAAAACGCGCGAAACACATTCTTTGCAGAACCTAAACTTTCGTAATAAAGTAAAACGATTTGTTAACGTTGTTCCAGCGTAAGTCTTTCCATGATGAAATGCTAAACAATAATAAACAAAAATAACATGACAGCTGGACACGAAAATCAGCACAGAGGTAGGACTTTTATAGATAACTCTTACAAATCGACTAATGTTGGTTCTTAAATGTCTTAAGCCACCTCTGCGGTAGGACTCTTATAAATCAATTTCTCATTGCCTAATGGATCTTGATATTGCCCGACCAGCGAAGACTGCCAATTTAAAAATCATTTTGTGTGAAGCTTTTTCTCATATTAGTTCTCCTAATGGAACCTTTTTCGTATTATCATAAGGGTTGATATTGTATGATCTGCGATTATCACTGGAAAAATTTGTTTCAATAGCTTAGCTTTTACACTGTGGCTGCTTTCAAATTAGAAGTGGATGTACTGATTCGCAGTACATTTTGCTTCCGAATAAGGTACATTCACTTCGATACCAAAGTCGCCAACCAGGTCTTGAGCTCACTGGCAGTTAAGACTAATCTGACTTTTTTGGGAGCCAGGTTAGAGCGCAGCCGCTGGAAACTGTAAAACCGATAAGCTTGAAGGAAGAAAACCCTCTCCTCAATTCATCAGTTTGACAAAAATTCGATACTCCGCTGTCTGCTTGCGCAACAGCACTGGATTTATTAACCCTCTAAGAACTTTGGCGCTAGTCCTTCTAGTTCAAAATGCAAGGTAAGATGCCCGCTGAACTACTTCTCTTCGTTTATTTCGCGCCATGATAGATGTTCAATATTCGATCAGTATTACCTTGTGGACTGGTTGATTGAAAAGTAGAAGAGCGTTTACGGTAAATGAATAAGTTTATAATTACTTGAAACTACATGAACCAGCAAATTTATCATCGCCTAGACAGTTTCTAAATATAGACTCAACCAAATTCGTTTCATTTAAACGGCATCGCGGTTGGGATCGGAATGCATTCTTTCTCATTCTTCACATTATTTCGGAAATAAGATATATCAATGTCAAGACTTATTCGAGATGATCTCCACATGAAAATCTACCGTCGGTCAACTGGTCATCTTCTCGCAACACGCTTGAAGCAAATTAGGTTGAGCTGAGAGGCATCCTTAGCCGCCGCACACTGTGAGATTTAATCAATCTGGCATCTCGAAATTAAAAAAAAAAAAAATTTCGTAACTCGCTCATATTTTTTTTACGTGAGAAGAGACCCCAATTGTTACGAAAACAAACACAAAAGAGAATAAAAAAATATTATTGGCGTGATAACAGCTATCAAACACGTGCAATTGCATAGCATGCTACAATTGATTTGCAAGTTTGCATTGATCACAAAAGTTTGAGTGATCAAGTCGAAGTTGTGAGTGGTTTTTTTGGCCTAAATTATTTTTTGTATGGAAGGTTATTACTTAAACTTAAAACTTTTGTTTTATACAATATTTATTTTTGCACACAAGTATTTTGAAAAAATTGTTTTATAACCACCTGAAAGGTAAGACAAATTTTAAAGTTTTCAAATATTTGATGGACTAGAACTTCCAAGTCCCACGGAGTTCCGCGATGGAAATGCCAGCAGAATCTTTGTTAATGTGCCCAAAACAAATTTAAAAAATAAAATCCTGCCCATTTTTTGCCTTTTTTTAGTATGAGTGAAATATCGCGAGAGGAGCTATTTTGGATTTGGTTGAGCAAGGTGAAAAGTGAAAAAACAGAAGCGGTCGAAAAGCACGTTATATCAATTTTTGGACCAGATGTTGACGATACCAAAATTAAAGATCGTACAAAAAAGCTTTGCTTCCAATTTCAATCGCGATGGAGCAAATCTCACCGTGATAAAGCAAGATTTATGCATGACAATGCTATTTGGCTAAGTTCAAAAATTTCTGCTGTTGATTTTACTCTTGATCACGCACCATCAGCTTCAAAACAAATGTCTCAAGGCGGAAGGCGAGAAAAAGAGTTTGCTGAAAGTGCTTCAAGTACACAAAAATGGAAATGCAAAGAGTTAATATCAAATGTAGGGTCGGAACAATTAACTATGGCTACCGCAATATATCTGAGATCCTGTGGAAAAAGAGACTCAGCAAACATTGTCAAAAAATTGTCGGCTTCATCCCCTTCGAGAGGTACAGCTATAAAAAGAGGAAGGGTAAGCATTACTGAAAAGAAAAGTCTTATACCAGACCAAGCACTGGCCATGATCGTAGACGAAAATTTATCAACTGAGCAAAACCGTGGAATACGATACCATACAGTCCGAAATTGTATCCATGCTATGACCTCCTTAAGCAATCAAAATTATTGTGCTACCCAAGCCTTGTTACTGTTACTGAAACATATGCCGAAATCAATTAGCAATCCTTTCAAATTACACGTCATCGCAAAACTAAAGTTCGAAACTTGAAGAATTTTAAAAAAATGGTTGTATGTGGGTGCTTATATCAATACATCGAAAAGTTTTAGTTAGAAGAGAAAAAAAGAAGAAATTTTGAATATAAATGTTTAAAAAAAAAGTTGTCCCCAACTAGTGTTTTTTGGGGATAGTTCGGAACTAGTCCCCTTTGGTCTTAGTTGGAACTAGTTGTCTTTCACCATATTGAAGCTTATAATCTCCTTAACGATCGTGCCAAATTTCAAGTTCATATCTCTACAACTTCATATAAAAATTAATTTTGAGATGCTAGATTGACTAAATCTCACACTGTGCGCCGTCGGTTGAACGCTGTGAAGGTATCCTTTTTAGAGATGAAAAAATTATCACTATCGGAGCAGTTTTTAATAACGCCAAATCAATGCAAAACCTTCAAAGACACAAAAAATTGAATTCCAAACATAACAGCTGTAATAGATTGATGGGGAGTCTCTTGTTACAGCTCTTCATTCCAATGGAAAAAGGGTTAAAACTGGGGCAAGAGCGACCCATCGGAATATATTGGAAGTTTCTGTAAGCACTTAAGTAATCTCTCTGCGATTCAGAACATTGAATCTTCAAGTAAGATTCTGCTTAAGCTCACAGGGCAATAACGACCCAGCAGTGGCTTAAAAGCATTATTTCTGCTTTCTTAGCTACAACGGAAACTGTGCAGCGGCTATTGAGCAATGGCCGAATCTTTTGAGAGCTTGTGCGAAAACAAAAGATGACCATTTTATGTATGCTTTATTAAATAAAATAAACTGTTTGTATTAATTAATATTTTAATTTCATTAAGTAATGTATTTTTTTTTTCATTTCATTTTTGAAACGGTCTTACTGCCATAAGCAAAAAATAATAAGACTTTCTTTATAATTTTAGAGTTCTTAATTTATTCAAAATATACGAATTTCCCTTCAAACTAACACCTTTTACCTCCAATAAGAAACAGTTGTTAAAGTAAATTTCCGGAAAACTTACTTTAATGTCTTTAGTTGACTCAAAACGGATGCTTAGAGCGGTCAGCGCTCATATGAGCAAATACTGTGAATGCGGCTCGATAGTGGTTAAAAATTTGGCGAATCACGAAGAATCAATACAGTAAGCAACGGTGCATTATCTTGATACAATATAATATATTGTATAATTGTCAGCCCTTGATATTTGACCTGCTTTGGTCGTTGGTTTTTCGACTTCAGTTCATCTTTGCAACAATATTCAGTCAGTTGATCGTTTCTTTCATAGATCCAGGACTCATCGCCAGTAACAACGCTTCATGACATCCTAAGAGTCGGAAAGTATTAATTCACAGACGTTAATACCAAACATTCAACGCCGGAAATTTGGTTCCACACACAAAATTGAATGGAACTTCTTTGTTGAATAATTTCACGCATCGTTAAAATCGCCGAATGCACTTTATGTACCGCAGAAAGTCAAGCGTATACTTAACATTTATGATTATTTCCCTGTGATATTTGGCACAGATATCAGTCATACCAACCTAGAAAACAAATATTTCGAAACTTAAGGGGGTCTAGTCTGGAAATTTAAAAAAAATCGAATTTCTTTTATATATTTTCAAAGTTTAACTATTCAAAAATATGTGTACAAGAAGATTTTTTAAAATTCAAATTATTTTCGGAGATAAAGGCATTTTTCTGACCCGCCATCCAAACTGGTTCGGCCGGAACGCGAAACTTTAAGCGTGTTTTTCTCAAAACTGACTTTTTCGGAACGATGCCCACGATTTCTCAGGTTCTACTAGACCGATTTACTTGAAATTTTTATAGAGTCTTCTTTATTGACTTGTCCATGGTTGGAACTAGCCCCATCAAAAATTTTTTTTTTTTATTATTTTAAAAAATTCGAAATAGTCAGAAAACGTGATAAAAAAATTTTTTTTTCAGGCAGTCGCCATTTTGTGAAAAAAATTGTTTCCCACTTTTCCGTAGTTCCGGCCATTGCGACATTATTCTAGATTAATAATCTTTTTTCTTTTTGGTTTCAGATAACTAGGAGGGTTGAAATCATGGGCATGGTCACGTGGAAATTTTTAGAGACCCCCCACTTCGTCAGCTCATAATTTTTAAAATTTTTTACTACTTTTTAATTTTTAGTTTTTTTCTGTACTCTTCAAATACTAGAAATACTCTTTTATACTAGAATACTCCCTTAAAATAAAGTCTTACTTTTTGTTACCCGTCAGGACTCAATCTAATTAAACTGCTTCTAACTTCTACTAAAATCTTCAGACCTTTTCTATGAGTTGCATATTCGGGATAAACTAGTAGCAAGAAGTATGTCTATATCTTCTCAGATCTGACAAATATTAATGATAGGAACACATTCACCGCCTTTTTAGGCAAAATTCCTTCGAACAACCATAAAATCTCATAATAAACTAAGTGAAATAATTTTCTTAAGATTTTCCTAATGTTATATTCATAGTTGTTTATCCATTCGTGTCTTCCACAATTTATTTTTAATGATGTACGCACACATACCAACTACCTTTAACAAGGCAAGAAATCAATGTGCTTGCAACACATTCATATTTGTATTTACACTACTTAATATCAGCGCTAACTCAATTAATTAAGCGATCAAATGAAGTGAATATGCATAGAGCTGCTATGCAATAAATCAAATCAGGCATTATGCACATTACGAAGACAATTTTAAATGCACTTATGTGTGTGTGTATATATGCGGGTGTATGGGTGCGACAACTGCATACAAATTCAATAACAATTTGCGCTAAATCTATATGTAAATTGCAGTTATAAAACATGTGAGCGCAGAAATATTTTCCCAATGACAACGAAATCAAAATCTGTAACAAATCAAAATCAAGATTTGCAACATAAAACAAATCAGGGAGAAATGCAGTTACGCCATACATACAAACATACATATACGCTGATGATTTCTATAGAGACCCCTTGTAAGCAAACTATCTTTATTTACACACACATAAACAAGTATAGCATTAAAAAGTTCCACAGCAAGGAATTGCAGAAACATTTCCACACACACACACTAACACATATTTACATGTATTTATTTATTTGCATGTATGTATGTGTATGTGTGCATGTGATTGCTGCAATTCGCTTGTCAATGCACTCATCAATACGGAGCGCTACTACGTAGGACACTTCAACTGAATACCGTTACGCTACGATGAGCACAACTTTGATTACTTCAACTGTTTCTATATTTTGCCAAAAGCGAAAAAAATATGAAAAAAAGCAAATAAAACAGAATGCGAAAATGTAGGAGCACCTTATAGCATGCTATCACCGTAACGCCGTGCAATCTTGTTGCTTGCTGAAGCGAACATTTGCTTATGTATGCTTGTATGTGTGTGTGAGTTTCTATACATAACTGTAGATATGCGTATGCTCTTGTATTTATATGTGTAAGTGCTCAGTGCCATGCAATAAATCGCAAATAAATACTTCGAAACAAATCATGCACATGCACGACGTCGCCACTCCTATAAATATGCAATAAAAATTTGCAAACTTCAATTGAAGAAATAAATATAAAAACTTTATGAATATTTTCGCGTTAGTTGCGATTGCTGTTGAACGGTAGATGAGATATTACAAACAAGTATGCATTTACTTGTTTAATGGAAGGAATAGGAAGATATTAAAGAATTTTAGTTTGGTGTAGGTGCTTTACAACAAATGTTGATTAATCTTAAAAAACAAGTAAAAACGTGAATTCCGACTGCATCGAAGTTACCTTATAAAAATGATATAAATTATAATAATAATAAATTTAATTTAAAAATAAAAGGTTTTTGGACAAGAACCTGATATGACTGTATGACTAGTTATCCGATAAGAATTTCTTAAAAATTTTTATTCCTTATAAATTCTATTTTTTTTATTGTAGAGTTGCATTGAAAATAAGTTCCTGCGAAATGTGTGAAGATATCTCATCAAATAGCAAAATTTTCCATACAAGGGCTTGAGTTTGGTCGTTCAGTTTTTATGGCAACTATATGTAAAAATGATCCGATCTGAATAATTTCTTCAGAGATTATACTGTTGTATTGTGTAATAATACATACTGAATTTCGTAAAGATATGTTCCCAAATAAAAAAAGTTTTCCATATAGGAACCTTGATTTTGTTCCATCAGTTTGTATGACAGCTACATGTTATATTATTGTGATCAAAACAATTTCTTCAGAGATTATAGAGTTTCTTTGAATAATTATTTCTGCCAAATTTCGTGAAGATATCTCGACAAATATGAGACTATTCCGCACAAGGACTTGAGTTTGGTCGTTCAATTTGTTAGGCAACTACATGTAAAAATGATCCGATCACAACAATTTCTTTGAAAATTGTTCTCTTATATTATGAGATAATCTGTACTGAATTTTATAAAGATATCTCACCAAGTAAAAAAGTATTTCATATAGGAACTTGATTATGTTCGAACAGTTTGTATGGCAACTATATGCCGAGTTCAGCGATTCCGACAAATGGACAGCTTCTTGTTGAGGAAAGCACGTATGAAAAATTTTAAATAGATATCTCGAAAACTGTAGGACTAGTACATATATATAGACACCTATACGAACATGGCTGAATCGACTCAGCTCGTTATCATTTCTCCGACGTTTTCTTCTGGTGGTTACTATCATAGTGACAAACTTAATTTACCCTGCTTAAGACATGAACATAAAAAAATCTTTAAAAAATCGGTAAGTCAGTTGAGACAATTAGAAACCCCTCAGCTATTATAAAGCACTTTCATTGATTGTAAGTTTAGTAATCACGACCTTCGCTGACACTTAGAGTTGTTTCACATTCTCAAAATACTCTAGCATATCGATTAATTAATTATATAACCATAGAACACAAAGTCTAATCGAACGTTTGCTTTTCTTTGAACTCCCTATAATTGCTTCAATACGCTTTTTCGAACGTGACTCCAAGTAAACACCGAACTCTTTTAAAAAAAATGTGCATTTAAAATCATTCCCTTAAATTTTCCAATTCATCCATATCAACTCATTGTGAATTCGAAATAATTTTGATCTATCCTTGAACAAACTGGAGCAATGGGAAATCGTAGCAAAAGTCTTTGGATTCATATCATGCTCGAGTACTTCTTTATTTGATACTCAACTTAGACTCCAGACTTAAATGAGTATCTTAATTTTTACAATCTAACCTCACGGTGAAGGCTTTGCACAACAATACATTTATCAGCGCCTCAAAACTTTAGACCACTATTTGATACGAGTACAAACTGGTAAGGGGAAGTATATCCCCATTCCACCTTTATTGAAAGTCATCTGGCTTCAACCATACTCCAGGCGTTGCACCTTGCCGCAAATCAACTCTACAGCGAGTGACTAAAGGCCAGCCCCATGTTCAGGAGCTTAACCACAGCCTTCCTTAGACTTGCCAAAGAGAAGTACAAATTCGAAAGACTCATGCCTCAGAAGTACCAAAAGGAAGTCTTCCGTCAATAGGTATAAGTTCTGGCAAATGTTTTTAAGATAAATTTCCTAAGTATGATACTCTGGAGAAGGTAAAAACCCAACTTCTATTTCTTGAACAGATAATATTTCATGATGCTCTGTGATTGACAGACAAAATAACAAAATTGAAAACCAGAAATACTCATAGCCAAATAAAGCCATCTTGAATTCCTTGACTTGTTCGAAATTTCACTTACAGTAAACAGAATTTATAATTTTTAATTGGAACTGTTGCGGTGTGATTTTTAATACAATCCACCATACCAAGCTAAATTGTTTTAATTTTTAGCATTCAGACTAAATTATTTCGAATCTCGTTTAACATTCATTCATAAAGCAATGCAAAATAGCCAAAAGCTTTATTAGTAAATCTCAGTCTTATTAGATATTTTATCACCTGAAGGCTTTCTTTGCATAATTAGCCATATTACTTCTTTGATAAAATAAACCTAAGACAATTCAGATTTACTCGCATATATTAAACATAGCTCTCCCGGTTATTGAGGTGTGGGAACGTTCTACTTTAATAATCATAAAAGGAATTTACAAAACTGTACGTAATCGAAGGAGGTGTGGGTAGGAAGAATCCGCTAGAGGAGAAAAGCAGTGAGGTACATCACGGATACGACCTGAGAAGAAAGTTACTGTATAATTCTGCTAACGAGAACTAACCATCACTAATAGGTTCAGGATAACTGGCTATTGTAGATTTACAATCCGAATTTTCCATCATCAAAATAGCATCTGATATACTACTTCGGTGTGCCGCCTCTTTCAAGGAACTGATTATGTAGTTCGATAGTAATACTAGCCTTGAACTCACGGACCTTGCAGTCGAGGTGAATTACGGAATACCAACGGTATCGAGTTACTTCTGGATAAGACTGGTTTGTATATCAGACTAAAGCCAATACGAAGGCAGCTGTAAAGCTGATCAGTTGGCAAGAAAAGGCACCTCAGCTTCACTGCCGTTGAAATGTAAAGCTTAGGCCTTTCACTGTATGGAAAACTACAAGATAGAAATACATTTGTCAAACCTTAATTTTTATTGGCTCGTATATATGAGATTATGGCTAGAAAAACTCAGATATCATATCATGGGGATGGGAGTAGAAGTTAAACACATAGGCAGATTTGTAATGGATGTAAAGGACATAAGACAATATTAATATTTCTCTTTCTGGCTTCCCAATAGAAATTATCTTAATCAGTGCAAGGACGAACCCTCTTTTAGGATCAGCTGCATAACCTTACCTAACCTAACAAACATACATATAATTTTTTCCTTACAGTTATCAAAAGTATTTAGTAGTTGTACACCCATTTGATATGAAGTTATAAACACCAATTTTAGAAAGAAGCTATAGAAAGTGACAATAAAGTAGATAACTTAAAATACTATCCAACAGTTTTGCCTCTGTTATTAAATGTTATATCTATGTCTTTATCCTCATCTACAAAATGATTTAATTTTTAAAATTTATCTCTGTTAAACTACATTGATTTAGATATTCGGTTCATAAAACCTTTACACCGAACATATTTACATACATTTTTTATATTATTGTAAGTCTCATCGAGAACAGAGTGATTGCAGCAAAGCGGAAAAGGCAATGCACTCAGGGAACAAGCGATATATGTAGTTATGTATAAGCACGCATTTAGTTGTTCATGACAATGTGTACACCAGGGACCGAAATCCAGAATAAAAATATGAATTACAGGAAATAGGAATAAAGCAACTATTAAAAATATATTCTAAACACCTGGAACAGTCTTTCGAAATGTATTTGTGTTTGTGCTGTATTGATAATCAATATAAGTGGATGTTAACATACAGTCATACCTACAAACAACCAAATAAATATTTGTTAATATATTTTTTGCGTTAGTTATAAATTTTTCTAAGCTTATGTAACGATAGCGCTTTGGCAAAAGGCGCTGAGATGTGCTTGCATATTATATACCATATAAAATATAAATGAATAAATATCTGCATAGTTTCATATATGTATATCGTTTATATTAGGGAGCCCGTTATTTCCCATGCTGCCTTTTTCTTTTGAAAATGTTCTTTAAGTTTCAAAATTTGCCTTTTTAAAATTATCCAACGGAGTTAAGCTCTTTATTTCCAATTTAAACCGTGCCTCAAGTCATATTTCCTTTCTCATGTATACTATATAACATGAAGTTTCGTAATACTTTATTCTAAACAAGTAAACGTACAATTTCAAAAACAATGTATTCCGGTATACAATCAATACAATACAAAAAAGTCTTAATATTTTTTTGCAGAAAGCCACTCCTTTAAAAGTAATACGCATTTAAACTTATTTATCGAATGTAATGTACCATATTCATAGAGTACACCATGTCGTATGAGCAACACATAATTTGTGGGATACTTACTATTTGCTCAGTAAGAGGAACTTTGTATTAAAATATAATTTTTTTAATATTGTAGGTTTATTTAATTCGAATATATAAATATTTTTGTAAAAGATCAAATAATCCGATGTGGAATATGTAAGAGAAGCGGGTTCAAATTGAAAATGAAGAGCGTTGTCTATATTTTTTTTGTTTTGCAAAAAAAAAACACAACAACAAAACAAAAAAAAAATAAGAATTTTAACATCGACTACATCAAAGCTCTAATTTTATTCAAAGACAATTATTAATAGCACCAAAAAATCTTTATAATGATTTTGATAGATCAGTTTGTATGACAGCTATGTGCTATAGTACTCCGATCTGAACAATTTTTTCGGAGATTGTTCCGTTGCCTTAAATAATAATTTATAAGGAATTTTATGAAGAAATTTCCTCAAATACAAAAGTTTTCCATAAAATGGCTGTATCTGTTTGTATGACAGCTATACGCTACAGCATTCCAACCTCAACACATAGATCGGAGATTATATAAATAATTTAAAAAATTACATATACAAAGTTTCGTGAAGATACAATATCAAAAAAAAAAGTTTTCCATATAAGCACTTGATTTTGCTCGCCCAGTTTGTATGGCAGCTATATGCCATATTGAATTGATCGGAACAATTTCTTCGCAGATTATAGAGTTGTTTGCAACAATTATATCTGCCAAATTTCGTGAAGATATCTAGTTCGATACAAAAGTTTTCTGTAAAGAACCTTCTTTTGATCGATCAGTTTATATGACAACTATATGTAAAAATGATCCGATCTGAATAAAATCTTCTAGGATTATTCTGATGTCTTATATAATAATTCGTACTGATTTTCGTTAAGATATCTCGCCACATAAAATAATTTTCCAAACAAGAACTTGTTTTTGATCGTTCAGTTTATATGGTTGCTATATGCTGATATCGGGCGCCATTCAAGTAAATATGTGAAAAACTGAGATTGGGAATAATACAAGAAACAATGATCAAATCGACTCAACTCATCATGCTGATCACGTATCTAAGAAAATATATTTTGTTGAGCCTCCGACGCCTCCTTCGGCGTGTTACAAACTTTGTGGTAAACTCTACATACTTTGTTGAAGATTTATTATAAAAGTCATCTAAGGAAAGATGGCACACCCTAATACACATATACATGCATTTTTATTTTGTTTTGCCACTTTTGTTTTATTTTCTATTGCCACCAAGCCCTCATCATGTCAACATACATATATGTATATATTTAGTTCCCGCACAAGCAGCTGCCAAACAAATATGCTCCCCTATAAATATATGCATACTATATGTATGTAAATAAATATAACTGCAACAATATGGCAAATCACAGTTATGCAAGTTTGTAGCAAATTTCTATGGTGCATGGCGGTATCCACTCCTCTTTTCATTTCATTTCGCATGACAAACGATGATTTTTTGATTTCAAAAGTTCAAACAGTCCAACAGTGTTTGCGAATATGTCGTTTGCTACATGAAACTGAGCAGGTTTTGTGCTTATAAATATAAATGTTCAGTGCTGCAATGTAATACCTATTGACAATCACTTGACTTATTGGCATAAATGGTGTCAGTCTGCGTTACTCAACCGCTATGAATTTTAATGGTTTTAGAAAAAATTCAGAAAAAAGTGATTGATATCAGTTATGTCTTGAAAACTTATGAAAGATCACTTACATATATAATATTTGAGAAGACATAGAAGATTAGTTGAAATCATGCCAAGACAAATCTATGCTGTGGTGAGTAGTTATGATCCAATATTTGAATAAGGTGAGGGTACAAATAATCAACCCAGAAGAATCTTTAAATAGTCTGCAGAGTTAATAATTAGACTTCGATAGAGTTAACAATTGTAAAATAATACAGACAGTCATACATATCATATTGAAGTTCGAAGGAAAAAGTGCCCATCACGAAGTCCCAGTAGCTCTTCAACAAACGTATAGTATGATGAGAAGATCCTACAAATTAGAGATTCTGACCACAAACTAAATGCCGCAAGTAGCTCAGAGCTTAGTAGATTACACCATAGATTATTTTTGCTTCCACCAAATTAGCACCAGTTTAACAAATGTGCAAAGTATTCTTAAAATCTGAAGATTAAACTAAGGTTGAAGCCATTTTCCCATTAATATTCAGCATTAATAAACATTATTCTTAAGAAATATAATCTTAATTTCATTAATCGTTATATCACACATCACTTTTCTCCACGTTTAATATTGACTTCTAAAGCTTGAAGAGTCTGGTTTTTGCTAAAGACCAATGACTTCAAATTACCGCACTAGGAGGAGTCTAATGGTGTATATCGCAACTTCTTGGAGGCCATTCAATGTCACAATTTCTTAATTTAAACAAATCTCCAAAATTTTCTCCCAATAATTCGGTTGTTGCACGTGCCGTGTGGCATGTGATCTCATATATTTGATACCACATGTTGTGGCCATTAAAAGTTGGTTATCATAGATCTATATCACCCTCCATTGACAGTAACGGTGTTAACAGCTTCCATGATCCAAATGATTCCACCAGACCAAAAAAATTAAAGTTAATTAATAATTAAAGGCTGTTCATGAATAATCGACAGAATCGACAGTTTTGCTGCACTCAGACGAAAGTGAGGCTTTTCGGAGTAGATCATTATCCTAAAAAACTAGTTATCGTTTTCAAATTGTTCCAACGCGAATAGAGCAAATTTACTTTAATTACTACAATGAACAAATTACAAATTGACAGATGAATGTCCACAACGACACTTAGAAATCATATAATCCCTATTGAAAAACCCGACACAAACCGATAAATCGATAGTTGCGGTAAAAAGTCAGACATTGGCACTGGGGTCCACCAATGCGTAATTTGATGCCTTAAAGCGTGGTCGGTGCCACGGCCGTGGTCCACTTTTACACCTTCTCTAAAATGTTATGCCTCTTAATCAACTTATTTATTGTTCTTTAACTAGTTTCTTTTGGCCTGTGCCACTTATGGAGCCGCTGTATTGTGGGAAGCCTGTTTGTCTGTATATCGCACCGTCTCAGCGGATGCTATTCAGGTTTTGTTAGGTGCACCTCCTCTTGACCTGTTACTCATGCAGCCTTCTGTTGCATTCGCGTTAAGAAGCGAATTGAGTGTGTCATTGCTGCGGAATCACTTGATTTCCGATGATGATGTGGAGAGGGAGGGATATCTAGGGAGCAGATGGCTTCTAGATGATAGGATCAGGTATAGGTGCCAAGACCATTGTGACAATAATCCTAACGGTCGAGTGACTTATGTGTACATTCGTGACTTTGGGATTGTTGAGGGCTAACCCAGACTTCAGATTCTGTCTGAGAACATCAGCTTCTGTCTGAGTCTGTGTTCCTTTCTGAACCACCCTATCCCCTTGATGAACTTTATGAATACAATAAATTTTTATGTGCAATTCCCGAATCTTGGTCAGGAAATCCTCAACCGATTGGTGCGACTCTTCTCCAATACAATGCCTTCCTTTGGCATAAAAGATGTTCTATACTAACTCACTTTTCTGTTTGGCAGCTTATAAAAAATCGTTATTAGGATTCATGGTCTACAGGTATGTTTCCCAATGAGATAGAGACCCGTTGGCACTCCTATTAGAGTTTTTATATCAATATGTACTACTGTGCCCAAAAATAAGGTGACATTGTATTTATTTTGAAAATTCTTTATTTATTCTTCCAAATCAATTTCATACCCTTCAAAGTAATCCCCTCCCGATGCAATGCACTTATGCCAACGGATTTGCCAATCTTCGAAATTCTGGTTGTATTCACTTTCCGGGATGGCCTTCAGTTCCGTCTTCGCTGCGGCTTGAATCTCCTCTATCGTATAAAAACGGTGTCCCCGGAGCGGTCTTTTGAGCTTGGTGAACAGCCAGAAGTCGCACGGCGCCAGATCAGGCGAATACGGTGGTTGAGGAACGATATAGGTTGACTTTTTGGCGAAATGATCACGAATTACGAGGGCAGTATGGGATGGTGCATTATCGTGATGTAAAAACCAATAATTGTCTTTCCACAATTCCGGCCTTTTTAGGCGGATAGCTTTACGCAAACGACGCATAACGTTCAAATAATATTCCTTGTTGACTGTTTGACCGGTTGGAAGGAATTCATAATGCACAACACCACGATAATCGAAGAAAACAGTCAACATGACCTTGATTTTTGTGCCACTTTGGCGCGATTTTTTTGGTCCCGTCTCTCTTTTGGCACGATATTCGCTCAATTGATCGGTTGTTTCGGGTCGTAAGCATAGATCCAAGTCTCATCGAAAGTTATAATGCATTTCATGACACCCTGGTAGTCAGAAAGCATCGTTTCACACACTTCAACGCGACGCCTTTTTTTCCAAACTATGCCAACTTCAACTCAAACACTAATAAATAATTTGACATGAAATTTGACATAAATGTGACTGACAGTACTACTAACCTACAAAAAAAAAATGATTCTCCAAATCCTTCAACGCGCGCAGTTTAAATTCAAATGTCACCTTATTTTTTGGGCACAGTATTATATTTGAATAATAATAGTCGGCGTGTTCAGCTCATATTAATGTCAGTTTTATCTGCTTGTTGAACAAGTCTCGGATTTTTTCACAAAGACGAAAACATGCTCACAATATGTGTGTCGACCAAACATCTACAAATAACCAGAGGCACATAAATCTCTTCATTTTCGGTATCTGATTCAGCAGCTTCAGAAGAATATCACTCTATCCTGGAACCCATTGCTGGTTCATCGTCAATTAGGATATTTCATCCCCTAAGAGATCAAAGAATAACTTCATTAACCCTAGCAGAAGTAAGTGATTTCAAAGCCGATTAGCTTTCTATATATGGTATGTAAATATATTCCTTGTTGTGACCACAATTCCTGTCAGAACAAGAACCCTTTCCTTAATTTCTGTGATCTCCGTTTGTAAGACTACTGCAGTGGGCTGGTAAACGGGAGGTGATTCTAGTCTCTATGGTAATTATACCCCATTATCTGGTCCGGACACAAATGTATAGGTACTTATCTCTGTGTCCCCGTCTAACTTACTCCTATTCCACTCCACTTTCAAAGGGAAAATAATATTGCGAACCAAACATTATTTAGTAAATTTAAGATTATCGAAAACTCTTTGTATTGGGTATAAACCTAAACTTGCAAAATATCCTAGAATGCATCTTATTATGGCCGACTAATAGTAAGGATTCCCTCATTTTAAGAACTGATTTTGATGTCAGTTGCTCACAAAACAAATCTATTGGAACTAATTATGAATTGACATTAGTGTCCGATTCGGTGTTTTCTGACAGCTGTAAATACCTGCAGATGCTTTTTTACACTGAACTCTAAGATTAGTATCCCTGCTTACTTCCTGTTTAAAAAGCATTTTGATTTCTCTCCTATTGATAGCCAGGTACCATTTATTATCGGCGAAAAAATTTCTACAATTCTGTGTTTCCATATTTTTCTTTCTGAAAACTCAAAATTCCTTGATCTCAAGGTGCTTGGTCTGAAGTAAAAGTTGAACTTTCCTTACCTACAAACCACTTTAAATGCAAGCAGCACTTCCCTTTACAGAATTTTTATAATCTCTGCTCTATTACCTCGTTCCCAATGAACTAATCACACACTGCTAGCAGCAGCGACCCTTGAGACAAATGTACATAAAGTGCGACGCAACTAACAAATATACTCAAACCACACATCACTAGCCAAAGAGCATACAGAATCAACTTCAATGTTGCATACTTGCAGGCGCACACAGCGCATTTCAGGGAGAACCACTGACTGACTGCAGTCAATATACTATGAAATATGCAATGATTGCATATTTTGCATATTACACAATGGTCGTACAGTAAATAAACATACTAAGCAAGTGCACACACACACACACACATCCCTATGCATATGTGTGCACACGCACTTAACATGCAGAGGAACCTCAATCAACGACAACTTGTCTGGCGCGTTGGCGCTGAAGTGATTGAGGCTGGGGACTGATGATTGTCTATGTTGTTATTGCTGCTCTTGTTTTTGTTTCTCTGGTCTTTGGTGTTGTTGTTGTGTCTACCTTCAGTCAAGAGTTGCTAACTGACTGGCATATGCATTGAAAATCTTTCATTGGCGAGGGTTCATAGGTGTTTGACGCCCCAAAGGAAATTAGCCTGACAGGAAATAACAAATGCAACTACAACAACAACAACAATCAACAACAAATAGCAAACAACAGCAGCAGCAGGCGTCAGCAGGCGTCAGTACCACAACTACTGCCGGCAAATCAAACGAGGAGCGACTGCAAGGCGGCAAGTTAATTTTCGCATTGAGACGTGAGGGCAAATGAAAAGGGCGTTCATTGACATTTAACACTTTGCGAGGCGCAAACAATATTTAATGGCATTTTATGCGGTGCTGGTGCGGTGTGTGTGTGCGTGCTAGTAAATATTTACTCATGCGCCTGCAAGTATGCAACATTGAAGTTTATAGCCGAAATAAAATAGTTCCAGAGGCAAGGCAGTGACAGCAAGTGTGCCAAAACTAACGGTTGATTGCATACACATGCAAGGCAGGTATGATATGGTCGATATGCATATAAACAAGTATATATATATGTATATACATATACAAGCGCGCATATTTTTGCCAACCCACACACGGCTGTTATCGCACAGAATTATGCTACGGCATTAGTTGCATGTCAACAGTCGACAAATTTGGCACATACACACATACCAATACACACACAAGCGCAATATTTCATGTAAACTAGCACATATACACTTGTTGTTGCTGTTTATGTGCGTTTTTCGTAATATTTGCTGCTTTACCGGCAAAAATTAAGCTCAACCATCAAATTTGCGCAACGCTATGTAAATCTAGCTTTGGTGTCGAAAGCTTGCAGCTACGTTCAAGTTGTGTTAATGTGAAAATATTTACTGGTTTTATATGTATACACTAAGAATACGTACATATGTATATCAGATACTCCTTAGGTACGCAGATAAACTCTAAAAATTCACATATATTAATTTAGAGGCTTATGTATAAATTGTAGTGTCGGTATGTTGCAATGCGAGAATGTTTTGTTTATATAATATGTACTATAATATGACTTAGATTTGTTGAAGACCTTACCAAGCTACAAAATCTAACTCAGTTGTATAACAAATGTATTTTGGAAATATTTATGGAACAGTTGTTAGTTGAAAACAAAATTGTGGAATTTTACTTAAGGGGCTATACCTTTCAAAAAAAAAGTCTTTTTTTATTTGCTTGTTCGATAGCTTATATTTCCATAAATATCCTGTGAAATCTGGAAGGTCGTATCTTGAATAGTTTTTGGATGGCAGCGTTCTAAAGAGCGACCGCTCGGAGGTGCAAACATATATAAGTGAAACTTTAAACGCGTTTTTCTCGAAACGTCATTTTTCAAAACTGCTGACATCATAACTAAACGCGAAATTGACCGATCGACTTCAAATTAACACTGAGTATATTTGAGTACATTTGCCATATGAACTACGATCTTTGTGATTTGTTGAAAATTGTCAATTTGGCATTAAAAAAGGTCAATTTTTCGTAAAAGAACGGTTTTTTTTTTAAATTACACCATTTTCTTAATTTTTGATATTTTTAAAAGATCGCAGTTCATTGTTTAGAAAATATATTTAAGTTTAATAAACATTTTGAATTTTTTGTTTCAGCTACTCGTTCGACCGGAATCATGCCAGCAGTTGAGGCACTTTTTTTTGGCCCCTCCAAAGACAACCCATAACTCCGTTATTATACCCTGAACAGGGTATATTAACTTTGTCACGATGTTTGTAACACCCAGAAGGAAGCGTCGGAGACCCTATAAAGTATATATATAAATGATCAGTATGTTGAGCTGAGTCGATTTAGTCATGTCCGTCTGTCTGTCCGTCTGTCCGTCTGTCTGTATATATACGAACTAGTCCCTCAGTTTTTAAGATATCCTTTTGAAATTTTGAAAACGTCATTTTCTCTTCAAGAAGCTGCTCATTTGTCGGAACGGCCGATATCGGACCACTATAACATATAGCTGCCATATAAACTGAACGATCGGAATCAAGTTCTCATATGGAAAACTTTCGCATTTGACAATGTATCATCACCAAATTTGGTATAGATTATTTTCTAGGGCAAAAATGTAATATCCAAGAAAATTGTTCAGATCGGTTAACTATAACATATAGCTGCCATACAAACTGAACGATCGGAATCAAGTTCTTGTATGGACAACTTTCACATTTGACAAGATATATTCACAAAATTTGGTATATATTATTTTCTAAGGCAACAATGTAATCTCTGAAGAATTTGTTCAGATCGGTTAACTATAGCATATAGCTGCCATACAAACTGAACGATCGGAATCAAGTTCTTGTATGGACAACTTTCACATTTGACAAGATATATTCACGAAATTTGGTATATATTATTTTCTAAGGCAACAATGTAATCTCTGAAGAAATTGTTCAGATCGGTTAACTATAACATATAGCTTCCATACAAACTGGACACATAGTTACTAATAGAAATGCACCTGTGAAGGGTATTTAGCTTCGGTGCAACCGAAGTTAACGTTTTTTCTTGTTTTTTTTTGTTTTTTTGAGGTTGCAACTTTGAGTAACAATAATAATGGTAATAAAGTATCAAATTTTTTCATATACATTTTTTTATATTTTCAATATGTAAATAAAAACACTCTAATATTTAGTAGTATAATATTCAAGATAATTCATTTTTATTTCCTATAAAAATACCACCCTCCAAAGAAGTCGTGAAAATAGGCATAAGTTACCAGACTACTACCTTAAAAGAGATATGTTAAGTTACATGGGTAAAAAACAGTCTTTTTTCAACATCTTTTTTCTCATAAGAAAATTAAATATATTATTAGAATTTTTTATTTTTACAAACATGCACTATTAACACAAAAATTCAGAGATTTTTGGAACAAAAACATTTTAAACTAGCCTATTGCCAGTGACTTCTCGGAAAAAGATAACTCCTTTCATCTAAAGTAAAAAAAGTACGTGTTTAAGTTAAAAACTTAACTTAGAAATTGAACGAAGGAAAAAATCTAAAAAACATATTTTTTGGTAGACATTTTACATATAAAAAATTAAAAGTTTGCAATTTTTTTTTTTTCAAATAGTTGTAATCGAAAAAAGAACTTAGTCCAAGTATTTAAGAATTTTATCTCAAAGACCTATGTTAAATTTCAAGAAGATCGATTGAGTAGTTCTCGAGAAATGCTAGGAACCGACTTCGAAAACGCAGTTTCGAGCCTAGCTAGGTACAAGTTTTCAAGGCTGTGTCTCCGAAACTGTTACTCGGATCAACTTGAAAATTTAGGACAATATTCTAGAGGTTTTGCAAAATTTCAGAAGACAATTAAAAATATTTCATTTTTTTAAACTCGTAAAACCTTCTTTATAAAATAGTTGTCGCATTGTCATTAAAACGCCGTTAGATCCTGAAATCTGTCACTGTTTGGTGTTCTCCATGAGCAGAGCGCATAAATGATTCATATTTCTGATATTATCGTATTTTTA
Organism: Bactrocera correcta; assembly: GCA_027475135.1. Lineage (NCBI taxonomy): Eukaryota > Metazoa > Arthropoda > Insecta > Diptera > Tephritidae > Bactrocera > Bactrocera correcta. Next base: position 133,134,883 of record CM050323.1, on the reverse strand, counting down.
TTTTTTTTGTTAGTGTAATAGGCTCTCAAAGCTCTTAATGGTTTTTACTCGAAAGGGGAAACGTATATTTTCACTTAGGTTAGTTCTTTGAGCATTTCTTATACTAATCATAGTATAAATACAGTCTGTCAAGTAAGTTGTGTTCATTTATCAAAAAAAATTATTTGATGGAACTTTCATATTTATATATATATTGCACATATTACAGACAATGATGCAATTTGGTCAATAATATGTCCAATCACCACCCGCGTCGATAATTCATGCATCTCCGAGGAATGCTTTCTACTAATTTGACGGCGTTTTCTAATGGCAAGGATCTCCAGATCCGACGAATTTCGTAAGACAACTGTTTCAAAGTGTATGTGCGTCTACCACGAAGCTTCTGTTTAATATATGCACACACATTTTCAATAGGGTTTTCATAGGGCGACTGCGTCGGCCAATCCAATGTATCGATGCCAGATTGAGTTTTTCACCGAGTACAGAGCTTGCTGCGGTGTTTAGGATCGTTGTCCTCCTGCAGAATCCTATCTTCATTTTTTCTGATGAACCATCGTTTGGCGGATAGCAGTAAAGCCTTTTTGTAGATTTTTAACATTTTCTCGGCATTTATGTTGTCAGTAAGGAGGTACAAAGTGCCGAATCCCTGCTTTGAAAAGCAGCCCCAAAGATGCATGTCTTTTCCAAAGTCACTCTCAAGATCAAAAATAGTAATGAACTTTAATCCTTTAAAAATTATTTGTTCAAAATTAAGTGGTTATATACAGTTAAAAGAACGAAAAAACTAATTTTCCTGATTTTTTTTCTAAAAAAACTTTTAATTTAATTGACCCAAAAAATTGCACACATACTCGTACTACAGCATCTTTAAACTGTGTTTTATGACTTTGTATTAGTAAACATATTTATTTGAAAGCAATCTAAGGAATATTGGACGCCAGTCTTGGATTTTAAAAAGATACAAATATCTTATTTCATATGGAAACTAAAGCTAACTCGGTTTGTTTAAGTAGCTTTCAAAGAAGATCGAAAAGTCCTTGAACACATGTCTCATTCCGGACGATTTGCAACCTTTTTAGCTGATGAAAATATTAAAAATGTGAAGGAAGTGATATGGTGCGTGAAAATCGTAAGACAACTGTTAGAGAGATAGCAAGAGACCTCGGGATCTCTTGCAGATCCGTTCAATAGATTTCTTTGAAATTTTTTAGTATGAAAAAGAAGCCTTTTCATAGGACTCATCCCAATTAAAATATTTTGTTTTTAAGTTAAATAGTGAATAGGTTTTTTTGGACATAAGAAATAGATGGTCAATAGGTAGTTCTATTTGGTCGTATTTAAGCATTTGCGTGAGAGCATCTGTCGCAAACGGTCGTAATTAGGAAAGAACAATTAATGGATTTTACACGATGATAATGCAACATCGCATTGAGCTACGATTGTCACCGAATTTAGAGCCCAAAATGCAATGAATACCAACGATCAGCCACCTTATTCACCAGATTTTGCACTTTGGATTTTTTCTTATTCTCCAGACTGAAATTGCCGCTCCGGGGAAGCTGTTTTCAGTTGATTGAACAGAAGAAACACAATTCGCTGAAGGAGCTGAAGGCCATCTTAAAAAGCGCTTATAAAAAGTGTTTCGAGAACTGAAAAAACCATGGGCATAAGTGTATTACTTCTGGTGGGGATTACTTGGAAGGCGATCAAATAAATAATCATGAACATTTAAATTCTTTACGTTTCATTAATAATATATACACGTGGATTTTATTATGTTTTTAATTTCTGTTTTTCCTTTTAAGCTTAGTTTCGAAATATGCTAGAAATTATTTCGAATCTAACGTCTATCTTCGGCAAACGGAGTCCTAGCTTTTCTATGACGTCATTTTTCGAAAAAATGTTATTTATTCCAATAACCAGCCGAGTGTTCTACAGTGTGTATGAAATTCGATATTTTAAACAAATTTCTTACTATACACTTTTTTTTTTTTTTTTTTGAATATTAAAACTCACCAATTATCCGCACTCCAAAAACATTTATATCATAGTACGAAAAATGAAACTTTTCATAGATTGTCAAATTGTTCTCTGCCTTTACAAAAATTACAATTTGCTTACAAAAATCCACACTTAACTGCTAAGCTAATCGCTGCTCTTGTGAAAAAGCCGTCTAAGTAACCTAATCCTTGTGAAGTTATACCTGCTCGAGCTATGCTTTTTCAAAGCTACTCCTGCTAAGCCACATTATTTACTTTGCTCTAACGCTCTACCACACCAGGACAGGACACCTCATGCAGTGACGCGCAACAACAACTCCATTCATAACACCCAACCACAACTAACTGTTATGAGCTGTAGGCAGCTACATACATATGTATGTGTTTGTGTGGTTCGACCACACATGCTCACATATTTATGATTATTAATTTTCATTGTGAGTGACATGTTGACACTTGAGTCATACTGACACTAACTACGACGACCACTTGTGCTAGAGTGTGAGTGCATGCAAGCTGAACTTAGCAATGAGCAGTAGCTACAGGAGCGCATAGGCGAAAATATGGCAAAAGCCAAAAATTACAAAATTTCTGTTAGTGTTGTGCTAATATGCATGTGTGCGTATGTGTATGCGTGTTTATGCTTCTGCCTTTGCTTGCTTAGCTGGAAATTTTGAAAAATTCCTATATATCCTAATATTTGTTGCTTTTGTCAAAACATAGTGACAGCTGAATTTATAAACCTTGCTGGTTGGGTACTCGGTTTACTTTGCCACTACACTCATTTATCGGTGTATGTGTGCGTGTAGGTGTATACTCTTGCAAACATGCACTTTTAACTCATCAACAGTGGCCTACACATGTGCCACAGCAGCAGCATTAAAAGTAATGACAACACCAACAAGTTGAAAACAACAACACAAACATGCATGTTATAACCACAGCTCGGATAGCGACAAACGAAAATGCAAACAACAAAAATGGTAACAAAATCCCGTTGCTTTCATACATATACTTAATAATGTCCTGCGGAGAAATTTTAAACTTTTGCAACAGGAATGATATTTACGGGAAAAATTTTGCAGATCTTTTGCGAATAATACAATAACTAGATGGTGAATGATATGCATGAAAATTTATTTTTCTAAATTTTAATTTTTCGAAATTTTTTGCTAACGAGAGCAAAGATCCAAACCCGATTGAGAGTAGTTGTTAATGATCCAGTCAACGTTGACCGAAGACATAAAGAACAAATTCTAGATCATCGACAGATAAACCTGGTTATTTTTGTTATCGTTGCAGCGGCAGAAAACATTCTGAGGTAATTTCAAGGAATGGTCCCGAATTAACAGTTTGTGACCGGATAAAAATCTGGGTTCATTCCAGTTACTTGAAGCCGAATATCGTGGGAATGAAGCTGATCTAAAGCTGAACCCGATTGTTGTTGTTTTTGTATTGCAGAAAACATACTGAAGTAGATTTAAGGAATAGTTCAGGTTTAACAGTCATTGACCAGATAAAAATCTGGGTCCCTTTCCGTTACTTAGAATCGACTGTTGTGGGAACGGAGCTGCATCTGGTATTCGATATCCAACAATCCAATATCCTTAAGTCGAATTACCTACCTACTCACATAAAATAAACATAAATAAAATTTTTGTCAACAAAAACGAGATTGCTTGACAAATCACAAGCGAAGGTCAGACAATACCATACAATACCATAAGACAAACATTCTAAAAATAATCAATAGGAAGTTCTTTCAAAGGAAATAATTTTTCCCAAGAAGACGGAACACGCTATAAACCAACAAGAATTTTTCATTAAGCTAGATGGTTCTGTAAAGCCAGGCTCATAGTACGCAACAGCTCTGGGAGATTGCTGTAGAACTAAGGTTGTCATAAAACAATCATTATGCTAACAAAAATTTTGAAACAAAAGTGAAAACAGTTCTTCGCAGGCATTACTAGAGTCATATTAACCCTGAGGTGTTATTTCCGTCTAAATTTATGAATTCATAAAACAATCATTATGCCAACGGAAATTGCGAAAGAAAAGAAAAATGGTTATTTTTGTACATTAATAGAGTCATATTAACCCTGGGATGTTATTTTCATGTAAACTTATTTAATACAATACCAGGCAGTTTCATAATCATTGACGAAAAATTCGAACACTAATGGCAAAAGATGCACTAGAGCTCGTTGAAACCAAGACTCGACAAGTAAGTTGACATCTATTATTTGCGAAGTCTATTACTTCAAATAATAAAATAAAATTAAAAAAAATATTTGTTCTGAATGTTGGTTTCTTCCGTCTTGCTTCGAATTGCCATTCATTTGGTGTAGTTTGAAAACACTATCTATATTAACGCTATGGTAAACACAGATGACAGATTAATTTGTATAGCAGAGATATGCTATAGTGATCCGATCTGAAAAACGTGTTCATTATTTTGTAGCGCTGTTCTTAAATATTATTAATGCCACTTTTGGTGATCATGCCTCGTAAAATAAAAAAAAATTGTACAAGAACTCACTTTTTATAGTTCAGTTTGTATGTCAGCTATATGCTATAGCTGTCTGGTCTAAATTCAATGGGTAGATCCATCCGTCTCTAATAATAATCTGCGGCAAATTTCGGAAAAATATTTTGTAAACTAAAGAAGTTTTTCGTACAAGAACTAAATCTGATCGGTTCGGTTTGTATGGCGGCTATATGCTATAGTGATCCAGTTTCGGCGGTTCCAACGAATGAGAAATTTACTGCGGAGAAAAGCTCGTACGCAAAATTTTAGATTGATATTTCTTAAACTAAGAGACTAATTCGAAGGTAAAAAGACAGAACGTAGCAAAATCAAATCATTTTATCGACACAACTTATCACACTGATCGGTTATGATATAAATTATAAGCTTTCCGATCTTTCTCTTTGGGTCTCACAAGCTTCGTGGCAAACTTAATACTCTGTGTATGATATAAACATTTGTAGACGCAGTGTTTGCTTAAATCTTGGTTCGAATCACTGAGCTTTTCATTCCACATGGTGATCTAACACACCAATCTTACTTTATTCAAACTAAAGATTGAAATGTCTAACTAAATAGTACTGATTCATACTTTCTCTTCTGTTTTGCTTCAGTAATTTCAATTTACTTATGTTTTAAAAAAGCCTCTCAGTTGAAAATAAAACAGTTGCTACGGATTTTGAATTTGTCATAGTGCAATTACTTCACGAACACAAATTCCTAAAGAAACGAGAAAATAATTCTTGATGTGCTTGAGCAGGGTCATATTTAAACTGGAATAACATTTTTATGATGATCTATGACTTGCAACATCAGACAGTTTCAAAATCATTCACGAAAAATTCGAAAACTAATGGCAAAAGATGCGCTAAAGTTCGTAGAAACATAAACGCGAACGAAGTAGACATCTAATATTTGCGCGACACATAACTCCAATCAATTAAACGAATACTAAAGAAGTATTTTTCCCAGACGTAGACTCCTTCTGTCCTGCTTCGAGTCGCCAGTGCTTTGGTGCATTTTTAAAACGCGCCCTGTTGCAGGAAGTAACTCATACGCACCGTATAATATTTCGACATTATGCTATGCTCAGATGAGAAATCAATTAAATCATCATTTCAGGTTGATTGATGCGTCTTCGGGAATATCTCAGAGAAGACAAATAAAAACTTCGAAAAAGAAAAATAAAAATGTTTATAATGCCTTTTTCCAACAAAAAAGTTTTCATACAAGAACTGAACCAATCTATAAGTCAGCTTGTATAGCAGCTATATGCTTTAGTAGTTCAATCTGAAAAATTCCGATGTTGAAGCTTTGTCCTATAAAACTTGAACTTGAACAAGAACGCTATAAAGTTCTGATTGAAACAGTTTCTTCAGATTATTCCGTAACTTTTGAAAATAATCCATGCTAAATTTCGTAAAAATATCTCGCTTGATTATGGTTTTTCCGTTTCTGTGATAATTTCATGCTATAGTGGGTCGATATCGACAATGCCCACAAATAGTCAGCAATTTGCTTAGAAAAGGTTGTGTGAAAAATTTCAAATTCATATCTCAAACACTGAGAGACCATTTCTGACCAATAGTCAACCAGCTCCTACTGGGCGACAAGCAAATAGCAACCTGTCTACGCCATTTTATGGCGCTCGAAAACCCACCGCTTAGGCACATTGAGTACTTAAGCACTGAACTCGTTGGCTGTTAATACGTTTTATAAAATACAACAACAAAAACTCACTACCTACACGCCCACTAAACTAACTAGCTTTGCAGGCGCAGCTCAGACACCACAGCACTGATGAACTGACGAACTAACAAAGTGACGAGCTAAAGCTGTCACTGCATTTCCAAAACTTCAACACACACGCACACACCAATTCGCACACATACGTAAATACTCAAAGCATACATAGTATATATACATAGTGCCACTGCATAGCTGAGTGGAGTAGTAATGTGCGGCAAGTGCTGTTGGTTGACGTTTAATAGCTTTCAGCTTAGTATTTGTGCCTGAGCCGTTAGCTTGTCAGTCTGCATTTTGCTGATAAGCTGCCGAGTTACTCATCAAGCCGTGTTTGATTCACTCGTTTACATATATGTACGTCAAGTGTTTGTTTAGATTAGATTTGAAAGTATTAAAATTTTTTTTTGTATTTTTTGGCATGCAAAATTTTTGGTAATTATACGCCCGTTTGTTAGTTTGCCTCTATTTACATGTATTTAGTAATTTTATTACTTTTTTCGTTAATAAATTAACTGAAAATATGAAATGTTTTTGATTTGCCGCTAATTAGAATTTTGTAAAATTTATTTTGAGTTATGGTAAAAGGCTTATCTGAGCTTTGAACGAAATATTTTCACTTCTTTCTATTTCATGGTCAATGAAAATTTTTAATTGAGTTCGAAATAAGATGTATTAAGTTTAAAGCTTCTTAATATATGGTATATCCACCACCTAAAACAACTCACTGAAAAGAAACTTTGAGGGTTTGGTCCAGTTAGGTTAGTACCTGCTGTTGATCCACGCGACAAAGGTAACGCTGGATATGACTTGGATAGCTGTGAACGTTACTCGTTCGTGGTACCCAAAACTTTTAAAATTCTATTACCTAGATCCTCATATAGATGATTATAAGATAGACTTAGTTGTTGCTGTAGCGACAGAACAGATTCAGAAATAATTTCGAGAAATGCCCCGATTTAACAGTCCTTGGCCGGATAACAATCTGGATTCATTCCAGTTACTTGAAACCGTTGTTGTATCGCAGAAAATGCGCTGAAGTGGTTTTTGGGAATAGTCCAGGATTAACAGTCATTGCCAGGATAAAAATCCGGGTCCCTTCCCGTTACTTAGAACCAACTATCATGAGAACGGAAGTGAATATGGTACTCGATATACAACAGTCCAATATCCTTAAGTTGACCATCACTTGTCGATCTCACAGGAGGTTCATAGATCCAGGACAGCAGAGTACCGACTAGTTCGCAATCAGATGAAATTCTTGTAATATAAACTGTAGCAGCTTTCACCGCTATTCCTCTCCCACAGGTAGTCTATCGTTTTAGCGGCCCTTCCAGTTTGGCATGTAATGACAGTTAGCTAGAATCTCATTGCATCGAAGCCAAAATCAATATCCCTTAGATGAAATAACTATAATGAATGTTAAAATGGTTTAAAAATTGATGTGGCCCAATAAATCAGCCGACACAAAATCTCCAACAATGGAGAACTTTTTTAAGAAAAACTCCAACGGCGACTCATGAACTGGTACTTAACGTGCCATCTTCGAGGAAAACTACGCAGCAAAATCGGCGGGACGACTGTTGCCTGTTAGAAAATTTACATATATAACCCTCGAGCATAGCTCGGTGGGTAATAGCAAACATCGACTACATGATCCCACTTTTCAACTGGGAAAAAAGGTTCAAAGCAAGCATAGAAAAAGATGGCTGGTGAAGCCTGGTGCAACACTCTAACACATATACGGTTGCGGGAATATACTGTCCACAGTTAGGCAACCTTTTAAGTTACCGGACCACTGAAAAATGTTTCAAGCTGAGGTCTTTGCTATTGTGAAAGCCTCAGAGCTGCCTCCAATGCACCCTCATGCGATTGAGTGAAGACCTACATAGACACCCAAGCAGCAATCAAGACAGTAACCTTGTATCCCATATTGTTCAGAAGTATCTTGGGAAGCAGGACAGCAGTGGAAAGTGTTACCAGAAATAAGCAACTTCACTTCTATTGGATGGCAGTGCATAAAGGTATCGAGAGCAATTAAATAGTGCGTGATCTTGCCAAGAATGATGTACGGTTAACACCTAAAAACGTGGTCACCATTGGGAAACACGTGTACTGTCGACGATATCGACAGAAGCATGGTAAAGAAAGTCATGGAATGAGCTACCTGGCGCAAAAATTACAAAATTAATAAAATTACCTAGAAAAATTAGTCATCAATCATTTAAGAGTCTACATAATAAAAAATCCCAAATGGACTTTAAAAACATCAAAAAATATATTAATCAGTTAATGGTTAGTTACCAAAAGAATTTAATGGATTTCAGAAGTATCTCAAAAATGTTGGTTAACTAGTTTGAAATTACTTAAATTCGATTTAAAATACTAAGCAAGGCTATTCACTGCTAAAAATAAATAAATTTTAATTCAAAAGTTTTTCCTTCATTTACCTTGCCTAATCCTTTAACTTTTTCACCTACCTTCGATCCAACAGAGTAAGTAATTTAGCAGACAACTTAACAATTCATCCAACACATATGCGCAGCACACACACACAGTCACTCAATACGTGATGACACAGTAAATATAACGAATAACTTAGCAAAGCAAACTAAGCTAACTTAGCTTAGTTGTCATCAAGAACAAATGACATTTCTGCTGCACACAAGTCTATGACTCCCTTGGGGGCAGTTCAACCGCACGAATTCCAAGTCAACTTCAGTTCAACATGCACAATACAAACGCTAAGAAACATATATGTGAGTGGCGCTGTGCACAACAATTTACATTTGCGGTTGCATGCAAAGCAATTTGCTGGCTAAAAAACGAAGAAAAAAAAGCAATAATAATAACTAACAAATCGTTAGGGGCAGTCAACGACAGGTAAAATAAAAATAAAATTAAGAAAGTCAACTAAATTTGTTATTTCTAAACATAATGACTCTTTGTCATGGCATAGTTCATGTTCATAATTCTTGCTATTGACATGAACGTTGTTGACGTTGTCGATGACGATAATAAATGGTTTTAAATTGCAAATTGTAATATTTTTTTTTTTTTTTCAAATAACAAAAATACGAAATAATGCGCTGTTTAGTAAAGTCATGTAAGTCTATTATTAATGTGCGCTTAGGCGAGAGTTCATTGAACTTTTGGAACGCTTTTACATGTCGAGCAATGCTATAAATAATACAATTTTAGAAAATTATTAACGTAATATTTGAAAGTACATTTTATTTCTTTATAAATTATTATTATTATCTAGTTACAATGGAACAAGAAGCTTTGTATAAATCTTTATTAGTATTCAAGTCACAAAACAGTACCCATGGCGTATGAGTTACCTTTTGAGCTGCTCTTCCTTATTTCGTACACCGATTCTTAATTTATTCGTTAGGATTAATTATTGGGTAGTCGAAAAACTCTCTTCCTATTTCTAATCAAACCTCAACTTATTTCTTATTTTATAATGAACTTTAATAATGAACCAAATATGTACTTTAGGTGGACCACTTTTTGCCATTTTTTCCACTATAAACATTATTCCATCAGTGTAAAATTTTTCTGGGTTCTCGGCGCAAAACTGCGACAAATAATTTTTACAGGCTTCTCTTGAAGCTTACTTTACTCCACTAAGGGAGTTCTACCTTGACCGAAACTAATGGTAGTCTGAGGGTGCAAAGTCAGGGCTATATAGTGAGTGCATTGAAACTTCTCAGCCAAGCTCTGCCAGTTTTTGCCGAGTCATCAAAGATGTGTGTGGTATAGCGTTGTTCTGATGGAAGACGAAGCCCTTTGTTAATCAGTCCTGGCCGTTTTTTCGATTTCTTGCTCCAATCTCATCAGTTGTTGACTGTAACATACAGAATCAATCGTTCGACCAGTCTGGAGCACGTCATAGTGGATAATTCCTTCCCAATCCCTCCAAACACTCAGCATAACTTTTCGAATCGTCTATTTTGGCTTTCCAACCATTTGTTGAGGTTCATCACGCTTGGACCATGATCTTTTTCGCACATTATTGTCGTATTTGATCCATCCACTTTTCGTCTCTTTCTACCTTTCGCTTCAGAAATACTTCGATTTCATTTCGTTTCAGCAAAGAATCCCAGGTGTTAATTCGGTCCATTAAATTTTTCACAGAAAATTCATGTCGTACCCAAACATCGAGCTTCTTTTTGTAGCCAGCCTTTTTTTGGCTGCTTATGACCGTCACATAAGGTCAATCTTTTCCATAATCAGTCGACAATGCGTTTTTCACATCGAAATTTCCAGAACGGAAGCGAGCGAACCATTGTTGGGCTACAAGAACTGATACAGCATCGTCTCCATAAACTTCTCAATTTCATTTGTGGCTTGTGTGGCATTCTTCCTTTTTTATAAAAAAATTTCAAAACAGCGAATTTCTTCATTCATTTCAATCATTTTTAACAGTTGTAACATGTTTTTAACTTCCCCGACTGTAATTCTAAACCGACTGTTGGTTTTCCTGATTTCCTGAAGGAAAACTGACAACCAAGTGGTTCTATATAGGTAGGCTGTCGTTTTATTTTTGGCTTTATGCATAACTGCATGACTAATCACCTCTTACGGTGTTCATAGATGCAACAAAAGCCTATTTTTTGAGTGATTGAAAAATTTAGTGGCATCTAAAGTGATCAAATTTTTTTTACACTCAAATGTTCATTAAATACATATTGAATGTATGCCAGTCCCGCCAATACTTATTGTTGTCTCAATCTCACAATAAGTTACATGATGTTCTGGCAATATCACTTTGCACACATCATCAATAGTTACTGGAACAATATCTGATTTTGGACGCCCTTTACGAAATTCTTCTAGGAGTGATTCGCAGCCTCAATTGAATTCTCCGTACCACAGATCCTCGATGGAGCTTTATCGTCAAAAAGTTCATTAATATCATCTATGCACTCTTTATGAACTAGTTCACGTCGAAATCTTAAAAAAAAAAAAATATTTTCTTTTATCTCCAATTTTTGGCTGAGATGAATATTTAAAGTAAATGTAAAAAACTCGTATGTTACGTCAAACTTTCCAAGTATGCATACCATCAATAATGTCAAACTTAAACGATAAAATTTTGAGTTTTCAGATGGCAGCAATGGTATTGCCATATCGCGAAATATAAAACCTAACTTAATATGAATTAATACTATATAATAAACAAGGACCACAAAGTTTATTTTTAACTTTTAACAATGTAGGAAGGTGTTAAAATAATATTACGTATACGACATGGCTCACTTAACAATATATGATGTGCCGTAATATTAATAAATGAAGGCTATAGAAAAAATTTTAGATAAAAAATTTAAATTTTTGAATGACTACTATGATTATAGTTTAAATTATCAGCTAGATATTGAATAAAAAGAACTGTTGAAAATTCGAAAGCAAATACTACCACATTAACAAATGACCTTATGATAAAAGCATTTTTAAAAAATTAGAAATCGAAGATTTTTAATTGAAAATACAAAGAGAAGCTCTACCAAACAACCAGCGAAGCTGTCACATTATATTATTATATTAGGTATTTTTTGTTATATTGCCGGAAAATTCAATATTTGAAATGTTGCGTATACGCCATGGAGCATAAATGTATTTCGTTAGAATACAAATAGTATATTAAGCAGTAAAATAATGTGTCTAACTGTGCATTTATATCTCAAACGGACAATGTTATTTACTTTGTTTTTTTTTTTAAATCTAATGGTCGACGTTGAGCCAAATATGTCTGTTTTTTTAGTTTGCTACAGATAATTGTGATAATTGGTGTGACAGTAAACAAGGCTACGAATTTAAAGCTTATTTTACAACTTATGAGGAGAACTAAGAATATTTTGTCACCATTGCTAATTTAAGATATATATGCTGAGCTTCTTTGAGGCTTTGTTTTGATACATTTATTTGAGAGAGTTTTTGAATAGATATGAAGTATTCAAATGGAGCATCTGAATTGAAAGTATTTAAAATATTTTAAAAATGTAAGAAAGCTAAAGATATAATATGCAGCATAGCATAGAGTCAAAAGTTTCGAAAACTTTTTTTGTTAATTGAAGGGCAACAATAAATTATATTTAATTTTTGACTTATTTATATTTCAAGAGTACACACAATTAATAATAATTTCTAAAAAAAATACAAATTTTAATAAAGTTGTTCAGTTATCGCTTTGAAATTTGCCACACATCCTTTCTTCCCCAAGAAGCTATTCTTTTGTTAGAATAGGAGATGTCGGACCTTTATAGCATATAGCTGCCATACAAACTGAATTGTTGTAATCAAGTGCTTGTATGGAAAGTTTCTCCATTTTACGAGATATCATCACGAAATTTGGCATGAATTATCTCATAAAGCAGCATTGCAACATCCGAAAAAATTATTCAGATCAGATCACAATATCATAAAGCTGCCATATAAAGCGACCATTCAAAATCGACTGCTTGTATGGAATTTTTTTTTTTTTGACAAAATATCTTCGCCAAATTTGGATTACATTATTATCGGAGGCAGTACTACAATATTTCAAGAAACTGTTCAGATTGCATTACTGTTGTACAATACATTGCTGGCATATAAAGCGATCGATCAAAATCAAGTATCAACATTTTTTGTGTGTGAAGGGTATTTTGGCTTCGGTCAAGTTAAAGTTTTTCTAGTTTTGAATATATTGACCATCGAAATATATATTTATATGAAAAAGTTAAAATTTTTCCAATTGTATGGACTACAATAGGTAAAATATTACGTATACGACATGGAGCCTTTTACGTGAGAAAATGGTGCAGCAAAGTGAAGAGTAAAATAAAGCTTTGGAATGCGTTTTTTTTTTTTTTTTTTTTTTTTTTTTTTTTTTTTTGTTTTGTAATTATTTGCCATCAATGAGTACGAAATTGAGTACATTATTGGAAATTTTAATATTTTAACAGAAATAGCTGAACTCCAGTGAGAATAGATATCATATTCCAAGGTTCATAATTATGATTTACATTAAATTTAAAATGTGAAAGGTAAATCTAATACATGCTTTGCCTTAAGTTTGAATGTGTGCATCATATCTTGAGTTGAAGATAATATTCCATTAATATTTTGGAAGTCGAATAGAAAGGAATTCCTTGTGGCGCTTAATTGTATATTAAGTTCCAACGAGGATGCTGAACACAGATATGCCTACTCGTTTGAAATGAATTGTTTTGCGACTATTTGAAACAATAAAAATAATGCTAAAAAATTTTCAAAAATTAAAAGCTTCAAAACCCTAAAGGACTATCTTTAGAGATGTCGAAAAATAAAATCCTGAAATTATTAAAATATTTAAAAAAATTTTATATTAAAAGACAGAATTAAATGAAAAAAAAATATATATAGAATATCTTTAAAATTATGACATGTCTTTTAACTCAAAAAAAAAAATTTAGACATATATGTACTATATGTACATTAGGGTGCTTCAAAAAATTTTTTAAATTTTTTTTTCAACTTTTACCCCCTCAAATGTTAGTGATTGACAAACAAAAAATCCTCCCTCAGCTGTTTTTAAAGTTTGAAAAGTGAGTTTTCTGAATATGTGATGGTTATTTTAGAGAAACGAAAATTAGTTGGTGAAATTTTAGTTTGAATGAAAAAACGAAAATTCCTATATTTCAAAGTATGCGATTCTAAAAAAAATAGCGACCCCTTAGAGTTAAGGTACAGCGCCTGGCTTGAGGGAAGATTTTTTGTTTGTCAATCACTAACATAGCGGGTAAGAGTTGAAAGAAAGTTCAAATAAATTTTTTTAAGCACCCTAATGTACATACACTCGTGGCCACGCAAACCTTACCACTCTAAATTTTCAAGTATTCTGCGTCATATATGCAGATACATAATACATTTTATAGCGGTACTTTTTGCGGTATAAAAAAAATTTATTTAGAAATAAGTTAATGACATGTTGTTAATCAAAAATAATAAAAATTAAAAACAAAACATATTCAGCTATAGACAAAAAAATTGAAAGATAGTGAGCTTTACAAAGTGAGCTCGACACGTAAGAGACTGACATGCGATGAAAAAAAAACCTCTTTTATTTTTTTATTTTAATTTCATTTTCACTACATTTGAAATCAATATTTTATTTTATTTATTTTTTGAATTGGAACACGAAGTTTAGCAGGTGAGTCACTTTAAATACAATAAAATCGGCCGCCTTTTTATAAGCACAGAAAAGCTAATTTGTGTTTTACTCATTAATCGTAACAAATTAAAAACTATAATTATAATTAGATAATATAATTTAGTTTACTTGTGCTTCTTAAAAGCAAAAAAAAAAAAATTAAAAAAATACTGAATGAACAAAAAAATCGGAAAAAAATTAAAGAAAGTATAGTGGTAAGGTTTGTGCGGCCACGATGGATATGGAATAATAAATAACATTCTTGGGCCAACAAAATCACCTACTTTCAAAACTATTTCAATTTTTCTGCCTTCCTACATAGACGCAGGACTAAAATTTTTTCACATTGAATGCCAGACTATAAAGGCTTAACAAATACCAAGAAATATATTTTGTGACAACAACACTTTGCATGACCAGTTATTGAGGGCAAGTGTTTACCTTCCCATTGGCGATCGAATTGAGGCACGTACAAATCAGTTTAAAAACAAAAATTTATATACGCGCTTATTTTCGTTACTCTCAAGTTGTACCAAATAACTTGAGGTTTCTCTATTTGCGCTGCTATATATAGTACATATACAATATATAAATACTCAAAATGTCAAGTAAAATTTCCTTCACCCACTTTTTGCTGAGCGCCAGTGACGTTGACAACCTTTTTGCTATGCCAACAGAAACTTTCACAATATCTTACATGTTGTTTTTATTATTGTTGCGTTTTTGAGCCAGTTGTTATTTTTAGTTGTCATCATTTTCACCGTTATTTGACTTAAAGTTGGTCGCGCTGCCACATTTTTATGGCGCATATTTCCCCCAGCTTGGCTTGAGCTGCCTGTTTCTTGTTGGCATTGTTCTTGTTCTTATTGCATGTGCTTCAGCGCGCTGTTGCAGCTCACTTATCCTTCGCCAGATCCGCAAAAGGAAAACAGCACACACGCACACACACACACAGGCAAACAAACACAGTTGGAAGGGATGCATAAGGCATGTGAAACTCACTCGGCACAACTCGACAAAGAACTTAACAGCAGCAATTCAAGCACTTGAAAGCAACAACTCAACTAGCATGCAGCGACAACAACAACAGCAACAATGCGTGCGAAAAGTCACAGAAAATGGCAGACGCACGAAATTGCCTGAGGCCACTTTGCTGCTGTTGTTGTTATTGTTGTTGTTGTTACTGTTGTTTTTTGTATTTTTTTCGTTTTTGTTGTTTCTAACTTTTTTTGTTTTTCTACTTGTAGCCGCACATGGAACTTCTGCGACTTGCAGCATTATTATTGTTGTTGTTTTTCTGCTTGTTTTAGTTGTTGTTGTTGTTTCTAATTTTTGGCTTTTTCTACTTGCTGCTGCTATCGCAACTGCTGCGGTTTGTTGCTATTATTGTTGTTGTTGTTTTTGTGCTTGACTTTGCTGTTGTTGTTGTATTTTACTTTTCTTATTGTTTTCTATTTTGAACTTCTAAGACTGCAATGCGTTTTTCTGCTATTTGTTGTTATATTTATTGCTAAGTCTCCTGCAACACTCAATGCAGTTTGCAAGCATTTTTGCTTTTTTCTTCACTTTCAATTGCGCATAACAACAACAATAGAAAGTCACAAGCAATAGCAAATAAAACAAAAAAAAAAAAAAACATGTGTATAGCAACAATAGCAATAACAATGCGATATTTTCTATGACTTTGCAGCAACACACACTCTCTTTGTTGTTGTTGCATTGTTTTGTGTTTAGGTGTGTGTTTTCTTGTTGTCCTCTTTGCCATTGCATGCGCTTTCACCCACATCTGGTTATGCCAAATTTCGTGTTCCAACATTTCTTAAGATTTTCAAGTGTTTAACAAGCCACTTTGGTCGAGAAAAATAGCATGTCTAAAACAACAAAAACACAATAAGTGCTGGTAATCGGGAAGTTTGTGTGGAGAGCCACTAAAAGTACGGGCGCTGGCTAAAAATTGTTTTGTTTCCACTTTAAGAAAGTGAATGCTTCCTTTTAAATATTGCTTTAATATTTTTTCCATGAAATTTCAGGCGAGTAGATGATCTCAAATCTGGTGGAATATTACAAATAATATCTATGTCTCTTTAGGAGCTGATATTATTAATGATTTGTGGGGTCTTTGCCTTTGAAAAATAACAGGGTTATATGTAACGCTTTTTACCCAAGTTTTTCTCTTTTCATTGCCCATACATACATATATTTTCCCCTAGACTTTTTTTTAAGCTTGTGTAGACCTATAAGGCTACTATCATAATGACCCTTTTGAAATGGATAGCTCCCTTGGTGACAAGTATAGTAATTACTCTTAGAATCTAGCTCTAAGGTCCAGGAACAAATTTCTGTATCATAAGCTTTTGTTTACAAAAAGTCTGATAGAAGAAGAAGCATAGACTATCCACTTCTTCACTACATATTCTACAACAAAGTCATTTTCTCTGTCTTTGTATGCCTAAGTATGCTTAATTCTTTAAAACTATGCAACGCATTTTGATTTTTTTAGTAGATAGTGTGATTGAAGAGGAAGGTTTATATGTATAATAACATCCATTAGATAGTGGAGAAATACTATTATTTTTGAGGTTTCTAATGTGATGTTGTAAGCAGGCTGAACCCTATGAGATTTATCAAAATAATATATATAACATTGAAGCGGTCTGTAGAAAACTCCGTGATATGTCCATCACTTATGGATATCCCACAATAACATATTTTTGTTATTTAACTTTTACGACAGATAATGGCTAATTTTTGAAACGACTTTAACCAATACAGCATTAATACTTTAAATTCATTGTTGACTTAATATAGATCTATATGGCCCTTTACTGCATACGCTTTGAATAAATATTTTCGAAGATATTACAGATTTAAAAATTGCGGGTCGTAGCGTTTATGGCGGTACCGGCCGGCCGGGGTGGCGGGAGCTTGCCTATAGATAGCGAGTCGGAGGCCGTGGTTCTCCCTATAGCATTTTCAATTTAGCAGCGATCGAACGGGCTTATTATCGCAACTCTCTTGCGAGAAATATGTAAACGAAAACGATGAAGTATATGCGCACATTTCTAACTGATCCTTCCTCAAAAATAATATAATTGCTAAATATTTGGAATGTTAGAATAGAACTACAACCAAATACGTAAAGCAATGGATTAAAACTGGCTCAGTAATCAGTCGTTGAATATTATAC
Organism: Bactrocera correcta; assembly: GCA_027475135.1. Taxonomy (NCBI): domain Eukaryota; kingdom Metazoa; phylum Arthropoda; class Insecta; order Diptera; family Tephritidae; genus Bactrocera; species Bactrocera correcta. Next base: position 133,117,241 of record CM050323.1, on the reverse strand, counting down.
CACGTGTATCTCAAAAGACTGATATCGTAACCTTGCCAGCCGATTTTATCGTATTTCCACGCTTGACAAGCGGTGCATCATATGAAGCTCACAAGAACGACTGTCGATTGGACTTCAGTATGAAATGATGGAGCCTAGTTTCTATAGTCTTAAACCGAAGCAATAATTCGATTTTATTATTACGATTAAAGAGCACTCAAACACTCCTCAGAATCAGCAATTTGTTGTTTTTTTGCGAGGCACCCTCTTTGTACAGCGCTTTCGCCTCTTTAGGGCATCATTGTCCTCGGTGCTTCACAAAAATGCTATAACTGATTAACTAATAGTTATAATCTAACTAGTGGAAATCATATAGATGATAGTAATGGTATTATCTATCTGTCAACCATAGTAAAGCGTGAACGGGTCCTCTAGTGAATTAATAAAAGAAGAAGCAACGTTAATTTATGTTGCAGCGAAGCTAAAATACCTTTCACAAGTGTATTCCCTATAGCAACTACAGGGTTTTCAATAAAAGTAATATGATTTCTTTAAAAAAAATGAAAAAACTAACAAATTGTTAAGGAAATTCTAATGTTTATTCAACGTAAATCGCAATAGATACAGTTAAGCTCCGAACATAAAATGGTTCAGATTGCCTCCATTACTGCTTTTGCAGGAACGAATTTTCGCGTACATTTTGACTAAACTAAGTCGTGTGACATAAATAGCACATTCATTATTGACTTCTTAATCTTGCAGGTTGTTGTTGATTTTTCATTGGGGGTGTTTTTTACGTGGCGGGTCGCAAACCCAGTGCACAACCCTATTCAGGGGATGTTTTACCTTCTCACTTTAGCTCGCCTTCAAATGGATGTTCTTAGGCTACCCAGAGGATACATGGTCAAAGATCGGAAGTCGTGAGCTGCTTGAGAGCCATATGTAAAAGAATCGTTTCTGGCCACTCCCAAGTGAAAGGCGATCAGGGAACTTTTCTCACTTGCGTGAACTTCTACACATGACTCCATCCTCCAGAATTAATTATCTTGAAGATAGCCTAGTTTATTCTAAAAGACAAATGACTTCAAGTAACTTCACAGGAAGTAGTCTAATGGTGTTAAATCACAACTTCTTGGAGGCCATTCAGTGTCACAATTTCTTGAAGTAATCGAATTTCCTAACTTGGTTTGCAATGATTTGGTTGATGCTGTGTGGCAGGTGTCCCCGTCTTGTTGGAACTAGATGTTGTTAGAATCAACTTTTTCCACTTAGGATGTTAAAGGTGATTATCATCAGTCTATACCCCTTTACATTGACAATAACTGGTGACACCAGCTTCATTTCGAAAGAAGTACGGACCGATGATTCCACCAGACCAAAAATCCGTTTGGTTTGTGTCAATTTATGTGAATGTAATGGTTTTTGCGAGTAATTTTTGAAATTACCTCGCACCAGAATCAACAGTTTTTTATTTACCGCAACACTCAGATGTAGGTGAGCCAATCGTGGAAACTGATTTTCTTGAAAATTGTTATCGCCTTTAAATTGTTGCAAGGCGAAATCAGCAAACTCACGACGTCTACGGTGGTCCAATGGCTTCGGTTTTTGAGTGAGCACAATTTTTATAGACACAAGTCCGAATTCTTTCTCAAACTCCGTCAAGTTGCAGTTTGAGACAATCAGAATTCTTGAGAACATTTTGGAATCGTTAAATTGCTGTCTTCAGCAACATTTGCCTCAGCGCCGGGAATATTTTCATTACTTCGAGCGGTTATTTATCTTATTGGAATTTGAACATTATGGAAGAAAATGTACGCTAGTATATTTTTAAATTTTTTTTGAATAATATTATAAAGAATACCTTCTTTAACTCGCTCGAAAGCTTCCACAATTCGATGAATAGCGAGCAGAACGATTATTAGGAACAGAAATACAAGCACACTAAAATACTAACTGAATTTACATTTCATTCGACATCCAATTCATTTGTTTTACTGTAACGAAAATATTATTTCGAATTCCTTATGAATTTGTCTTACATCAGCCCAAGATAAGCCCGCTTAATTTGAAAATAAGTGCTAAAACTCAATATTTATTCTAGAAATACTTCAAATAAATGATGTGTGTTATTATATTAATACAGATAACTGTGTAGATATGAATATATATATATATGCATATATATTTATACGAATATGCATAATATTTTGAATACTAGGGTGGGTGGTAAAAAATGATAAGTTTTTTACTTAATGCTATGTAACTCTGATTTATAACCGCGTAAACGGTGTCTAATCCAATAAAGAAGAAGAAGATGTAGAATTTATTGGTAGTCACCTCAAAATCACTGAGCTCTTAATATCAATATATATAATAATAATATTTTGCGTTATTATTGAAAAGAAAGACTCATTTCTCAGCATTTAAAAATGGAAAAAATATCTCATCTACTACCTTTGTAGGAAATTGAATTCTCTAAAAAAATGTATCAAGTAATTATTTCGTAAACCTCACGGTTCAAAAGTTCGCAATAATTTATTGTTGAGGAATTATGAAATTCATGAAAAGTTAAAGAGAAATAGGCTTTTAGTAAATTTTGAAATTGGAAATCTACAGAAAAATGTTCATAGATTGAAAGAAAGAAAATTTTTTATTGATAATTTTTGTCGAAAATTAAATTTCCTAAAAATACAAGGGAAAATATATTTATTTCAATTAGCAGGTACGAGTACTAAGTTATGAATTTTTCTTCTCAAAAATATGTCAGAAATGGGAGACTGGAAAGCGGAAAATTTTGCTATTATCACTAAGAACATACTATACTTGCAGAGAATTTTTTAGGGAGCCTACCAACCAATTTTGCAGAGTTTGCAAAGCAAAAAATGCGATTATTCAAACGAATAATAATAGCCAAGGCTTGAACCAATTTTTTCAACGAAAAATCTGGTTGATGAAAAAATTATATTTGACCATTTCTTTATAGAATTTTTTTTCGATTTGCAATTATTATAAATATTTTTTTTTAAGTTATTAGTAAAAAAAAAATCATTTATTCGACCCATATAATATTAACCAAGTCTTTAAACCAATTTTTTTGAATTTCATGAGACTTACGAAAAAGTTGTATCACATAATTTTTGTAGCAAATTTAATTTCCTATAATTTTAATTGTTTTTTTTTCATTTATTAGGTACTAAGATAAGATTCTTTGCTTCCGAAAATATGAAAAAAAAATTATAAGTATACTTTAAAGAAATTTTTTTCGACTTGTCTACCAACAAATTTTTCAGAATATGAAATGACAATTATAAAAGACTTCTTTTACCCACCCTAGTGCATATATAGTATATACACACACATACGAAAAAAAACGCCAGGTATGCCTTACTTTGCATATTTCGCTTACCTCTCCGACACATTGAAGTGATTGTAAGAAAGAAAATTGCCATAACCGAATGTAAACAAACGTAAACGAGCTGTAGGTAAATGAGATACAGCGTCGAGCAGAGCAATTTCGTATATAAATATGTATATATGAAAGTAGGTAAGAGTTTACATTTTTGTAAGTGTAATGCTGCTGAGAGGACACATTTGCACGGGCAAAGAAAATAAATGAGACAAAAAGCCGTGTGCTGCTCATATTTTGCTACTCACATGTTTTGGGTGCACACAGGCAAAAACAAGAACAAACATTAACTTTGGTTACAACGAAGCTATAATGCCCTTCATGACTGTCTTTTTTATAATAGAAAAAGATATAAAACGATATTTTTCTTGGGTTTGAGAGGTCAATTTGTATGGCAGCTATATGCTATAGCTGTACGATCTGAAAAATGTTTTCCGGAGATTATAGGAATGCTTTATAAAATGATCTGTGCCAAATTTCGTGAAGATAACTTTTCGAAAAAAAAAAATTGAATTTTGATCGATTAGTTTATAGGACAACTATACGCTATAGTAGTCGGATCTAAGCAATTTTTTCGGAGATTATAGCAATGCTTTATAGAATAATCTGTGCAAAATTTCGTAAAGATATATTATCGAAAAGAAGCTTTCCATATAAGGACTGGATTTCTATCGATCAGTTTATATGGTAACTACATGATATAATAGTCTAATCTGAATAATTTCTTCAGAGATTATGGCAAGGCGTCAAAAAAAGATGTATGCCACATCTTGTGAAGATAACATGTCAAAATTTAAAAAGTTCTCCATACAAGGACTTGAGTGTTATCGTTCAGTTTGTACGACAGCTATATGTTATAGTGGTCCAATCTAAACAATTTCTTCGAAAATTAGAGAAATACGTCAAAAAAATATCTGCATCTAATTTTGTGAAGATATCTTGTCGAGAAAAAAAGTTTTCCATACAAGGACTGCGTTTTTATTAATCAGTTTATATGACAGCTATATGCTATAGTAGTCCGATCTAAATAATTTCTTGGGAGGTTAGAGAAAATCTTTAAAGGATAATCTGTGCTAAAGTTTGATAAGATACCGTGTCAAGTAAACTTTTTCCCCATACAAAAAATTCAGTTTGATCGCCAGTTTGTATGGCAGCTATATACCATAGTGGTTTGATGTCGGCGCTTCTAACAAATAAACAGCTGCTTGGGATGAAAAAGACTTTTTGAACTGTCGCAATGATTATTTATATATGTGACCTGGTCTACGAAGGTGTCAAAAAATCAATTTTTTTTTTATTTTTTTTTTTCAATTTTTTTTTTTTACACCTAAGCCCCTTTTTCGTAGACCAGGTCACATATAAAGATATATTATAGCTTTATGACAAACTCAATATACCCGGTACAGGGTATAAAAATAGCGAGTTAGCGCTAAATACTAAGCGCTATGGGAATACACCCAAAAATATGTATGTAGGTATGTGTGTAGTGGCAAAAAGAGATGCAAACAAAATTTTACACTTTGCAAATATTTTTTTAACGAGCCACAATTTTCAAATAAAAATGATTAGAAACGTGACTAAGTGCGCAAAAATGCTCAAACGACTCTACGCACACTCACACACACGCGCATAAAACTAAGTGAGTTTGTGCACATTGTGGCACAATGTGTATGACACAGTGGCGCTATTTGCTTTATCATCGCCTGCCAGTGTTGCCAACTTGCCACTTTACGAGTAGTGGGTAGTGAGCGTTTATTTCTTTACACTCATAAATATGTTTGTATATATGTGGGTGTGTGTGGGTGTTGCTGCGCTTGTTTGCACTTGCAGCATTAACATTTTTGTAAACTCAAGCCAGGCAACAGCACAAAAAAAAACGGCGTTCTGTGTGGCACATGTAATTTTCGGCTGCATATTTCACTTTTACTATGTTGTCACATAATATTTTCGTGACACGCTCCCGCGCGCAACACCCTTTAGCCCGCCGGCAGCCTTTTTAGTGGCAACAAATTCGCATGAATAGTGTGTGGCAAGTGCAACAGCATGTGTGTTAATGGCGTTTGCAGGCAGGCAGTTTAGCTGTAGGGGCGAGAATATTACACTACTCCACCATATTTCTGTGCGTGTGTGTGTGTGTGTGTGGGGGGAGTTTAGCAAAAAGTTGCACCTTTTGCACACAGTTCACTAAAGTGTTTTACTGTTTTGCCCACAGCAACGATTTATTTTCGGTTTTTTGCCCTCTGCATATTTCAGCTTGAAATCCCGTTACAAATAAGCGCTAACAGCGACAATTTGGCATTTGCCGTTACCGCCATTAGATTGCTCTAAGCTGCGCGTTGAGTTTAGTGCTTTTTTTCCAAAGCGAGCAGTATAGTTTTAGGCGCCTTCCTTGTGAGTGTGTGTGTGTATTATTGCTTCCTCTCAACTGCATGTGTGCTTTTAATATGCTGCTAAAGTGCTATTTAATATAGTGTCAAACTAATATGATCATCTGCATCTCATTCCTAATGACGGTCATAAAAGCTAAGTTGATCATAAAAGGCAACTGCGATTTAAATGCGACACTTAACACATATTTGCACCAAAAAGTTAGGTGAGAAACTTTTTCATGGCTTTATGTAATAAATAACAGCTAAATTGTTAAAGGTGAGCATATTTTTACTAAGCAAATGGAAATTTGGAGCGAAAATTATATTTGTTAATGTTGGCCACTCATTTTTCGAATACCGTTCACAAATAAATTTAGTATTATGGGAAGTTTTACCTTATTAATAAGTAAATTCAAAATAATAACAAAATGTCAATTTCAGCTTCAGCGAAGCACTAATTCTTTCTTAGGAAGCATAAAAATGTATAAAAGTATTATTATCTTGAATTTGATGCATTAGTTTGTATGACAGCTAATTGTTTTAGTGGTTCCATCTCAGTCCATTTTTTCGAAGATTGTTGCTTAGCACAATAAGCCTCGCTAAATTTCGTGAATATACAGATTCAAAAAAATGTTCATCTAAAAATTTTATTTTTAACAATCTTAAAATGAAATCTGTCAAAAGACTGAAGCTAATTTAGTGAGACTCTAGACACCAAAGATCTTTCTTCTACTATTTTCTAACCACCGCAGGAGTTTTTGGGGCAAGTTCACAATTGCAAAAAGTTTTTTCCCTTTTTACATCGTTTCTCCACAGAACAGTGTTAGTGTAATTCATCAGCTTTACAAGTATTTTATACTAAAAGACATAACCTGGTCACCGCTGTATAACAATTAGGGACAAAATACACAAGGGCTTCGTTCACACTCCAATCAGTAGAAAGAGTACTTGTAACCTAAATACGGATGGCCTTTCTTTATCAAAAAACCCATACTTAGTGGCATTAAAGAGCTACCTATAAAACTCAGTAGTGGTTCAAAGATGCCAAATAATATTGTGAACAAAAAATAGTAAGTATTTGTTCATAGTTCTTTTCATCTTGGCATCACAGCTGGAGAATCGGAGAAAGCTGTCAACATATCATTAATTTTCGACTTGCTTTGACGTGGTTTTTTCCCGGGTTCGGTTCACTTTTACAACGAAAAAATAAGATAACATTTGAATTTAAACTGCGCGCGTCGAAGGATTTGGAGAACTATTTTTTGTTTTTAGATTGGTAGTACTGTAAGTCACATTTTTGTCAAATTTCATGTCAAAATATTCATTAGTGTTTGAGATACGTGTCGTTTGGTGAGCTGCTAAAAGTGAGTTTTTTTGTTTTTTGCGATGTCAAAAATTTTTTGAGCAAAGAATTTGCATTAAATTTTGTTTTCGGAATCAATTTTTTGCTGCGGATATGTTGAGAATGGTGCAGAAAGCCTTTGGTGATGAGGGTATGTTTAAAAAAAATTTTTTACAAGTGATATAGTGAGTTCCAAACCGGCCGTGAATGTGTCGAAGACGAAGAGCGCCCAGGGCGACCATCAACCTTAACCGACGAAGCACACGTTCAACAAATCAAAAATTTGGTGTTTTAAAAACCATCGATTAACAATTAGAGACCTTGCTGATGAAGTTGGCATATCGAAAGGCTCAGCTAATATCATTTTGAAGGATGTTTTGGGGCCCCAAGCGAGCCAAATCTCGACTGGTACCGAAAACATTAAATTTTTTGGGAAAAAAGGGGTCGCATTGAAGTGTGTGAAACGATGCTTTCCGACTATCAGGGTGTCTTGAAATGCCTTATAACTGGCGATGAGACTTGGATCTAGGCTTTCGACCCCCAAACAACGGATCAATCAAGCGAATATCGTGCCAAAAGAGCGCCGAGACCAAAAAAATCGCGCCAAAGTCGCTCAAAAATCACGGTCGTGTTGACTGTTTTCTTCGATGATCGTGATGTTGTGCATTACGAATTCCTTCCAACCGGTCAAACAGTCAACAAGGAATATTACTTGAACGTTATGCGTCGTTTGCGTAACGCTATCCACCTAAAAAAGGCTGGAATTATGGAAAGACAATTCTTGGTTTTTACTCCACGATAATGCACCATCCCATAGTGCCCTCGTAATTCGTGATCATTTCGCCAAAAAATCAACCCATATCGTTCCGCAACCACCGTATTCACCTTATCTGACGCCGTGCGACTTCTGGCTGTTCACGCAGCTCAAAAAACCGCTCCGGGGACACCGTTTTTATACGATAGAGGAGATTCAAGCCGAAGCGAAGACGGGAAATGAAGGCCATCCCAGAAAGTGACTACAACCCGTGTTTCGAAGATTGGAAAATCCCTTGGCATAAGTGCATTTTATCGGGAGGGAATTACTTTGAAGGAGATGAAATTTCAAAATAAATACAATGTCAGCTTATTTTTCGGGCACTGTAATAGATCATCTGTTTCCAGGTCGCAAGCATAGACCTAGAAGTCATCGCCAGTAATAATACGTTACCTTACATATTATTTAAAGCAGACGTTAATGCCACGTCCCTTTTCGGAAAAATATAGTGATTTAGAAACAAGGCTCCATATATCTTCCGCGAACCTTTCTCTCGAAAACTCATAATGTCGGCTCATCAGATATTGTCATCGCCCCATGCCTCAGCACCATATAGCAAATCGGGAATAATGAGTGACTTACAGATTTTGGGTTTTTTTGCTCATCGACCCGAGAGGACCTTATTTCACATCTGCCTACTCAGTCCGGTGTAGCACCTGTTGACAAGAGTCTCAAGCCACACTGTTAAGGTTATATCAGTTTGTTGACGGTGGGTTTTAAATTTTTTCACACAAAGCGCTCGATAGAACCTTTTACGCACTCTTGAGGAGGCTTTTCCAACGGTATTTGGGCCCGCAGATTGTGAGGTCTCCCTTTTTGTGGATTAGGCATAGAACATTTAAAAATTCCAATTTTTGGGTATACTTTCGTCCAACCATATTTTGCAAAGAAGCATATGCATGCTCCTTATCAGCTCTTCGCCGCCGTTTTTGGGAATCTGCGGAGTGTGGCTAAATGCTCATCTACATTTATATGGCCACTATAGTAAATGCCACGGGGACTAATTCGTCTCAGCCCTTTTTTCCGTCCATCGCACTTCTTGGACGGCGATGATAACAGACTTTACATTTATGAGGACATCAAGTTGCTTGAGAGCGGCATTTTCCCCAATTAGGAGACCGATCCGGGTTTGCCCGTAAATCGCAATCCTTAATGCTTTTGCCGTGATGGTCATCCGAGACTGTTGTTTATTTTTGATTGGGGGTGTATTTTACGTAAACGGATCCCAAACTCAGCGCTCAACCTTCTCACTTTTGCTCGCCTTCAAACAGTTGTTTTTTGGCTACCCAGAGGATACTTGGTCTAGGCCCGGAAGTCTGGGCTGCTTGAGTCTTTTTACAAAAGAAGCTAATATACCTTGAGTCGGCTGCTCCCCAAACTAATATACCCTTCACAGGTGTATTTCTTTTAGTAACTATGTGTCCAGTTTGTATGGAAGCTTTATGCTATAGTAATCCGATCTGAAAATTTTTTTTGGAGATTATTTTGTTACCTTAAGCAGTAATCCATGTCAAATTTCATGAAGATACCACGTCAAAAACGAAAGTTTTCCATACAAGCCCTTGATTCCGATCGTTCGGTTTGTATGGCAGCTATATGTTATAGTGATCCGATATTTGGCCGTTCCGACAAATGAGCAGCTTCTTCAAGAGAAAATGACGTTTACAAAATTTCAACGATATCTTAAAAACTGATATACAGACGGGCGGACGGACGATAAGAAAAGACGGACACGGCTAAATCGACTCAGCTCAGCATACTGATCATTTATATAATTTATACTTTGTAGGGTCTCCGACACTTCCTTCTGGGTGTTACAAACTTCGTGGCATACTTAATATACCCCATTCAGGGTATAATAATTTTGAAAACATGTATAAACCTGAATTATTCCGGCAGATAAACAAGTGCAATTAGGTTGACAGATTTTAATTTTTCCTAATTGTTTATTTCACTTAACCTCAGAAACAGATTCGAACTAGCATTCAATGCTTTCAAACAAGGTTACGTTGCAGCAACCGACACAACACAAATGCGAGTAAATACGAGTATAAACTGGCAATAGTGCTTGGCATAAAAGAATTTAAAAAGTAAATCAGCCTTAAGCGGTGAGCAATGCGGGCAAGCAAATATGCACAATCAAGGAACAAAGCAGACAACTAAGAAGAGTTTAACCAAACGAAGTGAAGCACACAAGCGCACACGCGCAACTACATGCACAGGACACATTTACCAACTGAGTTGCATTTTTTGTACATTTTTCATACATTTTTCATGTCCTCTGTTTTTTGGGCATTTTTGTGTGTGCGCACAACTTAACATGTAAATAACCGAAATGCTGGCGGGCACAAAACAATGCAATTTGTAGAAGGAACTGTAGCACACAAAGTATCCACTAACTGGCAGTTGGCAAGTTGGCATGTGTGGCAACTACTATGCTTCTGTTTGTATGTGTGTGTGTTTGTGCGTTGGATAAGCTGTTTTATGGTTTTGTGTAGCTGTGTGCATACACATTTTCACCCCGTAACTGTAAATTTGTACTTGTGTGTATTGTGTATGAAAGTTTAGTTCGGAACTTTTAGCAAGCTTTGTGCTGTTGCGGTTTCAATTTAAGCTGTAAAGTTGCTGGTAAATAGCCATACATGGGCCTTGACATGAAATACAGAATTTTTTGAATCAATAAACTTGCGGTGCCACTAAGAGTAGTAAAGAAATTAGGTTGGTTAAAGGCTGATTGTAGAAATATCACTCTCGCCGTAGCCATTATAACTAACGAAGTTCATCACAAGTAAAGCCGAAGATCTTTCGTTGAATTACGAAAAGATTCTGGGAAATTTTGTGACCTAAAACTCGTAGAATTGGCTAAAGGTCATCGCTGAAACAAATTAACCTTACTTTTTCTCCAATAGTTAGGTTAGGGCCTTAAACTGATCAGTGAGGCGTATACCACATTTGAACATTTAAAGGTAAGTGTCTTGTGTTATGTTAAAATTTCTGTACCTGAATCCCATCTCAAATCTGTTTAGTCCTTCTAATTCGATTTGATAAGTTAACCTGGATAACCAACAACATGGTATGCAAAGTTTTGCAGATATAATTCATAGAAATGGGACGATCACAAAGTGTTGAATTTGTTTTACTAGCAAAAGGATCTTATTCTTCCTTATTAGAATAGACACCGCTTTATAACAGCGCACTGGTCATTCTTTATTTTCGCTGTTTGGCGTCAATTAGAGATTCCAAGTATAGACAGTTCCTTCCCCAACTGATCTTTCCAACGGAGTGGAGGTCTCCTCTTCCTTTTTTTCAATCGGATGACACTGTCTCCTAATTCGCTGAATTATGTCAACGACGTTGATCTCGTACAGCTCATCGTTCCATCGATTGAGGTATTCACTGTTGCCAATGCGCAAAGAACAATAAATCGTCCGCAGAATATTTCTCTTGAAAAACGTAGCCATCGTCCATGCCTCTGCACCATATAGCAGGACGGGAATAATGAGTGACTTATAAAGTTTTGTCTTTGTTTGTCGTGAGAGGACTTTACCTCTTCATTGCCTACTCAGTCTAAAGAGCACCTGCTGGCCAGAGTTCGATTTCGAGACTTGACGTTGTTTTTGGTGTTAATGGTGGTTCCCATAAGATCATGACCGGTGAAAACTACCACCGCAATGAGAAATCTAATCTCCTTTGACACTACAATGGTGGAGCGATCTAGGCCGCGAGCTTTCTGCTGGAGCATCAACTGTCATGCGTGCAACATGGTCTAACCAAACAAACCGTTGTCTTTTTTCGATCCTTGCTATATCCATCCTGACGCAGAGCTCATACATTGTGGTTTCACCTTCTTCGAAACTCATAGCTAACCCGAATGGCTCCGAAGACCTTACGGAGAGTAGTCCTCGCAAATATTACAAGTGCTTTCTCATTTCAGTCTATGTTTTCTACGCCGTAAAATCGGCCAGGAATGATAAGAGACCTTTAGAGCGTAGTTTTTGTTCGTCCTGGCTGTGAATTGCCCACAAATCCCAAACTGGCCTCCTGGCTTATATAGTTGATGATACCTGTTCGCAAAATTTATTTTGGGCTTGATCTTCAGAATCAGATTGGTGATGGCATCTATACTGATTCCGACATAATCAAAGTCCTTCACTCTTTCAAATTTATAGCTGCCAAAAGTTTCCTAGTCCTTAAGGTGTTAGATATCTTTATGTGTAGCTTCCAGATACTTTGCTTGGCCATCGTTCACAACAAACCCTTTCCCTTTTCCCAAGCGGGAAAAGGCTAAGCTGGCAGTTCTGTCACCTGTCCATCACGAAAAAGCAGTGAAACTCTGACTTGTTTTGCTTCCTCTGATGTTATCACAAAATTTTCCGTTCTACACTCTTCAGCTTTACAAGTGTTTATACTTCTATCCGTCGTATATACAAGCCTTACAATGAAGTAAGTCAATACCAACTAAAGTAAAGCTAGGCCCAACAATAGTCAAGGTACTTTCAGTGAGTTCAAGGCCTATAAACAATTCCACTTTTAAAAAATTGCTCTTACAGTAAAGGATTCTATCATTTTCTCGGCTGCTGCTTGCAGGGAAAATAAAATATAATTTTTCACAAAACGGAACAGTGTCGAAGAACTATTCAGGAACTGCGTTCGCTTAGCTCATAGCAGGCTTCCAACATAAAAAACATTCCATAGAATTCAATTATCATCGAACTTATTAAATAAATTATGCTCATTCTCATAGCATTTGAGCAAAGTGTCCAGCCTTTTTTTAGAGCCTCGTCAGATTTCGAGCATTTACCCATAAGTGTCAAATAATTATTATAATATAAACGGACAGAACGACCGTACCGGAATCGGGTAGTGCAAGACATCCCGAAGGATGAGATGCTTTCTACACTTTTTTGGTACTTAAAGCTCTCAAAGAACGAATCCTGGGCTGATCACGTTGTTTGTAAGGTTAAAGGAAAAATTCTTTCAAAAGTCAGATCTTCAACCTGTTGATAAGGTAATGGGAGAGAAGGTTGTAGGGGGATTTTTTTGTAAAGTGCTGTTAGCTGAGAAAAAATAAAAGTATTTAGTGTCAAGGTCCTTCAAGAAAGTCTAGTCTAGTCTAACATTTTTGGGGCTTTTAACAGGCTATTGTCCTATTAGCGGCCATTATGTAAGACTGGGAATCTTACCAGGCAATTCCTTCTTGACTATTCCGAGTGTGGAAAGTTAAGACTTAAGCACTTGGGAGCGCATACCTTCAGACTTTCTCATACAGAAGTCCACGTCCGATCTCTCTAGATCAGCCAAAGGTTTTGTACGAAGCTTTTAGCTCTGAAAAAGTTAAAGTATTAAGTATCAAGGTCCCTCAGCTAGGCTCTCCCTAGTTGCGGGGCTTTAAACAGGCCATTGCCATGACGGCATCATGCTGTAAGGCTGAGAATCTTACTAGACCCATTTGTAGAAGTTGTATGAAAGAAGATGAGGTGGAAACAACTCACTACTTCTTCTTAACTGTTCCGCGTTTGGGAGATCAAAACTTAAACACTTGGGAGCGCATACCTTCGGACATCCCACCGAACTGGAATGGAAATTAAACGCCTTTGCAAATCTGTATTGTTCACTTACCGTTTTGCTAATTTATAAAATTTGAAGACGAGAGTTCTTCATTTCTAGAATTTCACGAAGGTTTGCAGTTCAGTTGCTCTAGATCAGTCATCTAACAGTCAAGGAAATTTACCAAAAAAAAAAAAAAAAAAACTATCTCATGCTTCCTATACACTAGTGAGTAGTTCTTAAGACTTCCTGCCTCCCCTCTGTGTCACTGAGTAACACATTTTGCATAATTATTCCTTGCCAAATTTTGTTATGTTCCTTGTACTAACTACACCTTATGCTACCTCTACTCAGCTTTCAACGAAATGAAGAAAAGAAAAATAGGTTTTCCACAAAAATTTGCTGCAACATTTTTAATATTCTCATCACCAACATAAGCTTGTAGTATGTTAAGGCAGCTAACTCCGAAATAGAATTTTCTATGAAACTTAGGCAACCAATTTCGGCCCCAAAACACTCAACCCGTTTTGTGGTTGCCGACAAACGAAATGTGAAAAGCTTTTTACCTGCTAGGCCGAGAGGATATTTCTCTGTGGTTTCTGGTACGTCCACTTATACATGTCCAAGTATCAGTATATAATAGTATGTATATAAGTAGTTTTAAAACCCGTCGCCCACATATCAGGCACTTTCTCTACTCGAGCAGGATAATGTGTCAAAGATGTACTACACTAACACCAGCACAACATAGATGAGTGCCAAGTCAAACATTCGAAATGTAAGTGTGTGGACTGAGAACCTAACAGTGATTACTAATTCACACATATGTATGAGTAAAACATATATGTACTTATGTATGCACACATACAGTCTTGTACCTTTGCTAGTGCATTTCAGCTGAGCTGTACTTATATGTATAAAGGAATGTGTGTGTCTGGTTATTTACCCATGTATGAGAGCCCATGTAAACACTATAATGTAACAAATGCCACTTAAGTGAATTCGTGCTGAAGTCTTCATTTAAATTTTTTTGGACAAATAACTGTATGCAGTTTTTTTCCTGACCACTTTCTCACATTTTAACGGGCAAGGTGATGCCAGGAAAGTAGTAAAAGTAGTAAAAGTAAAAAAGAATGCCTTGAATTTTATTTGCTATTCTTCTTTTGCTGGCCACAATTGGAAATTTATTTTAATTTTTTCTCAGAATTCTTTCTTTACAATGATTCCGGTGTGTATTCGTTATTGTCTCACTCTTAGTAAGATGGCACATGACACTACAAATGTATATACTAGTATGTATGTACATATATAGGAAAAATGAAAAAATATATAGCCAAAAAAATATTATCTGCTAAAACGGTTTTTTTTTTTTTTTTGTTTTTTTTTTTTTTTTTTTTTTTTGAAGGAACACAATTTTTTTTAGCAAAATTCAATATATAAGAATCTTCAAAAAATAACGAGAACATTACTCCTTGTCCTGATACATAGATGACGCTACCAGATTTAATTTCAAATGATTCTTAGCCAGTTTAAAAGTTTTTTTTTTTGTTTTTAGTAGGAAGAAGTATCGAAAGCCAGAATGTTAGACTAAACCTAACGTATTTACTCCCATCTCATGTCTCTCCAACAGGACCTGGACAAAGAAGACATGGAAGAGAAGAAGACATTTAAGTCTCCTTTATTGTATGGACCGACTGATGTCTAATCGATTATAAATGTCTCAATCTTGTCATTATTACAGCTGCCACTTCGCTGACAGCTTTCCATTTTACAGAGCACTCGCAAATAAAAACAGTCCAGTCAAATTTTCTATAGTGAGACTAGCTCCAAGTGTGTTTTTCAGCTTTTACCTTATACTTAAAAACCGAAGGTAATGATACATGACGAGTTAAGAGTCTTCTATACGAGTACACTCTGTACACGTCGGACGATATGGACTAAAGCCATGACGATATTTTTATAGGTAGCTTCTAAAACACCCATGGTCACTGAGTATTTGGGTCAGGTGGAAATACTGGTCCCCATATCGTCTATCAATCCACGAATGTTTGTCCGGAATCAGTCTGTGGAACCACCGCTCTTTGCACGAAGCTTGCCACCTTTGCTGCCACATTGCCATCCTTTTGATTCTCTCCTTTTTTTGCTGCAGTAGAAGTCTCCGATAAATTGTATATTCGCGCGAATTCCCTGGATGTCTATCGACGGAATACTGTTCAATACCTCAGCAGCGTATTTTGATATGGTATAGAATGCACCTTTCAAAACGTGCAAGTATAAATTTGACAGCTGTTAGATAATTAGTTTGTTAATAATGAGTACAACATTTTGAGTGAAGCAACTTTTGTTATTGTGATACAAATTGATAAAAAGGAATTTAACGTATTGATAAAGTTTTGCTTTTGAAGGAAAAAAATACGAAACAAAAGCTTGGTTTGTTGACGAGTTTCTGGACGCTGTTCTAGGAAAATCAACCATCAAGTATTGCATGCTAAATTGAGACTAGGTGAGATGAGCAACGAAGACAGTGCTCACAATGGTCACCCAAAAGAGAATGTTACCGACGAAAATACCACAAAATAATTTTGAATGACCGTAACGTGAAGTTAGACCAAATAGCTGACACCCTAAAATTATCAACTGAACTTGTACATCACATCTTTTATGATTATTTAAGTACCTATAATAAAGCAAAGCGAATGCCGCGCGAGCTCACTTTTGACCAAAAAAACGACGAGTTGATGATTCGGAGCAGCGTTTGGAGATCTTCAAGTTTTTCCGTCGATGTGTGACAATAGATGCAATGTGGGGCGTCAAAATGCAACAGTTGGCTGGCAAGGCTAAGACGTTTAGAAAGAGTGAAGGGCTGTCATGAAACCTCTAGGCTCAGACATATCTCTGTGGGTTATCTTAAAAATGCATATGGAAAAAGGGCCCTAAGCAGTGAAGACACACTTTGGATGGTCCTTGATGACACTTGCCGAGCTTTTGTCAACTTTCTGGATGAACGGCACTTGACTTGTGCGATATTCGTTCAAATCTTTTAAGTCTTTGTAACCGGATGACATCATACTGAACGGTCTGCAGCAGCCTGTAAAAGTGTCACACAACTGGTTATAACCTATCTATGCAAACTGCATAAGATTGGGATACATCCCGTCTCTCTTGTCTAGTACATAAGAAGGCGTATTACGGGAGCTTATTTATCAGGAGAGCAACATGCTTATTGTAAAGTAAGATCGAGGAAGCCATTAGGATTAAAGGATTGGCTATTTGGACCTTCCTTGATATTGAGGAATCTTTCACTAACGTTCCGCCAGAAGCAGTCTTTACTACTTTGGACGGTTGAAACAAACATCAACCACTTTGTTTTCAGTTCTCTGTACGACAGAGGGATTGAAACGGAATGAGGCGACGCACGTTCTTCACATAATGTGTATAGTAGTAGTAGATCATTAACGGCCCTGTTTAAAAACTTAAGGATCATGAATCATTGCCTGAACAGACGATGTAGCACTTATGGGTAAAGGAAAGTTCCTTGGTACCGTATACGAGTTGGCGTTATCATATCTCAGCATCGCAACAAATTGGTCAGTCGGAAGTGGAGTCGCCATTAACTCAAATAAAAACGGCATCGATTGCTTTATCCTACTATAGAGGGCCGTTGGCAAAAGGTGTGGCCCCCACCGACAGTAGTCTGCTCGCTATACGACATCATATTCAAGCTAACTATGTTCTATGGAGTCTTTATTTGGTGGAGAGCTTTAGAAAAGATCACACTTGCAAAGAAACTCGAGAACATTCAACGGATGGCTCTCATTAGCATAGGTGGTGCACCACTCCAACGATGCTACTTAACGCCATTTTGCACATAAAAAGTGTCCGTAGGCATCATCGAAAGATGTATGGCTGGGAAGTTGCTATCAGACTCGGAGAATCTAGTTTTCTAAATGAACACGTGCCTAAACACTGGGAAGTTCTCATACCGAATCACTTGGATCATGGAGTCGCCAATCCGAACACTGGCGAATCCTTCTCTGCCCATATATACCGGTGATGGAGTTGTAAGTGGGAAGAAGGCGTTAGAGTAGAGTGGCAGGGAACTTTTTTATGAATGGATCAAAGCTAGGGGGAAGGTTGGTGGACAGGTTTACTGTCAGGAGCTCTCTATCAATTCCAGCTTTAGTCTTCCTGACTATTGCAGTGTTTTCTCAGCCGAGAATGCAGCTTTAAGTTAGCGGTTACTAATGCAACCTCCTTCAGAGAAGTGACCATTCACTCGAATAGCAGACCAGTAGAAGACAAAGTAGAAGCAACTCATCACTTATTTCTTGACTCACTCACCTTTGGAAGGTCAAGACTTAAAGACTTAGGAGCGCATACCTTCAGACATCCCACCAAACTGGCGGGAATGGAAATTAAACGCCTGTGTAAATTTGTATTGGCTCCTAAGCGTTTTGCTAATTTATAAGTTCAAACACAGGAGTTCTTCTTTTCAGTGGCCTTACAAGAATCAAGACTTTCGCATTCGTTTGACCAAACTAACGGCTTAGATACCTATACCAAAAGCTAAAATCATAAAGAAACTACTAACCCAACAAAATTACACAGCCATTTACGGGCCTTGTACGGATTAATATTCATATTAAAGAGTAAATCTAACACGGTGACACAAGATGTGAAGAAACCCCAAAGTTTTCCACACATTTCATATAAGTTTGCACTTTTAATTTATTGAAATGAACTTAACCCCTTGAGGTATGCTACAAAATTTCAACACCAACAATTGTTTATATGCTTTCTCAACAGATAGCTACGCCGCATTATCCTTTGCCACTTGCCGGTCCAAAAGTCAAGCGAAAATTTAATTTTCCACTTTTTGCGCCTAAAAATCTGCCACTATAATTTCTATAATTTCATGTGCACTTTAAGGTCACACAACGGGTCAACTTCATCAAGCTGTGCGCACGAAGAGAAAAGCAAGAAATTATAATGATATTGCTAAGCATAAAGGCGGCCATAAGCGTGAGCGTGGCTTGCAAGCGAACACGCCCAACTCATCGAGCAGCAAACATGTGCTGGACGCCTAAAAGTATGTACAAAATTGCTTTGGCTGTGCAGAGAGAGCGCAAAAAAGTTTATGTATATATATATATATATATATGTAGAAATTACAAAGCCAAAAGTGCGCAAAAACCACCGTTATTCAACGTAAGCCATTAAAGGCGTATGCTGTTAAGTAGTTAAAGCTAGCCGTAGCTGCAACTTACGCTTGTGCTGTTGTTGGGATTGCTGTAAGTGCTGGCTGTTAGGTGCCGGCATAATACTTGTATATAGAATATTATACATCAATATATGTATATATTTTGTATGTATATTACTATAAGCTTATATATATGTATAAGTGACACAGCTATTTGCCTGCCCGCCTGCCTCACAGCCTGATTATATGGCATACATACATAATTATGTCTGCTTTACAATTATTTCCATTATAAAGACAAGCTGTTGCAGTTGTGCAAATGTTGAATGAATAAATAAAATACAGCAAAAACAACAAAAAACAATGCCAACAATGACAAAGAGCTTAATAAGTAACACAGCGGTGGAAAAAGCACAGCAGCGACGTTGAAAAACGTAAGAAAGCAAACAGCCGTATGCTTGGCTGTGTGCGTGTGTGTGTCTGTGTGTGCGTAAACAAATAGCTTTCTGCAAGCTGGCAGGTTGCAACAAGCGCCAAAGCAACAACTACGTGCTACGAGCGAACGGCGACAACAATAATGGCAAATTTTCTTACAACAGATTTTGCTTGCTTCTCTTTTTTGTGCTTGTTTTGCTCGCAGTTTACTGTTGTTGGCCTTTGTCTTTTCTTGTAAATGAGCACATTAGCCTGAAAGTAGGCAAATGGCAGGCGTTTTGCGAAGAAGTTGTGCGCACACTTCGCTAGCTGGTGGGTGTTGGCGCGTAATAAATAAGCTGGGACAGGAAAATAGTGAGAAAGTGAAAAATATTAAATATGCAGCGCTGCATACTTACACATATACATATGTATGTATATAAAAATGGATTTGAATACTGAAAGCAGTTTTCACAGTGCATTTATTGTGAGGATTTATGAATAGAGATGCTTCGAAACAGCCAAAAGAATGCCTTTGCAAGATGATAGAGTTCTAGAAAGCGCTTGAAAATAAGAAAAAAAAATCATAGTTTTTGCTGCACCAGAGCTATAATACGATTCAAGGATGCAGCAGCTATATGCTATATATCCTATGCTATAGTGTTACGATCTAAACAATACATTTCTAAATTGTATTTCATACAAGATTGATGTTTTTTTATTTTGTTCATTACTATCGTTTTGCTCATTACAATTATAAATAATGGTTTTTAAAAAGGTGGCAAACCTTAAACAATCTTTATAACCTAAACATTTTTCATTTATTTTATGACAACTTCGCTTGGATCTAGCAAGTGAACTCCATCTGGTAACGTCTAAAACTGGTCTATTCGTGACTTATTGGCCTATCAAATTAACGTCACCTAACCTGTTAAAGTCTGTATTTATTTTTGAAAAAAAAAAAAAATGCTGTAAAATTTCTAAAACTCTTTAGTATGTTGCTACATTGTTTCTTATGCCTCTTTTACCTCTTACTTTAATAACCGTACTGTCATAAATCCTTAGCCCACTTATTGCTCTGTTAGCCTACTTGTTGCTTCTTTTTGATAGCCATTTTCCTACAGAAATTTAAAGAGTTGACAAATCTCTAAAAAATATTTCTACCAAAAATATATTTCAGCATTTCTAATGATGCCGGCCTTCTACGTTGATGAAAAATAAAATAAAAAAAAAATATCTACTACTGTAGGGTATTGCCGATACATTGAAAAGAAACAAGAAAAAACGTTAACTTCGGTTGCACCGAAGCTAAATACCCTTCACAGGTGCATTTCTGTTAGTAACTATGTGTCCAGTTTGTATAGAAGCTATATGCTATAGTAACCCGTTCTGAACAATTTCTTCGGAGATTACATTGTTACCTTAAAAAATAATCTATACCAAATTTCGCGAATATATCTTGTCAAATGTGAAAGTTTTCCATACAAGAACTTGATTCCGATCGTTCAGTTTGTATGGCAGCTATATGCTATAGTTAACCGATCTGAACAATTTTTTCGGAGATTACATTGTTGCCTTAGAAAATAATCTATACCAAATTTCGTCAATATATCTCGTCAAATGTGAAAGTTTTCCATACAAGAACTTGATTCCGATCGTTCAGTTTGTATGGCAGCTATATGCTATAGTTAACCGATCTGAACAATTTCTTCGGAGATTACATTGTTGCCTTAGAAAATAATATATACCAAATTTCGTGAATATATCTTGTCAAATGTGAAAGTTGTCCATACAAGAACTTGATTCCGATCGTTCAGTTTGTATGGCAGCTATATGCTTTAGTTAACCGATCTGAACAATTTCTTCGGAGATTACATTTTTGCCTTAGAAAATAATCTATACCAAATTTCGTGAATATATCTTGTCAAATGTGAAAGTTTTCCATACAAGAACTTGATTCCGATCGTTCAGTTTGTATGGCAGCTATATGCTATAGTTAACCGATCTGAACAATTTCTTCGGAGATTACATTGTTGCCTTAGAAAATAATCTATACCAAATTTCGTGAATATATCTTGTCAAATGTGAAAGTTTTCCATACAAGAACTTGATTCCGATCGTTCAGTTTGTATGGCAGCTATATGTTATAGCTAACCGATCTGAACAATTTTCTCGGATATTACATTTTTTTCCTACAAAATAATCCATACCAAATTTGGTGATGATACATTGTCAAATGCGAAAGTTTTCCATATGAGAACTCGATTCCGATCGTTCAGTTTATATAGCAGCTATATGCTATAGTGGTCCGATATCGGCCGTTCCGACAAATGAGCAGCTTCTTGAAGAGAAAATGACGTTTGCAAAATTTCAAAAGGATATCTTAAAAACTGAGGGACTAGTTCGTATATATACAGACAGACGGACAGACGGACAGACAGACGGACATGGCTAAATCGACTCAGCTCAACATCCTGATCATTTATATATATACTTTATAGGGTCTCCGACGCTTCCTTCTGGGTGTTACAAACATCGTGACAAAGTTAATATACCCTGTTCAGGGTATAAAAAAACCGCAGAAAAAATTCTACTAGCTTTTTACCCGCGGCTTCGCCCGCAGTGGAGCCAGATTCTCCTTTACTGCAAATTAATGGGTACTGAAAAACTTCATGGAATCTATGAGTATCGACTACACGCTTTAGCGTATTGTCATGTGTCCGCAGTACTATGTCTCGTGGAGAGCTCGGGTCGCCAGTAACTAAAAAAGCAGCTTCATTGACCATCGGCGTATTATAACGCCTTTCATGTTCGCCATGTGGAGTTTGATCAGCATGAATGATAACTTTGTAGTGCCTATCGCACTTTTAAAGATTTTAACCAAGACATATTCGTTGAATTTTCAATACCGTTTTTCTTTTTACTCCTTCAATATATTGGCAACGACGATTTACTTCATTTTGTTCATCACCTATAGTTTACCTAGACTTTTTTAGAAATTTACGAGTATGCTGATTATCATATTCTGGAAATAGTGATCCAATTTGCTAATATATCTATCCTTGTACTGTAAAAGTCAGTGAAAACCCGGGCATTCTTATCACTTTATCAACTCCACAGGATGTCATTTGAAAGCAAGAGTTATACTTTCTTATTTTGCTTAGAAATTGCTTTGACACATCTATAGCATTTAATAATAGAGTTTTCAAAGGCTCTTTTGGTTCAGTGGAAGTGAAACTTTACCACCGGAATACCACATTCCAGCAGTTTCATCTTTCCATTTAAAAGCATCGGTGTACTGACATTTTTTATTCATTCAGCCAATAACAATCTTCATATTCAATTGAAGGAAAATATCAAAAACCCAGTACCATTAAACACGGCCCAATCATTACGCATGAAATTTCGTCGACGCGTGATCTGCATGTCTGCATTATGAATTATTCTCGCCTGCCATTGTTCTGGTGTTTCTATCGTTCTTCTAGTTGTCTGCAGTGCGGCTTGTCTTTCTAAACGAACTCGTGCCTGAAGAGGCGTTTCAGCTGCTCTCAAAACTCTTTGTCGCTCTGCTTGCTGTTGTCTTCTCAGCTCTGCGTGAGCCGAAGTTTCTTGCTTTCGTGCAACTTTTGCGGCACGGATCCGCGATGAATTTTTGGATAGACTAGATTTCCGCTTTCGAGGCATTTTCAAAGAAAAGCAAAGTAAGAATTAACATCAACGAGTAAGATCTAAAATAATAAAGTGACAGCTAAAGCCACAAAAATTATGGATTACCTCAACTATTCACAGATTTGAATAGTTTTATACTGTATGTAACGACAGAACGAAATAACAATTTATTATATTATATTTATTATATAGAAAACTTAGAAACAGTTGAAACTATATTCAATTACATTAGATATTGTCGTCACCGCCGGTAATACAGTGGGACGGTATTACAGTATTCAGGGTTGAAATTTCATTACTGTAATGCTAAATGGCGTTGAAATAACTAAATTTGACGATTTTTTGACAAACAATTTTTTTATAATATCTTTTGTAATTTTTTTTTTTTAATAAAAGTAATCTATGTTTCTTCTTATACTTTCAAGAGTATATGTACAAAGTTTCATGATGATCGGTTAAGTAGTTTTTGCGTGAAAGTGTAACAAACAAACTTACTTTCGCATTTATAATATTATAAATTTTCGATTTTTTTTTTTTCTATTTTTTTTCGAAATAGCATTTATATAACTTGCTTGAGTTACTACTCGAAAACAAATGATCCGTTCACATCACACCAATTTAATATCGGATTTAAAACATTTACTTCGTCACTTTATTTAAATATCCGAAATGTTAAAGAACATTTTCGACATACATGGTGGTCATCATTAGATGTGTCATCTCAAACTAGTGTGTTCATACTACTTGTATAACAGTTTATTCAAAGTGGGTGCCTTTGTCAACAAAACACATGTTTACTAATATTTTCCTTTCATTAAAACCCTGTCATATCATCTTGTGAATAAAACTTAATGACTCTGCCGTATTTACTTATGGACTTAGCCATTTAATAGTTTTTAACAGTGCCGTTATATGGGAACTGAGCAGGTTTACTATCCGATTTCGTCCATTTGCTCCCGGATTTCAACTCGTCTCGTCATCCTGATCATTTATAATGTATATATAAACATTATATTATATATATCATTCACGAATATTTGGGTATGTGCAAAGTAGGTGCCGCGTGAGTTCACTTTTGACCAAAACCATCGACGAATTGATGATTCGTAGCAGTGTTTGGAAATGCTGAAGCATAATAAACCTTAGTTTTTGCAAAAATTTGTGACAATTATTGTAACATGGCTCCATCATTTCATCGACAGTCATCTGAGTGGACTACGATGAACCCGCTTCAAAGCGTGGAAGAAGGCAAAAGTCGGCTGGCAAGATTATAGCGTCTGTATTTTGGGATGCGCATGGAATAATATCTGGTGTTCATGACTACCTTGAAATATGAAGGACCATCAACAGCGGCTATTAAATAGCGTTATTGGACCGCATTACGGTTTCTAGGACCCAATTGTTTGGCCAAAAGTCACTACAACATTTTTTTAACTATGGCTTATGACCAACTGTTGTTTACCAAGTATATTAACATTTTAAATAGCTTAGAGTCAATTCAAAAGATATGATAAATGAAAAATACGTTTTATTACAAAATATATTTATTTTCTACAACAATTTATTTTTGTATCTAATTTAATCGATCCGAAATGTTGAGGCAGCATTTCTTTAAAAATAGTCTCTTCGTCGTTATCGTCATATGTATTATCTCTATGTATCTGGTTGTGGTTCTAAGAGCCTTTTTGTAACTTCAGGTAGAAAACTTAATCGATAAAGTCGGTTGGTTACGGGATCTTAAGTGTTAAAGCTCTTAAAGAACGTTTTCCCTTTTTATTTTTTGGCTGCTTTTCCTAGCGTAAAAATAGTAGGTCATATTAATATAGTTTATTTCTTGCTTCAGACTCTTCTTCCCGGAAATATTACACGGGGAATATTGTATATTATTTTCTATTATTTCACTGCATTATGCTAAAATTACTGGAATCAGAATCTGAAATCAGTACCAAGGCTTCGTCAAGCGTCTACTTTAAAGCGGCTTCCTTCAAATCTAACAGCAACTTTCTTACTTTAGCTGCTGGAGTTGGACTTTTGCTTATTTCTATCAACACGACTGCCAAATCATACTTTCCTTGTTGCCGTGCAGTCATGCGGAGCTTCCCTTCTTCTTGATGTATCCAGATCAAGATTATTATACTTTGGAGTATGTGCTTTTCATATAGTTATATAAAAAGATCTTTTTTCTTTGAAGTGAAAAAAAGACTTTTGACTAAAAAATTGAATCTTTGATACCATAGTGGACCGCCTGAAAAACGAATTCGCCAAAAAGAGTAGTCGCCTTTTAAGGGGTTAGGGGTAGTTAGAATTTTCAAAAAAAATATTTTTTTTGCATTTTCGTTAAGTGTAATATCTTAAAAATATTCTCAGAAAATTTCACGTTGATCCGATAATTAGTTTTTGAGTTATTTGAGAAATAAAAAAGAGAGTTTGGACACTTCAAAGCGCTGGTGTGTAACTTTAAACGCGTTTTTCTCAAAACTATGTTTTTTGAACTGGTGATAACTGTAACTCGAAAACCGTTTAGTAGATTTTAATGAAATTTATACAGCTTTTAGAATACTTAATAAGCTCGGGCCTGATGGAAGGATTTTTTTTTTTTCAAAAATTTCAATTAACTGCTGATTTTTTCGCAAAAATTTCCTGAGTCCGCCACATTGTTAATTAAAAAAAAAAAATTAAATCCTTCGATCAGGCCCGGAATTATCTATTCATAAAATTATTTTCTTTTGTCCATTTGATTTTAGATAAATCTCCAAGGACTTAGGGTTGTCACCGCAACTACCTTTTTTTTGGAACAGGGTCAACACAAACAACTATAACTTTGGAAATTAATTTTTTTTTTTTTGAAAATTTCGTGACTTCAATTCAACACATCCTATAGTAATGCCATATTACTACTTTTGTAAAATAGCACAATTTAATAACAAAAAAAAAAAATACTGGAAATTCTAATTTTTTCATGCCCCTTACTACCCCTAACCCCTTAAGAAAAAAAGTGATTTTTCATTAACCCAATACACCGTGTAACAAGTCAGTGAAAAAGATAGCAAAAATCCATCAAACGGGCTTCGAATTGCTTCCGCATCCACCGTATTCTCCAGTTGTGGCATTAAGCGACTATTTTCTGTTCTTTAATCACAAAGGAATGCTCGCAATGAAGAAAGTTTTGTTGAATGAAGACTTAATCGTTGAAACTGCGGCCTACTTTGAAGCAAAGCACTAAACGTACTACTAAAAAATAATATTGAAAAATTGGAAGGATTTGGTTTTATTAGTATGTTATGTAACTCAATCTGCTTTAACTTTAGATGCCACAAGCAATCGTTAGATGAACAAAACTTGCACTGACAACTAGGCTCTTAATTAATTTTAACTACAAACCTTATAAACAACTTAAATTTGATATTCAAATATTTCTTAATTTTTAAATTTTATTTTTGTGAAATTTGCTAACTTGTTAAATTGCCTCAAAAGATATTTTCAACAATAAAAATATTTTAATTACAGAAAATGTTCAGCTTATGTAATCTATCGTCTTTTGCTAAAGTTTTGAAACAAGTGGCACATTTTGACATCTTTGATTTTATTTGAAACTATCCGTTTACTTTTGTATAATTGAAATGTGCCTACAGAAATTTTTTTTATGTTTTGAGGAAAATATGTTTTCAAAAATAATATATTTTTTTTTTAAATTGAAATGTGTCTACAGAAATGTTGTTTATTTGCGGAAGAAAGTACTTTAAAAAAATAATTTTTGTCTCTACTCAGTTTACAAATAATCAATTCCACTTCTAACAGAAGCATTTGCAGGTTTAGAAATTCGATATCTAAAAAGTCAAGAGTGTAGTGAAATATTACAAATCTATACAAAATTACAAATTTAATAAAAATCAACTAAAATTCAAGCCTGATCCTTTGGGATTTTACTGCAGCAGCTGTCCACGCTTTCTCCGTCCACCAAGTGCTTGGCTGCCAACTTTATTGAACAACAGAGCCATTGAATTAGTGGAAGCCCTGCCAGGCACAAAATCTTAAAAATAGAAAATAGAATTAAATCGAAAGAGCATAAAACGCTTTGCTTTCTGCTTCCAATGGCAAAATGTGCCAGCTGCTAACAAAAGTCAAACAATTTGAAATAGTTGCTTGCCGAGTTGCAGCACAAAAGAAAGCATATTTATAAGATTATGTTGTAGGCGAGACAACGACCGGCTACTGCCACACAATTGTTATTGTTATAATGGCTTGCTTTAATGTCTGCAATGGTATTGTTGCCTTAGCTGAAACCACATTAAGCTGCTATGCGCCAAAAGGTATGCTACGCATAAGCAACACTATACACAGTAAGGTTCTTACAGTTGCTAAGGAATGCAGTTATTTTGGGCATAGAATGCGGCTGGAATTAGGTAAACCAATTGTAAAGGAGTAACAAGCCTGCGAAAAGCTATTGTTAGACACACAATTATGTGGATTTTTATATTTCAAGAATGGTCTACGCTACCACTCTTAGCGGTATACCTGTTAGCTGCGCAGTAGTGAGCCCACCGCAGCTTCTTTGCAACTCTTGAAGGTAGCAAATTTGTGGTGTACCCCCGCTTATTACACCACACCACCGTCCACCGCTTTCTTTACCCTTTTTTCGCCTTTATTGTCAGCTGCATGGATGTTTTGCATGCTCGTTAAACTAATTTTCAATTTTCATTCTTTCATTTACATACTTTGCTTGCTTTCATTCTTTCTTTTTCTTTATTTTTTTTTTACTTTTCTTTGCTTTCAAATTATGGTATTTTTTGTGTGTTTTTGTTGCTCTTAAAGCACTGTACGCACTCTTGTCTGCGAGATGTTATTTTATTGTTGCTTTGGCAAAGTTTCAGCTGCAAACTTGTTTAGCATGCTTTTCGGCGTATTTTTCTAAGATTTTCATGTACTTTCAAATTTAATTTTCAACAATAATAGTGTGCGAAAAGAAAGGATTTCTGCGCTTTTCTAACTTTGCGCCACAAGGAGATGACAATCGGCAGCAGTTGAATGAGTATGCGGCATACTTGGTGGTTGGTTTGAAAGCAGCGCCTTGCAGGAATTTATTAACTTGAAAAACTTTAGGCGAAATAATTAAATTACTACTAAAATATTGAGAAATAGTTGTGAAAATATAATATATATGTGGGTAGTCGAAAAAGTCTTTTCGTATTTCTAATCAAACTTCAATTTATTTTTTTTATATTTCTATTAATAAATAAATTAACAGATATGTACCATTTTGGTCGACCACGTTTCGCCATTTTATCGCTTAGAGACATTATTCCATCAGTGTAAATCGAAATTTCGAAATTTCAAAAACGGAAGCGAGCGAACTTTTGTTATGCCATACATCTCCGTAAGCTTCACAAACTTCATTGGTGGCTTGTGTGACACTTTTTCCTTTTTTATACAAAATTTTCAAAATATAGCGAATTTCTTTATTATTTTCACTCATTTTTGAACAGCTGTAACTTTTTTTCAACTTTCCCGAATAAAATTTTTTTCGGTTAAATGAAGCTTAAAACTCACCTTTCCAACATTATAATACACGGTATAACATAATGTGAGACTGCAACGGCACACAGTGGCATTTCGGCGGAAAAAATATGATTTTTCCACTTTCCAATTTCAAACCTTTAATGATTTTGCTTTGTAAAGAAATATTTGGATAAGAAAAATTCAACAAGTTTTTTTATAAAAAGTGAAATTTTATAGTTAAAAAAACTAACTGAAGTCGACTGAAGTTATTCAATTAAATCAGATTAAAATTATTGTCCAAATAAAGAATTTTTTTTGTGTGTAAGTTTATAGCTATGGCTTTTCTTTTATTTTTTAGTGAAAATATAGCACCTACTTGTTTATAAAAAAAAAAAAATTATTGAAATTGGCAAAGTAAGCTAATTTTTATAATTTTTCAAAAATTATACTAAAAAATATCAACTTTTCATTTTTTAATGGAAAAAAAACTTTATGTGCTTTGCCTTGCTTAGCCCTCTTACTATAAAAAAATGAAAGTTCCGAGTCTGTACTTTCAATTAAAAAAACAACCGCCAATTACCGTCCCTTTTAGTAGCATCGATTTTAATTTCCACAAATACTGATGTCTTCAACAGACTTCTTATAACTTCGGATCCTTACATAAGTAGCTTAAGGTGTCATTCGAACAAAATTTCCTTAGAACTAGATCCCATTGTTAAAGATATGGTGCTTGCATAATATTACAAATAAAAATTAACACAATTTTTCGCCTGTTACATATTCAATTAAAACATGGCATATTATATTGTATTTTTATCAAGGTAAAGGTATAAATAACGTCACTTGCCGTTTAAGTTTATTCTTTTTTTCATCAGAACTCAATTAAGAAGTGTCCGGAATTTCAAGTCCCTAGGTCCAAAAATAAAAATTTTGGCAATTGCAGTTATATGGGAGGTGGGTGTGGCAGTGGGCGGTTTTCCAAGATTTTTTTAAAATTTCTTAATTTAGTCCAGAGAAGTGTTTTTGCAAAGTTTCACTGTTGTACGACCACTCCTTCTATTTTTTTCCAAGAAATGTATGGAGCGGTGCCACTGTACGACATCTATTGAAAAAATACGAAAAGACTTTTTCGACTACCCTATATACTTAATATTTTAATTAAGTGGATTCATTTGTAAGATCAATAGAGTCGAAAGCAACTCCATAACTAGTAGCGTATTAGTTGGCAAAAAAATAGTAAGACTTTTTAATTTAAACGAAAACCCATTCGTCAAAATATTTGTTTTTTTCTAGGTTGGTATGACTATCAGTGACAAATATCCAAATATCACATCAAAATAATCATTCGAGTTTTTATACGATTTTCTTTATGCAACATTTGGCGCTTTTTAAGATGAGTGAAATTATTAAACAAGGAAGTTTCATTATATTTTGAGTGCGGAAAATTCAGAGTGTTGGAAGAGGCCTTCGCTGATAACTTTCTATTAAAAAGGTTTTTTTTGATTGGTACAAATTATTAAATGAGAATCGAGAACGCCCAGGACGACCATGAACATCAACTGATAATCAACACGTAAAAAATAAAGAAACTGGTACTTGAGAATAGACGATTAACAGTCAGATTGAGTCTATCCACATGAGATCTTGAGATCATCTGCTATATCCCTGATGCTAAAATAAAAATTTTCAAGCACTGTTTATTTAACTTTTTCGACATTATCATTAACAGAGTTGGTGGATGACTCGCATGAGGCAAGTTTTCAACGACCTTCACTGACTCCTTTGCCGTGATACAACTTTTGTTATGGCAAAAATTACCACACTATCTTTTCGGATCATTAAAAAACAGCTGACCGACACAGACTAATTTACTTTACATGAACATAATGGGTTGTCAAAAAAGTCACGCCACGCTCCGGAAGGCCTGTCGTCGAAAATTGCGATAAAATCGCTGAATTGGTCGAAAGAGGCCGGCATAGTAGCCATCAAACCGTTATAAACCATTTGAAGAAGCTTAAAGTCACTAAGAAGCTCGATGTATGGGTGCCACATGAATTGATTCAATAAAAATGCCGCAAGACTTTTTTGACAACCCATTATAAAACATGGTTGTAGTGCGTGCCAAATACAACCAAATGGACTGTACAAATTATAAAAACTATTTTCTATAAATACAGTCTTATGCTTGAGTTCATTATTTTAGTGACTAAAAGTTTGAAATGGTGCATAAACCCGATTGATAAATCATTATGTACACATAATCTATGTGAACATGGCAGCTCTTTAAGATTTTTGTCAGATTGGAAGCGAGAAACGACACTCAGACTGAAGTGATTATAGTTCATGCGAATAACGATGTTATAACGGGTGATTTTTTAAGAGCTTGATAACTTTTTTAAAAAAAAAAACGCATAAAATTTGCAAAATCTCATCGGTTCTTTATTTGAAACGTTAGATTGGTTCATGACATTTACTTTTTGAAGATAATTTCATTTAAATGTTGACCGCGGCTGCGTCTTAGGTGGTCCATTCGGAAAGTCCAATTTTGGGCAACTTTTTCGAGCATTTCGGCCGGAATAGCCCGAATTTCTTCGGAAATGTTGTCTTCCAAAGCTGGAATAGTTGCTGGCTTATTTCTGTAGACTTTAGACTTGACGTAGCCCCACAAAAAATAGTCTAAAGGCGTTAAATCGCATGATCTTGGTGGCCAACTTACGGGTCCATTTCTTGAGATGAATTGTTGTCCGAAGTTTTCCCTCAAAATGGCCATAGAATCGCGAGCTGTGTGGCATGTAGCGCCATCTTGTTGAAACCACATGTCAACCAAGTTCAGTTCTTCCATTTTTGGCAACAAAAAGTTTGTTAGCATCGAACGATAGCGATCGCCATTCACCGTAACGTTGCGTCCAACAGCATCTTTGAAAAAATACGGTCCAATGATTCCACCAGCGTACAAACCACACCAAACAGTGCATTTTTCGGGATGCATGGGCAGTTCTTGAACGGCTTCTGGTTGCTCTTCACCCCAAATGCGGCAATTTTGCTTATTTACGTAGCCATTCAACCAGAAATGAGCCTCATCGCTCATCGGACACGGACGCGAAACACATTTCGAACCGAACACTGATTTTGGTAATAAAATTCAATGATTTGCAAGCGTTGCTCGTTAGTAAGTCTATTCATGATGAAATGTCAAAGCATACTGAGCATCTTTCTCTTTGACACCATGTCTGACATCCCACGTGATCTGTCAAATACTACTGCATGAAAATCCTAACCTCAAAAAAATCACCCGTTATATTTGTTTTAGTGAAAGCGCCAAAGCAAAACGAATTAATACATTGCATTTTGAGATTAAGAGTTCTATAAACCTACTATACTATGGTAGCCTGATCTCTTATGTACATAAACTTACTCAAGTTTCTGGTGACAAGTTGAAGCTCAGTGCTTTTAAAATAATCTCAAACATGTTGCTATTCAAATCAGATAATACAAATAATACGAGTACACATGAATATCAAAACAAACTATTTTTTAAGACACGAAAGTTAGTTACAAATAATTCCCAAAGTTATATGCATACATGACATTAAGGCAGTAGACAGTTCATTTATTTTCAACCCAAAAACCACCTCCAATAGGTGGAGGGGAACTTAGGCGAACATCTACCTTAAAAACTAAAAAAAATCATTTATCCATATATCGATAGTCTATACCGTTAAAAGTACTGTACTGGAATTTTGAATGTATGTAGGTATATGTTTAATGTTTTTTGAGTTCCAGCTTTCAAAGAGTAGCCGCATATTTCAATCAGCTCTAGCTGTTTACCTTTAATCGTGGTATTTTTCTCAAATCTGCATTTTTCACGTTGGCTGCTATTTTAATTCGGAAATTAATTATCCTTCGTATGAAATGTATATGTTTAAGCAGTTTAAAATTCACTTTTTTCGGGTAATCAATATACATTGTGACAAAAAAATAACCGGAAATTGGATATGAAACGGAAAATATTTTAACATTCGTCAATATTTATTTTTTCGTCTTCAAAGTAATCCCCATCAGCTGTAATATACTTAAGTCAAAGAATTTTTCCAGTCATCGAAACACTTTTCATTAGCACTTTTTGGAATGGCTTTCAGCTCTTTCAAAGAATTTTGTTTTTTCCCGGCGGTCGACTGAAAATGGGGTCCACGGAGCCGCAATTTAAGATTGGCGAACAAGAAATGTTTTCGATGAATGTTCTCACGAAAACGCCAAATAAAAAACAAATAGAAATTTTTATTCACCGTCCGTCCCTCCGGAACAAATTCATGATGCACCAAATCACAAACATCGAAAAAAAAACCAACCATTTCAATTTTTGAGCGGGTCTTGTGTGGGTTTTACACTTCCGCTTGGTTCCAATGATATTTAACTTGTTTGCATGTCCAACTCATAAATAAAAGTATATGCCTTATCGTAAGCTATAATGCTCTCCATAAAATTTTTTGAAAAAAAAAAAAATCAGACTTATCGAAACAAATCAGAACGCATTTCACACCCACAATCCCCACCAAAATCATTTGAACGCACTCGCGACAGATGTCGAGCTGTCTTTTTATCTGCTAACAATTGTCTGATGATTGTCAAGCACAATATCCTTCACTTTTTTAGGTCGTTCAGAACGAGGTATGTCTTCAACGATCTTCTGACTATCTTTGAATGCTTTGTACCACTCTTAGGTTTTTGATCTTGCCCTCAGCTTGTTTACGAGCTTATGGCTTAAATTATGTACTATATTTCGCGATCTTTCTGAATTAGACTTAACAAAATTGTAGAAGTATTCGGCATAATTGTGCGTTTATATCCTAAAAAAATAACATTTTGTTTTGTTTGGCATTTTTTGGAATCCTGAGCGAATCATTGTTCGATTCGTAAGAACGGACTAAGTTCGGGTGCAACCGAACATTTTATACCCTTGCAAATTGCAAGAATCAACGCCAGGGAAATACCTTAATATTTACAACGAAAACCAGAGGTTCAGAATCGAAGCAGTTTTATATAATACTTGTATATATAACTCATACAATGACCGACAAAATCATTATATTTATGTAGTATAAAATATGGGAGTTGGAGTAGTATCGAGCCGACTTTATCTATTAACTACTTGTATGCCACATACTAAGAAAAATTTCTCTTCCTGATTTGTGTGCTGGAAGGTGAAAGAATCAAACGAAATTTAAAATTGCGTTAACTTTATATTCTACAAATATTATTTTGGACCCTTATTCGTGTTTTAATAAAATAGATTTCCTATTGGGAACATTACAATCACATAACACTGCCACAGTGCTTTCGTGCACACAATTTACATTTCAAAATTGCATAATGTACGTACATTTGGGTATTGTAAATTTCTTATTTGATTTTATTTTATGAAATTAGGCTGCTAATAGGGTTTGAAATGGGTTGCCGGACAGGCGCTGTACACTGAACCCAAAATAGGAAAATTTTCTGCACACATTAAGTAGTATTTGCGCTTGATTTTCGCACAGCAGCTATTTTGTGGCGCATTTAGAGCGCGTAAGTACGCACGAAGGAAGTGAAAAAATAAAATTAAAATGAAGTGGCAAGTAAATTTTGCTAATGGCGTGAAAATATAGGAATATACATAAGTGGTGAAAAGTATACAATGGCAATACAAGGTAATGCGCTCAGTAACTATTTGGTGGCAGGAAAAAGCAGTTTTCAGGGGTATTTTAATGTATTGTGAGTTCCGTTTGTTGGAGCTTAATTTTTAATTTTTTTTTTTATTTTTAATTTTACTCTAAACAGGACATATTAAGAGTCTTCTAAACCCAGGAAATGTCAGAGATCCGATAAAGTATATGTATTCCTACAAATATGATTAGTAAAAGCTAAGTCAATTTAGCCCTATCCATCTTTCTGTGCGTTTATATTATATAATATACTATATAAATGACTACCTAAATTTTGATATATCGTCCTGAAATTTTGCACACATTCTTTTCTCCCTAATAAGATGCATATTTGTTGGAACCGCCGATATCAGTTCGCTATAGCGTATAACCGCCATACAAACTTACTATAAACTCAAATCCGTGTTTATTTTTAAAAACTTTTTTTTTTTGTCAAGATATGTTCACAAAATTCAACATGGTTTCGAATCCAAAACATTGCCATATATTTTTGGAAAATATAAACTGAGCGAACAAACTCAAATTGTTGTATGAAAAACTTTTGTATTTTTCAAATAATCTTCATTAAACTTCACATAAATTATTTTCATAAGCATTGATATAATCTCTGAATAAATTGTTGAGATCGAACTAATATATAATATAGCTGTCATACAAACTAATCGGCCAATATCAAGTTCTTATGTGGAAAACTTTTGTATTTGTCAAAGAATCTTTACGATATTTGGTATATATTGTAAACCAAGGTAACGCTATAACGTGGTGAAATATTGCTTGCATCGGACGACTATAGCATATAGCTGTCATATAAACTGATGGCTAAAAATCCAGTTATTGTATGAAAAGCTTTCTTATTTTACGAGATATCTTTACAAAATTTCACAGAAATTATTATTCAAGTCAATGCTATAATTTCCAGAAAAAATTTTTTAAATCGGTTCACTATATAATATAGCTGCCATACAAACTAACCGCTCAATATCAATACCTTATATGGAAAACTTTTGTATTTGTCAAACAACCTTCACGAAATTTGACAAGAATTATTTTCCAAGTTAACGTTACATTCTCCGAACAAATTTTTCAGATCGGACCATCGGATCATAGCACACAGCCACCATACAGACTGACATATAAAAATCAATATAAAGTTCATTTTATTTCTTTTGTACTCTCAGAAATGCTGTGAACGTTTTTTCGTGTTTTCTTTTTTAATTTTTGGTATTTTTTTATTTTATTTTATACTTTGTCTGCATTATTTTTACTTACTTTACGCCGTAGCGAGCAATCAACAACTCAGCTATGACTCCACTTGATGCGCTTTTGTCGCCTACATGGCGTATACGTAATTTTTTCACTTACATGAAATTGTCTACCTACCGCTCATACACCAAAAAAAAAACATCACATTAAAAGCGTCTCGAGTGCCTTTTAGTGGTCGCCATCTTAAGCGACTTAAAAATCTTGACGTACCGCTGTAGCCCATAGTCGGATTAACGGCACTTAAAAAGGTAGCTGCCGCGCATAAGCCACACCAAGCGTTTGACGGCAACCCCAAAGCCTTCAACTCAAGTAAATCAATACCTTTTAATTTCAATGTAACTTCTTTATTTTACTTCATGCCGCGCTGCCAGCGCTTCATGTGGCACTCATAAGTCTCGCGCTGCAGCAGCAGTCAGTCAGTTGCACGTGTTGCCGCTGCCATTTGCGCTCGATTTTGCTGGTTATGCTTAATGCATGGGTGCCTACATATACTTATACTTATGTGACTCTACATGTATGTGTGTGACGAAAAATGCATTACGTACGCTTACAAAGTTGCAGAAAACACCGCATATTTTCACCTGTCGCAACAGCCGTTAACTTTATTCCTCGCCCTCATAACGAACACATATGCACATACACACAATGTCACATGCATGCAATTCACCCTGAAATCTCCGCCAACTACTTGCTGCATGCAACGCATTTAACTGTCAGCGATAATGTAACAGTGTTGCCACCTTTTCGCACAACACACAACTTCATTTCACTTATACACTTTGACTTGCTTTTTCCCTCTCGCACTTGCTCTCTGACGCTTCCGCCCAGTCACTTTGCTTATGCCCTTCCGTCACTTTACTTCTTCCCACTCTTTGGAATATTGACTGACCTCCACGTAATAAATTTAATCTGCCGCATTTCCCTGCCAGCGTTACTCAAAAAATTGCTGTGGCTGCTCTTGTTTTTTATTTTTCGGTTTTTGTTCTTCGCTTCAGCCATCTTGCCAACGGCATGTAATATTTAATAAACCGCAATGTATTCAATTTGCCACTGCGCTGATTCACCTTTCTTCATGGGCGCCATATAAACACGGCAAAAAAATATTTTTCGTGTGTGCTGCTGTTTTTGGGGCGTGGGTTGTAAAAATATCCGCAAGCGACTTTATTAAAAATTTCCATCAATTTCGAAGGTCGTGTTACAGTTTTTAGACGGTATGCCATGCATGTGTGTGTATCTGTGGAGGTATATACATATGTATTTGTTAAAGTATATGTGTGCTTATGTCGATATGTGTGTGGCGTGTTATTTCATTTCGCCATGAATTGCGTTCTCCTTTAGCCTGTGTTTTACTTTCACTGTCGGCAAGAATTTAAATATGCCATAAAAATGGTTGGCAATATAAAAGAGTAATTCTTTTACAACACACCTGCTTTGGTTTAAGGAATGAAGCTTGCGTGGAGTGGTTCATGCAGTAAACATTGTCAAATTATTTCAAAAACTCATACATGGCTTATGAATATACTAATTTAAAGATCGGTGAATTTTTAAAGTCATATCAAAAGGTAAGCACCGAGCTTTAATCAATTAGTAGAGCCTAGCTATAATGTTTCTTTTATTAGTGACTTTAGATCATGTAACACTATACTCAACATCACGGAGAAACTAGCAATCTATTTAGGTAGCTCAACATATCTCTAAATATGAGATACAATTCCTTTAAACCCAAGTAATACTGACCATTAATCTGTCTTCTAGAGCAAAACGTCAGAAGGCAATATTAAACATTTTAAAATCACTAATTTTTATACATATATTAACTTAAGCTTAAATTATTTGATGAGAATTACAGTCACTATCAACGCCGCTTAGTCAAAATCTATTTACATTTTGTCAAGTAAAAGTATCTAATTACATTCTGTAAAAATCTATTTACATTCTGTCAGCTAATGAAAGATTTCGCTCTAATTCCTTGGTGAACCGATAGAGAGAAACTTCGTCCTTGATGCATTGACAACAAAGGTTCAGTTGTTGTTGATCTTTTGAAAGAGAATCACGTTAAACGTCCTGAGTGCTAAGTACGCGTCGCGCTAGGAGGTTGTGTTCCTTTGCATCCATTCGAAAGGTCCCAAAATGTCGCTATCAGCGGCTGTTAAATATATAAGAAAGTCGAAGGCATTTGTG
Source organism: Bactrocera correcta (assembly GCA_027475135.1). NCBI lineage: Eukaryota > Metazoa > Arthropoda > Insecta > Diptera > Tephritidae > Bactrocera > Bactrocera correcta. Next base: position 133,079,859 of record CM050323.1, on the reverse strand, counting down.
CAGAAGTGGATACAGCGATATATAGTGGCTAAAAATGTCGATGATTTACCAGAACGTGGTTCGATGGGAAAACTGAACAAAAAACATAAAAAAAGAATAGTGAATCTGTTCTAGCGGAATCTCGCTTAAACACTGCGGCAAGGACAAGCAAAATTAATGGCAAAAGGTTTAGATATATCCTACGAAACTATCCGAACCCTTCTTCATACTCATGATCTGAAATGGCGCAACACAATGAAGAAGCCTCTGTTGACTGAAAAACTTGTGACAAAGCGACTCGCTAGGGTGCATGAGAATATTGATAGAGATTTTGAAAATGTCATTTTTACTGATGAATGTTCTCTATGGGCACGTTCTGTCCTCACGCGAGCCTGGTCAACTTCCACCAATAGGCTTGTTCAGTAGACCGTAAAACATGGAAAAAAGGTGCATCTTTGGGGCTGCTTCTCAAGGGATTCGGCACTTTGTACCAATCTAAATGCCGAGAAAATGATAAAAATCTACAAAAAGGCTTCACTGCTATCTACCAAACGATGGTTCATTAGAAAAAATGAAGATTGGATGCTTCAGGAGGAAAACGATCCTAAACACCGCAGCGAGCTCTGTACCCAGTGAAAAACTCCATCTGGCATCGTTACATTGGATTGGCCGTCGCAGTCGCCCGATGCAAACCCTATTGAAAATGTGTGGGCATATAGTATTAAACAGAAGCTTCGTGGAAGACGCACATACACTTTGAAGCAGATGCCTTACGAAGTTCGTGGGATCTGGAGATCTTTGCAACTGGAATACGCCGTCAAATTAATAGAAAGCATGCCTCGGAGATTACAGGCAATTATCGACGCCGGTGGTGACTGGACATATTATTGACCAAATTGCATCATTGTTTATAATGTTACAATGTATATATAAATATGGAAGTTTCATAAACTAAATTAACGCGACCACGCTCTTACTTGACAGACTGTAAATTTTAGTGTTAGGATCCTTCCATACATTTTTTAGCATACGGCCATCTCGCAATATATTTTAAAACTAAAAAGTGATTGGTAGTCCTTAGTGGTAACGGCTGTTATGTTTTCGACGTATGGTTCTCAATGAGGCAATGCTTTTTTTCAGTTGACTCTTTTCGGAACGTTTTTTATTTTTTTTTTTTTATAGTAGGAGGAAGCATCGAAAGCCGGAGTTCAGGGCTTTAATCCGCTAAACCAAACCTCGCATCTTATGTTTCTCCCAAGAGACCACTAGTGAAAATATTACTTCATGGGAAAGAAGAAGGCGTTTAAATCTCCTTTTCCATTTTACAAACGTCTCTGAGTCTGTGGGTCCACCGTCCTTTGCATGAAGTTTGCCACCGTCCTTTGTTATGGTACGGAAAACATTTATCACTCGTATTGCAGAAATGCGTTAATTGGTCTAAATAGCTTATGACATTATGTCTAGCACCTGTATCTATTATGGAACCGCATACTGTATAACGGATCTCATTACCTTAGTTATTAAAAATCGTCACTGCAACGCATACAGCCTTTATTTGTCATCATTTTAGATAAAGCATTATAGATTTTATTTGCTTTACATATCCTACTTTCCAAGTGCTCCTTGAATTTGAGTCTTGAGCCCACTATTACACCAACGTACTTCAACTCAGCCAGCTATAGGCTCGTGGTTGCAACCCATCGGCGAAAACCATTTCTACAGTCATTGCATTTGGTCTGGAGGTCATACAGATGTTTATCCATTGCTATCACTATGAGGTCATCCGCATATGCGATTGTTTTCAAAGTTTTTGGTTGATGTATTCTGAACACCCAGTCATACAGTGGACCTAAAACCGATCCTTGCAGTACTCCACAGGAAATACTTAGTGGAGCTCTGAGTGCCCTTGCCCGTATCGAATAACAATCTCCTATTCGTATAGAGCTTTTATTACATTTGCCTACGTTTCGGAGTTGAACGCATTCTTCACATCCAGCCCAATATTTTTTGTACCACATTTCCATTTTTTCCCACTTATTGCACCTTTCGCAGTATCAACTACTGATATTCCACCGGCTTTTTGTATTGCGAACTCCAAGCGGCTTCTTACTATGTTTTCATACACTTTATCAATCGTGTCGAGCATGCACAGAGGTCAATATGAGGAAAGTGTTTTGGATGGCTTTTTTGGTTTAGGGAGTAGAACCAGACGCTGTAACTTCCATTGAAATAGGAACACCTCTTTTATTATACTCGCATTGTATATTTTAGTAAACATACTCGGCCTTAGTTAGAGTGTTGGCTTCTTTTAGGACTCTATTTGGTATATCATCTATTCCAGGAGCTTTAGAGTTTTTGATTTTTTTCGCAATAACCAATAGATCTTATCGAAGAAGACCTGAACGAGTCCTTCCGCCAGATTCTGCTTTATGGATGATTTTGCAGAAGGATCTCAAGATTTGAAGATGAACGACCATCAAGTGCGTCGCACGTTCGATGGATGTTTACCGATGCCGGTTTTCACACCAAAATTTTGTTCAGCGACAGTTCTATTAGAAAAGTGGTTAAAAGGAAGCCAATGTAAGTCCTTAGAACACAGCAACCCCGAACATACTAATACGCCATCTCTCAGTACATTGCAGTATTCCTATTAAAAATATGTTGAACTCAGGAACTAATTGTCCTCTTGTAGAACAAGTGAAGTAGCCATGATCTCTTCTATGCCGAGATCCTTTGCTAGGCTTCTTGAGGCCCCAGTCCATCTTCCAGGACCTCGCGTACAGAGAATATAGCTTAGACCACCAGCTTTGTTGATCGATTTCGCCACGCTTAACACTCTCTAATCGCTACTTTGACACGCCCGGATTCTGTCTTTGTAGCAGCCGCAGAGTACGTTCCGGGTTTCCTACGCGAAGCATGTTTGAAAGCGTTCTAACCACTTCCATTACCCATAACTTCAGCGTCGTGTCGTCGTTGCATATCAAGGTTTTGACTTCGCCAAACCACCATGCTCTTTCAAATGACGGCATGGGTGCGCTCGGTTTGGCGTCCATTCTCGAAAAAAGGGCTTCCAACGGCTTAATTTCCACTATTTGCCATCGTTCCAGTTACATTTGTCCCAGCGGGTTCCCGCGGTCTAAGAGCACGACGGTAAAATGCTGTTTCGCAATCTCATTGGTCACTGCGGCTGCCTTGAACGTTGTCGGTTTGTCGTCCGCGCACTTGTCGTCTAACTTCCCAGCTTTTCGTGGGCGCCTACGGTTCGCTCCTCGTCGAACGCTGCCTCTTTCCAGCGATGTGCTCCTCAATCCGATTAGCATACGCATTACATCAGTTTCGAGTGGCGAAATGTGCCAGGCCATTCTTCACTTTCCCCCTAGCCGAAGCCAGCCGTTTCACCTCTTCTTTCTTCTGGATGGACTTGCGTTTGAGCCGATTGCAAATTTTTAGGCAAAAGTAAGGCACAAGGGTTTTTCTTTCAACCTCCTCTGGGCCCTCTCTTGTTGCCAAAGTTGGAACCCTCGGTCGCCTGCACAGAGAAGCGAAGAAGTTCTTTTCGCGTTTGTGCTTACAGCGCTTTCTTGGTCCGAGTCTTCATGAATTGTGGGACCCTGGGCATTGTAAAACTGGTTTAGCGGTAGTACTACAACCACCCCAACCTGCTCTCGTGGCAGTGAAGATGTGATCGCTAGCTATCATACGATTACTGCGCCCACCGGTGGCAGCAGCCTGGTCTCCTATCGAAGTTTAGACTGATATCCTGGTCTGCTTCGCTCCTTTATTGTCCTCCATTTTAAGTTTTTGATTCGAGGGTCTCTACTCTTAACGTTTATAATTTTTATTACAATTTTTATTAAAAAAAAATAACAAATAGGATTCAATCAGACTACAGTTCTGTTCTCACAGTAGCTTCAAAAACTACATTTTCGACTGAAAATAAAACAAAAATCTCAAAATGTGCCCCACAACACATGACGACTTTCTTCAATTGCCAACATTTATATTGATTTTCGCCTGCTTAGCACTTATTACCGTTATGCGCGCACTTTAAAAATATCGTCAGCAACAGAAGCAGTTGTGTGAATAACAGCAACACTCTCAACTTCTTTGCCAAAACAGCGATACTCGTAAAATGCAAGCAAAGAACAAAGCGTTTGCAACATCTAAGCAGCAAAAGTATCATAAATGCAACATTGTCGCCGTTGAAGTGGTAACAGAAATGCTCGCTCATTTGTAGAAGCATGTCGTTGTAAAAATCTCAGCGCACGGCTGCGCAATTCGATGGCGGGTGTGAAAAAATACAGTTTAAGTTTTATTGTGTGAAGAGAGCTTAGATTTTATTGTGTAAAAAAATATGACATGAGGATTTTACGGGGTTTTCCAATTTAGATAAAATTAATTTTCATCTAAAGATTTCTTTTTAATTTATGCTGTAAGAATTTAAGGTATGTTTATGTGGTGCAACTTGTTGGGGGTTCTTTGATAAATAACGTTGATCCAAGTAGAGGTACTTTTCTCAATAGCATTTTTCACTCGTGAATCGTGTCAAGCTGTCATGATTTACATATATCAAGTGATCATAAACTACATCTATTCAATTTCCATACCTTCATAACCTCAATTTCCGTAGTAAACAGAAGAACGCAAATAACTTATCTACGTAAAATATCTTCTAAATGTATTTTAATAAGTGAACTTTTTTTCTTTTCAGGTGCGTAATACTTGATTTTCAATGTGTTTAATATTCTAATTACTAACCAAAAAATTTGGTAAGTGCTTTATACATAGTATATACACAATATCCGAACATAATAAATTTAAGAAAAATTAAAATTTTATTCAAACTTAAAACTTAGAACTTTAAACTTAAAACTTAAAACTTAAAACTTAAAACTTAAAACTTAAAACTTAAAACTTAAAACTTAAAACTTAAAACTTAAAACTTAAAACTTAAAACTTAAAACTTAAAACTTAAAACTTAAAACTTAAAACTTAAAACTTAAAACTTAAAACTTAAAACTTAAAACTTAAAACTTAAAACTTAAAACTTAAAACTTAAAACTTAAAACTTAAAACTTAAAACTTAAAACTTAAAACTTAAAACTTAAAACTTAAAACTTAAAACTTAAAACTTAAAACTTAAAACTTAAAACTTAAAACTTAAAACTTAAAACTTAAAACTTAAAACTTAAAACTTAAAACTTAAAACTTAAAACTTAAAACTTAAAACTTAAAACTTAAAACTTAAAACTTAAAACTTAAAACTTAAAACTTAAAACTTAAAACTTAAAACTTAAAACTTAAAACTTAAAACTTAAAACTTAAAACTTAAAACTTAAAACTTAAAACTTAAAACTTAAAACTTAAAACTTAAAACCTAAAACTTAAAACTTAAAACTTAAAACTTAAAACTTAAAACTTAAAACTTAAAACTTAAAACTTAAAACTTAAAACTTAAAACTTAAAACTTAAAACTTAAAACTTTTAAAAATTAAAACTTAAAACTTAAAACTTAAAACTTAAAACTTAAAACTTAAAACTTAAAACTTAAAACTTAAAACTTAAAACTTAAAACTTAAAACTTAAAACTTAAAACTTAAAACTTAAAACTTAAAACTTAAAACTTAAAACTTAAAACTTAAAACTTAAAACTTAAAACTTAAAACTTAAAACTTAAAACTTAAAACTTAAAACTTAAAACTTAAAACTTAAAACTTAAAACTTAAAACTTAAAACTTAAAACTTAAAACTTAAAACTTAAAACTTAAAACTTAAAACTTAAAACTTAAAACTTAAAACTTAAAACTTAAAACTTAAAACTTAAAACTTAAAACTTAAAACTTAAAACTTAAAAAAACTTAAAACTTAACAATTAACAATTAAAACAACAACAACATACCAAAACCACAAATTATAATTAAACCTAAAATTGATAAAAAGTTAAAATTAGAATTGACATTAAAAAAATTAAAATTAACGTACAATTACAATTTAAATTAAAATTTAATTAAAAAAGCTAAAAGTAAAATAGAAATAAATTATTATTAAAAAGAATATTAAAATAACATTTTAATTAATATCGAAATTCAAATTCCACTTGAAATTAATTTAAATTGCAAGAAATTAATAAAAAATTTAATTATATTTAAAATACTAATGAATAGTTAATTAAAATTAAACTAACGTTTAAATAAAAAACTAATTAGAATTAATTTTGATCTTAAAATTAAATTCAAATTTAAATAAAAATAAAAACTTAAATTAAAGCTAAAATTATAATTAAACTCATAATTAAATTGAGAATAAAGTTACATTAGAATTTAAATTAATTAACACACAATTACAATTTAAATTAAAATTTCAAAAAAATAAAATTAATTTTTCTTAATTAAAATCAACTATAGAGGTAAAATAAGAATAAATTATGATAAAAAATTAAATGAAAATAGCATATTAATTAATATAGAATTTCAAATTAAAATTCAAATTAATTTAAATTGCAAAAATAAAAAAAAAATTAATTTAAATTAAGACTCAATTAAAATTAATATTAAAATTAAAATTGGATTGAAATTAAAATTAATAAAAATTTAAATTTAAGTTAAAATTAAAATTAAAATTAATATTGAAATTAAAATAGAAAGAAAATTTAAAATTAAAATTGAAAATAATTTTAAATTAAAATCAAAAGCAAATTAAAATGGAAATTAAAATTAATGAAAATTAAAATTAACATTTAAGTTAAAATAAAAAAAATTGAAATTGAACTGAAATAAAAATTAAAATTCGAATTAAAATGAAATATGCTGTTAATATCGAATTTCAAATTCAAATTTATTTAAGTTGCAATACAAACATTTTAATTTTAATTAAAACTCAATTAAAATTAAAATTAAAGCTAGAATTAAAATTAAAATTGAATTTAAATTAAAATTAGTGAAAATTAAAATTATGATTAATATTAAAATTAAAGTAGAAATAAAATGTACAATTAAAATTGAAACAAAATTTTAAATTTGAAATCAAAACCAAATTAAAATTAAAATTAATGAAAATTAAAATTTAAGTTAAAATAAAAATAAGAATAAAAATTAAAATTAAAATTGAACTGAAATTAAAATTGCATTGAAATTAAAATTAATGAAAATTAAAATTGAACTGATATTATAATTAATTTAAATTAAAATTAAAATAGAAATAAAAATTAAAATTAAAATTAAATCAAAATTAAAATTGAAATTAAAATTAAAATAAAATTAGAATTATAATTATAATTAAAATTAAATTTGAAATTAAATTAAAATCAAAAACAAACTAAAATTAATCCTGAAACTCAAATCAAACCTAAAAATCTAAAAATAAAATTGAATATATTCACACTAAACTGTAATCCTCACATGGCTGAGTATGTATGTACGCATTTGAAGGCATTTAAACTCATTCCAAGAAGAATATATTATGACTACCGTTATAATCTACAACATTTGCTGTCGCTTAAGACGCATATAAACCGCTTAGGACTACTTTTGCCAAATTCAAACACACCTAAACACACACAGTTACAAATTTCACCGAACAGAGGCACATTAACGGTTAAATGAAGTTAGCAAAACCTATACCCACATACACAAATATGTACATGCTGTTAAGCACTTGCCAAAATGCTGACGTCTTAATATATACAAACATAGTGCCATTGCCAGCATCAGAGTTTAAAACCAAACGGCAAGAGTAACAAGTAGCAGTAAGCAAATGTTGCAACAATTTGCCAGCAACTAACTGTCTTTATTTGTAGTGTGTGTCGCTATGTAACGGTATAAGTGTTTTTTTTTTTTTTTTTTTTTTTTTTTTTTTTTTTTTTTTTTTTTACGAGGAGGAAGCATCGAAAGCCTGAACCCAAGTCAGTGTGGAACTTTAATCCGAACTAAACCTCCTACTGTCTTGTACCGAACCCCCCGGTACCACCGTCAAGTATTACGTCGGGAGGAAGGTTGAGTATTACTCATACGTACGTGATGGTCCTAATGCATTCAGTAGCAAGCTGCATTTACTTGGCCCCACCTCGGTTTGTCTTATATCCCCCTAGTACAGTGATTGTCACCAAAACCTCCTTGTCTGCTCCAGTCATGGTTTGTGTGTCCCGTCTTAGTTGTTCGTTGGAATTTGTAGTAATCTTCTACGTTGTTGTTCTCCAGCTCTTTGGCGTTTCATGATTTTTGCTGCCACTTCGGACACCGCTTTCCACTTATCTAGTGATTCTACCATTTGAGACACTAGATTTTCTGGGGTTGGGTCTTTCCCGAATGCGTTTCTCAAAAATTGCCTTTCTTCATAGTATTTCGCACATTGGAACATTGTGTGCTCCACATTCTCGATGCTCTCGCCTCCGCAATAATCGCATACATCGTTGTCCTCATGTTTGAATCGCTTCAAATATGATTTAAAACAGCCGTGTCCAGTGAGAACTTGAGTGAGGTAAAAATCTACTTCTCCGTGCGATCTATTAAGCCATAGTTCTATTTTAGGGATTAGGCGGAATGTCCAGCGGCCATTTCGGCTGTCTTCCCATCGTTTTTGCCAGCGCTTCACCGTATCTGCTCTGGCTTTCTCTTTTTGGGTTCTGGGCGTTAGTCTCTCATTCGAACGGAATGTGTGCTCTTTGGCTAAGAGGTCTAGCGGGTGTAAGCCCGCGATCACCAGGGCAGCGTCTTCGGATACCGTACGAAACGCGGAGCATACTCTTAATGCGCATATGGTGTACGTGGAAAATAGGCCGCGACGATATGATTTGACTTCAAGAGCTTTCTCCCATATTTGGGCGCCATATAGAGCAACTGACTTTAATACTCCGGCTAGTAGTCGTCTCCTATTTTGCTTGGGTCCTCGGGTATTGAGCATTAGCCGGGTTAGAGCTCTGCATATTTTCGTAGCTTTTTCGCTTGCATAAGCTACGTGTTCTTTAAACGATAATCTTGCGTCAAGAACGATACCCAAATATTTTATAGCAGGCTGAGTGGTTATGCTTACACCTTTAGAGCAGAATGTAGCAACTTCTCGGACCTTTCTGCCTGTAATAAGTACGGCTTCTGTTTTGCTCTCTGCCAGAGATAGTCCATTAGTTTCGAGCCAGTCGCTAATTTGAGAAATTGTCGTGTTGGTTATCGAAACTATATCCTCTATATGTTTAGCTATTACCACCACGGCAATGTCGTCTGCAAACCCGATGATATGAACGTTTTCCGGTACTTTGAGTCGCAATACCCCGTCATACATTATATTCCAGAGGAGGGGCCCGAGTACGGATCCCTGTGGCACTCCCCCTGAGATTTTGTATTTTTTGTAGCCCTGGTTTGTGTTATAGCATAGGGTCCTGTCGTTGAAGTAGTTGACTATCAGGTTGTAGAGATATGCCGGCACAGAGAAGTTTTTTAACGCACTTAGTATACTTGGCCATGATGCCGTATTGAACGCATTTTTGACGTCGAGGGTTGCAACCATGCAGTATTTGATGGTACCACCTTTCCATCTTTTCCCACTAATGGCATTTTCCGCCAGTGTCTTCACTAGGGTCACCGCTGCGATTGTTGATCTTGCCTTCCTAAAACCAAATTGGTTTGGGGATAAACCGCCGGCGTTGTCAATGGCCTTACTTAGGCGTTGATAAATGATCCGCTCAAGAATTTTTCCCGCAGAGTCCAACATGCAGAGTGGTCGGTAGTGGGACGGGTCTGTCAACGATTTGTTAGGTTTTGGCAGCAATATTAGGTTTTGCCTTTTCCAAATTGTTGGGAAACAACCATCCTGCATGCACAAATTGAAAAGTGCTCTAAATGGGTCTATGTTCCTAACAATCGCTGTTTTAAGCGCTATATTTGGGATACCATCAGGTCCTGAGGCTTTACGTGGGTCGAGCCGGTCGCATGCCTCTATAACCTCTTCGTTCGTTACTTCTGGTACCAACTCCATTTGTTGCAACATCACGATCTCTCGAGGTAGTTGGGGACGGGTCGGGAAAAGGACTGAGACAATTCTGTCAAGGGTTGTAGAGGAAGTTGGCATTTGATCTCGAATGCGTAGTTTCCCCATTACTGTCTTGTATGCGAGCCCCCAGGCATTGTTATCAGCATCGTCACAGAGCTTGAGAAAACATTCATGTTTACTTTTTTTGATAGCCTGTTTCAGGAGCTTTCTCTTGGCCTTGAAACTTGCTTGTAGAGAGTTGTATTCGTAGGTACCACGAGACCTTTGGTATAAGCGTCTTACTTTTTGGCATTCTTTTCGCAGTTTAGCAATTGAGTCGTTCCACCAGTAAACGGGGGGATGATGATTGCGCCGTGGAAACTTCGACATTGATATGTCGCACGCACTCTTAATGCGGCTCATAATCAATGAAGTCGCCTGGTTAACCGACCGCAAGTTGTCAGGCAGAGTAGTGTGTCCAAAGGCTTCTTCGAAGAGGTCTGGGTCGAATGTTTTGGATCGCCATGAACTTCTTGTTAGGGTCTGTAAGTGGAGCCGAGTTTGCGGAGCATTTACCTCAAATATGATGGCATAGTGATCGCTAAAAGTGTACTGGTCGCTAATTTGCCATTGCGATTTACGAACTAGGCTTGAGTTTACGAAAGTAAGGTCTATCACTGATTGTCGGCCGCCTTTGTTGAACGTGCATTGGTTACTTGTGTTGAGTAGCTCAAGATCAAGGGAAGCAAAAGCTTCTAGTAAGGCTTTGCCCCTACTATTAGTTCTTTTGCATCCCCATTCAATAGCCCAGGCATTAAAATCGCCAGCTATTACCAATTTAGTTCTACCTCGGGCATCGGTCACAATGTCGTCGATAATGCTCTTAAATTCCTCATCATTGATGCTGGGGGGTAAATAGCAACTATAAATATGTATATCGCTAACTTTAGCTCGAACAAAGCCGTTGAACGAGCATGTAGACTCCAATTGAGGGAAGCTTGGGTTACATTTCCATACAGCAGCCTTATTTTTTGTGTCACTTAACCAGTTTACACTCCGCCCGGTTTTGTATGGTTCGCTGAGTAATGCCAAGTCGATCTGCTTTTCAGCGATCGTCTGTTTTAGCAGGTCCTGTGCCGCTTGACAATGGTTAAGGTTGAGTTGTAATAATCTCATACGACCTTTTGTGCAGCCTTCTTATATACCGGGCACCTGACGCTTCCAGTGAAATGCTCAGTTTCTTTGGATCCTGCCTTCAGGCAGAGTAAGCATTTCGGCTTATTGATGCAGTCCTTGGCTTGATGTTCACCTTCTCCACATCTTCTGCAGATCCTAGACCTATCCTCGTTTGTGCACACTTTCGCTGTGTGACCATAGTCAAGACACCTGAAGCATCGCTGCGGCTGCCTATGTTCCCGAATACGGCAGATTACCCACCCGACTTTCAGCTTTCTACTTTGTAGAAGCTGTCTAGCTGCCTCAACCGGGAGTTTTATGAGTGCAGTTTGAGTGTCTCCGTAAGCCTTTCTTATGCCCTTAATTGCTGAGATCGTCAATTCCTTGTCTCCCAACTCTCTTTGCAGAGCATAGAGAACCTCTTCCTTACTGGTGATTTCATCCAAGTCTTTACACTCAAGTAGGATCTCCTGGGTCAACAATTTAACGTTTGCTTGGTCACCGAGGCATTTCTTCATATTTTCATGCGAGTCTGTTGGTATCACTGTACCACTTAGCTGTAGCAGCATTTCTCCGCCTTGTGTTTTGCGTATTTTGGTTACCATGTTTCCGAAAGTGTTCAGACGGTATAAGTGTGTATATGTGTGTGTGTTGTGTTGTGGTAAAGTCGCCGGACAATGAAATAAGCTCATTACGATGCTTAACTACGCAACCGCACACAATGTGGCAACCAATAGACAGATAAAGCGCTTAGTGTGCAAAGATTGTCGCGCGCAGCTGGGGGGGATGGTTGTAATGTCTGCAACAACAACTACATTGTCAGCTAACAGCAGCACTTGCCAACGACATCATTAATGTCACCATTATTGCGATTCAATCATCCTCTTCTCTCACTTCATTGCGATTATGTTTTAAGTCCAGCACTCCAGCTTATACATCATAATAATCGTTATCATAATCATCATTATTATTATAATCATCATTATTATCATCATCGTCATTATTATCACATAAGTTTCATCATGATTACCACGCACAGTATTCGTGCTGCTGGCAAAGCCACCTGCAACATTTGACGAATGAATCGAATGAGAATGTGGCGTTATCAATACCTTTGCAACAACGCTACATTTGGTTGTATGCGTATGTATAGATGTATGTGTCCATTTCGCTATGTCATGGTGACCAAATTGATTGATTGAGCTTTTAGGTAAATTGCAAAGAAATGTTGCTCTGCAAAAATGTGGAAAAGTGTATATGTATGTCCAGCAACAATGTACGAAGCTATAGTGTATTATTCTACAGTATGTGTAAATGAAGCAAGTTAATATTGATTAAAAAAAATTTTACTTAATCTGTATGCATAAACCTCGTGCAAGATATACTTTGAACTCGAAATTTGATTGATTTAAAACTCATATCGCCAAAGTGTAATCAAATTTGACTCGGACTGAACACAAAACGCATTTTTCCAGCAAAGACAAGCACGCCAAATTCATATTTTCTATATACTTTTGCTACTAGTCTATGTAGTAGACAGGCTTCATGCCCGAAACATTCAACAAAATATCGATCCATAAACGATATTGAAATCCTCTGCTATTTCTCTGATGCAAACTCAACGATTTCAAGCTCTTATTCTTTAACTTTTTCGCTGTTATCTTCATTAACAGAGGTAGATGGATGAGCTTAACCACGAAAGCAAAACAAAGGAACCTAGAAAAAATTGTTCAGTTTGGAAGCGCAGTTTAAATGAAATAGTTCAAGTCAAATTTGTTCAAATTTATATATTATAGATATTTAGTCTCCATTTCATATATTTCTTCAAAAATATACGGTAACATTATTAAAAATTCAACTAATTTAACGGATTATTATATAAGTAATTTTAGAAGCCTTCTATGGTCATCTATAACTTAAACAGGTATCGTTTACTAACGGCATTGTTTCTTAAAAAAAAAATATTGATTTTTTATCGCTCTCTAGATCTTTCAGCAATATTAATTATTTACTATCTATTGGAAATGTTTTTATGATCTTGACGATTTTCGTTTGTTAAAAAAAATGGATTAAAGAATTTGCTTGCGAATTTATTCGGTTCATTAGGCATATATTGTACGGGTGGGCCATAAAGTCAATAAAAAAAACGGCTTGATAATTTTCAAAGGTCTAACATTTATTTAAAAGGTTGTTTTATGAAATTTATTTGTGAAAAACAATTTTGGACAAATGACCACCACGGCTGAGTTTACAGTAGCTTATCCGATCCACCCAATTTTAGAGTACTTTCACTATGGTTTCAAGGCAGCTACAGCTGCTTGAATCTCGTACTTTAGATCTTGAATTGTTTCTGGATGCTTGGCGTAACATTTATCTTCAACAGCTCCCCACAGAAAATAGTCCAACGGAGTTAAATCGCAGCTTCTGGGAGGCCAATTTACATCACCTCTTTTGCTGATTATGCGATTTTCGAAGAAAGGGCGTAAAAGATTGAGTGTAACGTTTGCTGTATGGCATGTAGCGCCGTCCTGCTGGAGTCAAATGTTGTCCACGTCTTCCTCTTCAATTTGCTTGAAGAAAAATTCGGTTAACATTGCGCGATATCGCTCACCATTGATGGTTGCTGTTCTTTCTTCATTTTCGAAGAAAAATGGGCCGATGATTCCACCAGACCAAAATCCGAATATCTGTCACTTTCCGAATGGTATTTGACGTTACCAATGTCAAAATATAGATAATTCAAATTTCAAACGTTAGATGGCCCACTCGATATAAACTTGCACCTAACTTTTGCTGGAAATAATTGTTCAACTGTTATGTTTTTTCCGAAACTAAGGCAAATTTATTTGTTTGGATGCGTGTACTTCTGTCAGTCCGTTTGGCAAAACGAATAACACGTAGGATTTGCTTGAACTTATCTCGGAACATATGTAGTTCTTCTGAAAAATTCGGGGCCCCACATGACTGACCATAAAATACTCAGTTTTAAATTTTTTGCTTTATAGACTCCACGAACATATAAAATGTTAATAAATGCACGTATTTCCGGCAGTGTAGTTGTCCAATCGAAATCCAAAATTCGGCAGGCTTCTTCTTCTGTGCACTTTTTTATATGTTTGATAATATAATCGTTTCTTATCAACGAGAATGCACTGACAAGATTATTTACCATAACGTTCCGTTTTTCGTAGCCTGTTGGTCCTGGCACAGCCTTGAAAATACACGAAAATGGTATCCTTCGGGGAATACCGCCTTCGTCAAATTTTGTCCAGACAGTACCACGCAGCTGTTTCGGTCTCCTGAGAGGTATTTTCAATTTCTTCATCTGATCGAATTAGCGCCCTAAGCCTCTTCTTGGGCACATTGGTGACATCTTCATTTTCATCATTGGTGGTCACCTCTTCACCGCTCTCTTCAGCATCAGATGTCTCAGTTGGAATATGATTCGATTCATCTTCAGATGATAGTTCCCACCTCGTGGCATTTTATTCTATATCGGAGCACTCTTCCCCTATCCTTCTTAGCTTTTCTAAAAGTTCTCTTCTGTTGGACATTTTTTTTTTTTATGAACTTAGGGCGCGAAAAAAATTAACTGAAAAACATGTTAGAACGACTGGTAGTGAGTAAAGCAGACCAGAAGGGAACAAAGCATGTGATCAGGCCTGGGACATTACAACATCATTCAATGCAAAAATACGATATGTATGTCTTTGTATATCGAAAAGCTGCTATTAGAGAAAAATACATTTTTCACCACAATTTGAGTCTAAAAGTAGTGATGCGCCCCGGCAGCCGAAAACTATACTACAAAAGATCATCTCGACCATAACTTCCAAAAATTCTCGAAAATAAGGCCAGTAATTATGTACATAAATAAGGGTTCAACCTGTGTGATAAGAGACTAACTTTTAGTCACTCAAAGATTAGTTTTAACCCTTAAGACTTCAGAGCTTATTCTCAATAAAACAATGTATCTTTATAGAGTCATACTTTTTAAGTGATTAATTATTAAGTACAGCATTATGACAAACAACAACAAAAGCACAAATGAAGAAAAACAAGACTTTTCAATTTCATTGAAAAATCTCATTAATTTGAGCACCCAATAAACACCTTTGTCACTTTTGAGCGCGAGCCACATACACTTCGAGTGGAAAACTGTCACATCACGCTTATCTGCCACGCGTACAAACAACATTTCTGACAGTGACATTTTAAACTGTCACTGATGACCGCACCAAAATGACAACCACAACTGTATATTCAGTTCAGCCCAGGAAGAAGATGTGTAAGCGAAAGAGATATTCGGGCGCACAATTCGCAAATATAATTAACGACAATAACAACAGCAATGACAACAAAAGGGCAACAAAATTAATAACATTTACTTAATGTAACGCTGGGGCTGACAAACAAATAAAAAAAAATAGTCAAACAAACAAGCAAACCGTTGATGACTACTTTGCGGCCTTTGGCCAAACGAATGACTGATAATATTATCAAAAATCCCACAGCAAAGCAAAGAAATTAAAAACACAGTAGACCAAACTGCGCTTATACTCGTAATGAAAATGCTCTTATAATGAAAATATATGAGGGAACAGAAGGCAGATATTTATAGAAGCGTTGAAAAGTGTAGACAATGTGTGGGGGAAAAAGTATGATAAACGAAAGGCCCAAAACACTCGACAGCGCTAACGCTGAAGCGCCACAAATAATGCTGTCTCATCAGGCACATCATTAAGAACCCTTTCAGTTGTGGCACAATGACGAGCCAAGTGAAAAAGATGGCGGCTGATAGAATACAAAAGTGACATAACTTGACAATTATGTACTTTGGCGTTAAAGTAGCCAGGTGGGCGCGTCAAAACTCAATAGAGAGGTGGCAACTAGATATAGAGACAGGTATGAAACGGCTCTACAGGGTGTGTGTGTATATAAGCCACTTGAAGAAGTTGTTTTATAAATTATATAATGTAAGCCGTATGACCAAAAATATAAGCACCGCTTTGTTTCTATATCACACCATTCACCTGTATTGCTGGCTTGATATTTCAACTAATGCCATCCATGCAGCAGACTATTAACGTTTTCTATTTTACAGTCGTTTTATAGCCGCTCTCATGCAGCAGCTCTGCAGTTGCCTTTTGTTCACCAAATCTTCAACTTTTATTTTGAGTAATGACGAAGTTGCCGCACTTGTTGTGGACGACAAAGCGCAATGGCAACAGACAAATGAATCGTCAAGTGTAGCGCGTTGCTTGTAAGATGGATGATGCCGCAGACTACTTTACTTTCTACCAAAAAAGGTGGACTTTTATAAGTACGTTGTCTGCAGAAGGCTTTCATTAGTCAAAAACAAAAGTTATTTTTAGTCTTTATAATTATTAAGGATGCTTTTATTTTATGTAAATAAATTTGCGTTGCAAGGCAGTGTTGAAGAAATGTGAAGACAAATAAAGGAAAGTGTAGTAGTAGAAAGTGGCACATTTAACCCCATCACCACTTGAGGGTCTATAATTATGGTTAGTTAAGAAAAAAATTAATTGCAACAGCTCCTTAAATAATTTTTTTTTAAAACTCTACTTATATAGGTTGGTTAAAAATTGAGAAAACGCTATTTAAACTGCTAACCTTATCTCAATTAATGTATCATAATGGCAGTATGGGTTTCTAATAAAGCCCAACCACTCATTTTAAATAATTATATGAATAATTAACGAGTTTTCCATACTGGAACCCAATACTATACGACGAAATATTGTTGAAAACGATAAAGACAGGACAAAGTGTTCTATAAACTCAACAGTTATAGGATATATATCAGAGAACTGCAACGAATAATACATTTCTGGTCATACTCGAGCACTGATCCATTACTCTGCCTGATTCTTTTAGTTTAATTCATGTACACGAATCGTTCGTGTTCAAATCAGCGACAAAGAAAAAATTTAATCGGAAGGGATCAGCTTTCACGTGATTTGTTCATGAACCATACTCAAATATGTAAAGAAGAAACACAGAAACTTCGAACTCAAAACGGAATGATTTTTATCTTTCGAAAGAACGTTCTTTGGCATTTGTTTTTTGAAGATTATCTCTTTTAAATGTTATCCGCGGGTACGTCTCAGATGGTCGATCCTTTGAGTCAAAATTTCGTTGACTCGTTTGACCGTTTCGTCTGGTAACTGGAGAATGACACGCATGATGTTTTGCATCAAGACCTGAATCGAAGCGGAATTGTCCGCATAAACCTCAAACTTTACATATTCTCACAGAAAAAAGTCTAACGGTGTGATATCACACGATCTTGGTGATCAATCTGGCTCACCGAAGTATTCCCTCAAAAAATCCATTGATTGATGCAAAGTGTGCGAAGTGACGCCGTCTTGTTGAAACCAAATGTTACCGAGATCCCAAGTTTCAATTTTAGATATCAAATATTGGATTATTATGGTAAAAACAAAAAAACAAAAAAAATTTGGACCGAAACGCCAGATCTTCTTGAAACTTTTCAAGAGTCCATAGAGCGAAGCAATGCCGCTTGGGAAGGTCGAGCGGTTTCAGTTCTTGCACAAGCTATATTGTATACACTTTTAATTAAAGATCTCGACGTAAAATGCGCTAAGTTGTTCCATACGTCAGTCCGAGTTGCTGCGAATGGCGCCGAATCGACTCTCCACTGTACGAGTACGGTTGTATGGCTGCTATATTTTTTTTACTACGTGCTGGATGTGGTCTATTTGGTCGAATATTATCCAATATTTAATGCTGAGTCTCAAGATGGGTGTTTGTGTTGCAAATAGTATGCTCAGTAAGCTGATTATGTTGACCATAAATTAATCGAAGGGCGGGAAATACATTTTTTACAGAACGTGAATTTTCATAATAAAGTTGAAGGATTTTTAAACGTTGTTCAGGCGTAAGTCTTTTCATGATGAAACGCTCCACAATACTGAATAAAAGTAACTTTACAGCACACTTGTGATATGTCAAAAAAGGCAATTAAAAAAGTGCCTCTACTTGGATCACCCATTATTTTTACCCGAGCATTCCATGATTGAAATCAATACTACATTACTCGAGGAATCGATCGGTTCGATTGAAACAACTGCTACAACGATCTTAGCTGATATGGTTTGATTTGAACCAAGTCGGACATACCGTTTAACCGGTCGTGATTGCTACGTTTTTCGTGACTACCGAAGAATAGATTCTTCCTGTTGCATCAAATGAAATGACACTGGTCGATACTTGATGCGAATGACAATGTTGTGTATGATCAGCCGAGTTGATTTGACTGTGTTTCCGGCATTTGAACTGACTTAATCATACTCATTATATTCCTACTGTGAATGACTCTGCTTGTAAAAAAAAATAGAGTAACAGTTTTTGTCATTATGGACGGGGGTTTCTATGAAAGTCGCTTTGCGAAATTACCTTTAAAATGGCAAATTATTAACGAATAAAACGGTGCACATTTTACTTAAATCGGATCTTTCTAAAGGTAGGTAGGTTGGGTGGATGTCTGACGGCGCTCTAAGGACTATAAAGGACCCTTTGTGAAACCATCGAAACCAAATTCGCTTCACTGTATTATATTGTATCTTCTCTGAACCATTCGGTATTTCTTACGAAGTTCATCAGTTCGAAAAGTTTTATATGAGCAACTTCAAAGCATTGTCAAGAAAACTCTTATCGTTGGTTGCATCCGTATACGTAGAAAAAGTCTGTTGGCATGTCTTCCAATGAGACAGTTACCTGTAAGCACTCCTAATACAGCTATTATGTAATTCCTCATACTCGGTCAGAGACAAAGATTTTTTCCACCAAGACTCATTTATAACTACAACATGTTCGAATAAATATCTCCATAATTCCACTCCGTTGGAAGGACCAAGTGGAGAAGAACCTGGCTTCGCTTGGGATATCCAATTGGCGCCACGTAGCGAAAAGAAGAAACGACTGGCGCGCTGTTGTTGACTCGGCTATAATCGCGTAAGCGGTGCCAACACCAATTAAGAAGAAGAAGAAGAAGATAATTGGAGATAATCTCACAACCAAATATATTCCGTCTTTATCTGTGTTCAGTGATAGTGCTAGCTTTTGCACCTATACCAAGCATAGCTCTTTTCTTTGTACCGGCTGTGTTAGATCTCGTTGACAGCGCTGCCTTCTTTACGGGAAAAATAGTTCTTTCCGACTTTTTTCAAGAGAACCTGACAAGTCTGGTGTTTTATTATTTCTGGTTTGCCGTACTCATTGCCAAGTAAAAAAAAGATATCTTTATTACGAAGGGCCCCAAATAACCGCAAGCTTCATTCAAAACTGGAATAGTTAAAAGGCACACAGCCAGACTTATCCTCGGCACAGTTTGCATGACAGTTTGATCCAAACCTTTTTGTATCTCAGTACTTGAATTCTGTGTTATTGAGCAGGAATGAACACCAGACTACAAAATCAGATCTTGGCTAACCACACACCACACCTACCAAAGGGGGCAAACTGTTTCCCTTGACCAAGATGAGACAGTAGTTGTGCAGTCACCACATTCAAAAGTGTAGGTATGTTTGCTCAAAGATCAGCGCGCTTCAATATTATTTTTTGAACTCTATCTATTGACATTTCCATCAAAAAGCATACCAATTAAGTTCAGTTCTTTTTTTGAGTTATAAATGAAGACTCTTCTTTATATTTATGTCTCAATTCTTGGACTGAATATCTAAAGTATTCACGAAAGGTTTTTCCTTTTCAGAAAAAAATAATATATAAAAAGAGGAGGTTCTTTTAATTTTTTCATTTTAGATATACCTTTGCTTGCTGCCTTTAATCCTTCGAAAACTTGTTTTTAGAACTTCGAAAAAAAGAGTGAGATGTATTTATATATTTCCTTATTTTCATCTTAGTTTTAAAATCCCCATTTCATATGTTTATATCCCCCGCCGCCACTCAGAACACTGCTAGCTGTTGGGTTGAACTTCTTCGCTTCTTTATTATGGGCTTCTTCATGTCAACAGCTCGAGCTCAAATTCAAGACGTCATAATTCTTTGATAATCTTACGACTTCTTAAAGCTGCATGAAATATCTTAATCATTCGCCATAGTTTTTTATATTTAACTACATAAAGTGGATTCCGACATTATCTACAAGCCTTTTCTGGTACCCTGTAATGACCTCTACAATGTTTCTTTGTCCTCTTAGCTAAGAGTATACGTTTTTCGTTAATATTTAAAACATGTTGACGGAACTGTATTGCCGACTGTTTCATCCTCCCGGAAGCCAACTTGTCTGTGTTTTCATTTCTTTCTAACCTAGATGATTTTTCCACTAAATGTCTAGTTATTGCCTCATTGCCTCCTTACATGAGCTAACGCAGTGAAACTTGGTGTAAGCGTTGTGTATAACCTTACTTTCAGCTTGACTATCAAATAAAAAGTTAATGGACTTGCTGGTTGGAATAGAAGCCCGCTTATCACCTTCTGTTATGCCTGAAAGACTGTGTTTTAGTTCTTTACTTTGAAGCTACCTTCTGTGTATAGTTTGAAGAAAAAACCCGCTCCTATTCCTCAACCATACTTTGATTCGTCGGTGAGTAAATATTACCAGTATTTGGAGCTGCCCATCAAAAAATCATTGGTCCATTCTTTCGTTCTTAATTCAGGATTTGATCTATCTATGAACACATAGTTACCACCAGAACTGTGGATCACAGAACCATTGGCTAACTTTTCTTTAATGATAAGCAAACTCTTGTGTTCCTCCCTTCCACTGTATCTTCTTCTTTTCGGACGCATTACTAACCAACCCAGCACGCGTTCAGTAACAAGTTGGTGTATACTACCATGCCCGCAATGACTCTGCGCCCAGCTCCAATGGCCTAAAACCGACTGGCCGTTAACATTGCCTCATACTTCAGTTGGATTTCTCTACATTAATTATCTATTTGCCGTAATTGAAAAGTAAAAACGTGTTTGCCCATGGAGCTCCATACGAATGTCGATTTTTCGTTTTATTCTTTGTTTTTTGTTCCTTCAACTATTACAAGTACAAAGTTGTCTATATTTCTACAACACATAACTACTTTCCTTAGATCTCTATCTACACTTACCTTTTCCACTATCTTTCCGTACATCATCATTTAATGTTTGCTCTTCGCCCAAAACTCGACAAATAAGTGAAATAAGTAAGTAAACGAGCAGAAAAGTTTTGAGACACTTTCAGGATTAACAGCAAAGTAGGCGAAAACTTTAGGGATTTGCTGTCTTTGTAAGCGACGGACTAATAAATACATGAATGAGCCCAGCACACATACACATACACACATACATAGACAATTACTCGCACATAAAGCACAGCAAACCGGGCACAAAGTAATAATTTTTATATGTGGTCCCGATGTAGCAGAGCCATGTGTGTGTGTGTGTGTGCGAGTGCTGTACTAAGCTGAAAAATTTCCTAGATTATATTACAACAACAACAAATGACAAGTATGAAATGCGCTAAGAGCTTCAATTTCGCTGTTGTTGCCCTCGTTGTTATAATTTCAGGGCAGAGAAAGAGGGACCGCGGGTTGACGTGATAGCGCGCTAACGTGTAAGCGCTATGTGAATGCCTCGACCGTGTTTGTAGAGATTAAAAATATTCTGTGGGGATTATAACGACAAAGTAGTGAAGTTTTGTAGTGAAAGAAAACAACAAATGCGCAGGAAGTGTAAGCACAAGAAATTAGTAAAGATTGTGTAGTGTTGTTGGTGCTCACATTTTTTGCTGTTGTAGTTGTAGTTGGCGCGTTAAAGTTTGCTGCGGCAGCGAGAAAAATTACAAATAAAGTTTATTTGCTATTAGCGATTATTGATCACTGTTGAAGGCGTACTTTAATTTGAGTTTGATATTCGCTCGTGTACGTGCGGTCATTTGTCATTCGCTGGCACACGCGCTTTTCAACTAAGTTTTATTAAATAATGCGCGCTTTATGTTTTGCTACTTTAAGTGAAATGTGTTTTTAATATTTACGTTTTATTGAAATACTACATCGCAATTGATTTGAGCAATGAAATGTTGAGCGATTAATCACAGCGCGTTTATTAGTACTAATTTGGCCCACATGGCGTATACGTAACATTTTAGCAGACTGAAAACAGTCGTAACGGTAAATGGGAGTCAAAGCAAAGCTATATAAATGTACAAAAAAATAAAATAAAATGTATGAATTTACTATTTATTAAACTATTTATTAATAAAATAAAAATAAAAATAAAACATACTTTTAAGAAAAGGAATTATTAACAAGAAAAAATAGAAAAAAAAATAGTAATCGATCTGAGCAATTATTTCGGAGATTCTATTGTTGCCTTAGAAAATAATCTATACCAAATTTCGTGAATATGTATTTTTAAATGCAAAAGTTTTCCATACAAAAACTTGAATCCGATCGTTCAGTTTGTATGGCAGATCTATGCTATAGTGAGCCGACCTAAACAATTTCTTCCGATATTACATTATTTCTATGAACAATAACTCATACCAAATTTCGTGAAGATATATCTTTAAATGTGGAAGTTTCCCATGCAAGCATTTAATTCCGATTGTTCAGTTTGTATGGCAGCTATATGTTTTAGTGGTTCGATAAAGGGAGTTCCGACAAATGAGCAGGTTCTTGAAGAGAAAATAACGTTTGCAAAATTTCAAAACGATATTTTAAAAACTGAGGTTCGTATATATACAGACAGACGGCCATGGCTAAATCGACTCAGCTCAACATACTGATCATTTATATATATATATATACTTTATAGGGTCTTCGAAGCTTCCTTCTGGATATTACAAACTTCGTGACAAACTTAATATACCCTGTTCAGGGTATAAAAAAAATTGGACACTTCACAACCTCCGAATTTGACGCTACCAAGAATATGATATGCGACAAACCAAATAACAATAAAACTATCTTTATCAATTTTTGAGATTAAGTACGTTGCTTTAGAAACTTCTGTCAGCGAATGGACTGGACTATAAACTTCCCCTCTAAAGGGGATGAAAAAAGTCATTTAAAACGCTACAGAAGTATCCTAAATCTTTAGAGAATTTACCTTAGTAGTCTTCATTCTTCTGAAAGTACATTCGATGCCATTATGTATGGACGCTACACTACCTATAAGCAAACAAATTCTGAAATTTTTGAAAAAAAATTTCAACTCGGCCATTGTGATGCCATTTCCGGTGACCCCTCGAGAAAAAGATGCGCACGCGTTGGCAGGATAACTCCTTACAGGATATTCTGAAGTGAAAAAATACCTACATATTTTAGATAAAACCTTAACTTACCTCTCACAGACCTGTGTAAAATTTTATGAAGATCGGTTGAGCAATTCTCGAGAAATCTTGCCAACCGGCTTCTAAAACACAGTTTCCAGAAAAACGCGTTTAAAGACGGCTCATTAAGCCTAGCTAGCTTCGAGCGCACAAGTTCTCAAGGCTGTACCTCGGGAACTAGGAAAATTTTCTGGAGGTGTTATAAAATTTAATCAGATAACAAAAAATCGTTTTTTTTTTAACGAATCGATTTAACCCCTTAAGAATTGTCATTCCAAAAAGATACAGATAGACAAGACTGTAATACCTTACAATAAGTCTCTGTGTTTAAGCGAAATTAGAGAAAAAAAATTGAAAGGGAATATGATTTGCTAATAAAATGGTACGGTATAAGCAGATATTAGTTATATAAGTTTATTAAAGGTGAAGAAATTCCCATAGGGATAACTGTCAAACCAGCTGTCAGAATTAATATATGGGTATGACATTAAGTGGTTCAGTATACTTTCCCAAAACCGCTAAATATGAGGTTGTCAAATATCTCCATTCCGCTTTTTTTCTCTTTATTCAAGACCTTATAAAAAGTGTTAAAATGATCGAATTTAGTTCAAATATGCGCCGTTTGGTTCAATAATCTGTTTCCATCTAGACGGCAACTTCATAATGCTCGTAGAAGCCCCTTTCCTTATTTGCGAAGAACTCGGACATCCACTTTTCACAAGCCTCTTTTGAGTTCAACTTTACATCAACAAGGGCGTTCGCCATGGACAGTAACAGGTAGTAATCACTTGGCGCTATGTCCGAAGAATATGGTGGATAAGATAAAACCTCCCATACGAGCTCCCGTAGCTTCCGACGAGTCATCAACGAAATGTGTGGTCTGGCGTTATCCTGATGGAACACTACACTCTCCCTGTTGGCCAATTCTGGATGCTTATGGTCGATCACATGCTTCAAGCCGTCCAGTTGTTCACAGTAGATGGTAGAATTAAGCGTCTGGTCATATCGCAGCAGCTCATAGTGGATGATTCCCCTCCAATCCCTCCAATCCCACCAAACACACAACAAAACCTTCCTGGCCGTCAATCCCAACTTGGCCACCGTTTTCGCTTGATATTGTCGTATGTGATCCATTTTTCGTCGCCAGTTACCATACGTTCAAAAATGGCTCGAGTTCGTTCTGATGCGGCACCCAAACATCAAGGTTTTTTGTGTATACAGCCTTCTACAGATGGCTTAAAATGGTTTGGTGACTAACTCACATCTTCTGGGCGATGTCATATGCCGGTCTAACTCGATGTTTTCCCTGATTTGATCGGTATTCGTCGTCACAGGTCTTCCGCCGGCTGGCTTATCTATGGTGTCGTTTTCACCCGCTCTAAATCGTCGAAACCATTCCTGCGCAGTACGAAGTTATGAGTACAATCCCACAAAAGATCGAGAGATATGCCTTGTGTTGAACAACCTTTGACTTCATCCACTCAAGAAAATATTAATAGAGTGAAGGATACGGTGCTTGAAAACCGTCAGGCAGTGTTAGAGAGATGGCAAAATAGCTTGACATCTTGACATCTCTCACGAGTCCGTTGTAATGATATTGGAGAATATTTTGGGTATGAAACATGTTCTTGCTTGACTTATGCACACCACCCACATTTAGAAATTAAGAATTTCGTACACTTTCTGAGAAATCTATATTTTTGCAGCAAATCAAATTTTCATTTCTATGAAAAGCTAATGTATTTCACTTAAGAATATGACAGCTTTGAGCATAACACAATTACCACTCGTGCAAGTGCTATAATTGTGAAAAAGCATTAATTAGCTAGAGCTTAGCCGTAACGGTACATGCATGCATACACACTTATACTGCGATACATACACATAATCATATTTATGTACACGGATTAAGCAAATAATTTCATTTCGACTCAATGTCAAAGCATAAAATTAAATTACTTAACAAAAGTAAGTTTGGCTATCCTTCGAAACAAAAGCAAAAAAAGGCAACCGAAAAGATAATCATGTTAATGGAGCAAATGTCAAAAAGTGAAATTATTAAAGTGACAATTTAGATCAAAAGATACTAACACAAGTTAGAAAAGTTGTCACTTTGCTGCATTTAAATGAGAGAAAATGGAAAAAAATATAAATTTGGTTCTAAGGAAATTAATTTAGCTAATAGAATGCTGAGGTAAAGCGCACATCAATGTATCGTCACATGTACGAGGTGAGTTTGAACAGTGAATGTTTTTAAAAAATTTTGTATTTAGACTTAAAAATAATCCTTTCATTAGAACTGTCAATGAATAGTGTTGAAGCTTCACTAAACCACTTACTAAATAGCTAGTTATAACAGAATATGCCGTTCTCATTAAACTCAGAAT
Source organism: Bactrocera correcta (assembly GCA_027475135.1). Taxonomy (NCBI): domain Eukaryota; kingdom Metazoa; phylum Arthropoda; class Insecta; order Diptera; family Tephritidae; genus Bactrocera; species Bactrocera correcta. The sequence goes on along the minus strand of CM050323.1, from coordinate 133,054,044 downwards.
TTCTATTAATGGAAACCTTTACTAAAGAGGTCAGACCGCACCAATATGGTCGCCTGAATACAGTGAAGCGAAGATGAGGAACCTTCGGACATGTCAGAACACTCCAGACTATAACAGGATGCCTGTTGGTGTCTCCTATCTAACATCTGCACAGTGAAGCCTGCATGCTCCCAGTTAAGGAGCAGACTGAACTCCGCTATAAGCAGTTTCTGCTGGGATGTTTTCGTGAAAATCATTAGCTGCTTGAAGCCGAACCGCCTTCTAGGAACATCAAGAAGTCCTTCCTCAACTACGTCGACCATATCAGACAATACGCCGATCAGACTTCGGACACAACTAACATCAGACTTGCACTTACTGTCATTCACTGTAGAGCTATAAGCACCTCACCGACTCTCCCTTTCAGTGAATGGCGTACTAGGAGCCATGAGAATCGAAAGTAACCCTTGTGCAGGATCGTTCGGGATAGTGTAACAGGATAAACTCTTACTTATCAAGAATCGACCCAACATACCAAATATATGTTCAGCATACCACGAGTCTCCGCATAACTCTAACTACCTTTTTTCATGCCCAATTATCCTTACACATCTGACACCCCTCTCTCTATGGTTCGACCCGTCGAAATGACTGAACCTAACAAAACAACAACATCCATTAAGCATATTCTATGTGACTGTAAGATTCTATATAGCAAAATAATCGCAACTATCAGTCGAGGGTTTTTCGAGGCCGATGCTTTCTCGACGACGTCTTGAAAATTACTCATTTAAAACTAATGAATTTGTTGAACTTCATCAGAAGCACCGGCTGGTTCGAAGAGTAAACAATAATATAAGAGGACTCTAGTCCCGGTGGTAACATAATACCGCTCCTAAAGGCCTAGACGTGCCTTAAGACAACCACTCTACCAAACTAAACTAACCTTTATTGAAGCTTGCTTTTCAAGGGCCTTAACACAAACCAAATTAAAGTCCAGGGGATTGAAGGCATCGATTGCCCTTTACTGCTGTAGAGGGGCTATCGGCAAAAGGTGGGGCCTCTCACCGAAAGTGGTCCTCTGGCTCTATGATACCATAGTAAAGCCCATAATGTTCTATGGAGTCTTTACGTGGTGGAGGGCTCTACAGAAAATCACACTTGCTAAGAAACTCGAAAGCGTTCAACGGGCTGCGCTTATCAGCATGTGCGGAGCATTAAGGTCCACCCCAACCGTGGCACTTAATGCAATTCTGAACATAACGCCCGTGGACATTGCCGGAAGGTGTATTACCGCAAAAGTGGCTATTAGGCTCAGGGAATCTGGGTTCCTAAAAGAACGTGCTGTTTCTGAACACTCGAACATCCTCACAAGCTTTGACTGCATACCGGATCATCTGGATCATGGAGTCGCCATATCAAACTCTCGCGTTTTCTTCTCTACCCATATACCGAAGAGGGAGTTATGGGTGGGAAGAAGCCGTTGGAGGAGAGGGGCAGTAAGCTTCTTTACGGATGGGTCAAAGCTTGGGGGGAAGGTTGGTGGAGGGGTTTATTGTCGGGAGCTCTCTATCAACTCCAGTTTCAGACTTCCCGACTATTGCAGCGTCTTCCAGGCTGAGATTGCAGCCATCAAGGTAGCAGCAGATCTGCTACTCCGGAGGGTGTCCACCTTCAGGGAAGTGACCATTCACTCAGATAGTAGAGCAGCGATACTAGCCCTGAATTCATTCACAGTGCGTTCAGGGCTGGTTGAGGAGTGTCTGGCAGTACTGTCTTTGGCGGCGACAGTATTTACCATAGGGCTTGTATGGGTGCCGGGCCACAGCGGAATAGCGGGTAATTGCAGAGCCGATGAGCTGGCAAGGAAGGGCACCCTAGAGCCACTATCGGTAGAATGGGAGCGGGTCGGTGCTCCGGTGTCCTCTTGTGTCCTAATACTGGATAGCTGGGCCTCGCGGATGCTTGGCCAACGATGGGCGAGCACTGGTACTTGCGCGGTCGCAAAAGCATTTTGGCCCAAGATAGATCACAGAAGATCAAAAGATCTCTTTGCCCTCAGTAAGGCTAGCCTCTCTTTAGTAGTCGGGCTCCTTACAGGCCATAGCCCTATTGGCATACGTGCTGTAAGATTAGGAATCTTACCGGATGCTGCTTGCAAAAGCTGCTTAGAAGAAGATGCGACGGAAACTAGCCAGCACTTCCTACTTGCCTGTCCCGCGTTCGGGAGGTTAAGGCTCAGACACTTGGGGGCACATACCTTCAGACATCCTACCGAACTGGTGGGTGTAGATATCGGGCGCCTTTGCAAATTTGTATCGGCTACCGGCCGTTTTGCTGATCTTTAAGTTCGAACAAGGGAGTTCTTTTTCTATGGCATCACAAAGGACTACGTATAGTCCACGTGCGATCTTTGATCAGCCATCTAACCTAACCTAACCTAACCTAACCAGGGGATTGAACGGCGCTGTACACATGACTAGCTCTTTGCCTGTTGGATGCCAAAATATGCATTGGATGCTATGTGACAAACTGTATTAAGCAGAGGCAAAGACCAAATAGTCATAAGCAATCACTTTATTTTGCATGTGTGATCCCTGGAACAGATAAGCTTGGACATTCTCCAAGGCTTGCATATGCCAATAGAGACATTGGGCGTAGAGATCCGAATGTCTTTAAAACTTTTTTGGCTTTCAAAAGAGTGTGGTGATTATTAAGAGCAAGACGCAATAAGTAAGCTTACAGTGGGAAGCTCAAAGCTAGTATAACCTCTCGTCTATCAGGATGAAAACACTGGACCCTTTAATGCCAAAGAAACTGCACCATTGATTCAAGGACTCTCATATATCGATAACACGTCATCTGTATATAGTCAAAGAACCTTTTTCGTTGTTGGACAGCGTTCCCTACCAGAAGCCAAGAGATCAACAAGGATCCGATTCGACATTAGGTTAAGTTAGATTAGGTCGTAGTGTTAGTCCAAAATCAATAAATTTTGGTCCAGAAGGATCTCGTAGTCGCACAGGTTCTGAGCATAGTTCTAAGCTTACAGTCAGGAAGCTCAAAGCTAGTATAACCTCTTGGCTATCGGAGTGAAAACACAACTCTCTGAAAGAAAATTCACTTCGTAGAAGTACAGCTACCGCTATCTTGATTACAGTCAGGCAACTCCGCTGGAAAACCGATACAGTGGTCTGGTAGCCTGAAACTAGAGATGATGGAGAGCTCCCGACAGTAAACTCCACTTCCTACCTACGGCCTTAACTTCTTCTACTACTTTGAAGAATTAGTAAAAATTTTATTGAAGAAATATATGAATTAAGACTTATCGCGGCTAGGTATTAGACTATTAATCTAACGCAGGACGCTGATCCGAATGAATTATTCCAGTTCCTAATAAAAATGTCTCTCGGATTTTGAATGAGTTCTGTAGTCACTTTGGATCGCAATAGTATATTTATGGACCACAGTTGGAATAAGAAGTTGTCAAGTTTGGTACCAGTGGTATAAATGTATACCTCTATAATCTGCATTTACTAGAAAGTTCGCGGAAGAGTCTCTAACTTATCCAACTCCCCTTATATCTCATAACCTTCACAGTTATTTACGACAGGCACTATAATTAAGCGAAAGTTCATAACACATACACAGACAAACTACGAGAATGCTTTGTTCGATATTCCCCGAAGCATTGAGTGTGACATTTGACAGTGCACGTTTTTGACAGATACCCAAACGGAGACCATTGAGAGTTATTGAGGTTACCTGCGGCATAGAGATGACTTCGAAAAGCATTACTTAAAGTATTTGTAATATTTGCAAATGAAAACAAAACTTCGCAAAGCCATTACTCAAATACACATACATACATACTATATTATATAGTATATACCGAACTCTTCCAAACGCTTTGTGACCAAGTAACTCTGAGACACACAAAGTTGATTTATTGTGTTGGCGCAAAAATTCTTTGCATATCGAATGCGCATTTTCACCTCTTTTTGTTTGCGAATTTCGGATTCTCAAATTCAGCAAAGCGTGAAGCGTAAATGCGCGTCGCACGTCAAGTGGCTGCCAACTGTCACCGAGTCGCTGAACGGCGTGTGCTGGCAGTTAGCTGTTGGGTGGTGGTGTGGGCTTGCTGTTGGTCGGTCCGCTTCGCACTGACAATGCGCCTTTTGTTTGACGAACGTGTTTTTGAAATGCCCAGCAATGCTGTCAAAGTTTTTCCTGCCTACTTAACGAGCTATAAACGCGAACGCGCCACCTCGCACTCTCCCACTTCTGTTGCGCATTACTTTTAAGCGGTTCTCTGTACTCGGTTACAATATATCATTATTTGCCTTAAACGAATGTAGGCGTCATTGTAAAATGTCAAAACTGCGCAACGAAGCATGAAAAATATTTGAGCTTTTTATAATGGCAGTTAGCCATTGTATATATACAAATACGAACTTTGATAAAAAAAGGAAACTTGGCATTCTGTGGTAGCTAAATTTTTTTTTTTTTTCTTTGAAAATCATTCACCTTAGTTAGAAAGGTAGCACTTAGATTCCAGATCATAAAAGCCTCCCAATCAAATTTTCAGAGCTTCCATCAGGTACACATTGTAATTACTTTTTGCTAGGATCGGATATTATAAATTGAAAGCAAGAGCACTCAAAAGCAAGCTCCTGAAGCTGCTGGCAGGTCATAGTAGTTAAGTCCTGGTCTATCTTAACAAGCATATTACAAAACCTTTCTGACCGTCAATCCTGATTTGGCCAACGTATGCAACGAACTGCCGATGGAAATTCGTGTTCACTTTAAATTCTGTAGCACCCATACTTCGAACTTAATTTTGTTCGATCCTTGTTTAAATAGTTCGAAACGGGTTTTTGACAACATTGTTTATCGAGCAGTACCTATATCGGACACAATGATCTCGGTAATTTTATCAAGGTTTCCTTCTTCAATAGGTTTTCCAAAATTACGAAAAAGAATCCACTAAACCAAAGTTAGGCATGACCGGATGTTACAGTACCAGGACTATAAGGTAGGTAAGTAGGCAGGAGTGCAGCCCTGTTGTCTATCGGGCTCGATTAGCACTTGATGGGCCATTTTGATACACTATTCGTTGAACCTTCTGTATCTGCTATCACGTTTCACCTTCTCCCATTTTGAGGTTTCGATGAAACTACTTATGCCTGATATGCTTTTAGTAGGAATCCATTCAAGGTTTGGTGCTTGATGAATTCCAAGTGTTTTGTGTCGGATCTCTGCTACAGCTGGGCATTCGCAGAGAAAGTGAAAGATTGTTTCCTTGCTCCCTACTACTCCGCAGCCACGGCAGATGTTATTATAGGGCATTCCCATTTTGGACGCATGTTCTCCAAATGGCCAGTGTCCTGTTGTGGTAGCTGTTACTCTGTAGATACTTTTTCTTGGCCTATTAAGTAAGTCGTTGGTTCTTTTCCTGTCATATGTAGGCCATAATTGTTTACTTATAATGCATTTTGTAATGTTTCTCCATCTGTTATTTACAACTTGTTGAAATTGTCTATTGATCTCTCTTTTGATTGATCCTAGCGAACTTGGTATTAGCTCTGCCTCGAATTCGTTAAGGCAGGAGCCTTTGTCAACTCGTCTGCTTTTTCGTTACCAAAAATGTTCCTGTGGCCGGGAACCCATATCAAGTCTAGTTGGAGTTTAGAGCTCAGAACCATAAACTCTATTGACATTTTTAACCTCTTAGCTTGCGTTTTCGACATCTTCGATGTGTGCTCCAACTATATACAGTCAAGCATCACAAAACTGTCCGAAAGGTTTTTTGTCAACTAATCTTATCTCTCTAACGAGATATAGCGTAAATCGCAGTTACAGAATACGAGATACAGACTATTCAAATCTTTTATTGGAAAAAAATGGATGTCTTTTTACAAAACCTTATGCATTCTTGAGGACAACTGACCGCTACACGACAACGTTACAATCGGTACTAAATGGCATCAAGCAGAACCGCATAAGTTTGATAAGAATATCAGATCAGATGAAAGAGGCCTCTTTCATACTATCAAAATCAAGTTCATTTCCGACAAAAAAATTATCCATTTAAATCAATTTTTCTTGAGTCCTTAGATACCTAATTTAAAAATCAGACAAAGACAGGCATGTTTCAGTCGATCCACCTAATGAAGGATAGGTTCAAAGTTTGTCAAATGGAAATAAATGAATTCTGGAATAGAAATTCGATAGATTCCCCTATCTACGTGGGGGGCTCAAACATTTAGTATATATGTAATACAATTTCTTCGGTTTATGTATTTATTCAGAGATCAGATCGAATGAGATCGATGAGATGAGATGCACTGAGGTGAGATAATTTGAGGTGAGGTCAGATGGTTTTAGATAAGAAGAGTTAAGATGAGGTGATGGGAGATGAAATGAGCTGAAATAAAATGTGATGAGATGAAATGAGGTAGAATGAGATGGGACAAGGTGAGGTGAGATTAGGTGAGATGAAATAGGATGGGATGAGATAAGATGAGGTGAGATGAATTGATATGAGATGAGATGTGATGAGATGAGGTGAGATGAGATGAGGTGAGGTGAGATGAAATGAGATGAGATGAGACATACAAACCGACAGATGAAAATCAAGATTTTGTATGGAAGTTTTTTATTTGTGAAGGATATTCCAGCTTCAATGCAACCACAGTTAACAGGTTTTCTTGCTTGTTTGAAACTGAGACACTTTCTTTACTTTATTCATTTGTAAACTAAATCTTCCTAACTAACGAAACACCCCGTTATCATACCAAAAAGTTTTTCCCAAATTTTTTGCTCGTCTCTGCTCATTCTTTTTTTTTTCTCCTGATTTAAAAATATGATTAATATTAATTCTCTGAAGTTAATGAATAAATATTTTCCCTACTAAAACGTTTCTTAACACAATAATCTCACTGCTTACCCTTTTAAGCCGCGATTTATAATCCAGACGGCATTTTAGCTGTATGAATTTCATTTTCTATTGTATTCTTCAATGCTTACTAAGTGCGAAGACGATAAATTTGCTATAAATATTAATCTTCTTTTACATTTTTCGAAATTAAATCACTTTGCTGCACTTTTTACGCCCGCTGATTGCGTTTAGAAAGTAAGTCAAGTGAAAGTTTATGAATTCCACATTTCATTTCATCCTGCCAACACCACTACCTCCACCACTCGTGGCAACGAAATTGATGTGGGTTCATACAGCAGCTTTAATTGACAGCGCTCTAAATGAAAGTGAGATACTAAGTGACTGATAAATGTGCGTAAGCATTAACCTAACTTATCTATCTACTACTTTTTCTTCTTCTTAGTTTTCGGTGGCTTATTTTCCTTCCTCATCTTTTCCCTTTTGATGTTGACCACACTGAAGCGGTTATCTGCACGCCTAGTGACCCATCAAGGTCTTATGGCAAATCAAAGAAATTAGCAAACAACGGTAAGATGTGGTGTGGAAGTTGCTCTATATATTTTTCAAATTCAAGGTTTATGATTTCGTAGCGAAAGTGCTTGCCACGTGTTGATCTGGCATTAAATCTGGAAAGCGAAAACAAAAATTTAATTCGAAATCTATGAAATTCACTTAGCAAAAACGACCGCTGTCACTCACAGTCTGACAAATAAATGCCAACGCACCGAAGACACTCACTAAATGGTATACAAAGCAACAACAACAAAACCGACATTTGTGAAAGCCAACGACGCTCATTTTACAGCCTTTTGTTGTTGTCTGAAAAACTAAATATGCGCGCAATAACTTTGATTTTCAGGTGGGGTGGAGGAGTACGGTAGGAAAAGTGGCAGTAAAATACACAGATTGGCCTGGCAGCATCATCTGTCACAAACAAACAAATTAAATTGTTAGCCACTTTTTCATTAAAACTAATTACGCATTCAAAACCTTTCACTACATAAGCGACCGAACAAAGCCAACCGAACCGCACCGGCATTTTTGGCCCACGCAGCCCCTCGATACGCCACTTCAGGCGGAATAACAGAAATTTTAAATTGTTGAAAATTTCTTATAATTAAATTACAAATCCAACAAAGTGAGAGCGTACGCACAAAAAAGTTACAACAAATGGCAGCGTTTGAGCCAAGAGAAGCAACAATTGGCAAACGAGCGTCCAACAACAGCAACTACGCATACACTAAATCACCGTTATTCACTCGCCTATTCACTGCTTCTCTCTCTCCCACGCTTTGATTTCCCTCTATTTAGTGCTTCTCTCTCTCTCCCCCCACGCTTTGCTTCCCCTCACTTTCCGCCGACTAATTGTTACTCTCTGCTTTTCATACGACTTCTCTTGCAAAGCAACAACCCAACCCTTTTGTGCGTACATATTTTTGCACCTTTTCAACAGCCGATTTAATAATACAAAGCATTCATTTCAACTGCCTTGCGTCTCGCCCTCGTAGCGGGTCCTTTTCATTCGCCCAACAGCACCGAAATTACACAATTTGACAATTTGAAGTGGCCAAAATATTTTAAGTCGCAATTTCTCGTCTGCCTGGGCCACAAATCGGCCAGGTCGGTAATGGCAAGTGGCGTACTGCCTCACCTCCGCATATTTTATACTTTGCTTGCCTTTTTGATTTGCGTTGATTATACGTAATTATAATTGATGCGGGGTTTTGGAAACGCAATTGTAAATGTAAACTGATCCAAGGGTTTATTTTTAAAGTACGTGGGAGGAAGGGCAAAATAATGTCTATAAACCCAATAAAATATGGGTCTGGAAATACTCGTAGTCTGGAATCATCTAGTATATCTATTGCCAGCTTTAGCCAATAAAAGAAGATTTGTGTTCCCTTAGGATTACGCCAGGTCATACACACATCGATAGTGACTCGCCAGATGAGCCGAGAATTTTTCGGGAGATTCTTATATATCTATTATATAGTCCGGAGCCATAAACGCGTAGGCGGTGTTGACGCCGATAAAGAAGTCCGAAGCTTGATCCAAGTGATCCTGTTCCTGTCTTTAACAAATGATTTGGCTTGTGAAAAATTAAGCCCCAGATAAGCTTTCAAAAACCAACTATTCCACTTTAAAGGACAGGGTTTCTAAATCAACTTTCAAGAGTCCGTTAAGTCGATACAAAAAACCACTTGGATAACGCATCTCTCAGTTTACTTAACACACACTTCTAGGCTTTAATATCATGTTTATCAATGAAACTTTGTTTGTCGATATAAAACAAGCTCTGCGATCCTAAATACGCTTACTTCGTGTTGATTTGAGGCATATTTCGTTTGCAAAATTTATGGTCTAAATTTCTCGGTTCCTTCCCTAAAGTATTGAAATAAACATACCTAACTACTCAGTAGCAGCTATGTCCGATTCACTTGTACTTCAGGACCGTTGTCAGTTTTTACTACAAACTGGATGGACACATTTTCCTGAGATTCCAATATATTTCATCATATCTTGAGTCTTTTTCAGATTTGAATGGAACAACTAACAAATCTGTAAAATAGAAAAACACCAATTGGAGATTCCAAGTATAGCCAGGTCTTTCTCCATCTGATCGTTCCAACAGAGTGGAGGTCTTCCTTTTCTTCTGCTCCCCACAACGTTTTCTGCGTCGAATACTTTCAGAGCTGTATCATTTTCATCCATTTGGACGACATGACTTTGCCAGCGTAGCCGCTCTCTCTTAATTCGCTGAACTATCTCAACGTTTCTTATAGCCGAGTCAAGTCGTGAGTGCGATGACTGTTTGTTTAATGATACGAGGTATTTCGATTTTCCCTCGGTCACTACCAGACCCATTTGCTTCGTTCTTTATTCAGTCTGGACCATAACCTAATAAATAAAATTGGAAACCATTATAAATGTACTGAACCCATAGATATTTTATATCGAGCTAAAAAATTTTGTCGAAATACCGGGATCTCTCCTACCGCGATGTATCATACTGTCTTATTCAATGTAAAAGAAACCACTATTATCAAAAGTTTCACTTAGAGCTACAGCTTTTTCCCAAAGATATAGTACCGTTTCTCATCCCCGCACAGAACTCTTAAGTATCCTAAACATACCAATATACCTGTCTTTGAACGGTTAAATTAATTTGTCAAAAGCTGTTCTATGCTGAAAATATATACTTGAGAAGGTTATTTTTTTCGTCAGGGGAAACAACTATAAGTATTTAATCACATATTTTTCATTGATTCTTCTTCCTTTGGGGACTTCTTTCCTGGCCGCTTTTACAAAGGTAGGGCTGTTTCTGGTGTTACAAGCAAAACCATATTCGCTACCAGTGACAACGTCGGCTTCGTCTTTTCGCAGATGAAAAAGAAGACTGGCGGCTGCCTTTGTTAGACATTAATATGAAATGCGGGTTCGGCATCAGCAACACTACCGACTCGATGCTATTCGCATTCGCACTTTGACTCTCACTACATCCACTTTCATGCCCGTCTAGACTTCACTGTACTTTTCCCCCATTACTCCTGCTGGCTGTGCGACATCCGTCTTGGCTTTGGTAACCAACTTTTTGAATGATCACTCTAGCGTTGTTGAGAAGACTGATGGAGAATCTTAAAAAACACCTTTTCGAAGCCTTAATGGCCAATTTTGCGGAGAGGACCTTTGGGGGATCTTAAAAACCACCTTCTCGAAGCCAAAGCTAATGACACTTTTGTGTTCCTATAAGGACCGATGGACTACTTATATGAGAGTATCAGCGGTTGACAAAGAGTATCATCGATTCTCTCGAGCCAATTCACCCTTCAGTCGTGATTGGGAGTAGAGAGTTGGCTGGAAGTCGTAGTAGTGGTAAAGCAGGCAGCCTCCCTGTATTCACGTTACCTTCCTTTGAGATCATATCAAAAATAAAACCATGATGGACTCCTTATTACTGCAAATGTCAATATCGTATGAGCCAAAAAGACCGAAAGAAAACGAGTTACTCCGACATTGACGCGGCTATAACTTTGAAAATATTTTGAAGTTAGCAATCTTTTTGTGGAAGAATTTTAGTATTGAAATTTTAAATTTTTTAACACTAAAATACTATAAAAATACTTCGTCAATAAATTTAGACACCAAAAGAGGATATAGTATGTCATATCTAAACACTTTTAGGAAACCCTTAATGAATCCTCACAACTAACTCTGCCTACGCACTCTACCACTTAAAGGGTCAAATAATTATTATACCATTACCAACGGCATTCATCGCAAAGCATCTCATACATCTCCACCAACCATGAGAACTCGCGGCAAAGCAGCATTCATACTAAGTATTATTTCATGTAGTCGTGTGCTAAAAGTTTCATTTACAAAGGCGCCTCACTTAAGTCAGTGTATTTCAGTGATTTGTTACCGTTTTAAGCGTTTTTGCCGACGCAGCAACCATTTGCCACGCTCACGCACCCCGTCAGCCGCTGCCGAGCCGCCAACTACATCACTTCTGTGTCATTCGCCTTTTAAGCATCGTAAAGTTTTGCTCAACGCCAAAGTCTCTCGCTGCTCTCCGTTCATTGCTCACAGCTTGTCGCTATTTTGTATATTTGTTTCATAATTTTTCCACGCCCCACACCTGCCCCCGCGTTCGCATTTCTTACTCCTTCACACACTTGCACGAGTAATGAAGCTCAAGGCAGTACCTCACTACGGATCCAGGCTCATTGCTTGCGGCGAAGAGAGCGAGTTCCCCGATGTACTACTTTGCCTTCGCGCGCATTCGGTAGCAGCTGCTTTTGTCATTATTAATAACTGTTAATTATTCACTATAATTTTGTGTGCGCGTGTGAAAATGATAGCCAACGAACGAGCGGAAAACGTAACGTAAACGAGAAGCAACAAAACGCCAACAACAACAACGATAAGAAGTATGGCAAAAAAGCTTTTCCGCTGACAACGCGCAGCCACCCGCTCGGCTCCGTACAGCAAAATAAATAAACTATCGCTAGACGAAATTGTTGTTGTTGTTAGTACTGTTGTTTTATACCATGAACATGTTGTTGTTAGTACTTTTTTTTTATACCATGAACCGGGTATATTAAGTTTGTCAGGATGTGTGCTACACCTAAAAGGAAACGTCAGAAATCCTGAAAAGTATATAACGTGTATATATCTTAGAAGATCATACACGTGAGGTTGTGCCTCAGTCCTCAAGATATAAATCCAAAAGTTCGTATACGTCTTTTTCTTCTCAAGATACTTCTCATTCGCTGAAACAGCCGATATCGGGCTTCTGTAAAATATAACTGTCATATAAACTGACCGATCAAACTCAAGCTCTTGTATGGAAAACTTTTTTATTTGACATTGTTACCTTCACGAAACTCATCAAAACTTATTATTAAAGACATTACTATAATCTCCCAATATATCTTTCAGATCGGATCACTATATCATATAGCTGTCATACAAACTGACCGATCGAAATCAAGCCCTTGTAGGAAAAACTTTTTTATTTATCAAAGAATCTTCACCAAAGTCGGCACAGATAAGTATTCAAAACATTGCTTCAACCTCTAGAGAAATTTTTGAAATCGGACTACTATAGCATATAGCTGTCATACAAACTGACCGATCGAAATCAAGTCCTTGTATGGAAAACTTTTTTATTTGACATTGGATCTCCACGAAAATCAGCTCATATTAGTATTTAATAGATTGCTTTAATTTCCGAAGAAATTTTTGTGATCGAGCAACTATAGCATATAGCTGCCATACAAATTTACCGAACGAAAGCAAGTCCTTGTATGGAAACCTTTTTTATTTGGCAAGGTATTTTTACGAAAATTGGCAAAAATAATTGCTCAAGGTATAACTATAATCTACCAAAAAATCTTTCAGATCCGACAACTAAAGCATATAGCTGCCATACAAACTGACCGACGAAACTCAAGTCCCTATATGGAAAACTTTTTTATTTGTCGAAGAATCTTCACAAAAATCGACACAGATAAGTTTTCAAAACATTGCTTCAATCTCCGAAGAAATTTTTGAGATCGGGCAACTATATCATATAGCTGTCCTACAAACTAACCGATCAAAATAAAGAAAAAGCATTTTTATACCAACTTATGCTATAAATATGCACTTGTGAAGGGTATTATAACATGGCTGCAGTCGAAGTTAAGGATTTTTCTTCCATTTTCAACTAACGGCTTTTGCATTTGCTACAGTTTCACTTTTTTTTGGCTAACACTCGCACTATTCCCGCAGCAGCCAACAACTTTTTGCACCCACGAACGCCAGCAGAGCACATTGCCACATTTTTCATTTGGTTTTTTGTGCCGCATGCCCGCCAGCGGCATTTTTTTTTTCTATTTCCGCTGAATTGCTGTGCTCAGCAAGGGTTACTGTTTCGTATTTATTTGTTTTTGCGTATTTGTGTGTATACGGGCAGGCAGTTGTGCGTGTGTGTGTGTGCGCGCTTTGAGAGTTTGCCCGTATTTATGCATGCTCTTTTTGCGGAAGCAGCAAAACGTTGGCAATTTAGCGGGTATTGAACGCCAGCAAAACTTGTTGTCGCTTTGTTCACCTCTTCACCCCGAGATCGGGTCACGCTGTCACGTCGTTTTTCGCTTTTCGTCTATTAAGTATGAAAAAGTTGAGTTTACGTGAAGGTTATTGAAATACATAAATTATTGACTCAGTCGTAACTGGGTGCGAGTAAGAGGCGTTGACAACGTTTTTAGGGAAATGCTTAAAGTACTGTTTAACCGCTGACAGAGTTCGCTGACGTCTGAGCGCGTAGTGTTGCTCAAATGTCAATGAATGTCAGTACAAATTATGTTTATACAGTTTGTAAAGCGTTTTCAAAGGAACTTTAAATGAGTTATGGAAAGCAAGCATAGAGCAATGAGAATGAAAGGATTTCGAAACCATTACTTAATAATTTAGTTTATAATAATAGTCAATTTTATTTAAATATCAGATAGGTTTTTTCTAAAAAAATATTACACATATTATATAATATTAAAGAATATTCCTTTCTTCAAATATTTTTAAAAAATTCTTCAAATATTTTTAGATAATTTCTTCAGCCGTTTTAACATTTGTGAAAAGCCTCCGAGCCGCCATAGCAAAACACTTTTTTTGGCAAAAATCGTTTTTCTTATTCAACAAGTTTTCCTCAAGCGTGATATACTGATAATTGCGACCCTCCAACTGTTCGGCACCATCTTTGTGGTACAATCTGTACTCAGCCCCAAAATAGACTTCAGTTTCGCCCATCACCTCTTCATGCGTTCAAAATTTCTTCCCAGCGAGCATTTTTTTGCGATCTGAGAACAAAAAATAATCGCTGGAAGCCAGTTCTGGAGAACACCATGGATGCCGAAATAATTCGACGCGTTATTTATGGATTTTTGCCATAATTTTCACTGACTTGAGACACCTTCTTTTTCCTCAAAAGCGACCGTTTTTTGGTGATTATGTCTTTAAATGGTCCAATAACGCCAAGTATGTAGTCGCTTTTGATGGTCCTTCCTTTTTCGTGGCAGTCAATATAAATTATACAATCATCCCATAACACAGACGCCATAATCTTGACAGCCGACTGTTGCGTTTTTCCACGCTTTGGAGTAGGTTCATCGTGTGCAGTCCACTCAAATTACTGTCGATTGGACTTCAGAGTGAAATGAGGCAGCCATGTTTCATCCATTGTCACATATCGATGCAAAAACTCAGGTTTATTATTGAACACCTCCAAACACTGCTCCGAATCATCAACTCGGCACTGCTTTTGGTCAAAAATGATTAAACCAAACATTACAGCATATATTTATGGATTAGAGATCAAACTAAGCAGTAAAGAAATTTATAGTTTTCAAAATATTCCCCATTAAGATCTTTAGGCTTTTGACTTTGAACCAATTGTCGAATCAATTTTGCCCCTCTGAGCGAGGCATCTCTCAAACATGCGCTCTGAACTCACCAACCGCCTCTTCATATGCCGCAAAACATTGTCCTCTTATATAATTTCTTACAAATAGGAATAATAATAAGTCATTCGTTACCAAGTCAAACCTATACGGTAGATGAGTTGTCAAATCGATGATCTACTATATATGAGTCAGTTGTTTCAGTCGAACTGAGAGCTCGCATTGACGTGGTGAAGGGTGATCCGTCTTCGGCGGCCGACTTTCCAGATTTCTTGAAAGACAACTCGCAAACAGGTGGTTATGCATCATTCAGAATTTATTGTTCTGCGTTGTTCCAGTGTTTTAGTGGTGACATGTTCAGTTTTTCCGAAAAACAGGCAGCCATTTGCTAGGAACTGTTTCGTATGCGAAGAACTGTTTTTAGATTCGACTCATCTGGGAACACCCATACAGTCGACTGCTATTTATTTTCGAGCTCGTACCTTTAAATCAACGTCTCATCACTTTCCTGATGTAATAGCCGTATTTCTAAGCAACGGTGTTGTATTTTTTTAATATTTCTCTCGACCAATCAACACGAGCCGCCTTCGGAGCCGTTTCTACGACAGTCGGGTCTACGTAAACGGAACGGACCCGGATTTTTATCCGGCCAAGGACTGTAAACTCAGCAGAACTCTGCCGATACACCAACAACAACAGCCTTTTATGGAGCGATTGACAAATTGTTGTCCAAGATGAACAACTTTTTTTACAGTCAAATGTTCATGAAATATTGAATTTATTATCCCTCATCACTCATGTCTATAATTGTCTCTATCTCATGATAGATCACATGACGAACTTGTAATATCCGTTTGCACACAACACCAATATTTGCCGGAACAAAGAGTGATTTCGAACGTTCTTCGCGAAATTCGTGCTATATTGGTCGATGACCTTGATTGAAATGACTATACCATCGATAAACAATGCTCCTTGATGGAGATACATCGTCAAAAATATAGTCTTTCGAAAATGTTGGCAGTTTAAGCCTATTTTCTGGCTGAGATGAATATTTTAAGTTACTGTAAACATAGCGCTTTTATGTTAATGTCAAAATTTCCAATAAAATTGTGAGTTGCCAAATTGCAACTTTAGAGTTGCCAAAACTACAGGCAATTTGTCACTGCGACTCTTTTGGTGTCACTCTTTACGTTTACATGAGCGGGCCACCCGATCATTATTCTTTGCTCGTTCCCCTAAATACAAAAAAAATGTTTGGTACGTGTCTGAACTGCCACTACGGTATCTCGGCTAAAGTAATTTTTAAAAATGTTGCATACTTTTTTTTTACGAGCCTATTTTATCACGAACCAGCAGTATTTGGGTAGCCCAAAGCATTCAGTGTATCTGTTGAGGTCATAAAACCCTTCACCTCTGTTAATGACGACAACGAAAGAAAATATTAAAATTTTTTTTTTTAATCTTCAAGGATCTCAACATCTAATATGGTTCAACTTAAACTCAACACATTTGGGTTGATGTTTTAGTTTTGAAACGCTTCATTGCAGGACTCGTACCAAAAAACCTAAAACTTTTGATACGTTCAAGAGAGGTCACAAAATAAATGCTTAACAACGTATCTGAGGACCCTATATCCACCTACCACATCGTTACTGTTGAGAATGTTGAGAAGATTTTCGAAAGTCTAGTGAATGGCGGTCTAAAGATTTGCCAAAACTGTAAAAACAGCCGAGTCCTAACATGTTTGTATTGGCTTAGGAGGCTATTTAGAAGGCGATAATGAAGATTTGTATCAAAATACATGAAATAGTACTTTTTAAAGTCCGAGTCAAATTTCATAATAAAATAATCATAAATTCAGGACCGATTCACTTTTGCTCGATATGTCCACCTTTTGCCTTAACTATGGCCTTGAGAAGGTCAAAAAACGAATCGCAAGCTGCCCGAATGTAAGTTGCCGGTATTTTGACTCACTCACGGACAATGACTTTCTTCAGCATCTCGAGACTGGTGTAATTTTTACTTCGGACCTTGCTCTCCAAAATGGTCTAAAGAGAATAATCCATTGGATTCGCATCTGGTGAATTCGAGAGCCATTGTGTAGTCGTAATGAAGTTCGGAACGTTGTTTTTCTGCCATTCTTAGTTCGCTCTCGCTTTGTGAGACGCTGCTGAGTCTCATTGAAACGTAAATGATTTGCGACCGAAATGTTTGTTTGCCCACGGCTTCAAAGCAGCCTTCAGAACACCTTCCTAATAATATGTCGCATTTACTTTGACGCCAGGCTCGATGAAAACAATTGGAGAGCACCCATCTGCGGTGACAGCGACCCAAACCATTATTTGTGACGGGTGCTGTCTCCTGGGGACCAACCGATGACTTAGATTCTCGTATGAATAGTCGGTCAAGTAAACCCTGTCGTTTCGAGAGTTCACGAATTGCTCAATTGGAAAAATTTTTTCGTCAGAAAAAACAATGTTCGGAATTTGACCGCTTTCAGCCAAGCGAAGCAACTAAATCACTCTCTCAAGTCCTACTTGTTGCTGCTTCGGTGTGAGATCACGGGACTTTTGGAACTTGTAAGGCTTGACTTTGAGCTCATTTTTCAATATGCGTCGGATGCTGCGGTCGGATATTTTCAGTCTTTAGCCATTTGATTGGCACTTCGTCGTGGATTTCGCTCAAGTCGCTTCTTCACGCTTCCAACTCACGAGACGTTGCAGTCTTTTGATGACCACCTTCATGGCGTTTTGCGCTGCTACCAGTACCATTGTAACGAGCGATGGTGCGACAAACAAAGTTTTAGTTCACATTAAGGTGTTTGAGCTCAGAGTTTGCTGCCCAGAGAGGTGAGAGCTTTCAGGAGTTATTAGTAAAAGACAAAAATTAATGTATGTAGCACCGAAAATGCCATTTTAAACCATTTATAGGCCGCCAAATACGTAACCCAACTTCGTTGCGATACAATTTAATCAGCTACCTTTAAAAAGCAGCATGTTGTGAATGAAATGAAATGAAATGAAATAAAATGGTGTAAATTACATCATGATTTGCATATTATCGACTTTTAAATGACAGTTACAAACTGTCGTTTGACTTGTCAGTCAACGAGTCAATAAATTGTTCAGCGTCTGCTTTGCATACAAACTGATACTTATACATAAATACACATGCCAATAAAACCACTTAAGTGTGTCTCTGTGTGTGTGAGAGACTAAAACTCATTGAAACCTACTCAGCTGAAGTGCTTATAATAAATTATCGATCGATGTACGAATAAAGATGAGCTTTTTATGCAAAATAACCCTTTTTATATCGCACTCACCACACCGACGCTGCGTCTTTTTGCCATCCTTTACCGAAGCGCCAGCTTTCATTGCCATTTACCAAATCGAATTGATGAATTATCGCAAATTAATTTTAGACGTGCGTTGCTAACACTTTCCGTGCACAAAATCAACCCTGGGGATAAGAAAATGTGGCGTTTCGGTTGCGCGTTGGCTGTGGCTGCAAGCAGACGCCTCTGCATAAATTAATAAATAAAGTGAGGTGAGTTTGGAAATTTGAACGACGAACTGTAGGTGTCATGAAGCGAGATGGAGAAGAGTGGTGTTTCTGAGAGATGTAGGTGTGTATAAATATATATATGTATGTATGTATGTATATATATTTATAGGTATCTTAGTGAATTGTTAACGCAGAAGGATATTTTTTTGATAAAACAATATGCGGTTGCCACATTGGGTTGCCATATCGTAGCTTAATACTTAGATCAAAGATTTTAGCATATTCGGGTGTGAAAAACTTCTCTAAAAAACCATTTTATTGTATTTGAATCTTCTATGAATACGAATAGAAATCTGAATAGCATAAATTTTTTAATTGATAAGCATTTCCAATAGAGTCACTAAAGTCGCAACGACAAAGAGAACGTTCAAGAAGCGCAGGTTTTCTTTACACTATCAAAAATTTAAAAAAATATATGATTAAAATTTTTACAGTATTTTATTTAGTTGAATAAAAAGTAGCTGTTATACAAAATTGGGATTCAATAATGTTTTTAATTTCAAAGTGATTTCATATAAAACTAAAAAAGTCATTCAAGCCAAACAGAAAAAGTCTGCGTTCACTTCAAGAATAAGAAATGAAAAGGCTAACAGTTAAAAAGTATATATTAAATCAATAACTAGTTGGTCGACGTCTTTTAATGACTTCTAATAGCAGGGTTTTCATATTCTTCTTAAAGCGCGTCCTGAAGAATTTTCTTACTGCTAATGGTTTGCCTAATTTTTCTCTCTAGTAGCTCCCATAGGTATTCAATCGGGTTGAGGTCAGGTAATTGCGCGGATGTACGAAATTGTTTTTGGAATATTATGCAGCAACCACAGCTTCACAATTTCTGTTGTGTTCTTCGGGTCGTTCACCTAGTCCCAACTTGATTGCATTTTCCTTTAAATTTGTTTTTAAAACATCCATATAATTATAAATGTTCATTATCTATAAAATGAAAATTTCCAACGCCTGAACTTACCACACATGCCCACATCATAGCATCTCCACCACCATGCTTTACCTTAGATACAAGATTTTACTTATCCAGTGCTGACCCACTTTTCCTCCTACAAATCTTACGATCTCTTATACCAAAGCTGCAGAACTTACTCTCATCTGAAAAAATAATGCGTTTCCAAGACTCTGGAGGCTTCTTGAATAGTCTTTTGCAAAAGCACTCCTCACTCCTCTTAAGTTGATTTACTCTTGATGTGAAGGACTTTCTACGTGCCAAGCTGCGCGAAATCCAACACTTTCTCGAATTTTTCATACTGTTCGAACACAGTAACTTCTTTTGGAATTTAAATTCTATATACTCTTTACTTCTTTACTGGCGTAGGCACCGATTATAGCCGAAAATTCTATATATAATATTTTGTAATTTATTGATTATGTTGCGCTCTTTTCTTACAGTTGATTTCTTTGGACGTCCAGAACATGGCTTGTATTCATAACATTTTGTTCGCTTTTAATTGTTTATTACTTTCTGTACTAAGGAGTACTCTCTCCCAACAGTTTTGGCGTTTTCTCGATTTCTAACTTTTGCCATTTCGCCACAAACTAAAAAGGATTTTTCTTTCGCCAATATCTAATTTTTTCGCTTTTAATATATAATTAAAAAAAGGAGGATAAGTTCTGTGATAATTTCTGTTTTAGTTGTGTTATTAATCGCGTCAACTATAGTGTATCATTTAAAATAAAATTTATTTAAAAAACTTGTACTTTTCGTTCAGATACAAGTATGTAGTGGTCAACGCAAAACGTCTTTTTTGAGACAAGCACCCGGAGCTCAGCTGTAGTTCCTTTCGAAATAAATATTTTTATTAACACTACGACTTAATAAAGTTTAAAGATACGATAATACATATGTTTACCAATTTTAATAAAAAAAACTTAAACGTTTTCTCAGAAAAAAAAAACTAGAAAACTCGCTTTTTTCCACCCTCTAACTATATAACCCCTTAAATAGCGGTACAAAAATCCCAGAACTTAGAACGAGGCAGCTTAAATTCTTAAAAAATTTTACCATACAATCACTGAACAATTGTCTTCAAAATAAATGAAATGAAATTAAGGAAACTTTTATATATATTTTTTGCATACATTTTTTTGGTAAATGCTTTAATACAGTACGTGAACGCAGACTTTTACTGTCATGTGTAATTACTTCAACAGTCGGTATACTTGTAGCGAAAGTCAGTTCGAAACAACCCATCTTCCTACATCAAGGAATTACTGAAACGTTTAGTTCGTGTTCGTATTTTTTTATTGAATATGTAAGAAAACGCAACGCTCTCCTTAATTGCCAACTATTATTTACCTGGCGATATTTATTATCTTATATTATAATACGAAAAAAATATTGTGGAAGAAGCATATTTGAATTTCAGTGATTCTCTAGTGTTGTTCTTTACTTTGCCTAAAGAAAGTTGGTTTTATATTCCAAACTTTCCAAATTGTCTTTCAAAGACAGAAATAATAAAAATAATATGCGAGCCTCAGGCAGCCAATATGTCATATGTACCTGACAAAATTGATTCGGATTGACAAAAAACATTTTCAGGAATTTTAATGTCAATCTTTATAAACGCCTTCAAAATAACTTCATTTTGAACTAATATACGATAATAAGCAATGCTTAATGTCATTTTCCATACACTTGTTATAAGCTTCAACTTAATACCTAAGCGTCATTGAATGGTTTCAATGGGGACAAGGCTGATCCTTCGAAAACAAAAAAACGTCACAGAAAGTCAATTCTGCAAATTTGATTGCTGGGCGATAACTCTCGTTTCGTACTACATATAATGTGACAGCGAATTTTTATTATTAATTAAAAAATTCATGAATTTTCAGCTGACACATCCAGACTCATCCGACTTCATTCACATATATAGATGCCTCAAAACCGGCCGAGTAGTATTTCTTATTGACCGTTTGACCCTGTCGAACGAAATCATAGTGGACGGTAGTTACAGAACACAATAAACATTAGCTTGAGGTTTGACCGACTTTGACAAGGTTTTTTCGATTTCAGTATACTTTTGGAGCGCAGTTCACTAGACTGTTAGATATTCATTAAACCCACGTCTCGTTCCCAGTAATGATGCGTTTGATCAACGTAGAGTTCTTAGTTACGTTGTCAAGCATCTCTTTGGAGACCGGGTACAAACATCGTGCCAGGCACGATTCATAACCAAAACATTAATCGAAATGGTTAAGGCTTGGTTAGCGCAGTTTAAAAAGACCAGTCCAAGTAAAATTTGTTCAGTTGTAGTTATGCACTTTTGAAGGTAGAATAATATGATTTTTTTTTTTAAATTAAATTTTGAATTAAAGGCGGCATAATTGAATCGATTTCGAAGATTTTAATTTTGTTGTTTTATGAATGTCTGGTATCATAGGCTTGTACTTTATTTATGTATATAGTTTTGGTATAACTAAATGAAAATACTTCGAACATTTTAGAAGTGTGTGTTCAGCCATCATTCTCATCTCCAATCTCATATATGGATGAGTTCAGGAAAACGGCTACAATAACCTACAATGTTCACCTTGATTACAAATGTAGTATATACTTCTAATCGCATCATTATTATATATGCACTTACAATTTCAATGAACGACGCTAAACAGACGCTAAACAGATGCCTCTTCTAGGGTAACTGCATTTACCAAACATCAATGCAATAAGTAAACGCAACAATACATTGATAGATTTCAACTGTGGGCTGTGTAATCACAATGACTGTTTTTGCTACTATTACTAATGTCTTTAAATAGTTGTTGATGTTGTCGTTTTCACTTATTATGTAGAGTACTACATAGTATACGGCTTGACTAGCTATCTACCTTGCACATAGATAACACGTAAACGTGAATGCAACTCTGTTTCTCAATACACATACTCGTACATGCATATGCATTTATATAGGTGTATGTGTGAGTAAGTAAGGGTGTCATATATTTCACACAGCAAATGCAGTCTTTCAACATACCTTCGTCGAGCAGACCTCAGCTGTTGTATGCAGTTTGTAAGCCATCCGCTTGATACTGAAGAGATTTCATAGCCTGCGAGTGGCAAACCGTGGTAGCTGCGATGGGAATTGATTGATATTTCATCACTTTTTAAGTCAGATAATTTAAATATAAGAGATTGAACCGTGAATAGGATGATAGTTGGATAAGTTAGAGAACTTTTGAATGATAATCTTCTTTAAGGTCTGTCAATTTATTTCAGTATTCGCATTGCGATCGGCGACACCAGTTGGAGACTTCGAGTTTCACCAGGTCTGCCCAATTGATCCGTTCATCTGAGTTTCACTCGTTATTTTCTTCTGTGGACAACCCGGGGGCACCGAGTTATGTATTTTGCGTACTGGAATGTTTTCGTTCAAAAATATGGCCTACCAGAGGAGTCGCTTTATTTTTATTCGAATAATTCATATAGATGTCTATTCCATTGAATTCATTCCTCTAAAGTATAAAAATATGTTCTTCTCCGATTGATTTTGCGGCTGTCATTCTCGGTAGTCTAAGTAGGATCTTAGATAGACGAAGTCTTTCAGTTCTAAAAAATTATAACTGTCAACTGTGACATGATCTCCGAATTATTGAGATCCATTGTTTGATGATTGAATGTACTTCGTTTTGTCCTCACTCAACACCGAACTACATCTCAGAAGGTCCATCTTTTGATAACTCGTTTGAGCGTTTGGACTTTTGCTTCCACCGGCCAATAAACCAAACCAAACTGCTGTTTTTTCAGGATCAAGTGTAGCAATTTCACTGTATACATATCCACTGAGCCAGAAATAGGACTCCTCGCTGAACAAAATTTGGTCCGAAAACGTCGGATCTTCTTTAAACTTTTCAAGAGCCCATGCAGCGAAGCGATGTGGTGTGGGAAGATCAAGCGGCTTCAGTTCTTTCACAAACTGTTACTGTAATATCTCAATTTAAAATTTCGACATAAGTTGAGAGAAGCGCACGAAACACATTCTTTAGTTTTTTATTGGAATAACCCACTGTAACGTGTCCAATTAGAAATCGACTTCCCGTACATTGATGGTGGAAATATGTTCCTTATAAGGAGACAATACATACAGCTGTCAACTGTGACATGATCTGGTAATTATTAAATCCTCTTATACTATTTCCGCGACCGACACATTTTATCAGAACAGAGAGAGAGGAAGTTCTCTCCTTTGAAATGAAACTTGATGGTGGAAAAAAATTATCAGAGATTATTATTTAGTGCTTCTAGATCATAGTATTGAAAAAGATACAGGAGAGGAAAAGAGAGAGAGAGCAGATATCATACCAGTTTTATATATATGTAACCTACGGCTCCAATAGTGTCCATATAAATATTTTATGAGTAAGCAGACGATATCCCGCTTTAAGGAGGTATTCTAGTCTAAGGGTATGAATTTCAGGTAATTTTCGAAGTGTGAAAAATTTAAAAAAATAGCAGTCGATAAGAGGAGCCTAAAAAATTGGCTTTTGAACTTTTCATCTGAACCAAAAAAAAAGTTATTAATCTAGAATCTAGTTCTACGGAAAAGTTGGAATTTTTTCACAAAATGACTGTCTGAATCAATCTACTAGAACCTAGGAAATTATGGGTATCGTTTTGAAAAAAAAAAACAGTTTCGAGAAAAATTTATTTACAGTTTCATTTGGGGTCGAACCAAAATTACATCTTTAAATGAGGCCCTATATTTCACCTATGCACTATTTAAAAAAAATATATACATATTTATATTTGTATTATTCCGCTACATACAAATTGTAAGAGTCACAGCTAGGCCTCCTAAAGACTAGTAAACCAAACAGCGAGCGATGTGTTTATTGAAGCTTATAGCAGCCGAGGGAAATAATATTCTATTCAGTGCGTATTAACGATGCATTCATTAAGGTTTTGTGCTTCATTGGAGCGCTTGAAAGCAAGACAACACTGCATTTATTGTGAATTCAAACGTCCTCACCTTTATCTACCGAACAACACTCAAGTCAGCACCTCAGCCGAGTAACCGCATGAGAACTATGTATGCTTATATATAGATTTCTAGAGCATTATTTTATGGTGACGGGAGTTTGTCTAATATTTATTGAAATGCATGTAATGATATGCATATACTTAGGCGCCGCACATACATATATCAATATATACTATATGTATATACCAGACATATGGGATCTGTACATTTACTCATATGCATTTGTTTACTGCCTTCGAATACAATTGTTGCAATTTTCACTCCAATAATGCCCCCCGACATGAATATATACGAATACGCTTTTATGTTTACTGCCCCTAAATGTATGCTAGTATTTAGTTGCTGCTTTTCAAAAGAGAGCACTGAACTTTTAGGCATCTAATAACTTAGTAGGAACTCGCACGCTCATTATGAAGCTTACTTAACTTTCTTCCTTCTTCTTTGTTTCTTCTTTGCCACTAACTCATTAAATGAAAGCTGTGGTTTCGAAGTCAACATTTAACTTCCGCATTAAGTAGTATATCTTAAAAACAAAGTGGACCAAAACAACGTTGACAACGTGGGTTGTCTTCTATATTTCGGAATTCGACAACCCAAATGTTGTAATCTTGGATGTTTTGTCGCAAGCATTGACTTTTCTGATGTTATACATAGGCTGAATGTTTTGACCTAAGAGATATTTGTATTATTTACAGTATTTTAAAATATTCAACTCGGCCAAAAAATTGAAATAAATCGCGAACAATTGAGTCAGTCTTTATCGAAGACGAATTTCGTGAAGGTAACTCAAAATAAGTTAATGTACCGGAAACTACTGATGATGTGCGCAAACTAATATTGGCAGATCGTCATGTGACCTATCGTAGCACTGAGACAACTAGAGGCATTAGTGGTCTTTCCAGTAATCAGGAAACCCATTGATAGCGAAGTTAGGCACTCCTTCAGTCCTACTTTCAGACATCCCACCAATCTGGCGGGCATAGAAATTAAGCGCCTCTGCCAATTTGTTTTGGCTACTAACCTGTTTGCCAATCTCTAAGTCCGATCACGGGAGTTCGATTTTCAATGGCTTCACAAAGGACAACTAGTCCACGTGCGATTTTTGATCAGCCATCTAACCTAACCTAACCTAACTTAGGCACTCCTCGACCAACAATGAGTACTCTCTCTTCGATATTCGGCCATGACAGCTTCCTATCCAGGATGATCCCTAGAAATTTCACTGCTCCCGCCGGTTGCAGATGGATGTCTCCCATTTGCGACAGTGATGCCACCGAGATTTTATATCTTCTAGTAAATTAAACCACCTCGGTTTTACTCGGGTTAATGACGAGCCCACTTACGACCGCCCAATTTGTTGTAACGCTGAGATACCTTTGTGTCAGCTCGTACTCGATACTCAGGAACTTTTCTGTGACCATATGTGCTACAAAGTCTGCATAAGCAATCGGCCGGAAGCAACGATTCTCAAGTTTTTGAAGCAGGTCATTAACGAGCAAGATTATGGAGGAGGAGATAGGGAATTCCACCTTTTCGGATGCCCCTTTTTGAGGTTTGATTGAAGCCCAAGACCGTCCAAAGCAGTAGCGACTGCTTCCGACAGAACGTTATTGAAAGCTCCAACACTATCAGGGAAGGTTTCAACAGTGAAATCCTTACCCTTAATGGCTTTCTCAAGCCATGACACGATAGTATGGGCAGTATTGTTGCGCTCCTTATAGTCTGTCGGAATACGGCTGCTTATGAACCAGTACATCAGTCTCTCCAGAGTATTAAGTAAGAAGGAGGAAAGGCTTATGGGCTTAAAGTCTTTTTGAAGCTCCTACCAGCTTTTGTTCCAAGTCAAGTGTCATTCTTTCAGAGAGTGGTCAAAGTCTGCGCAATCATTTTGCAGCATCCGAGAGATATCCCGTCGGAGGACGTATTTCTCGGGAAATTAACATCACGCAACATCTTGAGTGTACCTTCACTGCTTAGGGCTCAACTCCCTTTTCCGTCCTTAAGATAACCCAATGAAATAGGGTTCTTTGTGGGAATACGCCTGAATATAGAGGACTCATGGCAGCCCTCCACTTTTTCGCATAGGCTTTTTCATTACAAGTCCTGTTTTATATAACGTCCAGTCGTCAGTTGACCCACTCCTACGAGCCTTGTTGAATAAATGCAGTCTACAAGAGAGGCTTCCTCCTACCCTTCGGTGTTTTCAGTGGCCAGGAAGTCTCGAGTGTAGTTTTACGAGCTGAAGACTTCGACGCACCCGTCCACCGTGTCAGTTTTTTCAGTGTAAATACTCGTAATCTGTCAATTACTCGTTTAGGAGATCAGGATCATGGTTTTTTAAAATTAAAAATAAATCGACGTTTTAAAAAAAGGTTAAACTCTATAAATTTATATTTTCATTATTAATTTTGTCTTAATGCGAGTGTATTATATCTTACTATCACCCAAATATTAACAAATAATAACAAAAAAAGTATTCCGCCAATCCTTCCAACGCGAAGCGTACAATATGTTCACCACACTAATACCTCTTAAGCCGATATATTATGCAGCTAAAGCTTAAAGCTCTTGGGTGTATTCTCAGCGCCAATATGGTTTCGCCAAATTAATAAACGCAATTATAAATTCAATAAAACGCTGAAATTCAAATGAGCGACAGCACCCTTTGCACCGAATGTCACCAACAAAGCACACAAATATATAACTTTGAACAGTCAAGGGTGGCGCAACACCAAAACCAACAAAAACAAAGGGCGCGGTTTTTAATCACTTCATTAACTTTTTTACGCATAAATCACCGATTCGCTGGCAGACCCCTTTTTTGTTGCGCGCAAAATTTACAACAAAATCCTTATTAAAATGCATAAAGCTAATTGCTGCAACAAAAACTACAATAACATTGAAAATATAGCGCTTGCTAATTATATACAAACTCAGAGTGTAGAAAATGCATAAATAAATAAAATATTTGTATGATGCAACAACAATTCTTTGTTTGAATAAAAAAACAACAAGAAGTGTTTAAAATAGCAGTGGAGGGTAGTCAATGGTAACTGAAACATGCAGTATTTTTTAAATTTTCGTTGCGCAAAAAAAAATTTTACAAATAAATTCTTGCCATTTAACCCTTACAATACCATTCATAGCTCAACCCTTTTTGTCGAAACTACAAAATATTGTGTTCTGTTCCATTTTACCTCTTTTAACCAATATTTCCTTTTAGCGGTACTTGAGCTTTGTCTAATCACTCTTTAATATATGTATATTATAATAATAACTCTGAAATAGTTTTAGTTTTAGTTTCATAAAAAATCTATTAAAATAATTTCGGAATTTAAACATTTCTTTTTAGGGATTACATGGGTTTCATAGGGTAAAAAACAGCCTTTTTTCAACAATTTTTTCCTCATATGAAAAAACTTTAAGTAGAATTTTTTATTGTTACAAACATAGACTATTAACAAAGAAGTTCTTCAAATTTTGGAACAAACATATTTTAAACCATTGCGACGACATTTCCGGTGACCCCGAGGAAAAAAGATGCACCCGCGTTAGTCAGGATAACTCCATACGCGATTATATAAAATGAAAAAATACGTGTTTTAGTTGTAACCTTAACTTAGAGCTTGGATGAAGAAAAGGAAAAACTGAAAACTAAATTTTGGGCAGATATTTTTACAAAAAATGAAAATATCAGCGAAAATTTCGAGAATTTTTTTTTTCAAATAGTCGTTATCAAAAGAAAAAAATCCTTCGTCCAAGTATTTAAAAACTGTATCTCAAAGACCTCCGTAAAATTTCATGAAGATCGCTTGAGTAGTTCTCAACAAATCTTGCCAACCGACTTCAAAAACACAGTTTCGAAAAAACGCGTTTAAAGACGGCGCACTTAGCCTGGCTACCATCGAGCTCACAAGTTCTCAAGGCTGTATCTCCGAAACTATTACTCTGATCAACATGAAACATAAGAACAATATTCTAGAGCTGTAGGAAAATTTGATAAGATAATAAAAAAGTTGAATTTTTGAAACCCGTAAACCCATGTAATCCCTTAATAAACTGTTCTAAAAAGTTCCATGTTGCTAGAATTAAAACTTAGCAGACGAAACAAACGAGAAAAATGTGACACAACATTTCGAACCCACTAGTATCGGAAAACGGTTCCATAAGTCATCCAATTTTCAAATGAAAGCATTCCTTTGGATTCCAACAGCAATACTGCTCTTCTTTTCGTTTCTTGTGAAGTTTTTCATAGACTTTCTAAGTCATAGGTTTGTTTGATTTCTGGTTCACAACTCTTACCAACAAACTATGTTTGAGATAAACTTGAAAAAATTATAATTTTAGAAAATATATTGGCAGCGAAGTAAAAGAGAGTAACAGTATTATACATTCACTTTATATTATTAAGACATCTCTCATAATAGCCGATATATACGAAATAAAGCCCAACGGAGGTTTGAAATTCTTATCTACACCAATATTATAAAAAGGAAAGATTTGTACCTGTTTTTGTATGCTTGTATGTTTGTAATGAATAGGCTCAAAAAGTACTTAGGCGATTTAAAAAATTCTTTCACTATTAGAATGCTACATTCTTCCAATTTGACATAGGCTACATTTCATTTTGAAAAAAATTAGGGATCCTTGGTAAAATTTGAACAATGTAACCGAAGGTGTAGAAAAATGAGTTTTAAAATATCTTTCGTCGAATGCGCTGTCGAAACGATTAGCGTTAGAACAAAATAATGTACAACAATATTGAAGAACATCATAATGTCTACAAAAAACTCCGCGGTAGCACATTTCCAACTATTGCAGTTATGTCACTTCAACAACTTTTTTCATTTTAAACATTAATGAAAATGCTAACCAAATTCAAACCATGCTATTTATGTGTTTACATTAATCATTATCCAAATAAATTATTTTATGGTCAAGACCATTTAATTTTATGGTCAAGACCATTTAACTGCCTATAAAATAGTTTTTAAATTATTTAAATTGGACTTTCCATTCAAAAGATATTACGAATTAAAAAATTCAAACAGTAAACAAAACCGCCACAGCGCCGTGGCCCTTGTTTCCGATGCAGTCTGAAAAGCGCGCCGGGCCAGAGAATATAAAGTATAGAGAAGGTGCAAATTGAATTTTGTATGATGTTTGACTTAAACTGGAAGATTGAAAGTCAAATTCCGGGAGACTTGCGCTCATACAAATTGATCGATCGTCTTGACAGAGGCTTGGTATGCCACCGCATCATTTGCGTCTCAAAGTTGGATCTGTCGTTATTATGTTTCGCAATCTTCATGTGCCGACACTGTGTAATGGAACCCGACTGATTGTGACGCATCTATCGAATACAAGGGGGAGAATACTTGATTCTACGAGTTCCTTTGGATTCTAACGATTTCCCATTTCAGTTGAAACGTGTTCCGTTTCCAATGCAAATTGCATTTGAGAAGACAATCAACAGGACCTAAAGATAGTCGCATAGTGTGAGGCATAAATTTGGAAATGTTATGTTTTTCACACAACCAGATATACATGGCGTTCTCACGAGTTGTTGTTTATAAAGCTGCGTTACATTGAAAAAAAAAACAAAAAATGATAAATTTAACTTTCTTTTCATTTCAAAATACATAATTTCAAGCAGGACAACGGCTGCGGGGTCAGCTAGTTCAAGACAAGGCCTATGGGTAGCCATCACCAAACACCACGCCATACAGTAACTTAGAGATATACCCTGTCTCATTCAGATAACTGACATATTGACCGTTATATATGTTCTAAAGTCAATGATTTTTCGATTCGATTCATTCCAAACTCATTAGGTTAGGTATGTGAGAGATAAGGAAAATATTGACTCAATTTTACTCATTTTTGACGCAAGGACACTTTCCATAGGAAAATACTTTCTCTGTATTTCAATAATTTTTAAATGTTAAAGACATCAGAAATTTTCGGTAAAGGTTATAACTATGCAGTGGTTTCCCCTTGTATGATATATGGGGCCTTGAAAAGATATGGTTCAATAACGCTTGATTTGTGTATAAACTGTAAGGTTAAGAAATAATATTCAATGAAAATTGTAGAGAAGGCCTGGTTATGCAGCGAAAAGTCGACTAAAGATATTCTTCTTCGGAGTTGCTCTCAAAATTTAATGCGAATTGGATTATCCCCTACATTTTAATATTTCTGCAAGGCGTTTTGGCATTGAATCAACAAGCTTTGAGGTTTCTGTCAAAGAGATTTGAACACATTCTACATCCTTGACCATAGCTCTTGAGGAAATAGTGAGTTGGTAGATTTTTTGTTCCAGTGAATCCCATAGGTGCTCTATGGAATTTAAATCTGGCGAATGCAAGGCCACTGCGGAGCTGCTTGAGAACCTTGTAGAGTAACCAAAGCTTAACTCTGTCTACGGTATGCTGCAAGTCGTTATCTTGTTGGAAATAGTAGTCACTTCCTAGCCCAAATTCTTCCGCTCTTAACTTCAAATTTTTTTTTTAAATATTGTGGTAAACATACATACTTATTTTTCCATAGTGGATTCTATAAATTCCATTCGGTTCACACCATTACTAGCCATGCATCCCCATATCACTGCTCGACCACCAGCATGCTTCACAGTAGGCATCAATGTTTCTTTATCAAATGCTGTGCCCATTTTTCGCCAAACAATCTTACGCCTCTTGATTCCAAAGACGCAAAACTTGCTCTAATCTGAAAAAAATAACCTTCTGCCAAAACTCATGGAGTACTCTTCTGCGAAAGCAATACTCGTACTCTTTTGGCTATTGACTAGCGGTATGAACGGCTTCTTGCGTGCGATGCGACCGTGATACTCTGCTCTCTTTAAAATCTTACGAATTGCGTCAGTGCAGAGGATCTTTTTAAAGTTTTCTTTAACACTTTTAAATATTGCAGATGCAGTAAGTTGGGGGTTTTGCTTCACACTCTGCAAAACGTTACGTGTTTCACGCTCGGTTAGTATCTTTTTACTTTTTAGTCACCTTTTGTGTGGAAGAATGTGTGCTTCAAGCAATATGACTGATTTTATGGGAAGTTGTTCCTTCTTCATGGAGTTCAACTGTTATTCCTGTTTTAGAGGTGCTTATTTCTTTACCTTTAGACGACATGGTCTTCGACAACGTTTAATCAAATTGATTCATGAATATTCTGGTATAATGATTTTAACTTTGGTGCAAATGGGTTCTGATAGATCAAAATATAGAGAGCCTTATAAATTCTAAAGAAATATTGTTTGTTGAATTTTACTGCTCATAAATTGTTCAAAGTTATTTAAATACTGGATTAAGGTCTTTTTCTGACAATTGTCTGCTGTTTATGTGAAAATTAGTCTTACCACAAGATTCACATTCCATTTCTGACACTTACTTCTCTCTAAAGTTTTACACGGTACTCAGATATCGGTTTTATGACAAGTGGTTATAGCATGCTACTCAATTGATTTCTTCTTCTATTTTTTGCCTCGACACCGCCTACTTATTTAATTTGTTAATTTATCCCTACCTCATTTTACTGGAATACCTCATAAAGGTCTAGTAAAAAATATTGTATTAATTTTGGATTAAATAAATTAAAATTTTCTTAGGTTAGATTAGATTAAAAGTTCGATCTATGAAGGATCTCACTAGGACAGCTTAGAGCGCCGAGCCGTTGTGTTACATAATGGGTTGTCAAAGCTTCTTAGTGACTTCAAGCTTCTTCAAATGGTTTATAACGGTTTGACGACTACTATGCCGGTCTCTTTCGACCAATTCAGCGATTTTATTGCAATTTTGGACGACAGGCCTTCCGGAGCGTGGCGCATCTTCGACCACCTCTACACCAGAACGAAAACGTTGAAACCATCGTTGTGCGGTGGAAATGGAAACAGAATCGGGTCCATAAACTGCACAAATTTTATTGGCGGCTTGAGATGCATTTTTGCCTTTATCGTAGTAGTACTGTAAAATATGCCGTATTTTCTCTTTATTTTGCTCCATGTTTGCGACGCTCACGAACGACTTAAAAGAAACGACAATCAATCAAACACGTGTTAGCGCGTGAAATGAGCTTTCCAAAAAGGTATAGCATGACCCGATGCGACGAATAAAACTAGAACTACGCGCCAACTAGCGAAAATACCGCAAGATTTTTTTAACAACCTAATATTAACTCATAAAAACTGGGTCCTAAGACCCTTACAAATCGGCAAAGCACTTTAAGCCTGTCACATATTTATTAAATATAACCTTACCGCCTCATCCATGAAAAAGCTTACTGCACCTCTTCTCCAGTGACTTCCTCCCATCAACATTTCCCTCGTCAGTATGTTAGTAAGAAAAAGCCATCCTTGAGTGGTGTCTGCGATGCAGTGATCCAATAAATTCGATAAATTATTTGTTGCACATTTTTTAATTTATTTCATAACGACACTTTCAAAGAAACCTTTTCTCCTATTGGTAAACAACGGGGCCTGTCGATTTCCCCAACCTTCTCTTGAGGCGAGTTCTTTAGCAGCAAAATCATTCACCGTACAGAAACAGATAGTAATCATTTGATAGTGAATGTCTTCCAACCATACTACTGGAGCATCTGAGGTCCCTCTATCAATGTGTGAGGTCTGGGGTGATCCTGATGGAATACAATTCCTCTCTAATTAACCAAAGCTTTCCACTTCTAGGCGACTGTTTTCCTCAAATTGCGCAATTGGTCACATTATAGGTCCGAATTAAGTGTTTGGCTGTATGGCAACATCTCATGGTAAAGGATTTCCTGTAATTCCTTCAAACTTATGGTAAAATCTTCCTGACCGACAATCCTGATTTGGCCACCATTTACAAAATAAATATTAAAAAATTTCATATAAGTATGACCATTTTAAAAAATTCATAACTGAACTAATTTAAACATTTGAATTCATACTTAGTGGATTTCCGTACATATATATAAATTCCGTAAAGCGAGTACAAACAGAAACAAACCCACAGCGTTGGAAGCCTTATGCCAGAAGGAAGCACACAAATAGTTGCCTGCATTGCTGCTTTTTGCTTTGACGCGAAAACAACATATGGTTCGGCGGCTTTAGCGACACGTTGCCCGCCCGCCGGGCAAGCCCACGGTGGGTAAGCCTAGAAAAACTGCAGACAACAGCATGGAACGCATGGCACGGTTGCATTTTCATTTTCAATGTAAAGGCCACGCCGAACACACTGCTGATATTGTACATACACACATATGCGACTCTAACAGTAATATATACATACACATATACCTTAATACTTCTTTATGTGCGTGTGTTACCTTGCCCAGCGCGTTTTATTGTGTAACATTGCGCTTAAGCGCCTATGCATATGCTTTTGTTACTGCATGTGCTCGCTCGCTCGCTTGTATATCCATGTACGTGCGTGTATGTGTTCCACATATGCATCGGCTCAGTTGTGCTTGTGCGCACACACTTTTGTGGACTTTTGTCAGAAATTGTAATTTCATTTAATCCGCTCAATTTGAAACGCTCATCCAGCTGAGACAGCGACCGTGTTGCTGCATTGTTGCAGCGCCATCGCGTGCCAACGATGTGTGCGTACACACACATACATGCTTTGTATACACAGAACAAATATAGTGTTTTTTTTTATTCTTTTGCTGCTTCGGCACCCAGCTGTGCACAGTTGGTGCACCTTTTTTCA
Organism: Bactrocera correcta; assembly: GCA_027475135.1. NCBI lineage: Eukaryota > Metazoa > Arthropoda > Insecta > Diptera > Tephritidae > Bactrocera > Bactrocera correcta. The sequence continues at coordinate 133,019,930 of CM050323.1, read as the reverse complement.
CTTTTAGAAATTTCACTTTGAAAACTTTCGTATTTGTGGGCTTCAGACGTGTAGTTACGTTTGTGGGTTGGATATTATTCTTTTTTTTTGTTTTTTAGTTAAAAATTTAATAGTGATTACTTAAGAGTTTTATATTATTTTATTTTTGATCGCTCAGTTTGTATGACAGCTATTTGTTATAGTGGTGCGATCTGAACTATTTTAAACAAATTTCGTGAAGATTTCTTATCAAATAAGAAAGTTTTCCACTAAAAAATTTGATTTTAATCATTTTGTTTGTATAGCAGCTAGGTATGTTCAAAAGTGGTCTAAAGGTTCTCCCGATGTTGAGAAAGGTTCATACCGAAAATTCCTTCTGCTTAAGAGCCCCCTCAAGCCATGACAATACAACGTGCTAAATTTGTTTGCTTGATAACAGGAGATATTTCGTCTTGCCTTCGTTCACTACCAGACCGATTTGCTTCGTTTTCTTATCCAGTCTAGAAAAAGCAGAACTAACGGTGCGGTTGTTGAGGCTAATAATATCAATATCATCGACGTACACGTCCCTTTTGGAATATCCTTATATAGACCCTTAATAGTTTACTCCTCGGTATATTGCTCCTTTCGTAAAAGTCTATGAGCATCACCAACGTTTTCCACAGAAACGAGGATAGGCTTAAAATTCTTGGCATAGACGTGAAAGCTTTTTACGGCCTTCGGTATAAGCGCCACTTAAACCAGTCTTCAGACTTAAGGAATATAGCCTACTCCAACGCAGTTCACGTAGTTCGTAAGATAGGGAGCAGTCAGCTAAATGGTATCTTGACCGTCCGTAGCAGTTCCGACGGTATGAAGCCAACAACCCGACAACTTGAAAGATTTGAATGAATTCAGTACCCAAGTTAGGTGACATTCATCCATAAGGACCAAGTCAATTGTGCAGACCTCTCGAAGCTACCGCAGTGGCACTTCCCCAGTTGAAAGATTCAACAGAAAGTGAACATCCAGAAGTAACTTCAACGATTCTTCGCTTCTCACGGTCCATTCACCATCAATGCTTCTAAGGTAACACAGTGAGTCGGTTCCCCGCAAGAATTCGCCCAGATCATGAGGATTCAACACATCTTCTTTAACTCAGACTTGCATATAGCCGGTCCTGCCTTTTACAACAACCAATTATATCTAGATCCACTTCTATGGTTTTTATTGAAAATTCTTCTGCTCGATCATTTAATCTCCTTTCTTTAACTCGGACTTGTACATATATAGCCTGTTCTGTCTTATATAACATTCAATTGTCTGTAGAGCCTAGATATTGTATCTCCGTTATATACGGTGTCCACCAAAGGGAACTGCATTTAACTTTCTGAGTTTTGAGAGCACAGAAGCTTACAAGAGTAGTCTTTTCACAGAATGGAACGAGCTCCTGTCAGAAGCGGTTGGCGGCATCCTACAGTATGAATCCCCATTTGTATTCTTGAAATTTTATAAAAACAAAGCGTCCAAGCTGAAACTTATGTACTATATATAGAATCAGAGAAAAAATAATCGTCTAGGTATATTTATTTCGAGATCAAAAAAGTAAAGTCAATACCTCCACCCAGGTAGTAGTCACAAAAGTGTGGAAGTTCCGCTTATTGTAAACAGAAAGGTTTTGATGGCAAATAAAAACGAAGCATCATAGGTGAAACTAATGTATCTAGAATCAGGGAAAGAATAATCGTCTAGAACTCTTCATTTCATGATCAAGAGAGTAAAGTTAAGGACGTTCATCCCGCTAGCAGTCACAAAATTATGAACATTCCCCCCATTGCTTCCCCAGAGGGTACCTCTAGTTGACAGCCAGCTCAATAAAACTTCTTCGTCTGGCCTTTGCAGAGCTCTGTTCAGCAGATCCGGAGGTCCGGATAAACATTCCTTTTATAGAAAAAAAGATAAAATGAGTATGAGTATAAATATGACTAACAGAAGAAGGCGGTATGAACATCGAAGCCGGTTTTCAGTTTCAAATTCCTAAAATTCACTCATCAAATAATCTTGACCATTGACATTAAGGAGGAACTTTTTGAGTTTGAAAGTGAGCTTGTAGATATGCATTAACAGTCTTTCCTGCTGAAGAACATCGTTTCTTTTAACTTTTCTGAAGAAATTCACCACTACTATTTTAAAAATAATTATCAAAGAAACAATTATTGCGCCAAAGCAACCCTGATTGCGGTATGTTTGAACTAACAGCATAAAAGCACTCGATTTATTTCACTCTTTGTCTGTAATTGCATTGTGCTCTTAGAGCAAGCATTGCGTATATTGCATGTGAGAGCAATCAACAATAAGAGAAACAAATAAAAATGTCCAAACGAAAAGCGAAATTACCGAAAACAAATGGCATTCGTCATGGACACGTGTGAAATTGTTGCAGCACACACACATATGTATATACAGTGTATGTAAGTGAGACGCTCATAAAACTGCACATAGATATGTGTGCTTGCATTGGTGACTCTGTTGATGATGATGGTGGTGGAATATTATTTTCTTAGTGGTCACATTGAAGGTGTTCGAGATGCAGTTGGAATTTCTATGACGTTTTTGTTGGCATGCTGTGGACATTCTATTCCTTTCAGTGTTGATACAGCATGAAAAGCGCTTCACAATTGGATTAACGGTAATGTCAGCCACCCTGCAAGCGTTTGAGTAATATAACTACATTGTGCATAAAGACAAACGAGTTAAGTAGGTGTATTAGGGTGGATCACAATAAAAATACACGCAAACTAGTCCCTCAGTTTTTGAGATATCGAGCTGGAATTTAGCAAACGTCTTTTTCTTCCCAAGAAGCTGCTTATTTGTTTAAAATGTCGATATCGGATCTCTATAGTGTATGTATATCTGCCACTCAAACTCAACGATCGAAATCAAGTGCTTGTACAGAAAACTTTTTAATTTAACGAGATATCTTCACGAAATTAGGCATGGATTTTGGCACAAAGCAAAGCTATAACCTGGGAATAAATTTTTTAGATCCGAACTCTTTAACATACAAACTGTAAAATCGGAATCAAGTGCTTATATGGAAAACTTTTTTATTTGAGGAGATATTTTCATGAAATTTGGCAAAAATTATTGTAGAAAATAACGGAATAATATTCGAGAAAATTGATCAGATCGGACTACGGTAGCGTATGGTTGCCACACAAACTGAAAGATCGCATCTTCACGAATTTTGGTTTGGATTATATCCTAATGAAATGGTACAATCTTGTAACAAAGAGGTTAAATCGGTAAAGTACAAGACATAGCTTCAGCGGTAATTTTTACCCATTTATGATATAAGAAATACATTTGTGAGGAATATTACAATTTCGCTGCAACCAAAGTTAACTTTTATCATAATATTGAATCAGGAATTAAAAATTGAAAAACCTGAAAAAAATTTAGAAACTTTAGTTTTGTTTTTATGGCCTTTCTAAGTAGGTGGAAGCATCAAAAGTCTGAGTGCGGGGCTTCAATATGCTAAACATAACCTACTCCCAACTCCAGACTCTCCCACGGAACCACCTCATTAAGTACAACTTCGTAGAAGTGATAGACATTTAAGTATCCTCTATGGCACGAATTGATGAATTTTGAAAAAAGTTTTGAAAAAAATTTAAGAAAAGAAATGTTTTGAAAAAATGGGTTGAAAAACCGTTATTAAAAAGGGTTTTGAAATAAAAGTTCCGAAAAACAGTTTTGAATTAAAAGTTTTAAAAATATGTTTTGAAAAAAAGGGTTTGAAAAATTGTTAAAAAAAAATTGAAAAACAGTTTTGAAAAATTGTTAAAAAAAAGTTTTGAAAACCGTTATTAAAAAAGTTTTGAAATAAAAGTTTCGAAAATAAAGTTTTGAAACAAAAGTTTTGAGAAAAAGTTTTGAAAAAAATCTGCTCTATATGTCTCAATTTTATCATGATTGAGGCTACAGCTTCGCTGATAGATTTCCAGTTCCTAGTGGACTGATACATATGTAAGTGTCGTCAAATTTTCCACCATAAAACTCTAGTTTTAAGTTTTTCATAAAAAGCGAGGGCAACAAAATGCTTTAATGCCTAGCCTGGATCCATATTGGAGCCACATATAAAAAAACTAATCTCATTACCTTTCGCCGGCTGGAACGCATGCAGCTTTATATGCCATCATTCTTGATACGGAGAATATAATTTTGTTTTCTTCACCTACGGCGTATTCCAGGTGATCCTTCAATTTGAATCTTGAGCCTTTTATTTTTCCCAGATACTTTAGTTGTGGCTGTAAATGAGTCTCACACTTCAATTAATTTGGCTGGTATCTCGTTAGCACGCAATTATACCTTTGGTTCCATAGAAGGGGGATTAGTGCCGAGCCTTGAGGTATACCACCCGAAATAGAGTAGCTCTTGATGCCTTCATCACTATTAAATAATCGTCTGTTTTTAAAATGGCTCATAAGATACTGAGGAGCATGTATGTCATACAGACCCTTTATTATTTTTTCCCACTTTGCTGAGCTGAATTCATTATTCATATCTAGAGTGATCAGTGTACAATATTTTTTTGTTCCTACTTTCCATTTCTTGTCGCTTACTGCACATTTCGCAGTGTCATCGACATTATTTAGTGCGTCAATGGTCGACCTCTTTTTCATAAAGCCGTATTATCTTTCCAATAATCCGCCGGCCTTCTGGATTGCTTACTCCAAACGGTGCTTTCGCACGCTTTGCCAATTATGTCGACCAAGCACAAAGGTCGATAAGATGTAGATTTCTTCTTCCTAGTTGTTTTTATGGCCTACCCTAATGTATATGTATGCAAGTGTAGTATGTCGTCTGCCTACACTGAACACAACCCACTTATTTCAAATCCATATGTTCATTGTCCAAGAAAGAAAAATTTTGTAATTTTGCAAAATAAATAAACTTATAGGAAGGCATCATGTGGCATGTCGAAACTCACCCCAGCTGCTGCGCGCCGCCCTGCATTTTAAGCAATGCATATATGCATGTCTGTGTGTATGTATGTATTACAAAGGTATGTGTGTTGATGCAGTCGCTCAATCATCAGCAACCGCATATCACATTACACGCACTTCTTGCGACAATTACACATACACCTACACAAACTCACATCTGTGTATAGCAGCCTTCCACCTTCCCCCGCTAAGTGCGTTACTCACTTCACCCCTACCCGCCTAGCTACTGCTGCCTTATCAACACATTTATTTGCCTTCAACTCACATTTTGTTTGTTGTTCTTGCTTATTGGCAATTATAAGCCATATCCTGTTGGCCTGCATATCCTTTGTGTTATCCTTGCAATTTACTTATTGTATCCAGGCTCAGCATCCTGCTGCACTTAAGCACACGCAGACAACTGCTCAAATATCAAGCATAACTAAAATTTTATTGCCTACGACAGTGCGCTTGCCTACAGGGGGCTACCCAAACATAAGTATTATATATTCTATATTCAGGACTCAAACAGTTAGCTGTGTCCCCCGCTTGCATTTTAGGGTGTTAAGTTGACAAGTTTCGACGATTGATATGATGATGATTGCTTTTTTTCGAAATTTGATTTAACTCAGTGCATTGCTACTCATGCTGTTGTTATGTTGTTGTTTTTGTTATGTGCGTAGTTGTTGCTGTAGCTACATACTCCACAGGGGTTGCACGTGTGCCGTTTATGGCTTGCATTTGACTTGGAAATTTAATTAAATTGCGGTGCTAATGTCTTTGTTAAAAGTAATGAGTTTTGAGAGATTTACTACACTCCTTTATACTTGAATTTTATTAAATTTCTTCTGATCCATATTCGATTGTTCTAAATAAAAGCTGAAATTTTCATTATTATTATTTATGTTTTGTAATTTATTTTGTAGAAATATCGTGTGGTGTTTAGACTTTTGTTTGCTGAAAATTATTATTTTGATAAATTATAGTAAAATAATCGTTTAAGCATTGTTTTGAGTTTTATGTTTATGAACAAATTTTCTACAAATTCTTTAATTGATTTTCATTTTATGTATCACGTGTTCAGCACATTTATATTAAATATGACATGTAAGCCGTTAATTGAACTCTAATCGACACTGCTATGCATTTTGAAGCCAAAAAAAGACGGAGTAAAAAACCCTCCTTGAAGATCTTCCTTTTCCTCTGCTTCCCCCTGTGGGTACTGCGTCGAACATTCTCAGAGTTGGAGAGTTTTTGTCCACTCGAACGACATGACCTAGCCAGAATAGCAACTGTCTATTAATTCAATTAACTATGTCCATGCCGTCGCATATCTCGTACAGCTCATCGTTCAATCGACTTAGACGTTGCCAATGCGCAAAGGACCATAAATCTTCGGCAGAACCTTTCTCTCGAAAACTCGTAACTCCGACTCTTCAGATGTTGTCATCGTCCATGCCTCTGCACCGTTTAGAAGGACGGGCATAGTGAGGAACTTGTAGAGTTTGATCTTTGTTCGTCGTGAGAGTACTTTACTTGATATGGCCAATATATTAAATGCCATAAGGATCTACTTTTCTCAGTTGTTGTCCCGTCCATCGCACTTCTTGAATGTGCGAGGACATCAACCAGGTGGGCAGTGGCACCTTCCCAATTAAGGAACCGGACATTCCAGGTACATGCCTTTAAATCGTAGACTTTAATGCCATCGTCATCAAAAGGGGTGCCTCTCAACCTAGGCTGTTTTCTTCCTTTCAAAGGGGGTTTTTTTTTTTACAAGGTGGGTCCCAAAATGGGAGGAGGGAAGTTTTGCCTTCTTACTTTAACTCGGATGTTTTTTGGCTTGATCTAAGACCGGAAGTGGTGAGCTGCTTGAGCCATATGTTATCGAATCGTTTTCGGCCACACCCATGGCGTTCAGAGAACTTTCCATACCTGCGTCTACAAATGGCTCCATCCCCCAAAAAAAAAACCTTCCGCTTGTCCAAGAATTGGAGCAATTGATTTTTAAAACCATACTTTGAGGCAAATTTTTTTTCCGGCAAAATCATAGGGTAGTAGTTAGTTGGTTATAGGTTTGGATTATATGATGGAGGCTATCAAATCAGTGCTTACAAGATGGTCGAACTAGACGATTTCCATTATTTAATTAATATTTTAGACAAAAGGCTTGCCAGAGTCTGGTGCATCTCTCTCTTCAAAATTAAAGAAGCGGAATCGACGAATACAAAATTACGCATGACTGGGTTCCACAGTTTCAAAACCAATAACACTAATCATATTTTGAGCCGCCTTGCTTTCGTTTTTGCCATTTGCCAAGAAAAACTGAAAAATATGGCATATTTCTTATTTGCTGATGCCCATCTTCGATAGACCATTCTTAGTCAAGAAATCACAAAAGCCTCTGAGAAGTGAAAACCAAAATATCAGATATACCATAATTCGTCTGATCGCGCTTCTGTATCACACTTAACCACTTCATTAACTTCAGGGTCGTTACAAAATACCTACAGCGAAATTGTTTAGCATCAATCTGGAATATGTACTTCTTTATTGTCGTAGACAATATTCGCTTTTTGGCGCCAATTTCAGATTCCCAGAGTAGCAAGATCCTTCTTCAGCTGGTCTTCCCAACGAAATAGAGGATGCCGGTGGGTATTGCGTCGAATACTCTTAGATCTGGAGTGTTTTCATCCATATGAACGACATGCGTAGCCGCTGTCTCTTAATTCGCTGAACTATGACAATGTTTTCAGATATCATTGTTCCACCCACTGCTGTATTCTCTGTTGCCAACACGCAAAGAACCATAAATCTTCTGCAGAACCTTTCTCTTGAAAAATCGTAACGTCGCGAATATGCTGTGATCGTCTGTGCCTCTGCACCTTATAGCACGACGGGAATAATGAGGGACTTGTTGAGTTTGGTCGTTGTTCGTCGAGAGAGGACGTTACTCCTCAATTGCCCACTCGGTCCGAAGTAGCACCTGTTAACAAGAGTTACTATTATATTATTTTGAGGCCGATGTTGTTAATGGTGTTAATGCTTATTCCAAGGTAGACGAAAGTATATACGACTTAAAGTTGTGGCTGTCAACAGTGACGTGGGACCCAAGTCGCGAGTGCCACAACTTTTTTTTTTGATGACAGGAGATATTTCGTCTTGTCATTATTCATACCCAGTCCCATACGCTTCGTTATCCAGTCTAAAGAAATCAGAACCAACAGCGTTGATGTTGAGGCCAATAATATATATATACGCCAGCAACTGCTCACTCTGGTAGAAGATTTTTATTTTCTCCAGCAGTAGAATGAAGAGGTCGCACGACAGGGAGTCGCCTTGTCTAAAACCTCAATTGTTATCGAATGGCTTGGAGAAGTTCGTAAGTTCGATTGTAAATAAATTCCCTGGGTGAATAATATTTCAAAACAAATTTATTTCGCTAAATTGGTAGGGCTGTCCTCAATTACTATATCAAAAAAGTCTTGCGGTATTTTCGCTAGTTGGCGCTGAAAGCACGTAGTTGTAGTTTTATTCGTCGCATCGGATCATGCTATACTTTTTTGGAAAGCTCATTTACGCACTAACACGTGTTTGATTGATTTTCGTTTCTTATAAGTCGTTCGTGAGTTAAAGCGCCGCAATAATGAAAAAATACGGCATATTTTACAGTACTACTACGATAAAGGTAAAAATGCACCTCAAGCCGCCAATAAAATTTGTGCAGTTTATGGACCCGATACAGTTTCCATTTCCACCGCACAACGATGGTTTTAACGTTTTCGTTCTGGTGTAGAGGTGGTCGAAAATGCGCCACGCTCGGGAAGGCCTGTCGTCGAAAATTGCGATAAAATCGCTGAATTGGTCGAAAGAGACCGGCATAGTATTCATCAAACCGTTATAAACCATTTGAAGAAGCTTACGGTAATTCAGTTTTTATAAAAAACTTAAGCTTATGAGTAGTTTAAAGCATTCACAGACGGTAGAGAGATCGCTGAAAACATACCTCGTTCTTGATGACCTTTGATCTATTCAATTGATGAAAATATTAAAAAATTAAAAGATATGGTGCTTGAAAATCGTTAAGCAAGGAATAGAGGGATGGCAAGAGAGGTCGATATCTTTCGGGAGTCCGTTTGAATAATATTTGGTGGATATTTTCAACTCATTCCGAGAGTTGGGACGTATGGGTGGGCCATATAAAATTTTAAATTTAAAGATAGGGCGTAAAAAATTGAGTGCAGCGTTTGCTGTATGGCACGTAGAGTCGCCCTGCTGGAACCAAATGTTTTCCACGTCTTCCTCTTCAATTTGCTTGAAGAAAAATTCAGTTAACATTGCGCGATATCGCTCACCATTGATGGTTACGGCGGTTCCTTCTTCATTTTCGAAGAAAAATGGGCCGATGATTCCACCAGACCAAAATCCGCACTATACAGTGATTCGTGCTGGGTGCATTGGCTTCTCGACGATTATGCGACAATTTTGCTTGTTAACGTAACCATCGAGGTGGAAATGAAAAGATGATTTTTCGATAAAATTGACCATCCTCGGTCAAACGATCTTCTGCCCAATCTGTCAATAATTCCCAGTTTTCTTCAAGTGAATAGCTACCCACTTCGTAAATTTTAGACTTTTTGCTGAATATCTGTCACTTTCCGAATGGTATTTGACGTTTCCAATGTCGAAATATAGAAAATTCAAATTTAAAACGTTAGATGGCCCACCCTATATAGTATATATATATATATATATATTCCTGCTGTTTTCGGTCGACCGAAAAGATAAAACAAAGTAAGGCTGAAGGAGCTGAAAGTTATACCAAAAAGTGAAAAGTGTTTCGAGGACTGGAAATGTCGTTGGCATAAGTATATTACATCTGGTGGAGATTACTTTGAAAGCGAAAAAATAAATATTGTTGAATGATTAAATATTTTGCGTTTTATTTACAATTTCCGGGTACTTTTTTGTCAAAATATATGTTAATTATGTATTTAGTTTATAAAAGAACTGTTGTTATTTATTCATTAATTATCCGAAAGTTTAAAACAATAATGATTAATGAAATGGCGCAAATTAATAATTCCTGCATAATAGAAAAAGAATTTATTGAACACATATTTCTTAATTGATTGTTCAATATGAATTTTTAATGAGCTACGAAATTACAAAATTACACATTAAAAGAGCTAATTAGTTGTGAACGCCATAAAAGCTGAACAGAGTTTGCTTTTCTCATTTCGATTTTGTATACTTTTTAAAAATCATTTATCAATTTGCCAAATTAATCGCTAATATGTCAGAAATTTCACTACACAAACGCATAAACATATGTATATGCACACATACACTTGCATATATGCACACATACACATATATATATATTCACACATACGCAGGATAGCACTAGTCTCTGTAAATTCCAAAAGTTTTGGCTAATAAACCAGCTTTGGCTCAAAAAAAAACACTGCGGAATAGTTAGCGTACAGCCAATATCCACACAAAAGCCTAACGCACACACAGATATACACACTCATCAAAGCATAAATAAATAAATACGCGCCACTGGCAAACCAAAAAACAAAAAATATATTGACAATGCATTAAGCTGCGCGTAATTTGCACAGAAAATTGTAAACAAATTACCAAACGCCTACCGCCCAAAGCCAACGTACCGCGTATGGTTCATAGAAAATGCATGAGGCGCCGACACCTGCCCGCCAGCACACATAATGACGGGCAAACTAAGCGAAAATGTGTAGGTAAACGTTGACACCACTCCACCCACCGCGCCTGCACTATTTGACAGTTGCATGGCAATTTAATATTCGCGCACTCGCCTAACAAAGGCGGCCGAGTCCAGAAGTATGAACGAACGGCTGTAGGAGAACGTTGGCTTTATTGGTGGTGACAGTTGCGGTGCCAGCGGTGGCATTGGCAGCAGACCAAATTAATCTTTGTCATCTATTATGAATTCAATCAATTAAAAATTTTCTAAATGATTTTCTACAGCAAGCGCTTTGAACACATACACAGCGATATACATATACTATACATACACACTCACTTAAATATACCGGATTACATTACCCTATTCATTCAAACAAAGGATAATTTACGCAAAGTGGAGGTTTGCTTGTTGATATATCCGCTATTATGAATGGAATATGGATGATTATAGTTTGGTTTATACAAATATATGTGTCAGTATGTTTATATTCAATAATTTGAATTATTAAATGGTCAATTGCACCTTAAATTGACTATATGTGCTAACGTAGAGCGAACTATTTCTGCACACGAATGTATGTACATTAGGGTGATTCAAAAAAAAAAATTTTTTTCGATTGGTACTCGGAAAAATAAGTTCCTAGACACCTCTAAGAAAGCCTCTCCAAATATGAGTTTTTAATTGTAACTGGAAGGTCCTCCTACATTCAGTTTTCTATTTTTTCTTATTATAAGATAGAAAAATTTATATCCCGCTTCCAACTGCTTGAAAGAATATCTTGTTCCTTAGATTTTGTAGGAAATTGAATGCCCTAAAAAAATGTCTCTTATGATTTTTTCGTAAACCCAACCGTTTAAAAGATATTAATAGCTAAGTTTGATTATTTTTGGGAAATTTGTTTATATCTTATGGATTTTATTACTCAATGAAAAAAATCATTACCAATGATGAAACTCATAGTTTTTTGGAGAGGCTTTCTTAGAAGAAATATCTAGGAACCTATTTTTCAGAGTATCAAACGAAAAAAAAAATTTTGTAATCCACCCTAATATGCATTGATGTTTGACGATGAATATCTCGTAAACACTTTACTTAATCGAAAAATAATACGAGACCATTTTTATAGAGCAGTAAATTTCTTACAAAACTATGAATTTCATCATTCATAATATTTTTTTTCATTGAGTTATAAAATTAATAAGAAATAAAAAATTTTCCCAAAAATAATCAAACTTTAACTATTAATATCTTTTAAATGGTTGGGTTTACGAAAAAATCATAGGGGACCTTTTTTTATTACATTCACTTTCCTACAAAATCTAAGGAACAAGATATTTTTTCAAGCATAATAAGAAAAAATAGAAAACTTTATGTAGGAGGACCTTCCAGTTACAATTAAAACTCATTATTGGAGAGGCTTTCTTAAAAGGTGTCTAGGAACCTATTTTTCTGAGTAACAATCGAAAAAAAAATTTTTTTTTTTTTGAATCACCCTAATGTACATTGATTGGGTTGCTTTACAGCGAGCCAAAATAATCGCTAAAACGGAAAATATTCTACGGAACATTTTGAACAACTTTGCTTGAGAGAATATGGTTCTTAAAACCCATTTCGAAGCAGCGATTTTCTAAGGTAAAGTTTTTCTTTTATGGATTAAAATTTTTTTCGGCAGTTTTTGAGGTATCCGGGCAACTATAACGTACATATATACCCAATACAATAAGGTCTACCATAGTAAAACCCGTTTTTTTTCAAAATTTTATTTATTTTTTTGTCAACAAAGTTCTCTTCAAGGATAATACACCGATTAAAGTGACCCTCCAACTTTTCGATGCAATTTTTGTAGTACGATTTGTCCTTTGCTTCAAAATAGACCTTAGTTAGGTCTATCACCTCGACGAAAATTTCTTCCCAATTCCTTTTGAGTTCTGAAAACAGGAAATAGTGGGTGAAGGTCATATCTGGAGAATGTAGAGGATGCGGAAGCAATTCGGACCACAATTAATGGAGTTGTGCCATTGTTTTTTACTGACTAGTGACATGCTTCATTGTCTTGTAGAAACAGCACTTTATTTTTCTTCAAATACAGCCGTTTTTTTGGCGATTTCATCCTTCCAACACTCCAACAACCCGACGTAATAGTCGCTAACAAAGTACTTTCTTTTCCGAGTAGCCACTTTGCACCGTTGATATTTTTAAAGTGTTTGCTATCTCGAACAACTTAACTTTACGGTCATCCAAAATTATTTAGCGAACTGTTTTGATGTGTTCGTTGGTAACATCTTCTTTACGGCGTCTACTGAGATACCAAGTGCCAGATCTTTCACCACCTGATCTCTCTTCTCCTTCCTCTGCTGTAGTGTCCATCTGAACAACATGATCTATCCAGCGCAGCCACTGTCTCTTGATTCGCTGAACTATGTCAATATCTCCGTATAGGTATTCGCCGTTGCCAAAGCGCCATAAATCTTCCGCATATCCTTTCTCTCGTACTCTAATAAGAGCGACTCATAAGATAATGTTATCGTCTATGCCCCACACCATATAGCAGACTAGAATAATGAGGGGCTTGCAGAGTTTGGTCTTTGTTCGTTGGAAGATCACTTTTTTTTTTCAATTTCCTACTCAGTCCGAAGTAGCATCTCTTAATAATAGTTATTCTGGGTTAGACTTCGGGTCTGACGTTGTTGTTGGTGTTAATTCTGGTTCCAAGATTGAAGCAGTTATCTACGACTTCGGAGCCAAATCGCGAGTACAAAGATTGTTTGTTTGATGACAGGACATATTTTGTCTTGTCCTCGTTCACTACTAGACCCATTTGCTTCGCTTCTTTATCCAGTCTGGACAAAGCAAAACTGATTGCACGATTGTTGAGGCCAATGATATAAATATCATTAGCGTACACCAGCAGTTGTACACTCTAATAGAAAATTGTATCTGCTCGATTTAGCTCTGCAGCTCGTATTTTTTACTTTAGTAATAAGTTGAAAAAGTCAGTTCATAGGGAATCCTCTTGTCTGAAACCTCGCTTGGTATCGAACGGCTCTCCGTCGTATTTGAATAGATAGGCGGGTAATCCAACGCACCTTCACCATCTCCAGATATTTCACTATCACTCCCATTCAACCAGCTGGAAAAGTATTCCCTTCATAACTTCTTTACGCTCTGAACATAAGCCACAAGGTCACCACTTTGGGTTCGGAAAAAAACGGAAAGTTCGGAAATCTTTTATATATCGGCCAGCTTCTCAATGTCTTCATACTCATGCATACCACCCTCTTTTTATTTTTATCTTCGTATGCATCTTTAACACACTACTCTCGACCATACATACGATATACCATCTGCTTTGTCTTCACTGCGATACGACAGTCGTCATCGTACCGGATATTCTTTCGACCTTTGCGAAAGCCAATAGTTTCGCTTGTAGCTGTACATATGGAACATGAAATGCCGTACCACAGTTCCCATATAACTAGTAGCTGATGAGTGCAGAAACCCGTTTAGCTGTCGGTTGTGGTAGTACCTTCCGTGTGATCGTTGACAGGTGTATTTTGCTGTATAGAGGCGGGTGGGTAACTTCACTACAGCAAGATAGTAGTCCGAGTGGATATTAGAAGTTCGGAGCATATCTGTATGAACGTTGAGAAAACTGGAGACGTGTCGTCCATCTATCACAACATGATCGATCTGGTCACGAACTTTTCGATCCGTAGACAGCAAAGTAGCTTGATGAGTTTTCTTGTGCTGGAATATATTGATAATAAAATTCTATGTATCAGGCGGGAGACTTTTCAATTGACCTGTTATATTCAGTGCAACCAAAGTTGCTGCTTCGTCCCGTTTTAATTTTCAATATTATAATTAGTTGGTGGCAATAACCTCACTTCTAACCATTAACTTATACGACATAAGATGATATATATAGGCAATTCACAAGCTTTGTTGTATGTCTTATGTCATATTTTAATATTCTTAAGAAATACGACACTTGTGAGCACCCTTAACTGTTGTATATCATATTTTAATAGTTTAAAGCCATATTGCGATTAAAAAATGAGTTTTTATACTGGCCCAATGAAAGAGAAAGACTGGAAATTGTGTCCGCAACTGCGAAAGAAATGCCAGGGTGTGTGGGTTACATCGATGGTTCCGAAATAAAATTAGCTGAAGCACCAGTTATGCAGCATGAAATTTACTATTCGCATAAATGTCAATATTCTGTAAAACTACAAGCGATTTTTTGACTAAAAATTGCGCATAAGACAGGTGACACCCACAGGTGGTTACCCAGGCAGTGTACGTGACGCGAAAATATTTTCAAATTGTTCACTAGCAAAGCATTCGGAACGATTCTTGTCGACATCACAGTGGGTCGCGGGAGATAGTTCCTATACACTGAAACCATATTTAATAACGCCCCCTTTCCCGGGAAAACAATGTTGAACATAGAAAAGAAGAAAGTGATTTATTCAACGCGTTTTTTTCCAAATACCGTGTACGAATTGAGAATTGTTTTGGTCTTTTGAAAGAGAAATTCGGTAGTTTAAAGGAGCTTAAATTTTTAATGCTTTCAACGTCAAATAAGAAGAAATGCAATGACTGGATTATGGTGTGTTGTATTCTTCAAAACATGTTAATCAGTTTCGATATAGATAATGAAAACAGCAATGAAGTTTTGATGCCTCAATTCCCTTTATCGTCAGAAAATAATATGAGAAATTGCTTGCTTCGTTATATACAAAATCAAAATATTTAATATTTATACTCGTACACATATGTATATGCATCTGTTCTTTAATCACACAAATTAATAAAAATGCATGATTATTTTGCTTATTTATAATCCAACTATATTTTTGATTTTGGTTCTTTTATTTTGGGCTAGGTACATTAATCATTTCATTTTCGTATTCTTCAAAAGGCACTAACTGTTAATATCACAACAAAACTTATAGCATAAAAACTTCATTTAAAATATAAAAAAACTCATAATAATAAAAATAAATTCATAACAAAAGTGAACTAAAAATGTAGTGCATTGTAAAATTATTTATATTTTAGCCTAAGCTCTTCCATTTCCAACCTCTCCTGCATTTGTAATTTCATTTTTTCAATTTCTAATTTGTTATTAATTTCTCTTTTAACTGCAATTCTTTTTCTTTGATTGACATTTCCCTTTCCCTTGCTGCAACATCCATCTTAAGCTTTTGCTTCCTTATTTCTGCGATCTCGCCATGAACCTGCAAAATATCTGACAAGGCAGTTTTAGAATATATCCTTTCTGCCTTTCGAGTGCACACATTGTCGATCAACGCAGGACTTTGTAATTCTTCAGCTTCAACTGAACTGCCCGCTTCAACCACACATTCTGCTCCCAATGGACTTGTAGAATCGCTTTCTAACAGCGTCACCAAACTGTCTTCCCCTACTGCAGAACAATTTAATCTGCTGCCGAAAATATCGTCCAACTCTTCATAGAAAAAACACATTTTTCTTAAAGTAATTAGCAAGCAATTAAAAAAAAAGAAGAGACTTCCTTAAAAGAATTTACTTTTTATTGTGTCGCCTTCCACACTTCCTGCGCCTGTCGACCCTTCCCACTCCTTTGCTTTGTTATAATAAGTGCACATATTGCGTACTTTTGAGCGCACTACTTTCCATCCTACCGACCATAAAAGCTTTGAGCCGTTGGTTTCTTAAAAAAAAAGATTTGACTTTGTTTTGTTTTTTTTTTAAATTAAAATGACAAACCTCGAAACTTCTATTTTCGAATAGGAACTCCACAAGAGCTTTTTCTTCTGCCGCATTCCACTTATGTACCGGATTGAAACGGCGGCGTTTTGGTTTACACTGCAATAAAATCATTTGCAACCACATAAATATCAAAATATTTTCATATTTTACTTATATTCAACTTAATTTACCTGAATATCGTGGTTTCCTTCCATATTAATAACGAAATTTATTAAATTAATTAATTTCAAAAATTTAAACGCTAATAATAAGAAAGTAAACAAATAGCGAACTCAAGAAGCTTACCACGCAGTGTTGTATCAGTCATATTTTAATTTTGAATGTGAAACAACAACAGTGTTGGTATGACAGCCATAAAAAAATATGCCAATATGACGATATGACACACTATGACACCTTGTGAATACCCTAATAGTATATGTTTATGCAAGTTATAACCTGATATTAACTAATTTTTTATCTTTTTAAGTTCAGCCAATAATATCACAGATGAGTAATTTATTATCATACTTGAATTTCCATAAAATTATCTTTAATGTATTCTCCTTTTCACAAAGTTAGAGCTATTTTGGCATGTTTAAAAATTTCAAGCTTTAGTTCGTTATACTAATTTCGGTAAACTTATAAGCCTTATTTGTTTGCGAAATTCAAAGCTTAGCTATATAATATACCATGTAAATGTGTATAATTTAGTATAATAGGTATGCAATATGATGCTTTTATATATATTTACTATAAATACCTTTGGCAAACGCTGACTACAACTCCTGCTAACATTTAATTTGATACTTAGCGCTGGTATAGAATGCACACTGAGTTTAAAGTCGAATTGTAGCACACACACAAATTAGGGTGAGCCAAAAATCGTAACTATTGTATTTATGTGTTAAAATGAATATATAAAAATAAAAAAAATTTGCCTTTGCGGTACCATTTTTAGCTCATTTTTTAAAGGTGTCCGTGAGCACTCAAAGTTGTCCATGAAAAAATTTCACTAAAAAATCTGTTCTCATTGAAAATGCTATTACTTTTATAGCGTTTAGAACACAATTTTTTACTTTACAAACTTTTGTAGAGTGTGAAATTTCCCACAAATTTTACCTCAGAGTCTTCTTTTTTATTTCTAAAGTTCGTAGATTTAAGGGTTTTTATAGTTACAGTTTCAGGGTAAGCAGAAACGGCAGAGTTTGCAGAGAAAGTCAGTGTTTTCGCTCACCTTAACACACATACACATATATGGTATATATTAATAATCACTACGCTTAGAGTTGCTGTTATTATTCTGGCTCATTGATTTGTAATTATAACAACTAAAAACTACAAATAATCAGACTAATCATGGCAAAGTAGCAGTAATAGCTCAGTCATGGCAACGAGCAATATGATTAAATTTATTATAGGAGGATATCTGCAAATACAGAGAAACAAAGGAAAATGCAACGCACACAGCTTACATACTATATACAAACATATCAATATACATACATACTTATATATGTATATGCGTTTTAAAAGCCTTAAACTGCATGCGTGTAGCCAGACAGCGCCCAGCTGGCTGTAATTTATTGGTATTCAAGCAACTCTTTATATATACTTGTTTATATCGTCACCTAAAATGCAAAACAACGTGTTATCAAGAAAATCGGAATTGAATTTTGATTGCTTTCGATTCCCTACATCATAAATTTTTATTCATAAAATTTTAAGCTTCCGCTATTAGGTATATATAACCAATACATAACCATTATAATAACCACTATAGTAACCATTTTACAACCAAAATTCAATTTTGTTTTAATATATGTAAATGGTCTCTTTTATATAGTTTTTCTAATTTTAAGCTTCCACTATGAGGTATATATAACCAAAATATAACCATTTTATAACCTATATAACCATTATAATAACCAATTTACAACCAAAATTCAAATTTTATTTCAATATGAATGGTTTCCATTTCCCGCGCGTTGCATCGGTTACACAGTCCGTTCAGTATGTTCAATAAACCTACAAGCAAGAGAAAATGTTAACTTCATCTCTAACACCCTTCACAGGTGCGCTTCTTATAGCAACTACATGTATAACTAAATTTTTAAACGTACATGGCTATAATTAGTATCCAAACTGCAACAATTTTGCTAGTGTTTTCTATCCACGAAGATTAATATGAACAACCTTCAAGTCGACTAAAGCTAGTTAAAAAGGAAAAAGATCTTTCCCTGAACAGTTTTGTCTTGAGTAATAGTTTATGTCAAATTTTATCTTATACTTGTAGTAGTTTGATAATGGCGGTTCTGACAAATGAGCAACTTCTTGGGGAAGCGTGTACAAACCTCCTGATTGACATCTCAAAAACTGAGGAACTACTTTGCACACAGATAGCCTGACATGGCTAAATTGACTCAGATTGTCATCGGGGTTACTGATCAGAGTAGGAGTCATGCTGTCTGTTTGATCTCCTATGGACCGTAGAGCTCCCCTGTTGGCCACTCGGTTGGAGTGGCGACGCAGTGCGTGAACCGGTGTATCTTAAATTTTGAACAGGTCTCAGATAGCTCCATCGATTGCACGTATTATTCCTAACCGAGGTGGAGTTTGGTTGAAGCCTTTTGGTGCAGACGCAGCAGAAAAGTTCCCCCGGGACCGGGTTGGACTCAATTCTACCATGTATCAAGAGAGCACGGAGCAACCCTGCTGCAAGGCGTTTCTCCAATATTGACAATCTTAATCTAAAACTTACCCATCCAAACGAGGTTAGATCTTCGGAAGTACAGCCTTTGGCCGTATAAAATCTGGCTCAATTCCGATAACGTAGAATCGGCTGTGGTGGGAATGATTACTCTAGAATAGGATTAGTGACTCTAGAACAGAGGAGCTCACGCTGAGACCTCCACTTTCACTCCCAATGTTAGTTTTAGTTTATTTTTCCCTCGACTGCACCCCTGAAATCTAAGATCCTTTCGTCGAAGAGTCTTTTTTTCTCTGTACTATACTGACGAGGAAGATGTTGATGAGACGAAATAGCAGAAGAAGAGGCGCAGTTAAATTTCTTTACGAGTCAGTCGAGCTTAGAAGGAAAGACGAGAAAGTTTAAGAAACTCTTCGTCAAACAATAGACGGAGTTGATATTAGTCGTTTAAAAAAATGTGTGGCTTAATCTAACCTAACCATTGGTTGAGTTAACTGAAAAATCTGCCTTGACTCTGGTGTTACCAAATTACAGAAATAAACATTAGAGATCATACAAAACCTTCATCTTGATCCAATCCTTTTGCCAGAGCCACCCATCAACTCCTGCTTACTCGCGTGGCCTGCACCTTGTGTCAGACCGTCTTTCTTTGGAACGTTACATCAGTCAAATGCAATTCTTGCACATTCCTACGTGTTCCGACCTACGCACCACACATGAGTGGAGTAAGCCGTTCGTAGCCTCATGTTGCAGGAGTCTGCCGAGCAACACCCAACAGTGGCGTCGCTAACCAACTCCACAGTCCACAAACGCCCATGCGGGTTTTACAGTTGCAACAACCATCACCTACACGCCACCTTTTCACCCCCAGGATCACCCACGAACACCCACGATAAACTTGGATTCTAGAATTTAACTGCAACGGACTCCAGAGCAAGATCGAGGAGATAGTTGCATTCATGAACTGGGAACGCGTATCGATATCTGCGGTTTAAGAAACCAAGTTAAATAGCCGCTCAGATCTTCTGAGTTGTGCCGGTTTCAACGTCAAAATAGCATGTTTCCTGATAGACAAATACTTTGCGCCTGTTCCGTTTCACTCCCTCAAACTACTGCAGTGTAAATTTCGAACTGCTGGACACCACCTCCTCGCTAACGGCTGACAAAGTGATTTTGCAATGCATTTATTCCCACCAACCGCCAAATGCGACAGGAAATTCAATAACTTTGCCCCCCCTACTGTGCGGCGCTGACGCGTGTACGCTTGATTACACCCACCCCCGCTGAACGGTGGGACTGCGGTAAATGCCGTCAACGCCATTAAATTGTGTGATTGATCACAATTTTGAAAGTAATTATCCTGCGCTTTTGCCGCTCCAACTACTGGCTGGCCGGCAAGTTTGCGCCTTTCCTCCGTTTCACCGTTAAGCGTATGTGCCAATAATGCGTGATACATGCGGATACACTACATACATACTTATATACATATATATATATACGTGAGTGTTTATGTTCATCATCAGCTGGCGCTGTTGCATAGTCGATGATTGCACCGATTTGGTGGCATGTTTGTTGGTATTTGTTTTTGTTTTTGTGTTTTTGCATTTGTATCCACATCGGAAAGTCTAAATTGTGTGTGATTTCCATGAACAACAACAACAACAAAAGCCAACCATAAGCACTCAAGCAGTACGCTTTGCCAACTTGGCCATTTGTGGCATTAATGGTAATTACTTTGTAAATAATTTCATGCCAAACGGACAGACATATACAACGAAATATATACACGCACACAAATACACTGTCATTTAAGCCTCTGCAAGCGTATAATTAGAGCCACATATGTACACACACGCATATCAGGCCTGTGGATTTGGCTTGTGTAAGTGATTTTCTCTCTCCATAAGTTTTTTGTCCTTGGACACTTAACTGTACATGCGTCGGACATTATTGCTTGCTTGTAGTCTCCAGTTACAGTTTCGGGCATTTGCTTGTGCTGATCTAATGTGGCACTTTAAATCCGCTTAAATTAACTTCCTTTGAGGAAAGAAGATTAACCAATTTAAACAGCAGAATTTCTTATATGTATTTGGTAGTGTTGTTGCACAGTCTGCTGAGGATGTATGGGAAATGAGAGTGTCTCCAACGTAGTATTTGAAATTAAAGCGAATTTAGAGACTCGCCACTGAAAGCTTACACAAATTTCAATTGATTTATGAATCATAACTCTTCAATCTTGGTGTGAGTCTGAACTATGTAGATGCTCGGAAAAACAGGATTTACCAGTAAGAGTGATATGATTTCTTAAAAAAAAAAAACACTATTTGTTAAGGAAAGCCAAATATTTTTTGTCTAGTATGAAGTACAAACAATACAATGTACTTCTGAATATAACATCATTCAAGTGGCCTCTACGACTTCTTTTGCAGGCACGAATTCGACGAACTCAATTTTAGAATACTTTTTCCACTAAATCAAGTCGATTGTTTGATGAATAGCAAGTTCAGTATTGACTTCTAAAACTTTAAAAGAGTATGGTTTATAGCTAAAGACAAATGACTTCCAATAACCCCACAAGAACCAGTCTAACAGCTTCTTGGCGGACATTCAATGTCACAATTTCTTGAAATAATCTCTGAACTGTTCTCACAATAATTCGGTTATTGCACGTGCTGTGTGGCACATTACCCTGTCTTGTTGAAATCAGATGTTGTCAAGATCAAGTCCTTCTTCTTTATTTATCGTCCATTCCGACGACATGACCTAGACAGCCAAGCCGCTGTCTCTTAATTCTCTGAACTATGTTAATGGCATCGTATATCTCATACAGCTAATTGTTCCATCGACTGCGGTATTCGCAGCTACAAATGCGCAAAAGACCATAAATCTTCCGCCGAATTTTTCCCTCAAAAATACGTCACGCTGACTCATCAGATGTTGCCATCGTCCATGCCTCTACAACATATATATAGTAAGACGAGGAGGATGAGTGACTTGTAAAATTTGGTCTTTGTTCGTCTGGAGATGACTTTAGGGGAGCTCCTTTTCGTGCTGTTAAAAGAAGCTTTGAAATCGACGAAGGGTGGTCTGTGTCGATCCTCTCTTGAAGGTAGCAATAGTTAATACCGATCCAGTGCGTTCATAATGAGACTGATGACCTTGCCAAGTCAGGTACTTCATTTCCACTATCTGCAGAATGAGAATAGAGGAATGGGAAGCAAGAGCTCCGCTGGCTGCTTCAAGTTCACTATTGGTTGGTTGGGCCTCAGGTGAGCTCGCCAAGCGCTGGTAAGCTTTTAGCAACTATGCAAACATATTGTCCTTCTACCCATGGATAAATCGTAAGATATCGCAGCTAAGTTCATTTTTCAAAAGCTGTAAGAGTTATAACTGCCCGCTGTTCGATCGGCATTCATTCGGTAATATTGAAAACTTTATAGGATGGCATTTACATTAGGCTTAGATTATGATTAGATAGAAGCATCTCAATACTTCCTTCTTAAATGTTCCGCCTTTGCTATGGTAGATGAGGACTAAAACACATTACAGCTCCTAAGCTTCTTTGTGATTGGACCTACAAGGTACGTTGTCGAAAGTTTGTACACAAATACAGGAATTTTTCTTTGCAAACTATAGCCCCTTAGTTATAGCGGTACGGAGGTTCCAACTACATAATATAAAAACATTACGTCGTAGCAGCGTTTCCTTTAAGGGTAGGGTGCATTCAAGTCAGTTTTCAAACACTTATATCGTACGCTTTTAAGCCCTGAGCACGGTATATTTAGTTCACTACGAAATCTGTAACGCCCAGAAGGACTCGGATGCTACTATATTTCCGCCTCTCAGGTTTTGAGATTTTCCACTTATCTTTTTCTTTCCAAGTAACTGCTAATTTGCCGAAACCGGCGATATCTGACCACGAAACTTGAAACGCCCAGAAGGACTCGGATGCTATTGTCCTTTCGCCTATCCGCCCGACTGTCTGTTTATGCGCGAAGAAGTCCCTACAAATTTGAGATATTTATTTGGAACTTTTCTTTCCAAAAAAACGCTAATTTGTCCAAACCGACAATAACTGACCACTACAGGGTATAGCTGCCATACAAACTCAATGATCAAGCTTCCCACCATGTATCGAGAACTATTTTGGCACAGATCTTTTCTTGACACATTGCTATAGTCTCCGAAGAAATTGTTGAGATCAGGCTACTATAGCATATAGTTGTCATACAAACTGAATGATCGAAATGAAGTTATCGTAAGGAAACCCTTTTATATGTGTGGGGTTTTATAGCTTCCGTGATATCGAAGTTAAGTTTTGCTTGCTTTATACTTATTTCTGAGTACTAAACTAGTTAATACCGTTTTTCAGTTTGCTCTATAGCCTCGGTGCTATCGAAGTTAAGTTTTACTTGCTTTATATATCTGAGTACTAAACTAGTTAATACCGTTGTTCAGTTTGCTCATCAAAATTCATTACTTTTCACTCTATTCACGCACATTTCTTGTGTGTAACTAGTTCCGACAATCACAGTGCCATTTCTTAACCATAAAATTCGCCACTGATTCACTGCGAAGCCAACAACAACAAAGCAAATATTGTGATAATGTCAACAACAAAAACATTATTACAAGCGATTTCATTCACACAACAGTGACGAGTAGTGGAAAAGACAACAACAAAGCCGGCTTTATTGTGTCGAACTAAGAAAGGCGAAAATACCCTTTCACGCTGACCTTCATTCATAGACCCTTTTATGACTTTTATATGCTTAAAAGCGTTTGACTTTAAAATTAAATTTAAACAAAAGCAAAACAAGTAATTTTAACAAAACACAAACACACACACACATGTGCACACAAACACATAGAAAGGATGTGAAGACAAACAGGGAGTAAATGTGAAGGCAAGTATGTTAAGGGAAAGTGAGTGGGGACACAAAAGGACCTGAAGGACAAAAGTAATGTAAACGCAAACGCAAGTATGTGTGTTTATGTATGAGTGTATGCTTGTGTGTGTGTCGTAAGAATTTTTTCGTGTCTCCTTTGTCATTTTGCTTTGTCGCAGCGCATGCCGCTGGCGGAGTCAATGAAAAGTGAATGAATGCGTGAAAGTGTGAGTAGCGGCATATGAGTAGGTACGTATGTGTGTTTGCCTTACGCACACATCCCCGCAAATTACTTTCACCATATCATTTGCAAGAGATCAACACAGCGTATGAATGGGCAAATCTACAAGCATGCCCCACCCAAAGACCCAAGCAGCACAAGGAGCCTGTATGCATATAGGTATATGTGTGCCTGTGTGCGACCTTCTTCTGTTCTTTGCAAGCATGAATAAAGAATGTCTACGGTCGGACAGTAAATGACCCAAACATTGGCAACAAAATACCAACCAGCAGCTGTACCCTGTGTTTGTGTTTGTGTGCGCGCTGGCCATCAGTGAAAATGAATGTACTACCAGCATATTGTCAAAGGACATCATCACCGCTGCGTCAACAGTATAATAAACACGACGATGGCCAACACGACCGTATGCCATGCAACGGCAGTTGGGTCAAACCGAAAACTTGTGTCTGAAGATGTTGAAATTGGAAAAGTAAACCCAAAACGCGCATGGTGGCTGAAAGGAAGAGTAGCCAAAAAAATGTGTGTAAGAGGCAAAAGGACAAATATGCAGACAAAAAAAAATTAAAATCAAATATAAATGAACTACTGGTTGCCCTCGCACATTTATACGAGGTGGAACGAAGAAGTTAACCGACTAAGAAAAATACAAAGGGCCCTTAGTCATTCAAAGAAAGCCAACATAAAACAAGTACTTCTGAACTGTATTGAGAAATGTATCTTCTTCTTAACTGGTTTACGCGGTTATAGCCAATTGGAAATACCAAGCGAAGCCAGGTCCTTCTTCAACTGGTCTTTCCAACGAAGTGGAGGTCTTCCTCTTCTTCTGCTACCCCGGGGGGACCTGCGTCGAATATTCTCAGAGCTGGAGTGTTTTCGTCCATTCACACGACATGTCCGCTGGCTACGTCGCCGCTGTCTTTTAGTTCGCTAAACTATAAGAATACCAATATGCAAAGAACCATAGACTGACTGACTGAACAGATATTATCCTCGCCGATGTCTCTGCTTCATATAGCAGAACGGGAATAATTTTTGGTTATAGAATTTGCAAGAAGAACTTGGTCTTTGTTCGCCGAGAGAACACTTTACTTCTCAATTGCCTACTTAGTCCGAAACTTGGCAAGAGTTATTCTGCGTTTGATTTCAAAGACAGCATTGCTGTTGGTGGTGTTAGTCCTGGTTCCAAAAAAGACGAAATTATCTACCACTTCGAAGTAATGACTGTCAACTGTGACAGTGACTTTGCCAAGTCGCGAGTGCGATGACTGTTTGTTTGATGACAGGAGATATTTCGTCTTGCCTTCATTCACTACCAGACCCATCTGCTTCCCTTCCTACCTACCCAGTCTGGAGAAAGCAGAACTAACAACACGGATGTTGAGGCCAATGATATCAATATCATCGGCATATGCCAACAGCCGTGCACCCTTATAAAAGAATGTGCCTTCTCGGTTATTTTTCCCAGCAGTAGATTGAAGAAGTCGCACAATAGGGAGTTACCTTGTCTGAAACCTCGGTTAGTATCAAACAGCTCGGATAGGTTAAAAGCAGCTTTGAAATCGACGAAGAGGTAGTATATGTCGATTCTGTTTTTTCAGGTCCCTCCCAAGACTTGGCGCATGGTCAATATCTGGTCAGTTTTTGATTTTCCAGGCCTGGAATCACAACAATAAGGTCCAATCAGTTTGTTGACGGGGGACTTTAATCTTTCACCCAATACGCTCGATAGAACCGCATATGCGACGTTGAGGAGGCTTATCCCACGGTAGTTGGCGCAGATTTTGGGGTCTTCCTTTTTGTGGATTGGACAGAGCACACTTAGGTTCCAATCGTCGGCCATGCTTTCATCTATTTCATACTTTGGAAAGAAGCGGATGAATGCACTGACAAAGTGTCGTATTTGAAAAGCTCGGCCAGTAGTCAATCGGCCATTGTTGTTCTTCCGGCCGGTAATTACTTTTGGAACCTCATCGTATTCGGACAATGGAACATCTATTCCATCGTCATCAACTGGGTAATTGAGTTCGCCATCTCCAGATGTTACACTTTCACTGCATACGTTCCCTACGTTCGGCAGGTTGGATAAGTGTCTCTCCTTAGCTTCAGTATGCTCTGCACTTCAGCCACTAGATCACCACTTTGGGGCCAACAAAAGTATGCTTCTGTCGATCAGCGGCTTGTGGTCCTTCGCTTTACGTGGTAGTCCAAAGCTGCCAAACTATTAGTTAGAGCAACAATAGTCTTAGTCTGTGAATTCAGTTTTAGAAACTTGTCTGCATACTAGAGTTCGCTCCCAAAATTCACAAAGCTGTCTACAAAACTTTCACTTCTTGCATTAACTTGAACCACGAACTTAAAATGCGCACCTCGTATACGCCAAGAGAGAGTGAGTAAAACATATAATGAATGTTGTGGAAAATGAAGCAACTTTCCACTCAATTGAAACGCGTGAAAGGCTCACAAGTGTGAGCACAAAATTCACTAAAAGAAACTGGTCACAAGAATAAGAGCAATAGCAAGCCAACAACAACTATTGACAGCCACAACACAACTGTGCCGGTTGACGATTTTACGGTCAAGCAAGAACTACTAAGCACAACTAACTATATACAGTGTTGGAACAAATAATAGCAGTTATAGCTATTTAATATTTGGTGGTACCTGAATCATAGTTAGTATTTTTATACTCTCGCAACAAAGTTGCTAAGGAGAGTATTATAGTTTTGTTCACATAACGGTTGTTTGTAAGTCCTAAAACTAAAAGAGTCAGATATAGGGTTATGTATACCAAAGTGATCAGGGTGACGAGTAGAGTTGAAATCCGGATGTCTGTCCGTCCATCCGTGCAACCTGTAACTTGAGTAAAAATTGAGATAACATGATGAAACTTGGTAAACGTATTTCTTGGTTCCTTAAGAAGGTTAAATTCGAAGATGTGCAAAATCGGCCCACTGTCACGCCCACAAAATGGCGAAAACCGAAAACCTATAAAGTGTCATAACTAAGCCATAAATAAAGACATTAAAGTGAAATTTGGCACAAAGGATCACATTAAAGAGGGGCATATTTGGACGTAATTTTTTTGGAAAAATAGGCTTGGTCCCGCCCCCTACTAAGTTTTTTATGCATATCTCGGAAACTACTATAGCTATGTCAGCCAAACTCTATAGAGTCGTTTCCTTCAGGCATTTCCATATACAGTTCGAAAATGGAAGAAATCGAATAATAACCACGCCCACCTCCCATACAAAGGTTATGTTGATAATCACTAAAAGTGCGTTAACCGACTACAAAAAACGTCAGAAACACTAAATTTTACGGAAGAAATGGCAAAAGGAAGCTACACCCAGACTTTTTTTTTAAATTGAAAATGGGCGTGGCGTCGTCCACTTATGGACCAAAAACCATATCTCAAGAACTACTCGACCGATTTCAATAAAATTCGGTATATAATATTTTTTTAACACCCTGATGACATTTACGAAATATGGGTGAAATCGGTTCACAGCCCATCTGATGCTCTCTCTGTATAATACATACATACATATAAATGAAAATTCAATTCTATACTCAATGTACACAAATTGATCCAATCTAATTAATTTTACAGCAAAATAAACAAATATGTAAATAACGGATAATGAAATCTCGATTATGACTTTATCATGCGAGAGTTTAGAATGTTCGGAGACACCCAAACTTAGCCCTTCCTTACTTGTTTTGTCTTACATTTAATTATCCATCAGAACCAAAAATCAATTTGATAAAATCAAAGAACGCTTATTCAATTCGGACAAAAATACAGTATTTTCTCGATTTTTATAAACTATACAAGGTATACTAAGAAGAACCTAGCTACACGTGGAATCTTCAACTGGCGCCATCGGGGAAAAGGAAGAACGACCTGCACGCTATTGTAAACTCCGCTACAAATGTGGAACCGACAAGCTGATCTGAATTAGCCGTGTCCGTCTTTCTGTCCAGCAGCATCAGGTATGTGACGCTTGAATGTGTCATTGCTGCGGAATGACTCGATTTCTGATGATGATGTGGAGAGGGAATGATGTCTAGGGAGCAGAAGGCTTCTACTTAGATGATAATGTCAGGTGTACCTGGCAAGATCTTTGGGCCAGTAGTTCTAAAGGTCGAGTGACTTATGAGTACAATTAGGACATTAGTTTTGTTGAAGGACCCAGATTCCATCTGAGTCATTTGCATCAAAGGTATCTATCTGATAGGTCAGCCTTTTTATTTGTGTGGCGGTAGTAGAGGACTGGATGCATGTAGTGACAGAATGACCGATGTACTCGGTACATTAAGGCTCTGGAAACTAGCTGGACTGATGGACGTTTAGATGTTAACGGTGTGATCTCCACTAGTCGGAATGGCGAACAGTTATAGTCGTTTGCGCGTGAATTGTTCAGACAGCGAATGTGTTTAACTGAGAAGTAGAGTTAGCTGCTGTGAATAATGTGTGCGTATGAGGTTCAACCAGTCCAGAGCTGTATGGAAGCTCAACTGGTAGTAGTTTAGGCTACGAGGTCTGACGGAAGACTTAATTCTGGTACCACGCGGAGCAGTAGCCCTTGAAGTTCGCTTCAACCTGCTCATGCGGACTGACCCCTCAGGTAGTATAGTGGTGGTTTTGGCTAAAACCGGAATGCGGAAAGAGCTGACACTTTGTCAGTTGAATCTGGAGTTCCATTACAATGGGTCTCGAACCTTACCAAGAGGGTTGTGTGACCACTTCACACTGATCAAAGCATTGCCGTAGGGTAAGGCCGTCGTTAACAGGTACCCGAGATAAAAAAAACTGGACGTAGTCTGTCTTTGCGCGAACTAGTCCCTCAGTGTTTGAGATATCGATCTGAAATTTGACACACTTCATTTTCTCTTAAGAAAGCTAATCATTTGGTGGAGATACCGGTAAAGGACTATTATAGCATATAGCTGCCGTACAAACTGAACGATCCATATCATGATCTTGCTTAAAAACTTTTTTATTTAACGAGATATTTTCTCGAAATCCAAAGAAATAGGTCAGATCGACTATTAAGTAACGGTACTGGTTAGTGCTCTTTGTGATATCGGTTTCATGGATATAATTTTCGTACTAGGGGTGGCTGCTGTTTCTACTATATTTTCCAACACTGTATACTATATATACTCGCACACTCACTACTCTACACTCTATCTCGCATGAGTACTATATACTATATGTACATTCACTCATGTGTAGAGAATAAGTGTGTAGTTCACGCCTTTTGGCCGTTGGCAGTAGTTTTTTATAGTCATGATTTTTATTATTTTTATCAACTTACATATACACACTACACGCTTTGGTCGTTCTGGCGGCAAAGTGTCTAAAATGGACGCATACAAATTTATATAATGACATAATATACTAATATAGTCGTAGATGCATATCTCCGAGTGTCCTTTGACTGCCTTGGCACTCAGTTGAATTTATTTATGTTATAGGCATGGACATATGCACTTGAATGGCCAAACGATGAGTGTGTGTATGTGTGCGTAAATATGTTATGTCACTTGAAGTGCCGGTCAGGCTGTCAAAGTTATAAAAATTAATATATATTTTTTATATTCGTATAACATTGTGTGTGCCACCGTGAGTGGTGTAAAGGAGCAAAAGCTTGCATAATGTAGTCTGGGTGTGTTGCTGCTGCATCAAGCGGTCATCAAAAGCTAACAACTTAATAGAACTATTTGGCCTGCACTCTAAGGGCCAAAGGTGGGAAATTGTCGTTCGTAGATCAAAGTAGTAAAAGAAATGTCGTAGAATGATGTTGGTGCAATTGCAGCATATGATTTTTTATACATGCATTACATAAGAAATGAAGGATCATAAGGAGAGAAGGGAGGGATAAATTACATAAAATTACCAGGAATAATCTTAGAAAATAAATTTGGAACCAAATTTTAGTAGAACGAACCAACAATAAGAGCCTTTTCTATGAGCCAAAACTAGTAATCTTAGCGAAGATAATGCATACAATTTTGGAGCTTACAAGTGTCATAGAAGTATAGTATTTGGAAAGGTTCAGCAAATGGTGCGAAGATGTAGAATTCTTCTAGTGAGGTGACGTCCAGTCCCAACGACAATCCCTACGAACATTACACCATCAATAGTAGCCTTATCTAAAGCATAGAGACCTTACAGTGTTACACTATCTCACATTAATAAGAGCTGTGTTCTTTACGCCGTCGCGGAGCAATTTTAAACCGACTAATTTGCCTTCTCATTCTCATTCAACAACATCATAATCCTAATCCTGTTCTGGAATGTGCTACATACTCTATTATTGATTTAGTTTTTGTAGAATATGATACAAATTATATTTACCTTAGCTGGTATAGTAAACTAATCTCTCAATCACACGAAAAATTATATACAGGGTTTGTCAGGAAAGTAATAGGACTGATTTTCTTCCGCACCGACTAGGTTCGATCGAGATCGTTCCTAGCTAATGAACGAGTGGCTGGTCAGTTGTCTCCGAGCACCTGGAGAATTTTCGCTTGACGTCTTCCCGTGAGTGGTGCCAGCCGAAAATTCTGCGTTCATTAGAGCAGAGGTACGCGATTAAATTTTGTGTGGCACCCGATGTGTGATACCCAAATTATAACGTAATCACAAGATGGATGGATCATGGATCTTTGAGTATGCTTCCGAGACAAAGAGGCAATCTTCCGAGTGAATACGTCGGCGTCTCCTCGCCCAAAAAAGGGAAGAATAGGCTAATCCAAAGTGAAAACGTTGCTCATTGTCTTTCTTGACATCAAAGGCATCGTCCACCATGAACTTGTTCTTCGTAGACAAACCGTCAACGCCAAGTTTTACAGGCAAGTCCTCAAGAGACTCAAATTAAGGATTAAACGGGTCCGACAAGACATCGACGCCGATTGGAAGTTGCACCATGACAACACTCCGGCCCACACCGCCTTTCTTGTGAACAGCTACTTATAAACAAGGCCGGCATCCCAACGCTTTCGCAACTGCCCTACAGCACAGATATATCCCCCTCGTACTTTTGTGTTTCCTTGCCTGAAAAGGCCGATGGAAGAGGATCCAAGTAACATGCACCTCGGCTCTCAAGGCCATTTCGGAGAATGCTTTCCGTGACGCCTTCAATGTTTAGAAATCGCGCTGACGGCACTACACCGACGCAGAAGGAGCCTACTTTGAAAGTTTTTAAAGAATTGTAGCGAATCATTCAATAATTTTTTTTTTTAATCGTTTCAGTCCTATTACTTTCCGAACAAACCCCGTACACTTTCGTATCGTATTATATGGTATATGAAGTTTCGTCGCATAAAAACTGAAACTTCTTTCTACTGAAGTTGTTTATTTAACCTCGTAAGCCTCGCTGAAGCCAGTTTCGAAAAAATAGTTTGTACGATTGAATATAGATCTCAAATAATATATATGCAAAAATAGTCTGGAGCAATTGAAGTTAACGTCAACAAATCTCATTCTTAAAACAAAAATTCTAGTTTCTCTGTGGATCGTTTTTTGAAGGGAAGAAAGAATAGTCGATTTAACGTGAAGGCTAATTATAAAACGGTATGAATGGTAGCCAGAAAAGGAAGGTATTTATGTCCGGATGGTCTTGAAAGGCTCATAAAACTACTTTATTGGATCATTGACATGTTGCCTTCGCGATTTTTTTCAGTTTCTATTGAGATATTAAGAGATCTTTCTCAGCCTCATGGCCTCTTGACTGAGTTATCTCATATTAAGTCGGGGAGGCTTTAAGCCTAAAATTGAGAAGTTCGTTTAACGTTTTCTAATGTTTATCTCTTGAGAGATAGAGATCTTTCTTAGCCTCATCATCTAATGGGTCGTTCACTAAATAATTTCATTGATGAACCAGATCAAACCAATTCGAAGGCGGATAATCATCAAAAAAAGGTTATATTGTCCGTTTTGTAGAATTTGAAAAGGATTGTTTATGTTGAGCTTTTGGCTAACAAAACATCATTAATTCTTAAGTTAGCTGGAAAAATTGAGTGATTCACTCAAACAGAAAAAGACCACAATTGATCAATCGAAAAGGTGCGAGACTTCTTACAGGTTTGACGACTGACCTATGTCAATATCGACGTATATTTCGTACAGCTCAACGTTCCATTAACTGCGGTACTTAACGTTTCCAATGCGCAAAGCACCATAAATCTTCCGCAGAGCATTTCTCTCGAAATCTCGTAATACCGACTCATCAAATGTAGTCATCCGCAAGGCCTCTGCCCTATGTAGCTGAACGTGGATGATGATTGACTTGTAGAGTTTGGTCTTTGTTCGAAAAAGCACTTCACTTCTCAATTGTTGCTCAGTCCTAAGTAGAACCTGTTGGCAAGAGTTATTATGCGTTGTTTTTCGAGGCTGACATTGTATGTAGTTGGTGTTAATGTTGGTTGCATGATAGACGAAATTATCCATAACTTTGAAGACTTCATTTTAGCAATCATATCAAAAGTAACTTGGAGATCAAGTTTCGATTGCAACGACTGTTTTTTTGATGACAGAAGACATTTCGTCTTGCTCTCGTTCACTACCAAACCGATTTGCTACGGTTTGTTATGGCTTGTAAGATTAACTAATAATTTCTTGGTTTACGGATTTGATTACCAAAACAGACTAAAGCTGTTAAGCAGAAAAGACTTCCTGACCGTTCTTTACTTTTTTTTGGGAGTTCTTCCTGCTGATCAGCTACTGGAACCAGGGAATTCAAATTTTTCAAGATGAAAATGATATTTTTTTGTAGATTTAATTATTACAATAAATATCTCCTCAAAAAAAATCACAAAAACATATTTTTTTAAACCTAAGGAGATGTACCCCTTAAGACCTTTATCCAGCGGCTTTAGTTAAAGAGCTTTAAGTCCGCTACTTTCTAAATCCTTTAGGCCATACTTTTCTTTACCCTTTCTTTCATATCGACTTTTGAGGTAATCAGAAAATCTAAATACATATCAGCAAAGCTAGCCGCACTTCCTTTAAGGACGCACTAAAACCACCAGCACAACCTTCGCTAGCGCGCACTTGTCCCGCACACATATAACCCGTTGGCCATATCAGCATGACAGCAGAGCGCGTCCAGCACAGCGTGCTTTCTAACATTAAAATACCGACCACAAAAGGCCAAAACGGCACAAAGCAGTGCACAGCGTGGCCGCTAACAGCAGGAGTTCGTGTTAACACGGCAACACTACACACACAAACATATTGACAGCGATTACATTGAAGTTGGAGCCAGCACATGACAGCAAACGGGCACGAAAGGACAATGGCTAAGGACACACATGTCCACATGATGGGAGGGGACGTGCGCAACAAGCGAGACAAATGCAATGAAGAGATCAATAATGAATGAATCAAAGTGTACGCAGTTTGGGCAGCGATAGCATCAGCCGAAGTGCGCGTACTGAAGGGAGCCAGCTTGCAAAGGACGGGCATTATACTTGTAAGCGCGCGAATATGACGCTGTGTGAGTCTGCTCAGTGAAGCAATCGAATTTGCTGCTGACATTCGATTAGATCGAACTAATGGCAGTGGTCAAAGAGACCCTTAGCTGCTGGCGGGAGGACGGAAATGTCAGCAGCAGCAGTAGTGGCAGCAGTTGTGGCACGAAGCTTCTATAACGGTCCGTTGCAATGAGCTACGCCAACTTACAAATTTAATATGCCAGTTTACTCAGCGTCCCTATAATTTGGCACTTTAGTGCACTTAAGCACATACTTCGTTGTTAATTTCAATTAAATATTTGACTTTGCAAGCGTTTTTTCCTTAGCTTTTTAATTTCGCCTTTTGTTGCAAGATAAAATGGCGCATTATGCAAGTTGCTTGCACTTTTCTTTCACTTTCTCCGCGGCTGGGGCGCGAAGACATTATGCGCGCAGACACTTGCCACTTGCCGCTTGCTACTTGCAACTTTCTGCTGTCTGCCTCGGCGCAATTAATGTGACCGCCCAACCGCTAACGCCCATTAATTTATTTCGCAACCGTTATTTTTTGGGACTCACAGTTATTTGCTCTGCGTAGAATTCATGCTATTTTGCATTTAATTTAACCGCATGCCTGAGTATTTTATGCGCATTTGTATGCGTCTGCACCGCTTCCCGACCCACTTGAGTGCGAAGGATAGCGCGCAATAATTTATTTGCATATTCAACTTTTATTACATCCTCAACAGGACGTCCTCGTCAGCAGTTTTTTGGTTGAAATGCTCAAGTTTTAAAAATTTTGTGAGTTTCTAGTTCTTAAAGGTTCTTAAAGGTTAAAGGCTCTTAAAGGTGGTTCTAGCCACTGATAGATTGAGCGTTTAATGATCTCTCAATTGTTTTACTTACCTAAGGTTAGGTTAGGTTAGTCTAATTTTGGTCTTTATCGATACAAGGTGCGGTCTCATTTCATAATCCATGAAGAGTAATCACCTTTTAGGATATTTCCTGGAACAAATCAAAAATCACACGAAACTAAACCTGGTGAATACGGTAGTTGATCGATGGTATGCATTGGAGGTTTGGCTTCAAATTTGGTCCTAATCGTGACACGAGGCGATAGTGCAGTATCGTGGTATAAAACCTATGAATTGTTCTTCCACAATTCCGGCCGTTTTCGAGGGATGCTCTCACGTAAACGTCTCAATACGGCCAAATAGAACTCCTTACTGAGCGTCTGTCTCTTCGGAACGAACTCACGATGCATCAAACTACGAATATTGCAAAAAACAATGTGCATCAGTTTGATTTTTGATTGACGTTGCTGTGGCTTTTTGGTTTCGCCTCATTTTTTTCTCTCCATTCCTATAATTTACTTGCTTGCAAACTCACAAACCAAAGTCTCGTCGGCAGTTATAATGTTTTTCATGAATGTGGGATTGGGGTCCAAAGAGACTTGTTTACGGTACTCCTTTTGAAAAAAATCCGCTTTATCAGGACGAGCCGATACAAACGGACTCGCCAGAGATGTCGAGCTCTCTTGCCATCTCTTTAACACTTGCCTGATTATTTCCAAGCATCATTTTCTTCACTTTTTTATTATTTTCATCAGCTGCAGAGGTCAAACGTGGTCTAAAGCAAGGCATGTCTTCAATGATCTCTCGACCGTCTTTGAAGGATTTGTACCACTCATAGGCATGAGTTTTTGATACAAACTGAAGCACTGTAATAATATTTACGTTTGGTTTTTAGATTTCAGATAATTTTGAGCAGAGCACCGCGGAAACTTTTTTGCGAAGGTCATACTCTAGATCAGTTACGGTATAAAGTGATAGATCTCTTGAGCTCAAGATGTGTTAATAACAAACGTTTAACAGTTAATAACAACCTGACAAAAAGACATAAGAACCCAGCATCCCAACATTCCTCCGGAAACTAAACAGAATTTAGGAATGTTAAAACATTTCCGTAGATTCGGGGTTATAGAGTGTATCTTTTAGTTATGTATAAGTTCTCTACGAAGACTTCATTACCAATACTTAACCCCCTTATTATAAAAGTCTTTATCTTACCAGATATCAAATCAGCAAATAGTTAATCACAGTGGACATGTCGTTTGAACCTTACTGAGGTTAAGGCAGTAATGAATTCGTTCACCTCGTTGATAGGTCACTTAGATATTCTGGAGGGAAGATAGTCATGGACTCGCATTCCAAAAGTCAGAAAGCATTTTAAAATCTGTCATTATCCAGGCTTCTAAACTTCCTAATTATATTATATTATTTACTTATAGAACTCCAAACCTCCCTAAAGCAATCTCTGCTTTGTTCGATGAACTTCTCGGAGATCATCAACAATACGTATTTATATGCCATTCGAAACAACCTTAACGAAGTGTGAAGCGGCTGCTATAGTAAAGTGGCGGCATCGACACTCCAAACTATCCTGATTCGATTTCTCTTCCGATCAATGGATTGCATTAAAACTATGTTTCGAACAAAGTTAAGATACCGACCGCCAATTTGAGAAGAAGCTTGAACAGGTATCTGACAAAGAAGAATAAACGGATATTGATCCGCTAGCCCCCAGCACTAAAAATGTGAATGTATTACGACAACACTTACTTTTCCATAAAATTCAAGTAAATCGGCCGAAACTGTGAGCCATAACTTTTTAATTACTCTTAATTGCCATTCATAATCCCTAAAAAAGCTAACAACACCGTAAGTCGACAGCTTCCAGTATAGTGCCGCATAACAAATATATGTAAGACTGACTGACTAACAACAAGTACTTTATATACTGGCACATACATACATATAACATATAACTATTCACGCCGTGAACCTAGCGCGTCCTTGAAATGTCTGTTTGTATGCAAGTATTTGTGCATGTCCAGAACCGGATATGAAAAAAGTGAAAGTCATTTAAATGCGCAATTTAACGCGAATTCGCTCGCTTTCACTGGACAAGCAACGACGACCACTGCATGAATGCACGAAAGTATATTGGAATAGTAAATATGTAAATATCACCACTAGGGTGGTTCTAAAATGTGGAAAGAAAGATTCTGCTTTGCATCAACCCCATTATTAATCGGTACTAACATTGTTGAAGAAATCAAATGTTATATAGAACTCTGTTTCGATCGGAAGCTGGGGTAGACTGAACAGTATGCAAGAAGAACCAAATATATACTGCAATAACTTGCCACCAGACCCACAGTAAAATCTCTTTTTAATTTTTTTAAGTACCACCCTCATATTATGTAGTGCAATAGTTCCCCTCCATTACGAACTGCAAAAATATATCTAAAAAGGGAATGGTAAGAGCAATAGAAAACAGCGAAAGTGTGTTGAAGCTAGTTAAAAAGAATAAATTCAAAAGTAAAATGCACATAAATTAACGTCGAAGCAATTGAGAACAGTAAAAAACGATTGGTGGGTGCGATATTCAAATTTATGGAGAGCGAGCGTGCACTATACCAAATGCAACGCTGGCTGCTAACGGTAGTTGAAAATGAAAGT
This sequence comes from Bactrocera correcta, assembly GCA_027475135.1. Lineage (NCBI taxonomy): Eukaryota > Metazoa > Arthropoda > Insecta > Diptera > Tephritidae > Bactrocera > Bactrocera correcta. Next base: position 132,982,691 of record CM050323.1, on the reverse strand, counting down.
TTTTCAGAGATGGCGTAATTTTATTAGCGATTGCAGTCATAAGTATGTATATAGAGACTATTGGCATACTCTTATAGGACCCAAAGTGGTGATCTGGTGGCTGATGTGAGAACATACTGAAGTTATGAAGGGAAACATTTCTCTAGCCTGCTGAACGGCAGTGAAAAGAGATGGCAAAACGGATTTCCTAATCGATGACGATGGAATAGATGTTCCATTGCCCGACTAAGTCTCCTTAGCCAATATTCCAATAAGAATAATAAAGCGGGTATCGATGGATTACCGATCGAGATATCCAAATACGGCGACAAAGAACTGATACGTTGTATGCATCAGTTTCTTTGCAAGATATGGGCTGAAAGCATGCGCGACAATTGGAACCTAAGCGGGTTCTTCCCAATCCAAGAAGAACCCAACAGTCTGAGACAATTATCCTGGGATAAGCCTATTCGACATCGCATATAACTTTCTAACGTATTGTGTGAAAGGTTAAAGCCTACCGTCAACGAACTGATTAGACCTTATCAGTGTGGTTTTAGACCTGGAAAATCTGCTATCGAATAGACTGTCACCATTCGCCAAACCACCTTAGGCGGGTTCGAGGCCTATCTAAAACCTCTACCGTGCTTTGGGTCCGGCAGCCGGTTGCAATGCAACTGCACATTCAACGGACAAAGTCCGGCATTTAGGTTTTAACCACAACCACAACGATACTCCCCGAGTTGGAGTTACCTCCAAAGGCTCCTGCTCCCCGTGGTACCAGAATTAAGTCTCCCGTCAGACCTCGTAATCGAAGCTACTACCAGTTGAGCTTTCATATAACTCTGGACTGGTGACCAGGGGTGGGACCCCATACACACATCACATTCACACACCACTTACACAAAATCTAACCCTAATCCCCAGCTAACCAACTTCGCCGCTTAAACAATTCACGCGCAAACGACCCTAACTTTTTGGTATTCCGACTATTGGAGATCACACCACTAACATCTAATCGTCTATCAGTCCAACTAATCACCATACGTTGATGTTAACAGTCATAACTTTAAAGTCTTGGAACCAGCATTAACACCAACGAAAATATCAGCATGGAAATCCAACGCAGAATCACTCTTGCCACCAGGTTTCATTTTGGACTGAATAACCAATTGAGAACTAAGGTCTTCTCCCGACGAAGATAGGCCAAGCTCTACAAGTCCACCATCATTCCCGTCCTGCTATATGGTGCGAAGGCATGGACGATAACATCATTTGCTGAGTCGGCCTTAGCAGTATTCGAGAGAAAAATTTGGCAGAAGATTTATGGTCTTTAGCGCATTGTCAACGGCGAGTGCCGTAGTCGATGGAACAAAAAGAGCTTTGACGAGATATGCAAAGACATTAGCATAATTCAGCGAATCAAGAGACAGCGGCTAAACTAGCTAGGTCATGTTGTCCGGATGGAAGAGAACACTCCAGTTTTGAAGGTTTTCGATTCAGTACCTGCCGGTGGAAGCAGAGGAAGAGGAAGACTTCCACTCCGTTGGAGAAATATGGTGGAGAAAGACATAGCTGCACTTGGCGTCTAGAGTTGGTGCCAAATAGCGAAAAGAAGTCGCATCTAACTTCATGTATGACTTGTATTTAAGTTTATACATAGTTTAGACGATTTCAAAATTATCGTGACAACCTGAGGGACGGCCAAAGGCCTGGTTGTTCACATGGTGGTAATCAAGCTTATTGTGTGTCCATGAAATATTGGCATCGATAAAAATTTTATCACAAAAATGTCGCCTGAGCGATACTAATGGAAACAATTTTGGGAGAATTTAAGTGGAGAATTTTAACTTAAAGAGAAGTTCTTCTTAAACTTGAGGTAGCAGGCAGGCAAAAAAGGTTGCGTCATTCTCAGCGGTTATTTTTACATTGTTGCCGAATTTCTTTACAGTTCATCGATCAGAGTAGCAGAAAAAGAGAATGTCACATCTAGAGAATTTTGTGAATGCGGAAACAATTCAAAGCCGAATTCATACTATTTTACCATCAATATATCCAAAATTGTATATACTTCTTAAGTTAAGATCTGGAGGTTTGAAAACCCTATAAATTCTATACATATACTTATATGTAAATGATCATGGTGATGAGCTGAGTCTCGATTTAGCCCATCCGCCTGTTCATCTGACTGTCTGTGAAATATGTTAGACATCAGTTGAGATATTGTTCTATAATTTGCCACACGTTCGTTTCTCTCGAATCAATATCCGATTACTGTAGCATGTAGCTGCCATATAAACTGTATAATCAGAATCTATTCTTTTTTTTTTAAATATATCTTTTCGTAAGTTGGTATGGATTATAAACCAACACAACTTCGAACAAATTTTTCAGATCGGATCGTTCAATGTCTTCAGGGCTCAAAGAATCTGTTTGGAATTTAGCAGACTCGGATACTATATTCCTCTGTTGCTGAGCCCAAAAACGATCTTTAAGTTACCTTTTTGGTTTTGTTTGGTTCTTTTAGTTCTAGATCAAGTCTATCAAATAGAGTACATGATGTAATATATGAAAAGAAAATAATTCTATCGTGTTGGTTTCTCATTGCTTTTAGCGTATGTATAGTATTTGTATTACTTAATATTTTTGTTTTAGTTCTTTTTAAGTGCGCTATAAAACAGCTCATTATGCGACTAAGCTACGTCCAGACATATTTAACAAATTGTCATATTAATTTAAATCATATATCCCACAATAAATTTCAGCAAAATTCAAGCCACTTTGTGTTTAATCGTTGGGAAAATTAACGCATACAGACATATGAGTACTAAGCTTTTCCACACAGTCTACGCTCTCTGCAAATCCCGTAATAATCTCTTTCTTATCGCCAATTAAAAGCAGCACTGGCGCAGCATTTTATTTAAGCTCTCGCTTTTACGCTAGTATTCGCGCATGAAAATGCAAACAAATGTAGAAATTTAATTTCGTTCATGTATTGGTGTGTGTGTGTGTGTGTGTTTAAGCCTGCCATGTTCTTACATAATAAAATGGCGAAATTAGTTAGAATTCAGTATTTGCACGCGAGGTTAAGAATAAACAGAGAAATGGCGCGCATAAAAAATGCACGATTGTGAGCTGTTCATATATATGAATATATACATATTAGGGTGTGCCTAAAACTAATACGAATTTACGTATAAAACTAAGCAATATTCATGAAAAAAAAATTCTAGAATTCAGATTGTTTTTTGAGTAATTAGAAAAAAAAATTTAACGTACATTAGGGTGGGCACAAGAAAAGAAATATCGAGTTTTATGGATTAAAATTAAGTTTTATACAAAAAATTGCACGTATTTGTGGTTTAAAACTAAATTACACACATGGAACAAAATATCCCCACAAATTAAGATTTTAACTTACTTTTTTACGAGTTTAGAAGTTTAAGGGAAAAATTAACCTAAATAGAGAAAAAATATCCTCACGGAGCAGGATTTTGTGCCTACATACATATATAATTATGTATATATTAGGGTGAACCACAAAATATTAAATATTATTTTAATTTGGGTTAAAATTAACTTATACGCCTATGGAAAAAAATATCCCTACCAAAATTAAGATTTTAACTTGATTGTGAAAGGTGTAGGCGAGCATTCCTTTAAAATAATACGTAAAAAATTCCTTTTTTTTATAAATAGCATAAGAGTTTAAAATTTCTCACAAAATAAAATTCCTCTGGGGATTTTTTCAACTCAATAATTATTACGCCTAATAACCTTGAAAAAGTTCAAAAGAAAAAATTAAATTGAAAACAAAAAAAAAAATTACCCTGAAATAAAAAAAATCCCCTGAGGATTTTTTAATCAAATCAGAAGACAATTAAAAGTATTTGAAAACTAACAAGTATCAAAATTACAATTTTTTGAATGCTCATGTAATGTAGAGTATAAAATTTCCCACAAAAAATTACCTCCAAATTAAGATTTTTAACTTGATTGTGAAAGGTGTAGGTGAGCATTCATTTAAAATGAAACTTAAAAATATCTTTTTTTTTATAAATAGCATAAGAGTATAAAATTTCCTACAAAATGAAATTCCTCTGGGGATTTTTTCAATCCAATAATTATTAGGCCTAATAGCCTTGAAAAAGTTCAAAAGAAAAAATTAAATTGAAAACAAAAAAAAAATTACCCTGAAATAAAAAAAATCCCCTGAGGATTTTTTTAATCAAATCAGAAGACAATTAAAAGTATTTGAAAACTAACAAGTATCAAAATTACAATGTTTTGAATGCTCATTTTATGTAGAGTATAAAATTTCCCACAAAAAATTACCTCTGGGGATTTTTCTCAACTCCATTATTCTTATACCTTATAATCTTGAAAAAGTTAAAAATAAATTAAATCGAAAATAAAAAAAATTACCCTGAAATAAAAAAATCCCCTGAGGTATTTTTTTTTTAAATCAATTAATCGAAAATTAAAATGATTTCAAAAATAAAAAATATCAAAATTATAATTTTTTAGAATGCTCACCGACATTCTTTAAAACTAAGCTGAAAATTCTGCCTTGCAAGAATATTTCTTCTCTGCATCTAGGATAATTTTAATCTATAATTCAAAATTTTTTTTGACCCACCCTAATATGCATATATACGTACATATATGTATATACATTGCACTAGAGAATGTGGGAAATGTAAGAATATTAAACAAGTACAAGGACTTTCGCTTTTGTTGTTAGCTAAGGATATATGCTTTATGTCTTCACATGTTTTATACCATTGTATATATGTAAGAGAATAAATAGATAAGAATGTGTATTACTGCCAGCGTATGTATTTAAACAACGCTAATACACTCATAATTGTGTACAATAAAACTGATGTAGTTAGTGGGAAAATGTAATGAAATGTGGGGTGCCACAAGGACAGCAGCTTTTAAGCAAATAACGAGGAAATTTTAAAGGAAAATGTCAATAAATTACTTCTAGTATTTAAAAATTTACGTTATTTAATACAAGCGAGTGTCAAAACAACGCTCTACTAGGATAAACTTTCTTGGCAGCGTTGAAGAACACTAATTATATCTCAGTTGTCAAAACTATGCAGTTAGGGCGGTTATAGCCGGGTTTACAACAGCGTGCTAGTCGTTTCTTCTTTTCGCAGTTTGACGGCACTTCGAGATACCAAGTTCAAACAAGTCCTTCTCCACCTGATCTCTCCTCTTTCTCTACTTCGCCCCGCGGGTACTGCGCCGAGTACTTTCAGAGCTGGAGTGTTTTCATCCATTCGGACGGCATGACGTAGCCAGCGAAGCCGTTGTCTCTTAATCTGCTAAACTATGGCAATTTCGTCGTCTATCGTTCCATCGAATGTGGTATTCACCGTTGCCAATGCGCAAAGGACCATAAATCTTCCGCAGAACCTTTCTTTCGGAAACTCGGAACTCCGACTAATCAAATATTGTCATCGTCCATGCCTCTGCACTATATAGCAGGGCGAGAATAATGAGGGAGTTGTAAATTTTGGTCTTTGTTCGTAGAGAGAATACTTTACTTCTCAATAGCCTACTCAGTCCGAAGGAGCACCTATTGGCAAGAGATATTCTGCGTCCGATTTCGATCCTGACATTGTTATTGTTGTTAATGCTGGTTCCAAGATAGATTAAATTATCTACGACTTCGAAGGTCTGATTGTCAGCAGTGATCTTTTCTTTCAAACAATACGGCCAACGCCATTTTGAGGAGGCTTATCCCATGGTAGTTGGTTGACGCAAATTGTGAGCTCTCCCTTTTTATGGATTGAGCAGAGCACACTTAAATCCCAATCGTCGCGCTGATGCATGCTCCTTATCAGTTCTTCGCCGCCGTATTTGAATAGCCCATCAGTCCCCCCGCTTTGTTCATCAGAAGAGTAATTGCTATTCGAACTTATTTATGGTCGTATCCGCTCCATCGGGCTTACCTTTTCCAGATGTTATACTTTCACTGCCATTCAGCAGACTGGGGAATTGATCGCACCATAATTTCAGTAAGATCTGGGCATCAGTCACTAGATCACTTCTAGAAGAGTATGCTTCGGTCTTGAAACCTTATGTTAGTCGCAGCGTCTTTTCGTAGATTTTTCGAGTTTTACCTGTCGGCCAGGAGGTCTCTTTTTTTATCGGCAAATGCGTCTCACTTCTCTCTTCAACTCTCGGTATTTATCTCATTCCGCACGTGTTGTGGTCGATTATAAGCCAACCAGCTGGGCAGCAGCACCTTTTCAGTTATGGGACCGGGCATTCCAGGTGCATATACTTAAATCGTAATCCTGGAGTTTACAGTCGTCATCATCAAAAGTCCGAGGCTGTTGTGTTCTTTTAATTGGAGGCGTGTTTTTTTACGTGGCGGGTTCCGAACCCAACGCCATCTCTGAGGAGGGATGGTTCGCCTTCTCACTTTAACTCTCCTCTCTCTCTCTCTCTCTCTCAAACGGATGTTCTTTGGCTAATCACAGGATACATCGCCCCGAAAACTTTCCTCACGTGAACACATGACTCCAACATCCAAACTGGTCCATCAGCTCGTGAAATATCGATATGAAATTATCCACATATTTCTTTCCCTCCAAAGCGTGGTGTGGATACTTCTTTGTGAAAGATACCGGTGCAGTCGAAATTTTGGGTTGTTTTTATTTAATCTTAAGATACTTACATACGTTTTTTCAAAATTGTATGTAGCTATTATTTCAAAAATTTAATTACTTAAGATATGTAAGCCCTAAGAGTGGAAGATTTCTGATAGAAAAATCTCTTTCCTTTTCTTAAATTAATTCATTAAAGTTGAACAAAGCTTTAAGGGTATTAACCCTCTGTGAGATATTTCTAATCTCAGTCATTGGCCTTCAAACGACAAAGCATTAAATTTGAGCAGCTTAAACGCACGCCAGCCGACCGCTGTTCACAGCAATTGGCTTAAAGCCGCAATGGCGCTAAGTGTATAAAAGAAATCAATAAATATGGCAATAATCGTAATGTCAAGTGATGTGCTGTCTGTCAGCCGCATTACTTTAGTGTTGTTAATCCATTTCAAGTGAAGCCAATGATTCTCCATTACAAGGGAATGTCAAATCACACTGCCGACTTAGTGCTCACACCCATATAGTTACTTTATACTTGATATTTTTCGTAAAAGGTTTCATAAAGCATGTATGTATGTGCAAAATGGTGATGTCAAAAAATATAAAGCACACGCACTTTAACCATTCAAAGATTCTAGTGACAGTGAAAGTAAAAATGCGCTCGCACATATCACCTTACACACATACAATATGTGCATGAGACATAAATTTTGGGGGGATATGCCCGTGTTATAATATAAAAGACACGTGCCAGCGCCATTGTCAATGCTTGTCAGAGAAGGCGAAAAATATTAAATGCGCAGAAATTTGGCACTCGAGTGCTGGTAAATATTGAAAAGTCGTGAAATACGCACCGTGTGGGAAATTGAGAGCGTTTAATTGTTCAAAAACTAACTAATCCAAAGTAGTGTCTTAAAGTTGTGAAACCCACGTTCTTATTAAGTATTTTAAGAAGCTTGCCTTCGTATTGCTTTTGGTTTTTAAAATAATATGTTACTAGAGGATCTCAAGGGTTCACTAACCAATTATATACATTACACAGTTTTCCTCTCAAGAAAGTTTTTAACTAGCTTATGTTTGTGGTTGTAAATTCATTCAAAAAGACATTATAACCCATTATGTCTAGATTAGTTGGTTGAAAAGGGTGCCAAAGGAGCGCCTGACTACAGGTAGCCGCATTGAAACCAACTTTAGGCCCATTGTGCTCGTATATCGTAACCACGTAAGCCTTGTTCAACAATTTGGCAGAATGTTTGAAGTTTTCCACCCTAAGTGCGTACCTTACCTTACCTTATGTTAGGTTAGGTTAATCTGGTAGGCCAATAAACCACGCATAGACCAGTTTTTGTTCTTTGCGATAACAGATGGAGTTCAGTTCCTAGCTCCAAGAGAAGTAGTCATCCTTTAAGCTGCCTGCGATTTACGCGAATTTTAACGCAGAGTCTGTGCCTTACTATTGATACCTTCTATAGTTTATCATACCGTGAGGACCCCACATACTTACAGGGTAGTTTTGCCAACGTGCTAAAAGTGCACAAGAGATGCTTAATTGTTTCCTTTGTGCTCTGCTCTAGACATTTACTCCAGTCTTCTCGATCTGTTAGCCCTCGACTCTGCAGGTTAGTATTCCCAACATGCCCCTACAGTCTTTTCTAAAGAGTACCAATGGGAATTTTGTGTACTTCCGATCTACCATTTTGCACATCACTTTTACAGTTTTATACACAGGTAGCTCGTCTCTCGAGTTTTGGTTTTCTTTACCATGCTTCTGTCTAGAGCGTCGTATGGACAATGCATGGATTTTCAATGTTGATCACGTTTTCGGATGTTAGTCGTATAACATTCTTGGCAATCTCATCCATTATTTCATTTTTCTCAATGCATTTGTGGCATGGCACCCAGTAGAAGTGAAGTTGCTTACTTCTAGCAACACTTTCCCCTGCTGGGATGCTTCCCAAAGAAGGGTAGGGTTACCATACCACTCTCAGTCAAAAGCAGTCCCGTTGCATATCAGTGCCGAAGAATATGGTAACCCTACAATTATGGGAGATTTACGATACAAGGTTACTGCCTTGACTGCTGCTTGGATGTCTATGAAAATGTTGACTTTGGAATCGGCTGCAGCTGCATTAGGGCACAACTTCGTTGCTTTCGCAAAAACGAAGACCGACCTCAGCTTAAAATATACTGCAGTGGTCCGCAAATTTAAAAGGTTGCCTTATGCTTACCTATGAACAGTATATTCCTGCGCCAACTCCATCGTCCTTTTTCGAGCCATCAATATAGATGTTTGGAGTGTTGCGCGTATGCCAGCCACCTTTTCTTATGTTTACTTTAAACCTTCTTTCCCAGTTAAAAAGTGGAGTCATGCAGTCGGTGTTAGCCCAACTGCCATTACCCACCGAGCTATGCCCGCATGTTCTATACGTAAATTCTCCTGTGGCCAGTAGTCCTCCCGCTGATTTTTCTGCGCAGTTTCAGCGAAGTTTTTAAGTTTGAGCAAGGGGATCCGTGGAAAATCTTCGTCTGAACTGACTGAAATCTGGGCATTCACGGAAGCATTGTTCTAGTAACTCATCATCCTCGGCAGATGTGCTGCATTATGTCGATTCTATTTTACTAAGTTCTAAAAGATGTAATCTTAAAGGTAGTTGCACTGTGTTGACCCCCACAATGTTGCTTAACTAATTAATAGATGCGTCAACCATAACTCAAAATACTTTTGAGATATGATCTTTGTTGCTAGTGTTCCCAGACCTGAGGTGTTCTTCTAGAATCCATCTTTTCGTGCTACCGTTGAAGAAACTGAATGGCCTTTTTTATGGGAGTAGCATTTACGGCTGCCAACACAACAACTTATCTGCCTTTTCATTTCTTTATATTTCTTTATATTCCTTTACGACTGGGTCCCCAGGCGATGTTTATTGAGTTTTCTCCTGAAAGTATTATTATTGCCGGCGCGCTATATAAATGTTTATAGAGCTTTTACTACTCGCCTGGCGATGTTGAAATGAAAAGGAAACAACAGCCTAGTATAAAATACCCCCCTTTGGACAACGACCATGGCAAACGTAATAAAGACTATGATTTAAGGATATGTACCTGGAAAATCCGATCCCTAAATTGGGAAGGTGCCGATGCCCAGCTGATTGATGTCCGTAAAAGTAAAGGCTGACATCACCGGCGTTCAAGAAATGCGATGGACAGGACAAGGACAGAAACCAATAGGTTTTTGTGACATATTACACAGCGACTTTATTAAGGAGTGGGATTCATGGTGGAAGAGAGACTCAGTCATCGAGTCCTGGTCAGTCATCCATTCCTGTAAATGATCGTCTAGCCACAATCCCCATCAGAGCAAAATTTTTCAACATAACACATAACGCACACGCCTTGACGAAATAAAAGGACGGTATGACCAAATATTTCTTTTATGTGTGCCTGGAGCACTCATATGACAACTGCCCCCGTTATGATGTGAAAATTTTACTTGGTGTTTTTAACGACAGAAAGACATCTTCGCTACAACAGTCGGAAAATTCAACCTCCATGGCTTAACCCCTCCAAAGGGGTTGAGGATAACCGACTTCGCAGGGACCCGAAATATGGTTTTCTGTAGTTCCAAATTCCAGCACAAAAAAAAGTATACTACTTGGCTGTCTCCGGATCGAAAAGTTCGTAAAGAGATCGATCAAATTGTGATATTTGGACGACAAGTCTCCAGTGTCCTTAACGTGCGTACACTCCGAGGTCCTATCATTGACTCGGATCCATCTTGTTGCAGCCAAAATACGCACCCGCCTCTGTGCAGCAAAAAACGCACATCAACAAACACAAGGAAGGTTCGACATCGAGAAGCTACCATCACAACCGGCAACGTAAAGATTTTCTACTCGACTTGCACCCCTGCTCTGTGGATCATCAAACGAACAGTCATCGCATTCGCGACTTGGCTAGCATGACACTGTTGACAGTCTTAACTTTGAAGTCGTAGATAATTTCGTCCATCTTGGAACCAGCATCAACACCAACAACAATATAAGCTTTGAAATGCTACGCAGATTCACTCTTGCCAACAGATGCTACTTTGGCGATTGAAAAGTAAAGTCCTCTCCCGACGAAGAGAGACCAAATTATAAATTTCACTCGTCATTCAACGGAGCACAGTCGATAAAACGAGATTTACGATGACATTGACATATAGCATTTCAGCGAATTAAGTGACAGCAGTTAAGCTGACTAAGTCAAGTTATCCGGAAGGAAGAGAACACTTCATCCTTGAAAGTATCCCATTCTGTACGCGCCGATTAAAGCAGGGGAAGCATGTGGAGAGAGAGAGAGAGTTCAGGTGAAGAAGGACCTGGCTGAACTTGGCATTTCGCCCGCTGCTGTTAACTCGGCTGTAACCGTGGGAGAGTCTATGGCAGTAAAGAAGAAGAATCCTAACCGCAAACCAATTATTCGAAATAAGAAATTACCAACAACTTCATTGTTGTTTTATCTTTCCGCATACCTTTTTCTGAAATTCAAATTTCCTTCAAATACCACATATCAATTATTAAGATTTTTAAAAACACTTTAAAAGTCATTTCCAATTTCCGACAACTCCAAGACAAACCGAACTTAAAATACCACTCCCCCACCCCAAAAGTCGTTGCGTAACCCACCCATTCAACACTTTGGCAGCACATGTCAAACTCAACCCAACGGCCCACAGCACACGCCATCACCCACACCACTTTTATTTATTTACTCTTCACTGGTTTGATTTGTGAGTTGTTGATTGCATGGAGGATTTAATGCTTCCATTTCTCGGTTTGCTACTACATTGCCCGAGGGTTAATAAGCAGATAAGTAGTATGTATGCAGGAAGCAAACTTCTGTGTGTTGTATGGGGAATATATTGTATATTTACAAGCATTCCCCAGTGCAAACGAACGACCCCGCTGACCACTTGGCTGGATGCGTGTTTGACGAGACCGAGACAAACAACCGAATTCAACGAGTTCAATGGTAATGAAGCGCCTGTTTGTTGAAATGTTTGCGTTGATTGCTCAGAGTTGTTTTCTTATTTCATCACTTCAACTCGACGTCTGTCAACGCAGTCCGTCGCTGCGGCTGTCAACCGTAAAGCCGGCTGCTGCAACGAACAGTCGATGCTTTGATGTGCTAATACCAACATCACTGCCGGCATAACTGCGAAACTCCCTGAACATGTTGTACGGAGAACTTGTGTGTATGTGGGAGGGCGCTGAGCTAACTGACATACCAAATGAGGGTTAAAAACGTTGATTGCCTGGAGGCAGGGATGTGTCAGTGCAGCAAACGGTAAACCACCACTTTCGCTCAGCTGTTTGACGTTTGTTGTTTAATTGTTTACTTAATTTTTCGATTTTGATAATTCTTTTATTTTCAATTGTATTATAAATGTTTGTTGTTTCACGTTGTTTGTGACGTTCATCGTCAATTTTTAATTGAATTTTCAATTTTTCGAGTGCGGTTTCGAGTGCCATGCATATTCATTTACAATTTGTTTTGCTTTGCTTTGTTTATTTACAGAAGTTGCATTATTGGCCCGGAATTGACGATAAAAGTCTGCTCCATTGGCACTGTGATAAATCGCATCGCTTACGCGGCCGACTACTGTCAGCTGGAGGGTACTTCCGGACGTCAAACGCAACCGATGCCCATACGTTGGATGGCCTGGGAGAGTGTACTGCTGGTGAGTCTACCATATGTGTATTTTATATAGAAATTTGTGATATTTGTATATGAAACAAGACTGTTTTTAAAAACCTTTATTTGCTAATAATGTTCGCTGGGAAGAAATTTTCATCGAATGAAGGGGTGGTCGCCGAAACTGAGGCCTATTTTGTAGCAAAATCGCTCAATGAACCCCATCCAAATGTAATATAAAAGGCTACCACAGAGGAAAATAACCCACGATCTCATATTTACAGACCGTAGGTTGAAGATTCGCGTGATAAATGACACTGTAAGCAGCTCAAAAAACTCCGAGAAAGTCGCTGATTTAAGATCACAATACCGATCTGTGATTCGATTCTTATTTTTAAGCGAAATATTGCACCGTAAATTTAAACCTGGTGCTCCGAAAGGGATTGCGATGGAGAAAAATGTGACAAAAATTGATAATCTAATATTTCTGACCACCGAGGGAAGCTTCGCGAAATAAATGACGTTGCAAGCAGCTCGAAAAAACCTGGTGGGTAACATACTCCGAGAAATATTTGTCATAAAAAGTTGTCGGTGCTTTGATCTCACTACATTTGCTAACCACGGACAATAAGCGCAACCGTGAGACCACTTAAAGTCAGAATCTAATTCTGTTTAAAAGCAGTCTGTGAGGATTTCCGAATTTGTTTGTAATCGCTCACGAAACTTGGATTTCGTGTTGCAAACGGAGGAACTCTTGAATCCGCCTTCACCAACGTTTTGTGGGATTCGAAAAGTGTAATCCATATTGACTACTTAGAAAATTTCAAAATATTCAGAGAACTCTGCCATACCGAATTATTGGCCCGATTTGATGTCGAATTACAAAACGGTCTTATTTGCCGAAGAAAATAATGCTCTTGAAAATGATAACCGACTCACATGTTTGCCGTCTGCACGACAGATTTATCCAATGGATCAGGAACTACTACCCCATTCACCAGAGGCTTCTAGATGATAGGGTCAGGTGTTGATGGCAAGAACGTTGGGACAATAGTCCTAACGGCCGAGTGGCGTACGAATAAATTCGGAACGTTGGGTTCGTTAAGGATAACCCAGACTTCAGATTTTGTCTGAGTCTGGGTTTTCTGCTTACGGGGCATGGGCCTCTGAATGCATTTTTGCATCATCTATCAGATACATTGGGAAGTTTTGTGGGGCGGGATCAGAAAATTGGTCGCATTTAATTGCGAAGTGCCCGATGTACTCGGACATTAGGGATCTGGGTGGTATGGGGATTAGCTGGACTGATGGACGGAATACCGAACAGTAAGGTTAAGGCGGTTAGCTGGGAATTAGGGTTAGTTTTTGTAAGATTGGTGTGTATAAGTGATGTATGTGTGGAATCCAACCCCTGGCCACCAGTCCAGAGCAGTATGAAAGCTCAACTGGTAATAGTTTCGGCTACGAGGTCTGACCGGAGACTTAAATCTGGTACGACGGAGAGCAGGAGCCTTGGGGGTAACTCCAACTTGCTCATGCGAACTGGTCCCTCGGGGAGTATCGTGGTGGTTGTGGTTGAAACCCAAATGCGGAAAGAACTGACTTTGTCAGTTGAATGTGGAGTTGCATTGCAACCGGGTGCCGGACCCAAAGCACGGCAGAGGTTTTAGATGAGTTTCGAACCTGACCTATGTGGTTAGTGTGTCCATTCCACACTGCCAATTGGTACTGAAAATGCTTGGCATTCTCAGGGCACTGATCAACGCATTAATTTGATCCGTTTTACTTTTGACTACCGTAGAGTAAGGCTGTCGTCAGCAGTTACTCACGTTAAACACACCGGACGCTACCCCATTCACCGAAAATTGAAGTTTAAGAAGGTTTGGCACCGCTGGATCAAGTGTATCAAACCCAAAGAAGACTATGTTATAGATTATATATTTCATAAAATATTAGTAATGAAAAAGTTGTTGTTACCATAAGTGCCGGGAAACCACTTTACGACAGAGTTTCTTTATATACGACGACGTTGATTTGTATTGATGACGAAACTTGGATGCAGTGTTACACAGAGGTCAAGAAACAGTCAAAATCTTGGGCCTCGACTACCTGGAGAAGAGAAATACGAGCACAGAGCTATGCTATGTCACAGTAAAGTGGAAAAAAGGGGGGGAGTTCAGGAAATATTCCTCATGAGTACGAAGTTCTTAGGGGGTCTCCGAAGATCCCGTAAAGTATATAGCGTTCTCATTGGCATCATTTTTGAAGAAATATGGACCGATGATTTCACCGGCCTACAAACCACACCAAACCATAGCTTTCTCTGAATAAAACGCCAGCTCTTGAATCTCTTTAGGCTGCTCTTTGTCGCAAATGCGGCATTTTTGCTTGTTTACATACTCATTGAGCCAGAAATGGGCTTCATAGCTGAACAAAATTTGACTCGAAAACATCGGATCTTCTTGGAACTTTTTAAGAGCCCATAGAGCGAAGCGATGTCGGCTGGGAAGGTCGAGCGACATCGCTTTTGCCCAAGTTGTATTTTGTAGGCTTTCAAATTAAGACTTCGACGTAAAATGCGGCAAGTCGTTCCATTCGTCAATCCGAGTTGCTGCGAACAAATCGACTATCCTCGGACTTCGTGTACACTATCAACACTATCGGATGCTATATTTTCTTCACTGACAAACACAGTCTCAATGCATTAGAGAACCGGTAACGTGAACAAACCCTTTCGTTATACTTCTTAATCTCTTTGACAATATTTTTTCTATTAATATTTGATAACAAACAACGAAAATCCTAATGCCTTTTAACCAACAAAAATCCTCCGTCAAAACGACGTTTCGTTCGAGTCACACAAAAATAAAAATATAATTTTAAATTTTGGTGCAAACACCGACTCTGCGGCGTCTTACCAAGCATTACATGCCCGCACTGCGAATAATGGCACGCTGCTCCTTAGCAGCTCACTTTCGTGCGCTGTGACAACAACGTAAACGTGAAAAAGTTTCATACTTTCATTTCGTTCATAATTAAAAATTAATGAAGAAATTTATAATTTTCGAAACTGGGACAAAAATAATTGGCTGCCACAGCTATGGCTGCAGGAAGGAAATTGTCAATATGCGGCGGTGTTGCACTATAAGTACAACGCAACACTGCCATGACTATAATGTTGTTGTTGGTGGCATACGCTCAGCACTCAGCTATCTCTGCCATCGCTGGCTCGTAATGACAGCAGTTTGCTGAAGTTCGTTCGTAGCTATATACATTACTGTACATATATATTATATATTATATGTATGGTTTGTATATGCGTGTGCGTACTGTAGCAAGTGCGAAATATAGCAACGACACTGCTGCCACATAACTACACTTACAACGGCAACAACAGCAGTGAAGCTAATGTTTTTTAATTACTTTCCATTACGTACATTTTATATCGATAAATTTCATGGGATTAAAAAAGCACATAACTTTTACATTAAAAAATAAATTTTAAGCGAATAATGAAAATGTGGCAAGCTAGTTTTAGTAAAAGTTGTAATTTTTAAATTGAAATGTATGCGCTGCTCTTGCTAATGGTTTGACAATTTCAGTGTAAGAGCAGTAATCGTTGTAGGGATCCGAGTCAGTGTAGTGATAGTTGTTTGGTTGTTTGAATAATTTTGAAATATTATAGAAGCAATGTATTGTGAATTACACAGATATGATTTATAATACCCAATCCCAAATTTATTTCACATAAAATTTAAACATATGAAAATTTAAAAATATAAAATTTTTAGTGTTACTAGTATTCTTCTTCTTCTTTACTGGCGTAGACACGGCTCACGCAATTATAGCCGAGTTAACAACTACGCGCCAGTCGTTTCTTCTCTTCGCTACGTGGCGCCAATTGGATATCCCAAGCGAAGCCAGGTCCTTCTCCACTTGGTCCTTCCAACGGAGTGGAAGTCTTCCTCTTCCTCTGCTTCCCCCGACCGGTACTCTGTCGAATACTTTCAGAGCTGAAGTGTTTTCGTTCATTCGGATAACATAACCTAGCCAGCGTAGCCGCTGTCTTTTAATTCGCTGAACTATGTCAATGTCGTCGTATGTCTCGTACAGCTCATCGTTCCATCGAATGCGATATTCGCAGTGGGCAATGCGCAAACGACCATAAATCTTTCGCAGAACCTTTCTGTCGAAAACTCGTAACGCGACTCATCGGTTGTTGTCATCGTCCAAGCCTCTGTTGCCTTGTCTGAAGCTTCGTTTGTTATCGAACGACTCGGAGAGGTCCTTCCCGATCCTGACGGAGCTTTTGGTGCTGCTCAACGTCAGTTTTCACAGCCGTATTAGTTTTGCGGGGATACCAAATTCAGACATCGCGGCTTAAAGGCAGCTTCTTTTCGTGCTGTCGAAAACAGCTTTGAAATCGACGAAGAGGTGGTGTGTGTCCATTCTCCTTTCACGGGTCTTTTCCAAGATTTGGCGCATGCTGAACATTTGGTCGGTTGTTGATTTTCCAGGTCTAAAGCCACACTGATAAGGTCCAATCAGTTTGTTGACGGTGGGCTTTAATCTTTCACATAATACGCTCGATAGAACCTTATACGCGATGTTGAGAAGACTTATCCCACAGTAGTTGGCGCACATTGTGGGGTCTCCCCTTTTATGGATTGGGCATAGCACACTTAAATTCCAATCGTTGGGCATGCTTTCGTCCGACCATACTTTACAAAGAAGCTGATGCATACTCTTTATCAGCTCTTCAACGCCGTGTTTGAATAGCTCGGCCGGCAATCCGTCGTCCGCTTTGTTGTTCTTCAGGCGGGTAATTGCTATTCGAACTTCATCATGGTCGGGCATTGGAATGTCTGTTCCATCGTCTTCGATTGGGGAAGAATCGGGTTCGCCTTCTCCTGGCGTTGTACGTTCACTGCCATTCAGCAGGCTGGAAAAGTGTTCCCTCCATAATTTAAGTATGTTCTGTGCATCGATGACTAGATCACCTTTGGGGGTTCTACAAGAGTTTGCTCCGGTCTTGAAACCTTCTGTAAGCCGCCGCATTTTTTCGTAGAATTTTCGAGCATTACTCCTGTCGGCCAGCTTTTCAAGCTCTTCATACTCACACATTTCGGCCTCTTTCTTTTGCTTTCTGCAAATGCGTCTCGCTTCCCTCTTCAACTCTCGGTATCTATCCCATCCCGCACGTATTGTGGTCGATCGTAACGTTGTGAGGTAGGCAGTCTGTTTAGAATAAAACTTAGAATACAAAATAAAAATTCTTATTCAAATATTAGGTTGGAAAATATGACCCTTCCGCCTTTTTGTCTTTTGGATATCGCGGCTTTGTATAAAACGCTACAGAGCTCGTATCTGGCAATACTAGAAATCATGGAAAACTTCGAGTTAGATCGGCACGTGGCATCTCGTGACATCGCTCAGAAGATGGAAATTAGTCACCAAATCATTTTAAACCATCTGCAGAAGGATGGATACACAAAAAAGCTTGATGTTTAGGTGCCACATAATTTGACGCAAAAAAACCTTCTGGACCGAATCAACGCCTGGGATATGCTGCTGAAACGGAACAAACTCGACCCAGTTTTGAAGCGGATGGTGACTGGCAACGAAAAATGGTTCGCATACGACAATATCAAGCGAAAACAGTCGTGGTCGAAGGCCAGTGAATCATCCCAAACAGTGGCCAAGCCGGGATTGAGGGCCAGGAAAGTTTTGCTGGGTGTTTGGTTGGATGGGAAAGGAATCATCCACTATGAGCTGCTCGGATATGGCCAGACGCTTAATTCTACCATCTACTGCGAACAACTGGACCGCTTAAGGCAGGCGATCGACCAGAAGCGTCCAGAATTGGCCAAAAGGAAGGGTGTAGTTTTCCACCTGGACAACGCCAGACCACTCACTTCGTTGATGACTCGTCGGAAGCTACGGGAGTTCGGTCGGAAGGTTTTATTGTGAAGTGATTACTACTCGTTCCTGTCCATGGCGAACGCCCTTGTTGGTGTATAGTTAACCTCAAAAAAGGCTTATGAAAACTGGCTGTTTGAGTTCTTCGCAAATAAAGAGGGGTGCTTCTACGAGGGGGGTATTATGAAATTGTCGCCCAGATGGAAACAGATTATCAAACAAAACGGCGCATATTTGAACTAAATCCGATCACTGTAACACTTTTTATAAAATATTGAATAAAGATCAAAAAAGCAGAAGGGAGATATTTGACGCCGACTTCTGCAAAAGCGATCGAAAATTGAACACCTCGGCTGAAATTTGCATTGACTTTTCCGAAATCATTTTTAAAGCATATTGATAAATTCTTATCTTTATAATAAAACTATACTGGTAGCCATAACAATCAGTTATATACATTTTAGTTTTTCTTGTAAACCAAATGTCTGGCTGTTGTAGTACTATTGGAAGTTACTTTTTCAAGCAAAAAAATGTTTCTCAACTCTACTCATCTTTTCGCAAAAAATTTAACAATTATGCACAAATCTCCCCAAGATTACGACTACTCACTGCAATGTGACTTTCCAAAAGCTTTTCACCTCGGTTGGCAAAGCATAAAAAGCTACGCAATTAACCAACCAACTCACATTTATAATGCAAGTAATGCTCGCGCGCTGGCACAAAACGCCTCCAGGCCAACAGCACTTAAAGCCTTAACCCTTTTCGCCAATTTTAATAACAAGCAAAACTACTATGAATACGAGCATTATGAGCGTTGGCGCACAATGCCGCACAACAAAAGCACGAAATAAAGTATATGAAATAACTAAAGCAAATAAAATGACAGATAAATGTGTTTTTACTATGTTTTTTTCTTTTTTTTGCGAAAGCTGCGCTTATATAAAATGTTTGCCCAAAGGCAGATGAGCGCAAATGAATAAAAAGTGCAAATAACTAGCCGAACAGCAGCCACAGAGCTGAGCTGAGCTATGCCGGGCTGAGTGGCAATGAGTTGAGCAGAGCTTGCTGTAAGCCACCCGCGCTAAGGAGAATTACTTTAGCGTGAATTTACTACCACTACAACAGCAACAACACTAACAGACGTATCTATCGTTGAGTGCAAGTGTGAGCGCTCTGGCCACCTTGAGCGCGGTTAGTGCGGGGGATAGGGAAGTGCTGTAGTCGCACTAGCTCGTATTTTCACATTTGCGCGTAATCCGCGCACCAGGCGTATAAATTTTCATTTAGCGCGTATTTTCCACACGAAATCGTACGGATGGGATTTAGAAAATTTTCGGTGTTGCACTCAGACAGTATATTTTTTTTTTTTTGGTGTTGCAAGCGTTTTTTATGTGCAGTAAAAATTTTGCAGATGTCTTATTTGTAGTTTTTATTGTTGTTGTTTTTTTTTTGTTTTTTTGCTTTTATGTTTTGGGTTGTGTTGCCGCCAACTATCATTTTAATTTCCCCCATACTTTTGTGCGCAAATTTTCAGTTAGTTTTGTGTGAAGCTTTTAAGTACTTTTTCCAGTCAATTCTGTTGGCATTTAATTTGCAGCTGCCTTACTAACAGTGACGCTGTGCCAGCGTATGTACAAAGGCGGTCCAATAAGTACTTAGAAAAAAAAGAAAATGTAGGTTTTGGAAAGAATTTCCATTATTTCGCGACACAATTTCATTTTAAGTCGTTCCGTGGAACCAACGATATTCTTACTTCCTTAACCGTCTGAAAAATGCATTTCGAGGTTCCTTACTTTTTTAAAGAAAAAACAGAGAAATTTCTAATTTAATGGGGAATGTTAATTTTCATTCAAAAGTATAATCTTTGGCATCATTTCTTGATGCTTACCTCTTTCAAATGTTGGCCGCAGCTACGTATCAAATGGTCTTTCCGCTGAGTCCAATTTTCGATGACTTGTTCGAGCATTTCGACTGTTGACTGGCGAATAACCCGCGTGGTGTTTTGCTCTACGGCTTGAGTCCAAATGGGAGTGTCCGCATAAACTTTAGATTTCACATATCCCCTCAGAAAAAAGTCTTATAGTGTGATATCTTACGATCTTGATAACCAATCGACCGAACCAAAACGTGAAATTATCTGTTCACCGAAGTATTCTCTCAATAAATCCATTGATTGATGCGACGTGTGGAAAGTGTCGCCAACTTGTTCAAGCCAAATGTCGCCGAGATCACAACCTTCAATTTCGGGTATCAAATAGTCAATTATTATGACGAAATAACGGTCATTGATGGTTACGTTCTCACTGGCATCTTTTTTTAAGATATATGAATCAATGATTCCACCGGCTTACAAATCACACCAAACCGTTTTTTTTTTTGCTGCACGTAATCGCAGCTCTTAAATATCTTTAACTTGTTCCTGGTCCTAAATTCGGCAATTTTGTTTGTATACATACCCATTGAGCCAGAAATGGACTTCATCGCTGAATAACGCACGAAAACGTCGGATCTTCTTGGAACTATTAAGAGCCCATAGAACAAAGCGATATTGCTTGGCTGTATTTTTTATGCTTTCAATTTAAGACCTCGATTTAAATTGCACCAAGTCATTCCATACGTAGCTCTGAGCTGCTGCGAACGGCGCCGAATCGGCTCTCCACGGTCTTCGTATACACGGCACCAACGGCTGCTATATTTTCTTAACAATTTTCTGCCCGACAAGTGATTTTTTCAAAAGTGGAAACCATAATTGAAATTAAAGCTTGCGGTTTCCACAAAAAGAGTAACCAAAATGGTGGTGGTTTTCTGTAATTCTACATAAAAACCCTACGGCCATTTTGCCATATAGCTGCTAGTCGATGTAAATCTCACTTTGTGAATCGAGAAAGTGGTGACGCTCATATTTTCAGCGATCAGACGGTTCGTCGGATGAAGTCCACTAATTTGAATATCTTTTTCCTCCAATGTGACTGCTTCAGAGTCTGCTGAGAAGTGATATCTCGGTTTCGCATCTTTGATGAAAATCCAACTTTGTGAATCCCAAAATAAGGGCCGACCTTCTCGGCCGATAAGCCGGTCCTCTTCCTCTTCGGTGCAAGTTTGTCGAATGGAATCCACTGTTTCTACAGTTCCTTGGTCTTTGTTGCGGCGATGGTCACGAACCAAAGCAGAACCTGGTGATGATATCTCAAAATAATGATGACCATCATTCTTCGCCTCCAATGTGACTGATTGCAACTCTGCGGTGAAGTGATCTCTCGGTTTCTCCCACATTGTGAATCCCAAAATAAAGGTGACCATGATTTTTCCGACCGATAAGACGGTCCTCTTCATCTTCGGAGCAGGTACGCCGAATGGAATCCACTGTTTCGACTGTTCATTGGCCTTTGATGCTGCGATGGTCGCGAACCAAAGCAGAACCTCCTTCGATTTCATTCATAGTTCACAGTTGATATTCTTCGACTAAAATAACACTTTGCGAGTTCCAGAAAATCGCCTTCACCTTTTCGGCAGTTATGAAAGTCTTCCCTTCGTTGGAGCAAATTCACCAAGTTAAGTTCACTGTCTCGACTCTACCTTGGCCTTTGATGTGGCGTTGGCCAGAAAGAATCTTTTAAGAATAGTTTAAGGACTTTTGTTATACGAGTATATCGTCCGAGTCAAAGATTCGAATCATCGACCGATGTTCTTTTTATTCGACTTCTCTGAAATCCCACTTCCAAAAGCTGAAAAAACCTTCAGTCTAATTAGACTGAAATTTCAACAAAAACCATTTACGGGAACCGTCTACTACACCATAGAGAATTTCTCTTGCGATAATGCCGCCTTCGACTAGTCGCGCCAAATACTTATCGAACCGTCCTCATACAGGTTTGTGTGTCAGCGCTTTTATGTGGCTGTCTACGCGTCTCCGTTTTTTGATAATAATTTTCTGTGAAAAGTACAAATTGGCCATAAAAGTGCGGTTTAGGGGCCACAGTTTTTTGCCACTCGCCTGCTCACTTTTTTATTATATTCCATTTCGCTGGCAAATATTTGTTCCTTTTTAACTTTTTACTCCTTTTTATGAGCTTTAGTGCAGCTGCAGCGCCGTCGCGGTGAGGGTAGCATAGCGTCTACTGTGGCTGACAGCAAACACTCATATCTCTTTCGTATGGCAAACTGATTGTGTGGCGCAAACTAAAATAGTAGAAGACTAAATAGATAAAAACAAAAACAATCAAAAAAGGCGGTAAGCCAAAAAAGCATGGGAGCAATGACTGAAATGAATGGAAAGCAATGACTGCGTGAATGGGCGCATGAATGAATGACTAACTAAATGGCATGACTGTATGAGTCTGGCCGAAAGCGTCGGTTGGATTAAGTTGCCACACACATACATACACAACCAAACACACCAAATGGCAATGAAATGACTCTGAAGTTTAGTTTAGAAATCTGAAAATTAAAATGGCATGTTGTAAGTCGGTAGAGAGTCATTGAAATGAATCCTTAATGGCAGGCAATGTATTCAAATTATTTTCGGCCGCCACCCCAAGCCAAGCGAATGCTTTAAACTATGAATATTTTGATTGAGTGGGTAGTGTAATTAATTATGTGAATAAATAAATTATAACGTAAATATACAGCCTTGATTTAGCTGCCCTTTACGAATTTATATAAATTAATTATGCACTCGGTTTTATAATAGAGACAGAGATAGCAAGATGTTAAATGGAACAAATTTTAATATAAAAAAAAGGTATAGATTATGTTCTTCCTCTTCTTTATTGGCATAGACACCGCTTCTGCGGTTATAGCCGAGGTTACAACGGTGGATACTGTTTTCATTCATTCGAACGACATGACCCACAGTCTCAAGAAGCGCCTCCCTTGTGCAAACGGCACCTGTTCTCCGATTACGTAGCGATTTACAGATCCTGCGTCTGGCCTTTAAATATACATATATGTCTATACATGCGAATAAAAAATACATTTCTTTAATGGTGCCCAACAAAATGCTGGAATTCATCAGATTATTGGAGCTATGTGAGTCCGTGTGCAAGAGGGCAGAACAAAATAGATCTTAGGACGCTTACAGACCCCTTAAGAAAATTTTCCGTCCCTTATCATTCTTAATACCTTTCGCAGAAGGTGCGTGCATCATTGTAACCTTATTTCAGGCGCCAGCAGATTGTTTCATGTTCTCTATTGAAACAGCCCCTAAAAGAGATTCACACCAATGGACTTAGCTATCCTAGAATGCTGTCATAGGATACATTCCATTCTGCTTTATATTTACTATACGTAACTGGACGATGAAATACAGGCTTCCCCTAAACATTTGCGACAACCATGGAAAAATTTCGACATACTACATACAATAACTCAAAAATGTTGAGTGTTATGTTTGATTTTTAACAGGATATCTCAAGTGGCTAGCCTCTCAGTAGAACCTGGTGCAAAAACGGAGTTGAAGGAGATCCCTAAAGTCGGAACACCGTACTCCGGACTACTAAAGAATGTCTTTATGTCGTCTTTCGATCTTCTGCATAGTGTGGATCGCATTCTTCTTTCGGTTAAGTTTTTGCTAGAGTGTTTTCGAAAACACCTTTCTGTCATATGCCTGGAGGGAAACGGCCTCTTAGCAGATTAAGAAAATGTTGTTACAATACTACTATGAGAACAAAATAGTAAGAATTTATCCATTATTTTTTAATTCTTAATTTATTTTTTATAACCCGTCAAAATAATATCCCTTGGCCCCAATACATCCTGTGCCAACGTTTTTTCCAATCCTCGAAACAGTTGTTCGGAGAATATTCCGAATAGCCTTCAATGCACGTTTAATGTCTTTAATTAATTCAAAACCGTTTCCCCGGAGTGGTCGTTTGAGTTTGCTGGACAGCTAGAAGTCCCACGGAGCTAAAATAGTCGAATACGATGATTGCGGTACGATAAACTCAAGAAAAATCAGTGCAGTATGTGACGGTGCAATATCGTAGTACAAAAACCATGATTCTTCGTCTCATAATTCCGGTCTCTTTTTACGAATTGATTCGCGCAAACGACGCACGCACTCAAATAGTATTCCTTGTTGACAGTTTGGCCGAGCGTAAAGTATTCGTAGTGCACTACACCTCGTTAACCGAAGTCTTTCAACATCAACACAATACTTTTCAAAGCATCGTCAACAACTTTCACCAAACTCTCCCCTAGTGAAATCTTGAGCAGACCTGTGTGATTTGTCATTGACAAGTGTCAAGTCAATACGAAACACAGCTGTGCGAAAATTTGTGCATTCGTGCGTTTAAGTGAAATTGCAGATGTTGTGGTTGTTAATGAAATTATATTAAATAAAAAATTATTTTGATTGAGAAAATTCGCTTAAAATACTTATTAACACATTGAATAGTTTTAATAATCGATAATATTTCTTTTTATAGAAGTAGTATAGGTACTTTTTTTGACAGATCACGCATAAGTTGTGTCCCATTATTTCTGTTCAGTACTGTTTAGCATTTCATCATGGAAAGACTCACGTCTGAACCTGAAATAATCGATCCATATTTCTTCAAAAATGATGCCGTAGAAAAGGTAACCGTCAATCGTGACTGTTTTGGATGGTCCAGAAAGCCTTTGGTGATGAGGCTATGTCTAAAAAAAATGTTTGCAAGTGGTATAGTGAGTTCCAATTCGGCCGTGAACGCGTCGAAGACGAAGAGCGTCCACAGCGACCACCAACCTCAACCGACGAAGTTCACGTTCAACAAATCAAAGATTTGGTGTTGAAAAACCGTCGATTAACAATTAGAGACCTTGCTGATGAAGTTTGCATATCGAAAGGCTCAGCCTATACCATTTTGAAGGATGTTTTGGGCCTCAAGCGCGTCAAATCTTGACTGGTACCAAAAACATTGAATTTTTTGGAAAAAAGGTGTCGCGTTAAAGTGTGTGAAACGATGCTTTCCGACTACCAGGGTGTCATGAAACGCATTATAACTAGCGATGAGACTTGGCTCTATGCTTACGACCCCGAAACAACCGATCAATCGAGCGACTGTCGTGCCAAAAGAGAGCCGAGATTAAAAAAATCGCGCCAAAGTCGTTCAAAAATCAAGGTCATGTTGACTGTTTTCTTCGATTATGGTGGTGTTGTGCATTATGAATTCCTTGCAACCGGTCAAACAGTCAACAAGGAATATTATTAGAACGTTATGCGGCATTTGCGTAACGCTATCCGCATAAAAAGGCCGGAATTGTGG
This sequence comes from Bactrocera correcta, assembly GCA_027475135.1. Classification (NCBI taxonomy): domain Eukaryota; kingdom Metazoa; phylum Arthropoda; class Insecta; order Diptera; family Tephritidae; genus Bactrocera; species Bactrocera correcta. The sequence goes on along the minus strand of CM050323.1, from coordinate 132,957,250 downwards.
AAAGATAATTCTTGGTTTTTACACCACGATAATGCACCATCCCATACTGCCCTCGTAATTCGTGATCATTTCACCAAAAACACAACCCATATCGTTCCGCAACCACCGTATTCACCTGATCTGGCGCCGTGCGACTTTTGGCTGTTCACCAAGCTCAAAAGATCGCTCCGGGGACACCGTTTTTATACGATAGGAGAGATTCAAGCCGCAGCGAAGACGGAACTGAAGGCCATCCCGGAAAGTGACTACAACCAGTGTTTCGGTGATTGGAAAATCTGTTGGCATAAATGCATTGCATCGGGAGGAGATTTTTTTGAAGGGAATGAAATTGACTTGGAAGAATAAATAAAGAATTTTCAAAATCAATATAATGTCTTCTTTTGGGCACAGTAGTCCCTCTTCAATTCAGGTCTTGTCACATCACGTGTGTCATTCGCCAGTTACCAGTCGAAATGCTCGAACGAGTCATCAACACATGGAACATCTGAGACGTAGCCGCGGCCAATATTTGAAAGAGATTATCCTCAAAAAAAAAATGCCAAAGAATGATCTTTCGAATGATAATAAACATTCCTCATTAAATTTCAGGTTTATGTGCTTTCTCTTTAATAAAGTAGGGCACCTCAAAATAGATCAATCTTTATTAATTTTAGTAATTGTAATCGATTTTCAAACTTCAAAAGCGATTATTAAAATTTTCTTCTCTTTATCTATTTTCAGGGCAAATTCACATCGAAATCGGATGTTTGGTCCTTTGCAGTGACGCTTTGGGAGATATTAACTTTTGCACGCGAACAACCCTACGAACATTTATCGGATGAGAAGGTGATCGAGAATATCGGACATATCTATGCGGATGATAAGTTGCATGTGAGTCATAAACAATTAACAATTATTATATATACTGTCTAAAGAACTAAATCTAGCGCTATAAATATATCTATACTATTCCAAATACATAATAAGTATATACCACTTATCCCTTCTCTCACCTCCAGGAGCTACTGCCGATGCCCCTAAATTGTCCGCGTGAAATTTACGATTTAATGTGCGAGTGCTGGCAGCGCAACGAATCGAGTCGACCGAATTTCCGCGAGATTCATCTATTTCTACAGCGTAAAAATCTGGGCTTCAAGCCCAACAACACAATGCATTACTAAAGTGTTGTTGTGTTACAAAAAAAAAAAAACAAAAAGCAAAAACCAACGATTTATAAAACTGCTAGTGAACTTTCTAAAGTAAAAACGAAAAATACATGTAAAAAATTGTCTGCATAAAATCACAATGATTGGCGCCGCCTGCATGGCCGTGAATACTTAGTATTTGAATTAAAGTTTATAAATTTAATTTATAAGTAAAGCAAAACTCGGCGAATTTAACACTTAAAGGCATAGTAGTATGTAGCAAGAGCTACAGTGTGTGTGAAAAAACGCAAAACTTTGGTTTAATCAGTAGATAAGTAACTAAATAAGTAGGCGCATAAGGTATGCTGTCATAACATAAATATAATTTATAAACAAACTTATATTTATAGTTATGTAATTAATTATTTTGCGTTCAACGGCTAATATTCATCGAAGAGACGAATAATGATTACGAGGTTATGTAATTTTGTTGAAGATTTTATTTATTTATTTATTTTTTTTTTGCCACAGTTTCATGGAAAATTAAGGAAACTTTATTTCAAAGAATCGATGAAAATTAATTCCGCCTCAAAAGGGTTCATATTTTCCTTTCAGGAAACTAAAAAGTGTGCCATATTTTCATATAGACTCAAAGAAACTTTATTTGGCCCTCTGTTTGAATATTTTCTTCAGTTCAAAAAGCTACTTATACCTTTAAGTACAGAAAATAAAAAAAAAACAAATTTTATAATCTACTAGGCTTCTAAAGAATATATCAAAAGTAACCCAAACTTGTTTTCATCAATAATAAAGGGGCTCATTCCGAAAGACCATTTATCGGGAGCGAAACATGCTTATTATAAAGGCAAGTCGGTACATAGATACTGCCCTGCATACTGTCGTGCCATTAGGGTCAAGCAACTCGCTGTTGGGACCTTCTTTGATATAGATCGAGCTTGCAAAAAAGTCCTGCTGGAAGCAGTCATAACTGCTCTGGAGATCTTGGGGTTGAATCCACACATTTTTAATCTTCTATGCGACAGAGTATTGAAAGGGAATAGGGAAACACACTTGCTTGACGAAATGTGAATAGGGGAACCCCACAAGGTAGAGTTCTCTCTCCTCCTCTCTCCTTCTTTGGATATCAGTTGTTAACGACCTGCTTAAAAAACTTGAAAATCGTAATTGCAGGGTGATTGCCTATCGTAACGATGTTACGCTTATGGTAAAAGCGAAAGTTCCTGAGTACCGATTATCGTAACAAAGAAGGCGGTCATAAACGGTCTCACCATCAACCGAAATGAAACCAAGATGGTTTCTTTCACTAGGTTATTTAAGATCTCAGCGGCACCGCTGCCGGTAATGGAAGCTATCCGTCTGCAACTAGCGGATACAATGAAATATCTAGGGCTCATCCTGAATAGGAAACTTTCACAGAAGCCGAATATTGAAGAGAGGGCGAAAAAGGCACCTTATACTGCTGTGTGGTCCTCTGGCTCTACGATACCATAGTTAACCCTATTATGTTCTATGGAGTCTTTACGTGGTGGAAGGTTTTAGAAAAGACCACATTTGCAAAGAAACACGAGAGCGACCGGCGTCGTTCATCAGCTCTTCGACACCATAGTCAAGTCCATTATGTACTATGGAGTCTTTATATGGTGGAGGGTTCTAGAAAAGACCAAATTTGCAAAGAATCACGAAAGCGACCGTCGTCGTTCATCAGCATGTATTGTGGTAAGGTCCACTCCAACAAGGCACTTAACGCCATTTTGCACACGGTACTCGTAGACATCGTTGGAAGGTGTATGGCTGAGAAAGTTGCTGTCATACTAAAAAAATTTGGGTATCTAATTGAACACTCTGTCTGAACACTCTGTCTGAACACTCGGAAATTCTCATACACTTTGACTTCATACCGAATAACTTGAGTCATGAAATCGCCAAACCGAACTCTGGCGGCTTCTTCTCTACCCATATCTCGGCGAGGGAGTTGTGGGTGGGAAGAAGCCGTTGGAGGAGAAGGACAGTGAGCTTCTTGATGGATGGTTCAAAGCTTGGGGGGAAGATTGGAGAAGGTGTTTATTGCCAGAAGCTTTTCATCAACTCCAGTTTCAGACTACCTGACTATTGCAGTGTCTTCCAGGCCAAGGATGCAGCCACTGAAGTAGCAGTAAATTTACTGCTCCGGACTGCAGCCTCTTTCAGAGAGGTGATCATCTACTCAGATAGCAGGGTGCCAAAACTAGCCTTGAACTGATTAACAGTACGTTCAGGGCTGGTCAATGAATGCCTAACCTCGCTATCAATAGCATCGAGTGTCTTTATGATCTTTATGTGGTGTCAGGCCACAGCGGAATCGCAGGAAAATGTGAAGCTAATGAGCTAACATAAAAAGGTACCCAAGAATCGCTATCTGTGGAGTGGGAGCTTATCGGTGCTTCCGTATCCTCTTGTGTTCTACTACTAAATAGCTGGGCTTCGCGAAAGCTTGACCAGCGCTGTGCCACTATCGGTACATACGCTGTAGCACAAGCCTTTTGGTCCAAGATCGATCAGAAGAGATGTAGTAAAATCTTTCCCTCATTAAGGCTAATCTCTCCTTTAAACATAATGGAATGATGAGCTGTACGAATTCTAAGACGACATTGACAAAGTTCAATCGAAAATAAAAGACACCGGCTACGCTGGCAAGGTCATGTCGACCGAATGGACGAAAACACTCCAGCTTTGAAGATGTTTTTAGTAAGTCAGTAAAAATTAAATTTTTATTATTTTTTATTTTATAATAGTCCTAATTATATACCTGTAATATATCAATGTATATTGCTAAATATGGGTAGACTATTATATTCATTGGTTCGATGAATATTAGTTTTAGCGTAAAAAAACCTTAATATACAAGTATAATAATGTTGGTTGGCAAGTTGATAGGTGTAAGCCAATATCTGCAAGTAATTTTAAATGAAGATAGAGTTAGAAAATTGTAAATTTCTCTCAAATGGCCATTTTGAGGCCTCAAAGCGAATACACATCACTAGCATTTCTAGCATATAGATTTAGGGGCTAAGATTAATATTAATTAATACTAAAGTGTTTATGTATATAACGAAAACTGATACTAAAGCGTTGTAATCTTAGCTGTAAGTTGGAATTTCTGTAGGTTTAGGAAAAATAAGACATATTTTTTACGAAGGCTTTAGTTCAAAAAATTTGTAGGCTGCTAAAATTTATTAAAAGTTCTGTATTTTTGTGTAATTTTTCTTAAAAAAAATTAATATTTTTCTTAATTTTTCTTAAAAAAAATTAATATATATTTTATAAAAAAAGGTGTTTAAATGTTTTTGAGAAATTTTTGTAAAACAAAAATAATATTTTCATTAAAATTTTTTTTTACGAAATATCTTTTCAGAAGAAAAATTACTCAAATATATTTAAACGAATTTTTTTCATAATAATTTCATAAAAAAAACGTTTTAATATTTTTTCAATAATTTTTCTTCTGAAAAAAAGGTATTGATTAAAACAAATTCTTAAATATTTTTTTTTAACTTTTTTTCATTAGAAATGTATCATTACAATTTATTAACAAAAAAATATTTAAGAATTGTTTTAATCAATATTTTTTTTTTCGGAAGTAATATTACTAAAAAATATTTAAACGATTTCTTTTATGATAAATTTTTAATGAAAAAAGTTTAAAAAAAAATATTTATTTTTTATTAATTTTTTTAATATTTTCTTTTTCATTCAAATTGGTTTAATAATTTCTTCTGAAAAAAAAAGTTATTCATTAAAAAAAAATCTTAAATATTTTTTTTAACTTTTTTTCATTAAAAATTTATTATTACAATTTATTAAAAAAATATATTTAAGAATTTTTTAATCAATAACTTTTTTTCAGAAGAAAAATTACTAAAAAATATTTAAACGATTTTTTTTAATGATACATCTTTAATGAAAAAAAGGTAAAAAAAATATTTTTTTGTTAATTTTTTAATAATTTTTTTCATTAAAACTGTTTTAATAATTTTATTTTCCATACAAATTTTTTTTATTAAAATAATTTTTAGTTTTCTTATTACAAAAAATATTTTTAAAAATTTTAATGAGAAATAAAATTATTAAAACAGTGTTATGAAAAAAAATATATTAAAACAATTTTGAAGAAAAAAAATTTTATTGGAAAAATTAAAAAAAAAAACATTCTTTTTTTTTAACTTTTTTTCATTAAAAATTTATTATTTTTTCATTTCAAAACTTTATTTTTATTTTTTCTGAGTAAACTCATGAATAAATATGGATAAATATGCATATGCTAGTAATAAGCTAACTAAATTCTAAGCTCACAAATACAAAATAAAATACAATTTAAAGCATTGAAATGCAAAAAGAAATAAGTTAGACGTATGTGTACCTTTCTCCGCCGCCTGACCTGTCTACAAAGAATCCAATTCTCAGCAAAACAAATACGAAAGTACTCTAAATGCTTCTATGATATACGAGAAAACTATTTAACTGAAAAAAAATAATAATATTAACTACATATGTAGACACCAACACTATATCTTTTATGCATGTACACTGGTTATCAAAACTATACATACAATATACATTTAGCAGAGCAAACACAGCGTATGAAACACTTGTTTTCAATCCGAAATTCTATATTAATACAAACTAAAAATGCTGTTAATTATTGAGCAAAATATAATTACTGAAAAAATAAAGTAACAGTACGTTAAAAAACTATGTAGAACCTGCAGATATGTAAATGTTTTTGACAATAAGAAAGAACAAAAAAAAAATTATAAATATTTAATGGTTTATTAGCAATCTGAAAGCTAAGACAATTGAGTTAAAATATAACAAATTTTATTTATATTGTTTTTGCAAAATTTTTATTTTTTTAAGTAATAATATGTTTTATTAACAAATTATATAAATAATCTAATTAAAAAAATTAAAGTTGTTTTTGCTTAAACTGCATATATTTTTTTAAATAAAAAATGTATATAAAATATATAAAACGATTTAAATTTTTTCATAAAACTGTAAACATTTTTCGATTATTTTTTTATAATTTTTTGATTATTTTTTTTATAATTTTTGTTTTACTATATTATTAAAGATGTAAGGTAAGGTGGGGTACATTAACAGCTGTTGGAAGATCTGCTGTATAAATATACCCTATAGTACACCAGTTCTTACTAGTCGTTCATCAGATATGAAATCTCCCACTTTGACCATAAATTGTCTATTTTTTAAATAAGACTCCAATGTTTTATACAGTTCTAAAGGTAGATTTTTTTTAATCTTATATGGCTGAGCTACATCTAGAAATATTGCTGAACAGTACTCTCTGGACTCAAGTGCTCTATCGTGCTACGATCTCCGTAGAGAAAAGGAGTCATTTTTCATAGCAGACTGATTGATCTGTATGACGACGGCTGTGTTAAATCTTTCCAAGGTTTATCTAACAAAATAAACTGCGACTTTTTCCATGAAATTGGATAGTATCTGCAACTTAGAATTGCAGTGAAGAGCAAAGAGAGCACTTCTACAACAATATTTGGTAACTCAATTAGCAGTGGCGACTTTTTTGGATTAACTTCTTTTATGATTCCAATAATTCCAGAAGGTGAAATCTTAAAAAACTCGAGCGACTCGCTAGCTGTGTTGCGTAAGATTGACAGTTGTTCTTTGGGCAATTAGGTTGAAATTCCTTTTCTAGGTGATTTGTAAAACAATTAACCTTTTCGTAGTCACTTCGGGCCCAATTTCCACCCAAGTCTCGTATAGGCATGGTTTCATGGACTTTTGAGCTTTCCAAAGAGAATTTCGCTTGCTTAAATTTGGACATTTGACACTTAGTTTTCAAAGACAGACTATCATAGAGCAATTGTATTTTTTTAGACAATACACTACTTTGATAAAACTTATATTCAAGATTAACCTATGCAGGCCAAAGCTTTAGAAAAAAATACATAAAATTGGTAAATTAGGGTTATAGAGATAGTATACTTACTTTGTATTTTGAATTATTTTGAATCTGAAAAGACGCTAAAATTTCTCCAATATAAGCACAAATGTTTCACATATCATCCAGCCAGATTTGGAGCTCCAAATAAGTGATCCAGGCATAACACCCGTAAGAAATCCTCTCCGTTAGTCATTTTCGAGGAAACACATATGCTGGTGGTAGCTTATTTCCATATCAATTGTTATGCCTGATCCATCTAGATTATAAACGTCCATAGACTCGAAAGAGTGTTCTAAATACAACTCACTAACGTTTAAAAAACAAAAAAAAAACCTTCACGGCTTCTTTTGTAAAGCCTCTAAGTCGAGCTGAACTTATTTTCGTTTCAAAAAACCGTAATGCCAATATTCTCCAGCTGCCCTAACATATTCTCAGCTAGGTGGGCACTGATTCTTATTAGCTCTTACTAATTTGAATGCAAAATTTAATTGACTTTTTTTAATATTCAACAAGCTGTTCTTCCTCCTTCTTTATAAATATTTGTTGGCTCGTATATTTGGACCGGTAAATTGTTTCATTGCCACTGCCACTGTGCTCATATCCGGAATCAGGCAGTTGGGTGCAACTTCCCCAAACGCATCAGTAACATAGTTCTCTTTATTCCATATTTAGCCGCGGCTGATGTTGCTGTTTCTCACTTTCGTTTCGCTAACTCGAATGAGACTAAATTCAGGCTTTTTTTGAATACAAAAATTAAAATAAATGGTCGAACAAGAAAAAATCAAATGTCCTCCAAAGTCAAATACGCCACCTTACCCTAGATATTTTTTTTAAATTTTTTTGACATTTTATTTTTAGAAATAAACGTTTTATATATGTATGTATATATGTACATCTACATGTATATGTTTTTTATATCATCTTTTTACTATTTTTTATATTATCTAAAAAAAATATATATATACAACTTTATAGATGTATATATGTTTTTTATTTATAGAAATGTTTTTATTTTATAATATAAAATAAAGAAATATTTAAATTTTTAGTAATTAGTAATTAGTAGAATTATAGAGATTTTGTGTCAATTAATTGCATATCAATTAAACATTTAAACTTCTTTGCAACTTTGAGTTGTCTTCCCAAACATTCGCTGAGCTTAAAATTTATTATTATGATATCTTAATACTCTAAATCAATATCATTTATAATTCAAATATCACTTTTGAAAATTTTTTGCTGCATAATCACACATATTTAATGTATGTATGTATATATATGTATATGAAAAACTATTGGAAATATAATTCTAGAACAATACTATCTCAAGCAGAAAGAAACTAGAAATCATACACGTCAAGTTTCCCTTGTGCCTTCTCTTGCTATAACTTTTGACTTTCATATATAAAATTTATATTTTATTTATTTTTTATTAATTTTTTTATCAACGAAATATACCATTTGTAGGACGAAATTATACGTAATCTGATTAACACCAGGACGTTTGCTAGTTACACAAATCCAATACTTAAATTGAGCTTGAATGAGTTCCAATTCGACGAATGTATACATAATTTAATACCTATTAAGCGTCTTCGTTTCGCCATTTCTCTACTCGCTATCCATTTGCGCTGCTCGCCAATGTCAAAAACTCCAAGTAAAAGCTACAACAAAGTAATCTCGTTGAACAAGTGCAAGAGAGTAAACGTAAATATACCAAAATTGTATGAAAAAAGTTAGTATGGAAACATCGAGGCACTTTATCCAGATTTTTGAAGATTGAGGTTGTTAACTCGGCTATAATCGCGTAAGCGGTGTCTACGCCAATTCAGAAGAGGTTGAAACATTTTGACCGTCATGCCTTCCGCGAACCAGAAAACATAGCTAAAACTGACGTTAACCGCTTCAGCAAATTTGTGATCGGCGATTTTTGAGGGTCATTATGATCAAATATAGAGAAGTCCGAGTACCACAACGGATTAGCTGTATGTTTAACCTATTAGGGTCGACGTTTTACCCAAAATCAAAACTTAGAACTTGAAATAAATTATTCAGAGGGCAAGTTAGCGCAGAGTTGCAACGTAAGTGTTGTCTTATCGGCTTCAAAATAATCTCTTAAACCATTACAAGCATACTAACCCAATTCTAATATGTATATACAATTGCTGTAAGCCTCTGTTGGGATGATTACAGTGCCTTCAGTAGATTTTGTCTGCACAGACTTTAGAATTCCAACCGATGATTCCACCGGCCCACCAACCACACCAAACCGTTGTTTATCTGAATATAGCTCTTGAATCTCTTGAGGTTGGTCTTCCTTCCAAATGCGGTAATTTTCTTTTGTTTACATACTAATTGTGCCAGAAATGGGACTCATCGAATTTTGGTTCGAAAACGTCGGGGTTTCTTAGAACTTTACAAGAGCCCATAGAGGGAAGCGATGTCGCTTGGGAAAACCGAGCGACTTCAGTTCTTGCACAAGCTGTATTTTGAACGCTTTCAATTAAAAATCTCGACGTAAAATGCGTCAAGTCGTGCCAAACGTCAGTCCTAGTTGCTGCGAACGGCGTCGAATCTCCACGGTCTTCGTGCACACACTCAGCTACGGCTACTGCATTTTCTTCACTGCGTTTTGAACGTGTTTTATTCGGTCGAATATTATCTAATAATGAATGCTTGGCATCAAGATGGGTGATCGTGTTGCGAATATTATGCTCGGTAGACCGATTATGTTGACCATAAGTTGAGCGAAGCACGCGAAACATATTCTTTACTGATCGTGACTTTTCGTAATAAAGCTGAACGATTCGTAATCGTAGTTCAGATGTAAATCGTTCCACGATGAAAGGCCAAACATTGCTGAACAAAAATAGCATTACACCTTGAGACGAGTCATGCGTGATCTGTAAAAAACGCTATTGAAAAAAGTACCTTTCCTTGGACCGACTCTACTTTCTCGGTATTTCATTGAAATTTTTAATGGTATCTTTCCTTTCTTTTAAAAATCGCTAGACAAACTTTAGGCGTCCTAACCAAACACCTGCGAAAGACCCACTATTTGCTTTATGGAGATCAAACTTCACACGAAGGTGAGAAAAGTTATATCAATCCAAGAAAACGATTTTAAGATTCGGTTTGAACGTGCCATTCTTAGGGACCAGACCGAGTCTGACGATTTATAACTGCTTAATGGTCGGAATAAATGTAAATTTCTGGTTGCCTTCAGTTGAAAACTCGATGATGCTAGTTGCAATCGCTCTCGTTTAAAGGCATGAAAAATTTCACTGATTTGAGGTTAGTTTACAAATGAGACATTACCTTCAACTAAAGTGAATGTACTACGATACTCGCCGGTTCCATATTTCTTCTATAGCCAAACATATATCTTTTCGTAGTATTAAAAAAATTAATGTGTATCCATAGCTTCATGAAATATTTTGAGATTTGGAACTCATATACTACTCATATCGTGGATTGAAAAAGCTGCTTTAATAAAAAAAAGCTTCTTTCATCAAAAAGCTATGGCATAAAAGCCGAGCTAATATTGAACAGCCCAAACAAGTGTATATTTCACGTATTTATTTGCATTATAATTTCTTAATTAATTTTAATACTATTTTCTTCCACTATTGTACATATTTCACAACTATTTTCCCACACCCAAACCATCGAGCTTCTTCTCCCCTCTGTAGTGCGTATCTTCTGTTGCTTCCAAAAAGCTTTAAATATTAAAAAATAAAAGGTTTCGCTACAAATTACAAGTATTCAAAGGAAAATAATCATGATTTGTGCAATTTTTTAATAATAAGCATGTATTAAATAAGCATATATGTATGTCACGGAATTATAAATGTAGTTTTAATTAAGTGAAACTTCAATAATAATGAAAAATGGCGATTATGAATTAATGAAAACAAAAAGCTATTGTACGAAATTAGGTAAATGTGTAATTACAAAATACGCTTCAATGAAGTAGAAAGCAAACTTGATATGTATGTATGTGTGTAATTAACTATTTATATATGCAACAATGAATTCATAGCGTATGTATGTTTGTATGTGTGTTTTTTTAAATAAAGCTTGCGCCAACTTTTTTGATGAGCAACACACAAAAAACACTTATTTGCTGAAATATTGTGCGCATTTAATGGAAAAAATTAAGAAAATATAAAAAAAAAAATTAATTAATAAAATTAAATATTATAAATTTAATCAGTGGTTTTTGAAGAAAAAAATTGCATTTATTGTGTATTTCAAGGAATTGGTCAAGTAAATAAATGAATTGAAAAGGAACTAAGTAAATTTTAATAATTGAAAATTGTATTTAATTTCCGCTCAAGCCACATATGTGTATAAGTATATGTAAAACACACACACATGCAAAGCGTGTGCATACAGTTGACTTAAACCGCTTTTGATGCCATATTTTGGTGTAATTATGTATGTGTAATTAATTTTTTAACGGCACTAACACTTTTTTCAAATTGCAAAATGCTTAATTACTAATGTATTAAAAGAAAATTAATCATTTGTTTAAAAAATAATAATTATAAGTAAAAGACATGAAATGTTATTGTTTCGCTAACAACGAATAAACGCAAAAGCATGTGAATGTAGCTGAAGTGTAACACTGTAATACATAGAGCTAAGGAATATGTGAAGAAAACTCAATTAAATTTAAAAAAAAAAATGAATTATGTATATAAGTGCAATCAATGTGCAAATTTAGTAAGCACTCATCTTTTAAATTAAAGCAAAAAAATATTTTTCATAATTGTTTAGAACTTTTAAGTGTGCAAATATGAATGTTAAATGGATTTATTAAAAATTACAATTAATTAATTTCGCTTAATAATTGTTAGCTAATTAAAAAAATTAAATAAAATTCGTAATAAAATTGTAAATATTTAATTAATTTAAATTAATTTATGTTTGAATTAAATATTATAAAATTAATTTAAAAACTAATTAATTAAAAAATTGAATTAATTAATTATAATTCGTTAACCAATAAATTCATTTTTAATTAAAAACTTAAATTTTATTCTCTGAATATTAAATGGATTTATTAAAAATTATAATTAATTAATTTCGTTTGATAATTGTTAACTAATTAAAAAAATTAAATTAATTTTAAAAATTAAAGAAAATGCGTATGAAATGTGTAACTATTTAATTAATTTATGCTTCAATAAAATATTTTAAATTTAATTTGAAAACTAATTAATTAAAAATTAAATTAATTAATTAATTAACTTTATCTAATAAATTCATTTTCAATAAAAAAAAAACTTAAATTTTATTCTATGAATATTAAATGAATTTATTAAAAATTACAATTAATTAATTTCACTTGATAACTGTTAACCAATTAAAAAAATTTAATTAATTAAAAAAAATTAAATTAAATGCGTATTAAAAATTTAACTATTTAATTGATTTATGTTTTAAAAAAATTAATTTAATTTAATTTAAAAACTAATTAGTTAAAAAATTAAAATAATTAATTAATTATAATTGGTTAACCAATAATTCCATTGTTTAATTAAAAAACTTAAATTTTATTCTATGAATATTAAATGGATTTTAAAAATTACAATTGATTAATTTCGTCGGGTAATTCTTATTTAATTAACAAAAATTAAATAAATTAATGAAACTAAAAAGTTTATAAAAGCATTAAAAATTTAATTAGTTAATCAATATTTTTTTTTTTCAAATAAATAATTTTAATTTTATTTGCAAAAATTAATGAATTATAAAATTATATTAGGTCAATTATTTATCAAAGTCGTTAATGAACAAATTAATTTTTAATTAAGCAATTCAAATTTGATTTAAAACTTAAGTGATTAAAAATTTTATGGTTATTTATTAATTAATTTAATTAACAAAATAACATAAAATTTTATTTTCAATTAATTAAATTAAATGAAAAATATTTTATATAATATTTTTAATTAATTAATTTGAAAGTTAGTACATAATTAAAACAATTTTCCAACGGCATTGAATTTAGTTGGATAATTAAAACAACAAAATTAATTAATTTATCTAATTGGTTAATCGACAAATTTATTAATTAATGTAAATTTTATTGAAATTTTAAATGATTTAAAACTTAATAAATTTAAAATTTTATATTTAATTTTTTAATTAATGAATTAATTATTTTTAAAACTGGTACTTAATTAAAACGGAATTGAAGAATTATAATAAAAATGAATTTAAAAATTATCAAACGGTATTAAATAATTAAAATTAATTTACTTGGCTTGATAATTAAAATAAATTATACAAATTAATAAAAAAATTAAAATTGTGAAAAGTGTTAATTAATTTAAAAAGAATTTAAATGAATTATATTAATTAATTACAAAATAAACATTGCGCAAAGTATTAGTTAATTTAAAAAATTATTGATTTTTTATTTAATTATTTTTTTACTTATTTAATAATTAATTGGATAATTGTAAATTATTTAAATTAATTTAAATTAGTAAATAAAAATAAAAAAGTGTATATATGTTATAATTAATAAAAAAATTAGTTAGTTTAAATCCTTTAATTAAATAATTTTTTTAATTACTAAACAATTTTCAAACGAAATTAATTGATTTTAATTGAATTGATGAATTAACATGTACAATAAAGTGTTAAATTATTAATTAAGAAAAGACATTTAAATTAAACAATTCATATGTAAAATTCTTTAAACATATAATGTAATAATTGTTCATTAATTAAAAAAATTAAACTAATCGATTAAATAATTAAATTAATAAACAAACGTGTAATATTTTTTTAAATAAAAAAAAATTAATAATTTTATCTAAATTAAATCTCTGAGATAACGTGTTAATTAAAAAATATTAATTTATTAAAATTGTATATTTTTAAATGTAATATTATTTAAAATAGAATATATTAATATTTTGGTAAAATTAAATTTACCTTTTAATTTAAAAAATGTAATTAATTAATTTATATCTAATATTATAAAAAAATAATTTGATGTAAAAATATTTGAATAAATAATTCTACACATGGAACACACATTTTATAAAAATATTGTAATTCTTCGCCATAAAATAAAATATTACTTTTTTGTAATCTAAATTAATTAATCGAATTTAAAAATTTTTTTCGCCATTAAAAATGAATTAATTTCACGAAACATTTCAATTAATTAAATAAAAATAAAAATAAATAAATAAATTTGTATAATATTTTTTGCATATATGTGTTTAAATAAATAATTCCATAGAACAAAAAACACATTTCATAAGTATATTGTTATATTTCGCCATAAAAGTAATAAAAAAAATCAATAAAATTTTTTTCGCCACGAAAACATGCTTATAATACACTACAGAGCCAAAAATGCAGCAAATATTGAGCATGAAGTAAACCCACACTTGAAATTACAAAACACGTTACTACACAACCCAAGCAAATGAAAAAATAAACGAAAAAAACTGAAAAACGAAAATGGCAACTGAAATACAAAAATGTTGAGCACAATCATGTTTCAATCGACAACAAGTACAGTAAATACTATAAACAAGTTATAAATGAAAAAGTAAACACTACTTATTAACTAAATGCAAACGAAAGCAAATAAATTTAATGAGTAAGAAATTCAATGATAACATAAATTGACACACATTAGATTGTATTGAGCAAAGCATAGCTGTAAGTAAGTACATAGAACACTTTGGAGATGCAGGTGAATTACGAAAAATATGAATTGACATTAAGAAATGAAAAAAGAAAAACAAAATTATATAAAAAATTGTGAGTAAAACTTATATACTATATATATATATTAAATAAAGAGACAAACAATTCAACTAATAATTAAATGGCAGTGTGTCTGATTTCAATAGTATTGCATTTAATTTCAATTTATTATCGATTTCTAATAAATGGAATTACTCTTTCAAATATATCTCTTAACGACTTAATGATTTAATAAGAGCTGAAATTATATAGTCGCGCTAAAAAATTATATACTAAGTTTTCCCCATAAGAATACAAAAAGTCTTCATTCTCCCACTTACCTGTAAGCTAAGAACGTAGAGAAGCATTTAACAAAACGACGATAAACGATAGGAACAAAGAGTGATGGAGAGTATGCTCTAGCGAAGATTAAAGCAACAAACTACACGAATGACAGTTGTACCATACTCGTATTTGAAAATTTTCACACAAAAATATCTACCGGAATTCACGAATCCGAGTCGAATATATGCCAAAAGTCACATCAAACTAATTATTCATTTTTACAGGGTGCAACACTCGAAGTGTAACCAATTAAAATTGCCATAATTTCGGCTTGGAAAATTATTTTTATTGATTTTAAAGTACAAAATATGTAAAAATAATCATAAATTCAGGAAAAATTCACTTTTGCTCGATATGACCACCTTTTGCCTTAACTATGCCCTTGACAAGGTCAAAAAACGAATCGCAAGCTGCCCGAATGTGAGTTGCCGGTATTTTGGCTCACTCACGGACAATAGCTTTCTTCAGCATTCGAGACTGGTGTATTTTTTACTTCGGATCTTGCTCTCCAAAATGGTCTAGATCCATTGGATTCGCGTATGGTGAATTCGAGAGCCATTGTATGGTCGTAATGAAGTTCGGAACGTTGTTTTTGAGCCATACTTGGTTCACTCGCGCTTTGTGAGACGCTGCTGAGTCTTGTTGAAAGGTCCATGGTTTGCGACCGAAATGCTTGTTTACCCACGGCTTCAAAGCAGCCTCCACAACACTTTCCCGATAATATGTCGCATTTACTTAGACGACAGGCTCGATGAAAACAATTGGGGAGCGCCCATCTGCGGTGACACCGGCCCAAACCATTATTTGTGGAGGGTGCTGCCTCTTGGTGGCCAACCGATGACTTAGATTCTCGTATGAACGATCGGTCAAGTAAACCCTGCCGTTTTGAGAGTTTACGAATTGCTCAATTGAAAAAATGTGTACCTAAGAAAACACAATGTTCGGAATTTGACCGCTTTCGGCCAAGCGAAGCAACTGCTTCGCTCTCTCAAGTCTTACTTGTTGCTGCTTCGGTGTGAGATCATGGGCCTTTTGGAACTTGTAAGGCTTGACCTTGAGCTCATTTTTCAATATGCGTCGGATGCTGCGGTCGGATATTTTGAGTTCCTTAGTCATTTGATTGGCACTTCGTCGTGGATTTTGTTCAAGTCGCTTCTTCACTTTCCGAACCATCTCACGTGATGTTGCACTTTTTTGATGACCACCTCCATGACGTTTTGCGATGCCACCAGTATCATTGTAACGAGTGATGGTGCGATAAACAAAAACTTTATTCAGCTGCACGAACGGTCTGAAGTTGGTGACAGGTTCGAGTGCTGGACCTTGTAGTATATGCTTGTCTTTTTGAACTACATAAAGTGCATTCGATTTTTACGATGAGTGAAATTATTTAACAAACATGTTCCATGAAATTTTGTAGGCGGAATTAAATTGAAAAGGCCTTCGGCGATAAGAGTTTCTCACCAGCATGTGTTTTTGATTGGTACCAATTGTTCAAAGAGGGTCGAGAATACGTTGACGACCAGCTTTACTAACATCGTTGTATCAGTGAAATCGATTTTGAAAGATCAGTTCGTCATTGTGAAATAATGCTTTCTGACTACTAGGATGTCATGAAACGTTTTATTACTTGCGATCGAATATCGTGGCAAAGCTGAGCCCGTAGCCAAGAAAACCACGACAAACCAAGCCAAAAATCAAGGTTATATTGACAATTTTCTTCGTAAAAAGAGGCCGGTAAGCAAGAGAGATCGCTACGCTCATTCTGGAAATTGTCTTTAACAACTGTTTCGAGGACTGGAAAAACGTTAGCACAAATTTTTTGGAGCCAAGGGAGAAAGAAGAAATCTAAAATTATGAACAAAGTCTTACTATTTTTTGCTCATAGTTATGGACTGAAACTAATTATCCAACTAATTACGATTCATATAATATATGTCTTTGGAACAACAAAGTTCCAGATTTAAGAATCAGACAGTGCTCTCAATATTCCAGAAGCTTTTATAACCTGTTGTTTTACCCTAGGAATCAACCTCTTCTCTGCTCAGATACGCCGGAAAGTGTTATGTGTATGGGGAACAGCCGCTAAAGAAAAGACGCAGTTAAGCATAGTTTTAAGTAATGAAAAGCGTTAAGCTACTTAATTTCAGACTCGTTTGGGTCCTTGGTTATAGCGGAATCGTCAAACGCTGCAAGGTTGATAAGTTCGCAAAAGGCGCCACCTGATCCCATAACATTAGAGTAGGAATGAACTGAGTCCCATTGTCCTTCTGAATTCTAGCACTTCGAGCAGGATTCATCGTAAGAGATTTTACTGAGCATTATCCAATAAGCATCCATGCAAATAAAATATCTTATTGAAAACAACTTGTTGAAGTTGTGTACAGAAAGGTGAGAAAAATCCAAACACTTTATCTTCTATTATCTAATAAACTGAGATTTAAACTCGAAACGCTTTGTCACATTATGAGAGCCTCTATAATCATTATCTGGTAGTTTTAGGTATATACATATTAACATCTGTGCATTGTTATTACATAACATAAGCTATATATTAATGTAAAAAAGCCGCAGTATGTTTTACATACGACTACTTCACTAAATTACCCAATTTCCGAGTTGGTTCTCCCATCCATCGGTACAAGCGCTGTCGCAAAATACTTTCGGCGCAAAATCGATCACAAGAGTTCTAATGCGCCCTTTGTCCTTAACAGAGCTATTCTCTCCCTATTTGTAGGGTTCTAAAAGTTAATTGCCCTATGCCACATATGCTATACATGCTCTAATGTTGAGAATTTTACCGGTCGTCAGGTGGAGACGTTGTATGTGAGAAGACCAGTAAAATCTCAACACTTCCTTCTTGATTGTTCTGCGTTTGGTAAATCAAGTGTGTACACGAAGACCGCGAAAGTCGATTCGGCGTCGTTCCCAGCAACTCGAAATAACGTATGGCACATTTTACGTAGAGATCTTAAATTTAAAGCGTACAAAATACAGATTCTGCAAGAACTGAAACCGCTCAACCTTCCCAAACGACATCGCTTCCAGCCAAATTTTGTTCAGTGATGAGGTCATTTTCTGCCTCAATTAGTATGTAAACAATCATAGTTGAGACGAAGAGCAACCTGAAGAAATTCAAGAGCTAACATTTCATCCAGAAAAAACAACAGTTTGTTGTGGTTTGTGGGCCGGTAGAATCATCTGTCCAAATTTCTCCAAAAATGATGCCGCTAAGAACGTAACCGTCAATGGCGACCGTTATCGCTCGCTGAGACTCGTGATCTCGGCGACATTTGGTTTCAACAAGACAGCATTGCTTGCCACAAATCGCAGCAATCAATGGATTTATTGAGATATTATTTTCGGTGAACAGTTAATTTCATGTTTTGAGCCGGTCGATTGGCCACCATGATCGTGCGATATCACACCGGTAGACTTTTCCTGTGAGGCTATGTAAAGTCTAAAGTCTATGCAGATAATTCCGCTTCGATACAGACCTTAGAGAAAAACAGCACGCATGTCATTCACCAGTTACAACTCAAAATTTTCGAACGAGGACCCAAGGAATGGACCATTCATTCCGCCGCCCTGCAGATGGTACTTTATAGGGTCTTCGACGTTTCCTTATGGGTGTTACAAACTTTTTTAAAAACTAAACTTTATTTTTTCGGAGTATAAAACAGCGCTCACATCCTGCTAAACAACATCAAGCCTTGAAGTGTCCTTCAGATGTCAAGAAAGAAGCTCAATTAAATAAAGTTAAATTTGTTTACGAATACGCTTATACAAACCGACATTGAAGCCCAGCTAATTCATTAAATATTCCATTTTGTATTTAAGTTGAGCAAAGAAATATTAAATGCCTAAAATGTAATTACGCACATTTAAGTACACAGCTCAGTGTTGAGTAATAATTTAAGCCACCAGCTGGGCGGTGGTGCTGATTGACCCTCTTTTATAGCCATAAAAACGACTCGTTGAACTACTTTGACAAATGTAAATATTTTGAAACTAATTTTATTTCAACTTTTCCCGCCACCGCCATCCACCTCACCATCCACCGAACTACTGACCATAATTACATTATGCAGTTCATAAAAGAAAATCCAAACCGAAATGAAATATGCATTTTATATCCAATTCATTACATAATTCATTATGGAAAGCTCGCTCTTACGACCGGCATCATAAAATTTTCCAATTCAAAAACAAACAAATGAAAAATTCAAAATTTTACCCGAGAATAAATGAGAAAAAAGTATATGTGAATTAAGGAACTGAGTTTTATGGTGGCTAACGGAGCCACAGAGAGACTGCGTGATGAGTACAATGGCGTGTGGCGTGAGTGGGACAATGTTACATGTAGTTTCTGCGTGGATGTATGTATGTATGTACGCTCAAAGGTAGTTATGTTTAGTAAATTCTAATTTCGTTACACGCCAGCTATGTGTGTGTATGTGTGTAGGGAAGCTAAGCAAAGGGCCGCAAACAATGGCGAAATGAAGAAGGGAAAATGGAAAATGCGTTCGGTACACAGGTGAGGGAAAATATGTCGTACACAAAGCAGGCAGAGGATGAGACCAACGCAGATAGCGCGTGAAATGGCAAATGAATGAAAATGCAGAGAGTCATAACAACGTGTACACACGCACCTATTGGCAACAACAAGAGAGATGGCAGGCAGCAGCCGGCGGAGTAATCTTGGCGTGTTGCTTTGGCTGCAATTGCCAACGCCAACTCCGCCACCATTGCCACCACCAAGCGCAGCTGGGCACCATTTGATTAATTTTCAAATCCCTCGCATTCACAAAGTATGCCTCACGACAACAACAACAAAGGTAGCAACTACAACAAAACCAAAAACAGCTGCAAATACAGCAACAACAACAAAAAACCAAGTACAACAACAATACAAACACCCTCACAAACCAAGCCGTAATGGCAATAACAGTGGCATAACTTACAAGAACCGTAGCAACGCACTCAGGGTACCCATCTGCCCGACATAGTGCTTAAAGCAGACTTAAATTCTCGAGCAAGATTCCTGTGTCGCCTTGTAATTGTTGTGCTACTGTAGGGCAAACGCCCTGCCAAAGGAATCAGGTGCGTCTCTTGAATTTTGTGGGTTAGTTCTAAGTGCAGCGGCGGAGGGTTATGAAGAGCATACGGTGATGCAATAGCAAGTAATGTTTAAGAGAATATTAAAAATATGTTCTTTTAAAACTTTCCTTTGGAATGCTGGGTTTAAAGTCATCGCGAAGTCGATGTAGAAATAAAGGGTCTTACGAGTACCATAATCCAAATTTGTATTTTATATCTATGTATGTGCATGGATATGTTATGGAGATTCCAATAGAGAACAAAAAATTGTCTACCCTAACCTGTATTCCCTCTCTCTTTATATCTCTCTGAACTCTAGTTCTTCCTCTTTTTTGTCGTAGGCACCGCCTACACAAACCCAGCGCACAATCCTGGTGAGGAATGTTCCGCCTTCTCAATTTAGCTCTCATTCAAACGGATGTTTTTTTAACTACCCTGAGGATACTTCGTCTAAGACCGAAAGTCGTGAGCTGCTTGAGCCATATGTAAAAGAATCGTTTCTGGCCACTCCCAATGAAATAGCACTCAGAGAACTTTTCTTACCTTCTACATATGGCTCTATCCTCCAACTCTACTTATGTTGAATATATTTCATAAACACGATCTTGAAAGTAAAAATTTAAGGAAAGTGAGAAAAAGACAGACCTTACTTTGTTATATAAGTCATTCTACCAACTGATCAAATTTGACTCGGACTGGTCCATTTACACTTCACGGGAATACGAATCGCAAAATTTAGCTTTCCTATATTGATACAACCTTTTTTCATATTCGTGTGAAGTTTGAGTATAAAAAAACACTGCTTGAGGTCTCAACATCTCTTAGGGATCGATTCAACACATTTTAGTTAGTGTTTTGGGTATAAAACGAGTCAATACTATACACGTATAAAAAGACCTGAACCTTTTAGCAGAGAAGCCTACTCCATCAAACGCATCATTACTGGTCTAGGGAGTGGCGCTCCAAAATTAAACCTTAAAAACCACGTCAAAGTCGGTCAAAGGTCATTCCACAGAGTCAAACGGTCAAAAAGGGACACTAACTTGACTTGAATACTTGAAAGAATTGATTGTAAACGACCGGATTCGTGGGTAAGTAATTCATATTTTTTTCACTTTTTCTGTTCTCAAAAATGAAAAATTTCCATTGGCGAATATGTCATGGTTCAACTGAATCCATTAAAGGTCATTTGTTGAAGGCTTTGAATTGTTTCATAGTAATAAATAATAAAAGGCCCTTCAAGAAGTTTTTCTCTTCTTATTAATATAATTCCTTCAAAAAGGTACAGTACCCAGTCGACAATTGCTTCAAACCACGAAAGTTGGAAACTAGCAAGTTTTTTTGACAGTCGGTTCTTACTCCTTTCAAAGGTTTCCAAAAATGTTTTATTTGTTTTTTCATATTTTTCACTGACAAAGACACCGCTTACACGGTTATAGCCGAGTTAACAGTAGCGTGCCAGTCGTTTCTTCTTTTTGCTATTTGGCGCCAATCAGGTCCTTCTCTACCTGATCTCTACAATGCAGTGGAGGTCTTCCACTGCTTCCACCGGCAGGTACTAAATCTAAAGTCCTAATTGCTGGAATTTTATCTTTCATCCGGACAAAATGCTCATCGTTTCATCTCGAACACTCTTAAGCCCGACTCATCAGCTAACCGTTCCTTTTCAAGGCTAACTGTCTTAAAATGGATGAGAAGGTGGTGTGTGTCGACATTCCTTTTACGGGTCTTTCCCAAATTTGAAGTATGATGAAAATCTGGTCGATGGTAGACCTCCCAAGTCTAAAGTCACACTGATAAGGTCAAATCAATTTGTGGATGATAATTGGTACATATTGTGAGGTCTCACTTTTTGGGGATTGGGCAGAGCACACTTAGATTTCAAACATCGGACATGCTTTCATCCAGCCATATCTTGCAAAGAAGCTGATGTATGTGACGGTGACCCTAGGCTACACACGGGTTGACCAACGCTAGGTTGTTCTTCTTTCCAGGATGCGCGATTCAGTTTATGAAAATCACAGGTCTACGAATGGTATGAAGCCTTCAAAGATGGTCGAAAAATCATTGAAGGCATGTATCTTTCTAGATTCCCGATAAAACTAAATTTTTTTCAAAAAGAGTACCGTAAGCAGGTCTATTTGGACATGCCTGCTCGTGCGAATTCCAATCCCACATTCATGGAGAAGCTTTTTAACTGCCGATGAGAGATGGGTTCATGAGTTTGACATGCAGAAAAGTCAACAATCATCGGAATGGATGAAAAAAATGAGCCGAGACCAAAAAAAAAAACACAAAAGCCGTTCAAAAATCAAAGCGATGCTCATTGTTTTATTTGATATTCGTGGTTAGGGACATCATGAAATTATTTCGCAGTGACAGACGGCCAATAAAGAGTTATATTTGGCCGTATTGAAGCGTTTATGGCCGTAATTATAACTAGAAGAGCAATTCATAGATTTTACACGATGATAATGCACCATCACATCGAGCTACGATTATGACCGAATTTAAGGCCAAAAACGCAATGAATATCATCAGTCAACCACCATATGTGGCTCCGTCTCCGTGTGATTTTTTCTTGTTCCCCAAACTGAAATTGTCGCTCCGTGGAATCCGTTTTCAGTCAATTAAAGAGACAAAACAAAATTCACTGAAAAAGCTAAAGGCTATTCCAAAAATTGCTTATGAATAATGTTTCAAGGACTGGAAAAATCGTTTGCATAAGTGTATTACATCTGGTGGGAATTACTTTGAAGACACCAAAATAAATATCGATGAACAATTGAATATTTTGCTACAATTTTCGGATACTTTTTTTTCACAATTCCTTTTTTGAAGTGATCCAGATACTTTATTTGTAAGAGTTGATTCATTAAGATTGTGAACGAATAGTAAACAGTGTGATCAAAACCATTCTAGAAACAAATTTGAATCTGCCAATCATCTAGGTATTTAATACCCAATTGCCGTATGATGAACAAGTTGAGATGAGATTTGATGAATTTTTGAAACAAACTCCGTGTTTGTTAAATGTTTAAGACTGAAGGCTGTAATAATCAATAAATTATTGTTGAAGCTGAGCTTAATAAATTTTTATTTTGGTGTACTATGGTGTTTAGAAGTAGTCCTTAATACTGAAACCCGAATTGTTCAAAAAGCTTTTTTTAGGCTTATTTTTTTAATTTTTTATTTTGGTAAACCCCGTGTTTGTGAGAAGTGCTTAATGCAAGAAGCTGAAATATTCAAAAAGTTGGTGTTTAAGTTGAGTTGAAGAAAATATACTTTTAGTAAACTGTTTTGAGAAGTTTTTATTGTTGTAAAAAATAATGCTCGTCGAATTGCTGTTTAAGCTGAGTTGAAAAGAATTTTATTTTAGTAAACTCCATGTCGGTGAAAAGACATTAACTTAGCATCACAATGCATGGCAAGTTCAATAAAGAGATGAAGAGTCCTAGAAGACTATAATGGCAGCGATCATCAGCATACATATATCCTTCATGGTCGACAACAGAACAAATGTCACACAGAAAAGGAAAAATACAGGAACGTGAAAATGGAACGTTTCGAAATTAAACACTCCAAAATTATTTTCGAAATAGATGAGCAGACCCCGCTTACTAGCTCTCACAAAACTCGGAGGAAAATTGTAGAGAATTGTAAATTAATGGCACAAGACTTCACACAGAAAAAAATCAAGCAGCAGTTTACTGGTGGACAGAAACTATCGCTCAACTTAGTTGCACATGTCTTCGTTTTCGCAGATCATGCACTAGGGTAGAGGAGCAACAACCGAATAAGCCGAGCAATACCAAGCGGCGAAAAATTAGCTTAAGCATGCCATCGAGGCAAAAAGAAAAAATGGGAGCAACCATTCGAAGATGTTAACAAAAATCATCAATCGGGAATAAAATAGTTAGGAAGAAGCTCGGAGCTCGAACCAAGCCACCCAACTTAAACGCTGCGAAAATGGATGACATCGTTAACGCACTCTTTTCCAAGCCTGAAAAAAAGTCTGTGAACCAGAGTAAGCTGTAGGACTTTCGAAAATCCCCCAGTTCACCCTAGAGTAACTGCAAATGTCCGCTGGCAAGCTCAAAACTAACAAAACGCCCGGCCCGGATGGGATCCCAGCAGAAATACTCAAAACAATCGCCGCAGAATGATCCGCAGTACTCTTAAGCATGTACAACGCCTGCCTCGAAGATCAAATATTTCCTGAGGAAACAACTACTTGTCCTAAGCAGCAAGGGAAAAGGTGATCCCAACTTGCCATCAGCATACCGCCCACTATGCATGCCGTAAATACAGCGAGAAAGATATATGAAAGACTATTTAAATCTAGATAGGAAGCGGCTATCAATGAAGCTGGCGGACTCTCTCCCAATCAGTGGGGTTTTAGAACCGAAAAGTCAACTCTAGACGCTATCCGAAGCATCATTGAAAGTCGCACAGCGTAGATGCCCCAAATACTCGTAGTTCTGTTTGCGACTTTAGATGTTCCAAACCCCTTCAATAACGGGTGAACATGATTCACGCTTTAGAAAAAAAATTAGAATTCCGAATAACTTATTTCTGAGGTGTGAAGCTATCTTAATAACAGTAAACTGTTGTACCAGACTTGGGAGGTTTCACGACAAATAGAAGTTACGTCAGGAGCCACACAAGGGTCCGTTTTAGATACAGACCTCTGTAACATTATCTATGACGGAATACTAAAACTTGAAATGCCAGACGAATCATATTTGAACGGTTATGCGGACGACGTAGCAGCAGTAATCACAGCCAGAGATACAGCGGAAGTTCGTAGAAAGCAGAATCAGATCATGATTAGGACGCAAATATGGCTTGACTCACATACCCTCCAGCTCGCTACAGAAAAAACAGAGCTGCTACTGTTGACGAACAAGCTCTCGTAATAAGCATGCAAACTACTATTCTTAGTCGTTCTAAGGATACAAAATGCTGGCGTAAGATTGGACACAGATTAACCTACCGGGTACAATAATTTAAGGTAAGCCTGTAAAAAGATATTTCTTTGCTCCACATAACTTTTTACTCAAAAACGTCATACTGTGTGGCAGCTGCTGCGTTAGTTCCTCTATAAGACTACGGTTGCTGTTTTTACCGTTAAAGTACAATTGTACTTATGTAATTATGTATGCGAGTAGGTGCAGTCGCAATAAAACCAACGTCAAATGAGCGAAATGAAATGTAAGTAATTTAGAAATAATAATGAGACTCATTCGCACAAACAAACACACGCACGCTACGGTACAATATGGTATATGGCAGATGAATGCAAAGCGACGCAGGCACGCAAAGCGAGAATACAACACCGGAGGAGCAATGTATACGCAGAGGTAAAAATAAAGGCTGTCGTTCGCACATGCAACAGAGCAGGTGCCGGGCGGCATTTCCGCAGCAGACGACGCACTCGAGAAAAAGAAGAGCAATCTCGCACACACACAGAGAGACGCATGTAACGGGTGATTTTTTAAGAGCTTGATAACTTTTTTAAAAAAAAAAACGCATAAAATTTGCAAAATCTCATCGGTTCTTTATTTGAAACGTTAGATTGGTTCATGACATTTACTTTTTGAAGATAATTTCATTTAAATGTTGACCGCGGCTGCGTCTTAGGTGGTCCATTCGGAAAGTCCAATTTTGGGCAACTTTTTCGAGCATTTCGGCCGGAATAGCCCGAATTTCTTCGGAAATGTTGTCTTCCAAAGCTGGAATAGTTGCTGGCTTATTTCTGTAGACTTTAGACTTGACGTAGCCCCACAAAAAATAGTCTAAAGGCGTTAAATCGCATGATCTTGGTGGCCAACTTACGGGTCCATTTCTTGAGATGAATTGTTGTCCGAAGTTTTCCCTCAAAATGGCCATAGAATCGCGAGCTGTGTGGCATGTAGCGCCATCTTGTTGAAACCACATGTCAACCAAGTTCAGTTCTTCCATTTTTGGCAACAAAAAGTTTGTTAGCATCGAACGATAGCGATCGCCATTCACCGTAACGTTGCGTCCAACAGCATCTTTGAAAAAATACGGTCCAATGATTCCACCAGCGTACAAACCACACCAAACAGTGCATTTTTCGGGATGCATGGGCAGTTCTTGAACGGCTTCTGGTTGCTCTTCACCCCAAATGCGGCAATTTTGCTTATTTACGTAGCCATTCAACCAGAAATGAGCCTCATCGCTCATCGGACACGGACGCGAAACACATTTCGAACCGAACACTGATTTTGGTAATAAAATTCAATGATTTGCAAGCGTTGCTCGTTAGTAAGTCTATTCATGATGAAATGTCAAAGCATACTGAGCATCTTTCTCTTTGACACCATGTCTGACATCCCACGTGATCTGTCAAATACTACTGCATGAAAATCCTAACCTCAAAAAAATCACCCGTTACAAGCATATTACGCTTGAAAAAACACAAAGCAGCTACCACAGCAGCACTTTACCACTACAGAGGCACAAAAACACATATATTTCTACACAGGCACATACACATTTACGCAAATACATATACACTTACTCGCACACACACACACATTTACGCACACTTATAAACATTCATTCACACACACATAAAACAACAGTCTCCAGCCACACAGTGACAGTGTCAGACTATTATACATTACGCTTTTGTAGCATACATTAAGGCGCACAGCGCAAGCATATCCACAACCATGCCGGCAGCCGGCAGCAAAGTGAAACTCATCTGTTTTGACAAACATTGCGGATATAAAAAGGATCAAATACTCATTTTGGTGCGTTAGCGCAAGCTCCAATTGCTTGGCATTTACCATTCGCACGCAGCCAACACTCCACACTCCGCACCGCAGCACACCACAACCCACCTTATGGCTTCGTTCTCTAAGTGGCGCGTACCCAGCTGTTTGAGCAGGGACGGACGCAAGCAAGTGTAGCAAAAATCTGCTGCATGCCAGCAACAATACGCATACATGCTTATGTAATCTCCGGTTTGCTGTTTCGCTGGAAAGTTTTTAGCATGGGGTGTTGCCTGATAACTGTTGCATATTTGAATTGTTGCCAAGCATTTTGAGTTCACGATTACTTTCTCGTGATGCGTTTTAAAATTCTAAGAAATTGAATTTAATTTACCCAGTTTTTCCCCCACGGCGCGAAAACAATTTATTTCATGCAATTTTAAAGCAATGGAAAGACATTTATATTGAAATGAAAGTGAACCATTGCAAAACGGAAACACCTACATACATATATGAATGGATGAGAAAATGAGTTTAAAGCTTTTAGCAACAGGAACAGGAACAGAAACAGAAATTTAAATCTTTTGAATTTTGATTTAAATTAATTAAAAATTTTAAATTTGATTAAAAATTATTTAAAAACAAGAAAAAACATTAAATTCGATAGCATCGAAACCGTAGTAACCTCCACAAATACAATAGATTCCATACAGGGACCTGATTTTATTGATCAGTTTGTATGGCAGCGACACGACCTTTACTGTTGAATTGTTTAGTCGAAGAGACCGAAACCCATGTCGTCGTCTTCCTCGTGAAAGCTTGACACGACTAACACGTGATCTATCAAAAAAATGCTATTGAAAGAAAAACCTCTACTTGGATTACCCGTAATAAAAAACGCCCTTTAATTGCTGTTTAGAAGTAGTTTCGGTTGAGTGAAAATTATGCTTTGAGGAAGATTTTTGAGCCTTCGCTGACTTTTTAAGGAGCAACCCCATTTTCCGATTTGCTGCAGTGATTACTCAAAAACAAATGATCCGATCACTATCGAATTTTTTTATATATTCTATATATAGTTCTCCGTACAATGACCTATCGATTTTTAATCTGATCAAAAAATCGAATTTTGGCAGGCCAAAAACGACCAAAATTTTAGGTAAAATTCGACTATTTTTTTTAAAACGCCGCCATATTGTCAATTTTTAATTTTTTTTTTTATCGTAGGTCATTGTACAGACAATATTATCTAGTTTAACGAGAATTTTTTTTTTAGATTTCATCCACGTAGAAGGCCGGTATCACTGCAGCAGTGAAGGAGCTCTTTTTTCGCGCCGTTAGAGATCGACTATAACTTAAAAAATATTAAATTTTTTTCTTCCAACTTTTCACTATATATTCTTGAAACATGTATAAATATATTCTTAAAATTTTGAAATAATTGATAAAGCACTTTTTTTAATAAAAATTCCCAAAAATCACCTTTTTTTAGGCCATTACACTAGGTGTGCCCCTTAACACTTCACTTAATATTTTGTCTTCGTGGCATTAGTGATTTACTTATTAAACATTTAAAGAGTGATATATTTTTGAAGCGTATTTTTGCTGGCGGCGAAAAATATAATGGGCAAGAGATCATGGTATATAGTAAAAAGGATGAACCAGGTCAAACCGCTTCGAAAGCTAATAATAACCAAAAAAATAAGGTGACATTGTATATATTTTGAAAATTTTTTATTTATTCATCCTCATTCCCTTCAAAGTAATCTCCTCCCGATGCAATTCACTTACGCCAACGGATTTTCCAATCTTCGAAACACTGGTTGTAGTCACTTTCCGGGATGGCCTTCAGTTCCGTCTTCGCTGCGGCTTGAATCTCCTCTATCGTATAAAAACGGTGTCCCCGGAGCGGTCTTTTGAGCTTGGTGAACAGTCAGAAGCCGCACGGCGCCAGATCAGGTGAATACGGTGGTTGCGGAACGATATGGGTTGAGTTTTTGGTGAAATGATCACGAATTACGAGGGCAGTATGGGATAGTGCATTATCGTGGTATAAATACAAGAATTGTCTTTCCACAATTCTAGCCTTTTTAGGCGGATAGTGTTACACAAACGACGCATAATATTCAAATAATATTCCTTGTCGACTGTTTGACCGGTTGGAAGGAATTCATAATGCACAACACCACGATAATCGAAGAAAACAGTCAACGTGACCTTGATTTCTGTGCGACTTTGGCGCGATTTTTTTGGACTCGGCTCTCTTTTGGCACGATATTCGCTCGACTGATCGGTTGTTTCGGGGTCGTAAGCATAAATCCAAGTCTCATCGCCAGTTATAATGCATTTCATGACACCCTGGTGGTCGGAAAGCATCGTTTCACACACTTCAACGCGACGCCTTTTTTCCAAAAAATTCAATGTTTTCGGTATCAGTCGAGATTTGATGCGCTTGAGACCCAAAACATCCTTCAAAATGGCATTGGCTGAGCCTTTCGATATACCAATTTCATCAGCAAGATCTCTAATTGTTAATCGACGGTTTTTCAACACCAAATCTTTGATTTGTTGAACGTGAGCTTCGTCGGTTGAGGTTGATGGTCGCCCTAGACGCTCTTCGTCTTCGACACGTTCACGACCGCCTTGGAACTCACTATATCACTTGTAAACATTCTTTTTTGACATAGCCTCATCACCAAAGGCTTTCTGCAGCATCCTCAACGTATCCGCAGCAGAAAATTGATTCCGTAAACAAAATTTAAAGCAAATTCTTTGCTCAACAAATTTCGACATTGCAAAAAACGAAAAACTTCCTTTTAGCAGCTCACAAAACGACACGTATCTCAAACACTAATGAATATTTTGACATGAAATTTTACATAAATGTGACTGACAGTAGTACCAACCTAAAAAAAAATATTTCTCCAAATCCTTCGACGCGCGCAGTTTAAATTCAAATATAACCTTATTTTTTGGGTATAGTGGTGTGTATATATATGGTATATATGTATGTATATGTATATAGTTCATTTGTGGTATTTAAATGGATCGTTTAATTTGACAAAACACGTTTCATTCTAAAGTGTATTGTGATCAGCTGGACAAATTGAGTGATCCACTCAAACATAAGAGGCCAGAATTGATCAATAAAAAAGGTATAGTGCTCCAATAGTATAATGTGTGACCTCATAAAAATTTGATGACTCACCAAACAACTACTACCACAACAACCATATTATACAATCTTGGCACCTTCGGACTATTACTTATTCCGATCTCTGCATATTTTTCTGGAAGGAGGAACCTTCACCTCAAATCAGGACTTCGAAAACCACTTGGATCAAGGTTTTGCCTGAAAGGGTAAACAGTTTGCAAATAATAGTTATTATAGCATTCACTTAGTTATAAGCTGTCTGCCATACATCAGCCAGCTCTATTCAGCGCTCTACCAGCATAAGCAGTATAAACTCCGTATCAAATTAACTAACCGCAAGACCCCATATTTCATACAAAAATAACTATGCGAACAAAGTGTAGCTTAGCAAATAAAAATCCTATCAAATTAGGTGAATTACAAAATTCAAGCCAACAAAACAAATTCGGTGTGCACGAATTGCAGTCTTCAGTGACTTTTACAAATCCCACAGTACATTGTTACACTGATCCGGTTGGGCTCGTAAATTTTAGCAATTCGGATTGTTGTAGAACAGCTACCACAGCTACTCTTTTGTGTCTTCCATTTCTCTTCTTGCTTTTTTTGTTGCCATCTTTCTACTCAGCATCCGGTTGGATGTTATTGCAGTTGTTGCTTTTTTTCAATTAGCATCAATTCACAATTCTAATGCTCGGAACACATTTAGCAAGTGAATGACACTAACCGCACCATAATTACGCATCTTCGCAAGAAATGTGAGCGCCCAGCACAGTTGGACGCCAACACAATGCCTGCCTTCGTTAATGCCAACGCCCAAGTAGTCAGTACAACTATTTACTTGCAAGTAGATAGCAGCAGCAGCTACAAACTCAGCAGCTGGCGCTGGAGCTGGAGCAAAGTTGCTGAGCTGTCTGGGGAGCCAGCTGACTGGTCGCTTGGCTGGCAGGAGTTGGCTGGTTGGTACTTGGTAGTAGGCAGCGGCATTTGGCAGGCAACGCACAGTCAGTCTGTGGGGCTGTGACAGCAAATGTGGAATTTCCGTTGGGATTAAGCGTAAAGCGCGCAACAGTAGCGTGGTATGAGGTGTAACATGGCGTGGCGTGACGTGAGAGTAGCAACAAATTGACATACAAAACGCACCAGACGCAAATGACGACAGTGGGTGGCATTCACCCAATAGTTGATTGTATGATAATGGTGTTGGTATGGGTAGCGCTGAGCGTTAAATACCCATAAGTACCGGCTCGGACAGTGGCGCACTGCTCATTGCGCTTTGTACACAGCTGTTTAAGGATTTAACGATGCGCCAAAGCCGCTCCTCGGGGACATCTTGCGTGCGGCACGCGTTGTCATACGCTTGCACGCTAAATCCACAATTGTTGTTGTTGTTCTTGGTTGCATATATTTTAATTTTTTGCTGCTTTATGTTTGTCTAATACAATCAAAAACACGAAAAAACCTTAACTTCAATTGCAGGGAAGCTAAAATACCCTTCACAAAAAAGTTTCTATTCAAAAACTTGACTTTGATCGGAGTTTGTATAGCAGCTATATCTTGATTCGACATCTGCAGCTCCAGCAAATGAGCAGTTTTTAGGGAGAAAATTTGAGGGGACAGTTTTCAAATCGAAATTTTAAAGATAATATACTTTGTAAGGGGCGAGATTGATAACCAAGTGGGAGGTAGTGTTATGTGTTCAACAAAATTAGATATCCAGACCGCCTTCCCAGATGCCAGCAGCTAAAGAAAGCCTTCCTGTTGTAACAAGCAGTGTACTCAAAACAAGGAATACACTTATGTAT
Source organism: Bactrocera correcta (assembly GCA_027475135.1). NCBI lineage: Eukaryota > Metazoa > Arthropoda > Insecta > Diptera > Tephritidae > Bactrocera > Bactrocera correcta. Next base: position 132,925,280 of record CM050323.1, on the reverse strand, counting down.
ATATTCAGAAAGTCAATCGACGTTGAAATCACTGAAGTCTCATAGAGTTTCGTCAAGATAGTGCAAGAATGTCTCTGGAGAAAGCACAATTAACGGCGTAGATGTTGAGACTAATGATATCAATATCATCGGCATACGCCAGCAGCTCTTACAAAAGATTGTGCCTTCTCGATTCAGCTCTGCAGCTCGAAATATTTTCCATTGATTGAAGAAGTCGCACGATATTGATTCGCCTTGTCTGAAATCTCGATCCTCTTTTCACACGTCCTCTCCAAATTTGTCGTATGATGAATGTCAGTTGATTATTTTCCAGGTCTAAAGCCACGCTGTTAAGGTCAAATCCGTTCGATGACGGTGGAATTTAATCTTTCACACAATAAACTTGATATAACCTTATAATACTCGTACATGATGGTGAAGAAGCTTATCGCACGGTAGTTGGCGCAGATTGTGGGGTCTCACATTTTGTGGATTGGACAGAATACACTTAAATTCCATGCGTCGGGCATGCTTTCGTCCAACCTTATTCTACAAAGAATCTGATACAAGCTCCGTATCAGTTCTTTGCAACCGTATTTGTATAGCTCGACCAGCAATTCATCGGACCCCGCGGCTTTGTTGTTCTTCATACGGGTAATCGGGTTCACCGTCTCCTGGTATACTGCTTTCACTATCATTCAGCAGGCAGGCGACACTTCTCCCTCCATAATTTTAGTATGCTCTGGGCATCAGTAGATCCTATATCTGCAAGAGTATGCTCCGTTCTTGAAACCGTCTGTTAGTTCGCGCATTTTTTTGTAGAATTTTCGAGTATTACGACTGCCAGCCAGCTTGTCAAGCTCTTCGTACTCACGCATTTTGGCCTCTCTCTTTCTTTTTGTCTGCAAATGCGTCTCGCTCTCTGATTTCTCTCCACTGCTTCACGGCACTCCTCATCGTACCAGCTGTTGTTTTGTATTTTCCGAAAACCAATGGTTTCGTTTGTAACTGTAAGTAGGGAGCTTGAAATGGCGTCCCGCAGTTCCCTTATACCGTGTTGCTGACGAGTACTCTCAGAGAGCAGGAGTGTAAGTCGAGTAGAAAATCGTTCGGCTATCTATTGGACATGCAGTTTCTCGACGTCGAATCTTCTTGTATTGGTTGATGGCTTTTCCATCCGGAGACAACCAGGTAGCTGAATAGTCAGGAATCTAGTACTACAGATAACCAGAGGATACTTGGTCTAATACAGGAAATATTTAAAATAATCGTTTCTTGTCACTCCCAAGTGAAAGGCGCTCAGAGAACTTTCTTCACTTACGTGAACTTTTACACATGACTCCATCCTCTCTATGATTACTTAAAAATATTTAATTGATAAACATGTTATAAATATAGCTGAGGCTTGGTGGAGTTAGTGCCTAACCTGGAGACGATAATACCGACTATTAAAATTTAAACGATATTACAGAAGAAATCACGTTGAAGTGCTAAAACATCACAACCTTATTGGCAGACTTTCCAGTAGACCCGGAATGCCATATAACGACTACTGTAGAAGCTATCAGGAGGTAAAAGAGGAGGAAAGCATTAAACATCTTCTATACGACTGTAAGATTTCGAAGGTTACACAGATAAAACTTTTTGTGCTGATAACCACCTCGTGCTCCAAAGAAGATAAAATAGAGTGGAGGACTTTACTCTCGATGGTTTCAAAATAGCCCTTTTTACGGCCTAGATGTGTCAGATAGTTACTTTACCCACTTACATATTTATTTTATAGGACTTTCGAGATTTTCTTTTTGATGCCACAAACTTCGTGGCAAATTTAATATACTCTGTTGAGGGTATAAAAATGCAGCAAACTCTTCAAATTCACTTTGTTCCTTGCTGCTGTTACTAGTACGCATACTAATTATTTATAATGGTCTATGTTTATTGTGGTTGTTGTTGCAATTGCTTTTGTTTTATATCCCTTAATGCCGTCTACGAATTTTTGTATTGACATGCAACTCCACTTTTTCTCCCATTTGCTTTGTAGTTGGCAAACATGCTTCACTTTTTGATTTCCTTTGTGTCTGTTGTCTGTTTAGTTGTTGCCTTTGTTGGTTTTTATTCATTTACGACACTTTTATGGCACTTTTTTGCTCATTAGTTGAAGTTAAAATAGTTTTATTTGATAGCAATGCCAATATGAATTCAGAAAGGTAACTAACGTTTCAACTGTAAATCACAAGGGAACACAACACAAAACTAAAAATATAGATAATAATCTTCAGCTACATACATATCTCTAAAGCTAAATATATGTACAAAAATACAGCTATATTAATTATAGTTATTATATTTAATCGAATATGGTAATCCCACTGCAAGTAGTGGAACTCACTGGCATCCTTTTTTATTTCGATCCTCTAAGATTATTAAATAAAAAATTTAGATTCTTGCAGAGAAAGAGTAACTTGAAGCTCTTATAATGTCTAAGTACCTTAACGCAGTTTATCTTAAAATGAGACGACTCTGTTCTCTCTGTAATGAGAATTCGGTCGGCATATTGGATAAAGCTTAGAGATCAACACATGTATCCCCAAACATTCGAAGAAAAAATATTCCATTCAGGGAGAAGTGGAGCATTAGAGCGATTGTTTTACAGTTCCAAAACAAATTTATATTTCTACCAGTTACAGTTAAAATAGTATACGAAAAAACACGTTCCATGTTAACGGGTTCGAAACCCTTTACCCT
>CM050323.1:132863880-132921556 GCA_027475135.1 Bactrocera correcta | reverse complement strand
ATACTGAAATTATAGAGAGAACACTTGTCCAGCCTGGTGAATGTCAGTGAAAATATAACACCAGGAGATGGTGGATCAGATTCCCGAATCGATGACAATAGAACACACGTTATGTCGCCCGACCATGAAGAAGTTCGAAAGGCAATTATCCATCTAAAGAACAACAAAGTGGCGGGGGTTGATGGATTGCCGGCGGAGCTATTCAAACAGGGGCGGAGAACTAAGATACGGAGCATGCATTAGCTTCTTTGTAGAGTATGGTCAGACGAAAGCATACTCAACGATTGGAATTTAAGTGTGCTCTACGCAATCCACAAAAAGGGAGACCCCACAATTTCCGTCAAGCTAGATTAAAGTGATTGGACCTTATCAGTGTGGTTTTAAAGACCTGGAATCAATCAGATTTTCACCTTGCGCCAAATCTTGGAAAAGACTAGCGACTAGGAAGATCGACACACACCTTGTCTTCGTCAATTTTAAAGTCGCATTTGCAGCACGAAAAGAAACTGTCTCTATGCCGCTAATGTCCATTTGGCTTACATTTGATGCCAGTAAGTTGTGGTTTGTCTCTAGGGCAATAATCGTCTAGCAGTCTTTTCGAGATCGTGTGAGTGAAAAGCAGGCATGTTTTTCATTTACTCCCTTACACGTAATTTTGCTTTTAAATTTTATTTATTTATTTCCCTTAAGTCTATGAATATTAATTCTTATAGACTAATGAAATAGGATGCAAATTAGAATTCTAAATAATTTAATTACGGTACAAAAGTAGATAACTTAAACTAAAAAAACAGAATTGAGGGTATTAATGAAGGATACCCTGAGTGAGAAAAATCTAGTAGCACTTTCTCGGAAATCAAGTTAAACTCACGCATAGCACGCTTGGGAGGAGCATATTCAGCAAAATTAGTGCTTTTCTTTTTATAATAAAATGTGGAAATAGATCTGAGGCAACGCTCAGGAGTATTGAAATTAATTTTCCCTAATAAATAGGGGCAGACAATACCTCCATTAATTACATTGAAAACAAATTAAAGGCAGAAAACGGACTGTCGATTTTCCAGTAATTTAAGATATAAAAGCAATAAACGAGATATATACGATGGTACGAGCTTTAAGGAACGGAGAGCAAATTTAAGAAAAATCTTTTGAACACGCTCGATCCTTTTAATTGACGATATGCAATATGATCTCCAAATGAACACTGCGTACTCCAGAATGGACCGAACAAAACATGTATACAGTAATTTTAACGTGTAGGGGGCGGAAAAATTTAAAGCATTTCGATGGACAAAGCCAAGCACGGAGAATGATTTGGAAGTGATATAATGCTGTGATTACTGAAAGAAAATCTGTGGTCAAAGATTACTCCAAGATCTTTGATTTCAGTAACGCATTTTAGGACGCAATTAGAAATATTGTTTAAATTAAAGATAAGATGTTCCCATAACATAAGATCTGAGAGCATTTATCTAGATTTACTCGTAGAAGAAGCTTCGATTTCAGGCACCAATCATCAAATCAATCAGTATCACATCGAAATTTGAATACATCTTGTGAGTTTTTGATTATTGCAAAAATTTTTAAGTCATCTGCATATAACAGAAAGTTAGCGAAAGAGAAGCAACAGGAAATGTAATTGATAAACAGCACAAAGAGAAGTGTACCCAAGACGCTTCCTTATGGCACTCCCGAAGACGCAATGAATGAATCAGATGACACTCCATCGACACTGACAACGCATCGTCTATTGTGCAGATATGATTTAATCCACTGGAAGAAGACCAAGTGAAACCCTAAAGATGATAATTTTGTAATTAGAATATTGTGTGAAATTTTATGAAAGGCTTTAGAGAAATCTTTGTAAACACAATCTACCTGAAATCTAGCGGAGAATGCAGACATAATCGCTAAAAACCGCTAATTTGGACACAGTGGAGCGCCCAGAGGCAAACCCATGCTGGTGGACATTAATTATTGATTTTATTGCAAAAAAATAATTTATTTTTAAAACAAGAAAAAACGTTAACTTCGGTTCACCGAAGCTAAATACCCTTCACAGGTGCATTTCTGTTAGTAACTATGTGTCCAGTTTGTATGGAAGCTATATGCTATAGTTAACCGATCCGGACAATTTCTTCGGAGATTACATTGTTGCCTTAGAAAATAATATATACCAAATTTCGTGAGTATATCTTGTCAAATGTGAAAGTTTTCCATACAAGAACTTGATTCCGATCGTTCAGTTTGTATGGCAGCTATATGCTATAGTTAACCGATCTGAACAATTTCTTCGAAAATTACATTGTTGCCTTAGAGAATAATATATACCAAATTTCGTGAGTATATCTTGTCAAATGCGAAAGTTTTCCATATGAGAACTTGATTCCGATCGTTCAGTTTATATGGCAGCTATATGATATAGTGGTCCGATATCGGCCGTTCCGACAAATGCGCAGCTTCTTGAAGAGAAAATGACGTTTGCAAAATTTCAAAAGCATATCTTAAAAACTGAGGGACTAGTTCGTATATATACAGACAGACGGACAGACGGACATGGCTAAATCGACTCAGCTCAACGTACTGATCATTTATATATATACTTTATAGGGTCTTCGACGCTTCCTTCTGGGTGTTACAAACATCGTGACAAACTTAATATACCCTGTTCAGGGTATACTTACACTTAAAATTTTTCCAGATAGTAGAAAGTTTAGAAATAGGCCTCTAATTGGAGACTACATCCTTTCTACCAGCTTTAAGAATGGGGGTAATGCATGTCAGTTTCCAGTCAGAAATAAAATTCCCAGAGGAGAGCGACTTATTAAAGATAAGCATGAGAGGCTATACCAAGGCAGTACAATTTTTTATAAGTGCAGGTGGAAACCCATCCAAATCCGATTTGGAAGAAGACCTAATATCATAAATAGCCTTGGCAATATCATCCTGTGAAAGACACACTGTGTTAAAATTTGTGGCTGGGAAATTATTAGACGAAAAAGTGGAACTAATACCGGGATCATCGTGAACATAATTCGATTTGAAAAATTCAGCAAACAAATTGGAGATTTCGCCAGGAGTGCATGCTGACTGATCACCCCACCATCTATTTTAAAAATTTAATTATAAATCAGTTTTAACGACTTTCATATTTCATCTCTGCTTGCTTTTTAGGCAGACGTAGGCATTCTACCTAGTGGTATGGAATCCAGTATATATTACTGTGCCCAAAAAATAAGGTGACATTATATTTATTTTGAAAATTCTTTATTTATTCTTCCACATTAATTTCGTCACCTTCAAAGTAATCCCCTCCCGATGCAATGCACTTATGCCAACGGATTTTCCAATCTTCGAAACACTGGCTGTAGTCACTTTCCGGGATGGCCTTCAGTTCCGTCTTCGCTGCGGTTTGAATCTTTTCTATCGTATAAAAACGGTGTCACCGGAGCGGTCTTTTGAGCTTGGTGAACAGCCAGAAGTCGCACGGCACCAGATAAGGTGAATACGGTGGTTGCGGAACGATATGGGTTGAGTTTTTGGCGAAATGATCACGAAATACGAGGGCAGTATGGGATGGTGCATTATCGTGGTGTAAAAACCAAGAATTGTCATTCCACAATTCCGTCCTTTTTAGGCGGATAGCGTTGCGCAAACGACGCATAACGTTCAAATAATATTCCTTGTTGACTGTTGGACCAGTTGGAAGAAATTCATAATGCACAACACCGCGATAATCGAAGAAAACAGTCAACATGACCTTGATTTTTGAGCGACTTTGGCGCGATTTTTGTGGTCTCGGCTCTCTTTTGGCACTATATTCGCCCGACTAGTCGGTTTTTAGGGGTAAGCATAGATCCAAGTCTCATCGCCAGTTATAATGCATTTCATGACACCCTGGTAGTCGGAAAGCATCGTTTCACACACTTCAACACGACGCCTTTTTTCCAAAAAATTCAATGCTTTCGGCACCAGTCGAGATTTGACGTGCTTGAGGCCCAAAGCATCCTTCAAAATGGTATTGGCTGAGCCTTTCGATATGCCAACTTCATCAGCAAGGTCTCTTATTGTTAATCGACGGTTTTTCAACATCAAATCTTGAACGTTTGTTGAGCGTGAGCTTTATCGGTTGAGGTTGTTGGTCGCCCTGGACGCTCTTCGTCTTCGACACGTCCACGGCCGGCTTGGAACTCTCTATACCACTTGTAAACATTTTCGTTAGACATAGAAAAAGGGCCCCCATCCTCAATGTATCCGCAGCAGAAAATTGATTCCGTAAACAAAATTTAATGCAAATTCTTTGCTAACAAATTTCGAAATCGCAAATACGAAAAACTCACTTTTAGCAGCTCACAAAACAACACGTATCTCAAACTTAACGAATATTTTGACATGAAATTTGACATAAATGTGACTGAAGTACTACCAACCTAAAAAAAATAATTCTCCAAACCCTTTCCCACGCGCGCAGTTTAAATTCAAATGTCAACTTATTTTTTTGGGCACAGCAGTATACTGCCCCTTTCCGATAAGCAGTACATCTACTTAAATAAATAAATTTTTGTTTATTTTCTCGCACTTTTTTATTCAAAGAAGCTTCAACAAAATTTAACTGACTTGTCGCCTAAAAGTAGACTAATTTATTTTAATATTTGGATTTGTGAATATTTAGCGTTTTCTTCCCTATAATAGAGCACATTCAATATTTTTCGATTTTGTAAGGGTTTAAAATAGTAAATGTTAAATGGAAATATTCAAAATAAAAATAAAATAAAATTCAAGTTTTACAGAAATTTAATTTAAAAAATTCGATAAAATTTTATACAAAACTTTAACAACATTTCATATTAATTACAACCTCTGTATCATAAGATCATTTTAGCACATATTCTCACTTACACATTACTTACTTACATGTTTCATATTGTTAAAGCTTTAAGATATTCACACAATTAAAAGCAAACACAACTTTTTTTTCAAAGAATCTGCGCAAACAAGACGTCTATCTTCATTGTTTGTTGACTTATTAAAACATAAAATCCCATACAGAAGTGTTACAATTGCTGCCGATCAGCCACAGTTAACAGTTATGCACATTGCAACACTTTGCCACACACACACACGCACATGCTTGAGTAACTGGCTTTTTCACTTCAGCACTCAAAAAGTCAACAATTGACTTGTGTGACACTTGTAAACACCAGTAACACTTGATCCACTTTTTATTTGAACATTTGCCGGTAAGTGAGTAAGCACTAAAGTATGTACGACGCCACAAATAGCTGTATGTGTATATGTGTGTCACATATGAGTGCGTTTGTAAGTATAAAGTTTTCCATGCGTGTGTTTGTATGCGACTTTTCAAAACAAATCAAGCACTCAAGCGTACAATGGTACAAGCAAACAAATGCTGTATTTCCTGTGCATTCGCAAAGCCACAAAAGCTTGTGAAGGAGAAGAAGAGTGGGAAGAAATGGCGGAAGTATATGGAAGAGTATCAATTTCAGAGAAAATTGTAGCAGGAAAAAAATTGTTTGCTTTTGTTCTCGCACAATTGCTTGCAAGGCACAAACACCTGCACATATGTATTTTGGCGTGTTAGTATGAATTGCAACAATAAATACGTGAAAGTGTGAACACACGCATAAAACACATTCATATCAAATACAAATACAAATACAACAAAGCAATGCAATGTTTGTTTTATGCTTTTTTTTCGTCAAAATTGCAACGTCATTTGTACTGCCGTAACATGGAGTGTGTGCTGCCTTGCCTGCATGTGTTCGTGCGTGCGTGTATTTCCAAAGGAAAATTGAGGAAATCAAACTTTATGCACACATGAACACTTCCTTCCTGCGCGTGTTCGACTAACGGCTGGCTTGCTGCGCGTCTGTGGCTTTGCCTGCCACACTAACTGACTCACCGACTGACTGAGTGACTGCCAAGCCGGCTGCTGGCTGTATGCCTTATAGCCTGGCGGTAACCGCAAAGTGCAGTTGAAATTTGAGACAAAAGACCATTGAAATGCTGCACAAACACAGGCAAACACACACAAACACATGCAAACACACAAAACACATAAACACATGCAAGCACATATCCACACTCGCTTATTTATGTATGTATCACTGCTATTGTGCCAAACTGCAACTTGTATGGAAGTGTTGCCGCAGTAGGGATCTAAAGAGCGACGTTTGTACTATCTACGTGCATCAAGTGGAGATGTTGCACACATGTTTTGCAGTGCATTTCTTTCACAATTGTACACTGCAGCTCAATTGTTTTCATGCTTATGCATTAGGGTGAGCCAAAAAAAAAAAATAAAAGGGGGTGGAAATTATAAATTTAAATCGGTATATAATATATATAGGAAAAAAAATTAGAAAATTTTTTAACATTTTCTACACTGAAGTTATAATACCAAGAATCACAGATTTAAGTTTTCCTTACAAAAACTTGATTTTGATCGGTCAGTTTGTATGCAGCTATATGCTATAGTATCCGATCTGAACATTTCTTCAGAGATTATATCATTGTGCCAAGAATAAATCTTACCAAATTTCGTGCAGATATCTTGAAAATGAAAAAGTATTCCAATAAGCAATATTCCGATCGTTCAGCTTGTAGGGCAGCTATATGCTATAGTGATCCATCTAACAATTTCTTCAGGTATTACATTTTTACTTAGAAAATAATCTTCCCAAATTTCTCAGATATTTTTCAAATGAAAAAGTTTCCATACAAAAATTTGCTGGGATCTTCATTTTGCAGTATTGCATAGTTCCTTTAAAAATTTCTTCATAGTTAATCATTGCAAAAAGTAATACTCTTCCAAAGGCAGTTCTTTAAAAAAAAGCTTTCCATACAAAAACTTTCCCGATCGCAGCTTGTATACAGCTATATGTATATATCCATCTAAAAATTTTACGGTTATTCTTCGTAAAATAATTTTAAAATTTGTGATATCTTTCAAATAAAAAGTTTTTTTAAAATTTATCCGGTTCATTTAATGGCAGCTTTACGCTTAGTTTAGTATGTTGTAGTTGTGCTTTCAGATTGATAATAAAAATGAATAGCAGAACGGAAATGAAAATAAAGATTCTCAATATCTTTTAAACATACATATAATTTTTTCTTCTTGACGTTCCTTTGGGTGTTTTGAGCCCCCCATTTTTAAAAAATTTTTAGGCAAGTTTTCTTTCATTTAAGTTTATTTTCAACATTTAGTTTCCCGGCTACCTAATATCCACACTTTCGCTTTATTGTTTATGTTACTTTGGGGTTTGTTATTTTAAGTTCCTTCGTGCCACAACTGTAATTTGCTGTAAATTTTTTTTTTTTTAATTAAAATAATAACGTTATTAGCAAAATACAACGGAATCTAAATTTAAAACATAAGTCGAGCTAACTGGAGCCGCTTCTTTTTCTTTTCTTGTTTGTTCATAAAATGCGAGAAAAAATTATGATTAAAAATTTAAATAAAAAAAAAAAAAAATTTTATTAAACGTTAATTGTCTGGTCATCTGATTTTTTGCTTTAAAAATTTAAAAAGTTTTTGGTTATTTCTTAAAATCTTCAACAAAAACTTTTTTTTCCCAGCTTTAGCTCGCTGTCAACAAGGGTTTCCCTAGAAAATAAATTTCTGAGTTTATTTCTATTGAAGACAGCATTTTCTTCTATATAGTGAAACAACTACAAGGGGTTACATCTTTCCTGGGGTAAAAAAACAGCCATTTTTTATTTTTTTTTTTTCTATAAAAAATTAAATATTTTATCGGAATTTTTTATTATGACAAACAATAGATTAATAAATAAATTCTAAATTTTTGGGAAAACATATTTTAAGCTCGATATTCGAGATTTCCGGTGACCCCTAAAAAAATGACCCTCATTGAAGGGTCGTTCAGGATCATCAAAAATTAAAAAAAAAAACTTTTTAGTTAAAAACTTAATTAAACATGGAGAAGGAAAAAACGAAAATTGGATTTTTCAAACATTTTTACAATAAAAAAATTAAAATTTCAAGAAATTTGGAATTTTAAATTTAAAAAAAACTCTGTCCAAGTCTTAAAATTTTATTTTAAAGCCTGTGAAAAAAATTTAGAAAGATTGGTGATTAACGAAATTCTTCCAAAGCCTAAAACCTTTTTGAGAAAAAAGCGTTTAAAACGGCCACTTACTACGAGCGACACGTTTTCGGATCAGCTTGAAAATTTGGAAAATTTCAGAGGTCTTGTTGAATTTAATAATAAATAAAAAAATCGAGTTTTTGAAGCCCGTTTAATACAATAGCCAGTATTGCTTTTGCCAAAAAATCCCCATTACTTATGTTTTTTTTAACGAACTGTGGGTAGATATTGGTTTCTGAGTTTAACAAATTTCGATTTCCCGTTCCCATACACCACATAAAATAACTTTGTTACCAAAAAATCAAATACGAAATTGTCATTTAGTGTGTGAGTAGATTTTTATACTTTAAAATTCTATAAAAAAATTGCCTAAAGAACCAACTCAAAATGAAAATCACCCTTCCATTTTTACCCTTAATATCCTATTTTTTCGTCTTTACCCGGGTTTAGGTTGTTCAAAATGTGTGTAAAATGTTGCAAATAAGCTCCTGCTGTTTTCAAGAGGCCCAGCAGTTGATCGATTTTAAAATCCGAAAAATAAAAGTAAGAAGATCTTGCTTTAGTATTGGGACTACATGCCCTTGGAAGATTCAGAAACTTGGCCTCCTTAAGACCCAATACCAAGAGACCGAATAAATGATTACTTAAAAATTATCGGGAAACCTTAAATGGGAAGTTCAAATCGTTATATCCCAAATTTTTCACCTTTTATTTGTTCCGTTCGATAGCACATGGTCTGTAAAATAACAAGCAGTTCCACCCACATGACGAAATCGAAAAATGGTTCATTTTTTGGACAGTAGCACAAGCCGAACATTTTTACCATAATGGTATTGAGCTTTGTCAGAAGAGTGGGTAAAAGTTGTGACTAGCAATGGGCAAAAATTCGGAAAATGCATGGTTTTCTTAAATATAATGCGGATTTTCATACAAAGCTTTAATGTATATCAAAAATAGTATAAAACAAGTAAGAAAAAGCTAAGTTCGGGTAGAGCCCAGCATTTAATACCCTGCAATTTGGGATGATTAAAGCCAATTACCTTCAGGTATAAAAACTAGTTAGTTAGGGAAATATGCACCGTTATAATTCACCTGTTTTCCGATATACAAGGTCTTCGCAAAAGAAACAAAACTTTTTAAATATAACTTTTCTGGTGGGCCACCTATTGGTGGGTATATGGAATAAAAAGTTTGATCTCTTTTGCCCTTTCGTAAAATTTTTTAAGACAATTGGATAACTACAGTCGACTTATCGATCAAAAAGTGACAGCAGCTTTTGGTCATCCGTCGTAAAAGGCATTTTGAACAAAGAGCAAATTTTAAAATTTTGTTTTAAACTTGGGAAAACGTTTACTGAAACATTTCAAATGATGAAAAAAGTTTATGGTGATCAGTAGAAATAGATGAGTGGTTTAAGTAAATCCAAAAGGCGTAGGACCTCTGTGACGATCAGAAGTCACCGAAAAAAAGTCGTTTTTGGTTGTTAACACCGGGGAAGTTTCGTCCCACCGGGCCAAACGATTAATGCTGTGTTTTCCCTTTGGGTGTTATGAAGCGTCTTTTGTCACGCATTCGTCGTGCTCGACCACAATACTGAGGCAGGGTCTTGGCCCTGTTGCCGATAATGCGCCGTGTCATCGATCCGCTTGTCCTGATTTTTTGACAAAAAACCCCGTATTAACCATTAATCACTCACCCTACTCACTAATCGGGCACCCTTTTTTTTTTACCTTTTGGAAAACTTCATTTGCCCATGAAAGGACACTGGTTTCGGGGTTAAATTCCAAAAGGCGACGACCGATATTCTCAAGAGCTTTCAAAAAATTACCTTAAACACTCATTTAAAATTTTTTTATTGACCGGGTTAAACGTGTATCGAAGCACAAGGAAATACTTTGAATAAAAAAATATAACTTTTGAAAAATATTAATTTTTTGTTGTTTTTTTAACAGTCCTGTTTCTTTTGCGAAGACCTTTATGTGGCATAAGGTCACCCGGAAGTTCGAAAATTTTAAATATTAGATATAAGGAGGTTTAGGGAAATATTGCCCAAATTCAACACCTTTGTAGCACACAATATACATACGGACCGAACCTCCTGCTATATGGTGCAGAGCTTGGACGATGACAACAACCGTTGATCGACCTTAAGAGTTTTCGAGAGAAAGGTTCTGCAAAATTTATGGTCCTTTGGCATTGGCCACGGCGAATATCGCATTCGATGGAACGATGAGTGTAGAGATATACGACGACATTGACATAGTTCAGCGAATTAAAAGACAGTGGCTACGCTGGCTAGGTCATGTTGTCCGGATGGATGAAAACACTCCAGCTCTGAAAGTATTCGACGCAGTACCCCCGCGGGAAGCAGAGGAAGAGGAAGACCTCCACCCGTTGGAAGGACCAGTGGAGAAGGACCTGGCTTGCTTGGAATATCCAATTGGCGCCACGTAGCGAAGAAAAGGGAACGATTGGCGCGCTGTTGTTGACTCGGCTATAATCGCGTAAGCGGTGTCTACGCCAAAAAAGGAAAGAAGAAATTAGGTGAAATCGATAGGTGCGTCTCAAAATATGTGATTTCCCAAAAAGTGAAATTTAACCATATTTTATTTTCTTCAAAAAATGTGATTTCGAGCAAGAATTTTGTTTCGTTAAAGGCGGGCTTTTTATGGATCTTGAGTAAAAGTGAAAGGGGTTTTAAAAAATTTGGAAAATGGGTATTAATTATAATTTTTGGAACGGAAACCGCACAGGAAAAAAAGGGAGCGGGGGAATAATATATCAATGACTTTCCTATTTAATGATCATAAGAAAGTGCTTGAAAGAAAGGGCTGCAAAAATCTTCCTGCAAAAACCTTTGAAACTAAGTCCGACAAGATTTTTAGCCTTACCGCATGAATGCCTATTGAACAGTGTCCAGTAATAAACCCTACAATGGCAACTACGCAGGGCAATTGTTTTTCGCGTTCTAACCCATGGCAAAAGAATTTCGCAGTGGCACGGCCCGTTAAGTGTACAAAAGTTCCAATGGTCCAGTGCTAGAACGCAAGATGAAAATTGAGTTTCAACTCGGTCCCATTCCGATGTGAGAAGGCAAGTATGCCCTCTCTGACCAGCTCATCGGTTTTGCAATTGCAGCAATTCCGCCCTAACCAGGCACCCAATTAGTGAAGTAGCTTGTGTTATTTCTTGTAACGTCAGACATACTTGAACGTGTTTCGAAAACAAAACAAAAACCAGGGAGGTTCTTACATAAAATTTCTATCCTTGATTGGGCTGAAAAAAGGGGAATAAAAGTTTGAATGTCGCAAAGATTTCAAGTATTCCCGTTTGAGGCGGATGAATGCTTACGAAGAGGCTGATCTACGTAGCAGTACGTCCCCACCTCATGATGGCACCATTCTACCTGAAAAGCCCCACAGTGGTCCGATAGCCGAAAGCTGATATTGACGTAGAGCTCCTTACAGAAAACTTCTCTCTTTTATTGGGGACTGTAAGAAGTTGGAAAACAAGTTTGAATGTCTACTCGTCACAAAGATTTTAAGTAATCTCTTTTAGCACAAATTTCATCAAACACCTCCAATCACATGAAATCAATAACGAATTAGAAAATGTTGAAACAATCTGGCATCGTCACGCTATTGTTTGCCGTCTGTTTTACTTTAACAGTGCGTCAAAGCTCTATTCAATTCATCAGCAATTCCAAAGTAATTCACACGAAACAATAGCAGAATCTAACAACCCAATTTTTTAATACAGATCGAAACTCAAAACTCACTCGAGCGAGGATTCGCTTTGCCTAACTACTCCACACACACACCTATAAGCTGTGTGGCCTTCTTCGCTTGCTTTACGCATAAATTATGCAAAATTACAGCGACACGCTGTGCGGCGAATATTGTGCGACTAATTGGACAACTTTGGACTGAAGCGAAACGAACAAAAGCGGCCTAACTGCCAACAAGTCTTCGTTCCTAGAAAAGCATAAAAATTTTTAAAAGGTGTTTGAGTGTGTGTTTATTTTTTTGGAACCTTGCCGCGCACGTATCGGTTACAACACTTCAAATCAAATCAAAATTCAGCGACGACGCCGAAGATGAGATGATGGCCGCGACTGTGACGTCGCGCTGACGTTTACACCAAAATGCAAATAGGCAAAGTGAAACTGTGACATAGAAAAGCAACTGTAGTTAGCAGGTGTTGCAGGTGTGGGGAATTTTGAATGCAAGAGTCCCTCGCAGTTAGTTGCATAATCAAGGTTGGAACGCAAACGAAGTGCAACAAAGCGTAACAAGCGATAAAATTGTGCTCAGAAACGTGTTGAAAATTTCAAATTAACAATAACGGCTCACCTCACCAAGATGTCATGTAATTGTTGTTGGCTGCTGGGGTTATTTAAAATGTCACTAATAAGAGTGAAGACGGAGTTCGGTAAGGTAGGTAACAGTAGGGGGGGCCACTAACCGGTAGTAACTTAATGACCTAGTTTCCCCGGCTGCTGGCGTTTGGAAATTGCATTTTAATGTCGTTAATCAAATATGCAGAACTTTTTATGACAATAATTGCATTAGAAACTACTATCTGAGGAATCAGTGTGATTGTTATTTAGTGTATTGGAGTTTTTAAGTGTTATTAACGGTTTTTACTTGAAGTGAAAGGATGTTCCAAGTAATGACTGCATAGACTTGTGGTTTGAAAATAGTATGAAGAATTACTAAAAACTCTTTTAAGATGACTTTTTAAAATATGACGACGCTAATGACTTCACATTTCTTCTTCTTCTTTATTGGCTTAGCCACCGCTTACCGGTCACAGCAAGTTTGCAACAGCGCGCCCGTCTTTTTCCTTTTCATTGTTTGGCGCCAATTAGAGATTCCAAGTGGGTTTTTTTTTTCCAATGAGTGAGTTCTTCCTCTTCTCTGCTTCCCCGGCAAGTACTGCTCGAATACTTTAGAATGGAAATTTGGAAAAATGGGAGAAGTTACGCAGTGAGTTAAGTTAGGTTCCCTGAGGCTTACACTTGGAAAAAAAAGAAACGAAACTTTTACATATTTCTCCAGCAGCTTACGACTCCGGCCTGACCAAGTATTCTCTGGGTAGCGTTTCAAGGCAAAAAAATCACCCCCAAAGAAAGGAAGAAAACAGCCTCGGATGAGAGACCCCCTTTTTATGGCTATCTCCCCATATACCCAGAACAATTCCCAAAAATTTCCTTGTCTCTTTTGCAGTTTCTTTTACAGGTTAGTTTGGATTACATTAGAAGATCCGAAGGAAACGAAAACAGCTCACAAGAACAATCCAGTTGATGCTACATCTATCTAAGTATTGCTCGAAGAGACCCCCAAAACTTCAAAAAACAATTTGAACCTAACACAAATTTGTTAAGGCATTATGGCACTAAAGTTCCCGCAGCCATTTCGTTGGAAATCTGATAAAATAGTCGTAATTGATGTCCATTTTACCAGGTTGCCAACGTTATGACTGCAAATCAGTCTTATGAAGGAAAGAGAAAGTGCTTGGATGTTCCTACCTCACCTTCTACCATACAACTTTGACAAATTGCGTATGGCAGGTTTTTCTGCTTTACCGCATATACAGCAATTGGGGAAAAATTTTTTCCCTTGGGAACTCCTACAATGCGACAAGATCAAGTTGAGCTGAAAGGCCGTAGTTCAGTGGATCTCCTGTGTTTTACTCAACACCAGGGTTTTTCCATGGGTTCTTTAACATTCTGAAGCTCACGAAATTTCCGGAGACCTTGGGGAAAAGGGGGCCGCCGTTCCAATCCCTTTTTTAAATGGGGGTCCTTGGAAACCCCTGGTTTTGCTTTAGACCCAAAAAACCCCCAGGTGACAGGGCCCCATAAAGAGTTTTGAAACGGGTCCCCTTTTTAAGCCAAATAAGGGACACCCTGAGGGCCGGTTTCACGCTGTTGTTCCTTTAAAAGAGGATAAAAAAGTTACGGGGGGCGGGGAAAACTTCCACCCTTTATTCCTTTTTCGCAATCTTTCAATAAAAATTTCATATTAAAAAATTGATTAAAATTTTCCCGAAATTATTCCCCCTTTGCCCCCCCCTTTTGGGGCCCAAAAGTAACCAAAACCCAAAAACCCCCTTCTTTAGGTAAGTTTCCCCCCCCGTCGCAAATTTTCTTTGCCAAAATTTAGAGCTTCTTTGATCGTTTTTATTTCATAGGGCCCTTTTAAAACAAACCCTCTATAAAAAATTAACCACAGGCAACAAAAAGTTTGGCCATGGACAAAAAATATCTGGGAAAAAAGGGGGGAAATGGGGAAAAAGTAGTCTTTCAACATCGTTCACAAGCGTTGACTCCCTGGACGTCGTTTGCAAATTTTGCCAAAAGATCTTGGTCTACGTCCTTACAAGATCAAACTGGCACAAGAATTGAAGCCGTTTGACCATCAGAATCGTCGTATGTTCGTGAATTAAGCTGAGCAACAACTTGAAAATGATCCGGCTTTTCATCGAAAAATCATCTTTAGCGATGAGGCTATTTCTGACTAAATGGCTTCTTCAAAAATTTCAATCCACGTGTACTCCATGAGTCGTCATTGCATTCCGAAAAAAATTACAGTTTGGTGTGGTTTTTGGGGCGGCGCCGTCTTTAGGTTGTACTTCTTCAGTGATTATCAAGGCCGGCACTTTATGTGAATGAGAATCGCTACCGCTTAATGATAACCACATATTTTTAGTCCGATTTGGATGATATGGAGTTGGACAATATGTGGGTTTTAACAGCCAACAGCAGCGCCATAAGCTAAACAGTGATTGTCACAATTGATTTGTTGAAAACCAAGCTTGCTGAAAGTGTTATCTCACAAAATGACCCAGTCAATTGACCCCTCGATCGTGCGATTTGTGGCCGTTGGCTCTTGTGGGGCTACGTCAAGTCTATGGGGTATGCCAACAAGCCAGCGACGATTGATGAACATCGTATGAATAGCGAACGCGAATTGCAGTAGTATCAGCTGATTTATCTTGAAAATCGTCGTAAATTGAGTTCAGTGTCTAGACTTCTGCAAGCGTGCCCGTGATGGTCATACAAGATCGTTAAATTTTTATGGTCATATCATTTTGTAGTCCAATTCGGAAATTTTCGGGAAAAACCATAAGCAGTTTCAGACATTGAATATTTATATATCCACAAATAATTTATAGGGTTTCCGATGCCCTTTTTTTTGGGGGTTTATATCATGGGTATAAATAAACCAGACATCTACATAAATTCTCTTAACATCACTTACTGCCCTACCCAGTAATTTAATTTTTGTTTTTTCCAATCCATCATTGAAATTTCAAAAATTTTTTTTTAAACTTAACTTTTTGATAAGTAAATAAATGATACATGACCTCATTCATCAGCTTACTAGTAGCTACATAGTCACTTATGCCACAAATATGTTGTAAAATTTATCTTTCAAATAAAAATATTACTTACACCATACTAAAAGCAACAGTTTATTGAACAAACAACTACTGACACGTGTACACGAGTGTTCGTTGCTCGAAATTTTAATCACCTTTTCAAACTTTTGGCTATCAATTATTCATAACAATAAATCCATCTTTTGTTATCACAACTTGATTATATCAACACAAGCTGCGTAAGTTAGAGAAAGAAACTGCAAAAAAACATGGAAAAAACGCAAGTCAATTGTATTATACACACACCCACACTCAAACATTCAAATTGATGAGAAAATATGCGAAACTTTTTACCAAAAAATGAACACATGTTGCTTTCTCAGGCAGGTGGAAGGAAAAAAGCAAAAAATATCTGAAAAAACTCTATATAAAATAAGAGAGAGGCGGCGATTGGGAAAGCTTAAGTAAATGGATAGGCGTATTTGTGGCTAATGTGTATCTATTCAAATTAATGCAGTACGAATAAACGCCTCGGTATTTGTGCGCTGGACAAGCAAAAGTTTCACGAAATAGCTCTGCATAACAAATAAGACAAGAGAAAAAGTATAAAGTTTTTCACTTCACGAATAAACTTTTGGCACCTCAGCGGGGAAGTCGCCAGGCACACTCACACGCACACAGCTTGACCACACATACACAGAGAGTTGGAAAGGTAAGCGTAGGCAGTGTAGCGGCAGCTCCAATTCATTTGGGAACCCCAGCAGGTGTGCAAATGTGAAGAAATTAACTAAAAATCTAAGCTGAAAGTAATCAACACTGGCGGGGCCAGGGGCCCGAGCGGGCCAGGCAAAACTTTCCACGAGATGCTAATGATGATGACGTTGCCAATGAGCACACGCCACGAACAACAATACCAACAAGCCACTCAGCAGAACAGCAACAACAACCACTTTATCTTTTATTAGTTAATCATTTGCTTAGCATACATTACGGCGACACACTGGGGCATTCACAAATGACAGGGGCAGCAGCGCTGGGAAAAGTATTAAAAGCAGTGAAGTGCAAATATATGCAATTCTAATGGGATATTAACAGTTTGTATGTTTGGGTAATTTATTTAAATAGCCAATGTGATTTTGGCCTAATGAAATGCAGTTTTGTAATAATGCCCAAAATGCTTGAAGAGCAAAATTTTATGCACAAAGCGCCTAAATGTAGGCAATGCAAAGCAAGGGTCGGAAAACATGTGTGCTTGAGTGTTTGTGTGCACCAGGCATGGCCTTATAAAAGTTAGAGCAAAAGAAAGGGAAAGGGTTTTCGTGCAGTGTAGGC
Source organism: Bactrocera correcta (assembly GCA_027475135.1). Lineage (NCBI taxonomy): Eukaryota > Metazoa > Arthropoda > Insecta > Diptera > Tephritidae > Bactrocera > Bactrocera correcta. Next base: position 132,904,709 of record CM050323.1, on the reverse strand, counting down.
GAAGTTTTGTCGCATTTGCTGCATTGTTGATTTTGTTGCCTACTTTTGCTGCATGCTACTTTACACCCATAACACAATTTGATTTTCTTTATATTACATTTGCAGGCTTTTGTATTTTTTTTTTAGCCAGTCTCGCAAGAAATTTTATTCAGAAAAATATTTTCGAAACCCTTTCCCAAAAACCGTTTGATACAGTAAAAGTATTTTCTAGTAGTAGTTGCCCTTAAAAATAATATTATAAGATTTAAAAAAACTTAACATAAAATCTATAGTTTTTTGAGAGTACGAAGTCAGTCAGATCTATAATAGGAAATTATGTTTAAAGCGTTTTTTTTTGCTTTTTTACGACAAAATTTATTAAAATTTTTTAAGTATGATAACTAAATTTTTAATTGGACAGCAAAACGCAGTTTACAAAAGGCTAAACTAAGTTAGCTTTCCAAAAAAACCCCTCAGCGGGAAATTAAATTTTTTAATATATATTTGTAAATAATCTCCTTACTTATATGATCTTGCATGTAGATTTAATCTAATCTCATTCCATTTCATGTCAATTTATATATTTATATACTCTTATTTTAACTCAACTCAACTGATTAAGTTTAAACTCAACTCATCCCATCACAACTCATTTGATCTGATCTCTTACCTCAGCTCATCCCACATCAACTCATCTCAACCCACCTTACCTCAACACATCTAATTTCATCTTTTCTTACTCATTTCGCTTATCTTTTAACAAACCTTAAGTATGTTTTTCATAAGGAGAATTAACCGATACTTGACTGCCTTTAACGATTTTTTGAAATAGAAACTCTAGAAACACAACAAAAGCTTACTAAGGGTATTTGTTCGAAATAAACTTGATTTTGACAGACTCCAAAGTACCTATCTATCAAACTTATACGGTTCCCTATTTCCTATATATTGTATCTATGTATATGGTATAAGTGTGGCCGCCTGCGGCCTGTCACTTCTCTGCCTTTTTTTAACCAGCCATGAGATTACATAATCTCGCGAGGTATGAAATAGCGATCAGAAAAAAATTCTCAGAAGTTCTCTTCTTGTCAACTGACTGTACTCTCGAATATTTTGTTTAATGTCCGACTATCGAATTGAAGAACTTTATCTGGTTATCGAAAACAAGTACGCTATTCATTGAATGGAAGTAAGGGTGATATTTAAATTTATTTATATGGGCCATTCCATCAATTGGCGACATGGTTTTGTACCCGTGGTTCTCCGATTTTGACCAAACTTTTGAATATCATAATATAGACCAAAATAAGAATATCTGTTAACTTTTAAGCGGTCAAAGTTGCTCCATTGTTTTTTGACGCGCAATTCAAATTGAGATCAAACAAAAAAAAAATGACTATTTCTTTTATTTTTTAACGACCTCAAAACTTAGTGAAAAAATTTTTAAGTTATCCAATTTTATGTAAAAAAAATCTCAGCTTTCTGATAAAAATATTTTCAAAATCCAAAAAAATTTTCAAAATCCAAAAAAAAAACATTTTCCCAAAAATACCGTTTTTGTGCTTTTCCCCCAATTTTTTTTTTTCAAAATTGATTTTTCCATTCGATTCCTCTTCCAATTTTACATAAGAATCAGTGGTCAAAAATATGGGACTCTGATCCCATGAACAGCAAAAAAAATGCAAAGTTGTCGCTACACGGCCCAGTCTGTTCGCTTAGAAGGTTATGTGAAGGAGGTAAATATGTGAATTGTGTTCTTAGACTTGAATTAATGAAGAAATCAGTGTCTTCATTCATAAAAATATGCGCCGTATATATACTTTTTATTACAGCGCTGAAATCTTCAAGTTCGCCTAAATAATCGGTAATCGATTCGCAGTTCTTAAAATATGCAGACTCTCTCTAACAAACATTAAGGCATATTGAATTTCGATGCTGATGATGATACCATCCAACGTTGAACCAGCATCAACCTCCACAAAAATTGGGAATTTGCTAATTTTCCGGCGAACAGAAATATTAGTCTTAAGTATTAATTTTTATTGCAAAGAATTTGGCTTTATTATAAAACTAAGGGTTTTTATTTATGTATCGAAAGTGATTTTGGACAAGTAAGCAAAAGTTTCTTTCAATAAATAATTGTTTAGTTGGGTGCCATACAGCCGTTTTGTTGAAATCAATGAGCCTCCACATAAACATCCGGCACTTCAAGATTGAAAACCACTTTACTAACTGCTGAGAAAAAAATTTTCACTCGTAATGACATTATCTGCATTAGTTTTTAAAATAATTTGAAGAAATATTTCCTTATTACTTTAATATTTTATATGATATTCACAGCTCAGAAGGCATTTGATATTCTGCAAAAGCTTTCTTCTCTTTATTATGATATCTACGCCAACATTGCCTAAAACTTATACGAATGGTGCTTGAGCATCAAGGACTAACAGTCGGAGATCTTACAGATATTGCTAAACTATCAGAAATATCAGTGGAACCATTTTGAAAGAACGTTTGCGCCAAAAACTCCGTCAGGATCGGGAAGGAGCTCTCCGAGCTGTTCGACACCAACCGAGGTTTTAGACAAGCGATTCCCTATCGTACGACTTCTTCAGTCTGTTGCTGGAGAAAATAGTTCGAGCTGCAAAACTAAACCAAGAAGGTACAATCTTCTATAAGAGATGCCAACAATGTCAGCCTGGAAGTCCAACGCAGGATAACTCGTGCCAACAGGTGCTACTTCAAACAGAGAGAAAAGTTTTGGAAAAGATTTATGGTCCTTTGCGATGCAAATTTTATCTGATGTTGATACTTAAAACTTATCAATCTGTTGCTTTACATCAACAGTATATTTCCTTGTCAGGAACAATTTTTTTTATCAAACAGTCAAATTCGCTATCTTCCGATTTCAAGCAAAAATAGCACATTTAGGGCCATTTTGAAAGCTTATACTATTAACTGATCGGATGGAATGCTATGTCGATATTATTTCTGAAGAAAGCCAGTGAGAGATATCTCGGTCAACACAAAGGTACGATATCTTATCCTTATAAAATATATTGCAAGTAAATATCGTTTGCTTTCACAGGTTATTTAATCAAAATATGCTTTACAACTTACGAAAAGACATGGTGAGATTTTAAAGGGATTACAAGATACATTCCAAAGTAAACAGGACTTTTTGTCCCCGCTGGCGCCATATATATGTGGACTGGTGCGTTACACTCTGCTTTCTTGTCCACTGAGATTTTCATGATGCTTCATTGATTGGAAGTGAAGTTAATGCGTTTTAAGTGTCAGTACGAGTATGTTTGTGTTATCGGTGTGAAAATGAGCTTCGACCAAAAATTGCTCAAAATCCAACATTCGAAGGACGATTACTCGTATTTGACCAAAAATCACATTTTAACCATTAACCACTTCCCGTATTCACCTGATATGGCACCGTGCGACTTCTTCCATAGACATAGAGTCCATTCAAAAGACTTGACCGGCATACTAGCGGCCATACCGGCCAACGAGCTAAAACACTCGTTCGACATGCTTTTGGACCGTGCGAAAAGCTGTGTTGAAGCAGAAGTAGACTATTTTGAATAAAATAAATTGATTTTGCCGAAAAAACGAATTGTTCTGTTTTTTTTAAGTCCTCTATACTTTGGAAGACTCCTTGTATATCCTGAACAGACTTTCTTTATAAACGCGAGCCATCAGATATCTATCAGAAATTTTGCACACATTTTTTTCTTGCCACAAAGCTACTCATTTCTCGGAATTTTCGACATTGGACTAATATAGATTATAGCTGCCATACAAACTAATCGATCAAAACCTGATCAGAGTGCTGGACCTTGATGAACACATGTGATATAGGAGAAGGCACAATAGGCCATAGGTTACAGTGCGAAGCCTCAATTATTTTCTATTTTCGATCAAAATCGTTCTCTGGTACGAAATTTTTTAATTTGAAGAGATATCTTCATGAAATTCAGAAAACATGTTTCTTTAAGACAACGTTAGAAACTCGAAAAATTTTATTCGAATCAGGTTATTATAGCATAGCTAGTATACAAAGTTATCGCTCAACATCAAGTTCTTGCATGGAAAACTAGTTTATTTGAGAAATTATCTCTGCGAAATTTGGTACAAACTATTGTCCAAGGCATAGCTACAATATGCCACCGACCTCTTCGAATCGTGTCACTATAGCATATAGCTTGCAGCAAAGTCATCGTTCAAGATTATTCATTGCATTGAAGAAACAGTTTTTTGATACAATATAATCAGGAAATTCGGAATAAATTATTATCTAATGTCACGTTACAATCTACGCATTAATCTGTCATATAAACTGACCGATCAAAATCAGTATATAAATTTTATCATAGCATTTTATGCAATACGAAATGCACCTGTGTAGGGTATTATAGTTTCAGTATAACCAAACTTAACATTTTGTTCTCCGCTTTTTACTATTCTCCTGCAACATTTGACTTTCTTGACAAACACTGGAAAACTTCGCCTTGCAATTTGTGCAAATCTGTTAACTATTTAATCAAGCATGAGCTAAATGACAGCTATTTGGAAAGTTTTGCGAGCACCAGAATTTTTTATTTTTTTTGTTGTAAAAAATATGAATAAATTGTTTTACAATGGAGAGTAGCTAAAAGTCACTTGTGAATATTTTTTTTTATTATTTATTGTTTAAGAGTGTTGCTTTTATTTAATATGGAAATTGTGAGAAATTTTTCTGCTATTTATTCTCTTCTCTTTCCGCTATTGGTGCAGTTACAACTGGAATACAAATTTTACAAGCGTTTATAAAATTTTATGAGGGTAAATATGGTGGCAAAAATCTTAAAAAATATGCCTTTCTATGTCATTCCTTAAGCACATCGGCATACCACAGCAGGTTATGTCTATGCAGGCATTTCCTAGTTTAATGCATACATATTGTTAGGGTTCACGCTTAAAAAGCAATTGCCAATTTTTCGGTGATACTGACATATAGCACCTTAACAACTTTTATGGCGTAATTTGTATGCCAATTTTCTTATTTTCTATGTTCCTACCTGTGAAGCAGCTAACTAAGGTTTCAGCTTTTGTACTTCATTTAAATGTCCTTATTCAAGCAATTTTTTGCCTGTGTCACACATATACATACATACATATGTAGTATAAATGTTTCTATATAAAATATAATATTTGCCTGTGACCCTCAGCACGGCATAATCACAGTTAAATCACCTGCAAATTTCATTTCACAGCCGGCTAAACATATTCCCATCACCTAAACATAAAACCTCACATATTCGCGTACATCCCTTGCTGCCCACTGCTTAGCCACAGCACACTTCAACGCGCCACTGTGCTATGCCGCCGTTACCTTCAGCAGCACACAGTTAGTTGCGGCAATCCGCTGTCATCCAAAACATTGTCATATTTTCCTCCGTTTTCATTGCAATTTCAGTCGCCTGTCACATCCTTCGCTTAAATACTCATACACTGCTATGTTTTTGTTGTTGTTGTTGTGTAATGCCTAAGTCCCTTGGTTGTGCAGATTTCAACGCCTATGAATATGTATTTATTTATTTCCTGCTCGCTCACCTTTTACATTCTTTGCTTTTGCTTGTATGCCGAGATTGTCAACCCCCATTACAATGGTTGAGTGGTTGATTTAAGGTAAGGTTGAATGGAAATGAAAGAATGCATAAATGAATTTGTTACTGAGCGTGTGTGAAATTCATATTAAAGCTGTGACAAAGTAGAAAATTGTCAAAAGATTCCCATATCATACATAATTTAAGAATAAGTAAATAGTATGCTAGCTAAGTAAACTTGAAGGCCGTCAGCGCGAAAGGCCCGTTCCCTTCAACGGTATACCTACTAAACTCAATCGAAGCCCAAGAGTATACCAATTATGTGCCCGAAAACTTTTGTTTTTGAGCGTAACTGGCACGAAAGTATAAAATTCTGCCACGGAACTAAACTTCAGTTCCACAAAATTGCTGTTAAGAGACGATGATAGTCCTATAAATCCAACTGATTATCTTCAACTTCGCTGGAACATTCTACAAAATCCTATAAAGAATCAACAGTTCATTGTAATCTATTGTACGACCTTCAAATCTTTGCTAATACAATGTTTTGGGACATTACCATTTACTACGCATGTTCTTCGTATGACCAGTACCCAGTTATGATAGCGGTAACTCTGTATCTAACAAAATTAATGCTACTAATTCGCTGCAAAACAACAAAGCTTCGGACCCGGCAACATCAAACCGAAACTACTTAAAACTGACCCCAGGATAAGTGCTCGGATTATGCTACCCTTATTCAAAAATGTTTGGAGTTCCGGTAAAATAAGCTGAGCTTGAAGAAGATAGAGCCATATGTAGAAATTCACGCAAGCAAGGAAAGTTCTCTAAGCGCCATTCACTTGGAAGTGGCCACAAACGATTTTTTTCCTTCCATATGGCTCAAGCAGCTCACGACTTCCGGTTTTACACCAAGTATCTTCTGAGTACAGTGAAAAAAATTCGTTTGAAGGCGAACTAAAGTGAGAAGGCGAATCATTCCCCCCCAGGTTATGCGCTGGGTTTGAGACCCGCCACATAAAAAAACACCCCACACAACGGACCTCCTTTCAATGACGACTACCGCAAGCGTATTAAGGATTACGATTTAAAGTCATGCACCTGGAATGTCCGGCCCCTTTACTGAGAAGGTGCCGATGCCTAGCTGGTTGAAGTTGACGTCACCGCCGCCCACGAAGTGCGATGGACGGGACAATGACTACGACGAGTAGCTCCTCCGGATCGAAAAGCCACCAACCAGATCGTTCATATTGTGGTACACGGAAAACGCGTCTCCAATGTTTTAGGCGTGCATTCGATCCGTGATACGCACACGTCTCTGTGCAGTCGAAAAGCTGTACTCACAACGAACGATTTTCTGCTCGACTTGCCCTCCTGCTCTCTGAGAGTACTCATCAGCAACTCGGTATATACGGAACTGTTGTAAACTCGGCTATAACCGTGTAATCGATGTCTACGCCAATAAAAAAGAACAAGAGCTTAAAGAAGGTACTAGTACTCTTCTCCAGATCCCAATGCAAAAACTAGAGAAGCATTTACTTTGAAAGCAATTTTCGAACAGTCGGTTGAGTGGCTTGCGCTATTTTACCTCTACTTCATCGATTTTGAAAAAAAAAAAAGACACTACTTAAACACTACGCGGTTTGAGGAGCCCTCGCATGCACAGGGATGCCAGGAAAAATAGTTTTCCTTCATAAAAGAGTTGTACTCATACGACTGATCTTTGGACCGCGACCAAACACCAGATCAGGAATTCGCCCCGTAAATAGAAAGGAATCGAGTACACGTTGGGTAAGTCTCAAGACGACATCACAAGAACGGCATTCTACTAGAAACCTCAAGGAAGCCGCAGACGGTCCTGGAACTTTTAGAATAAAGGGGGTATTCTGGTCTAGGATTTTGAAGAACTCGATTTAGTTTTGCACAATTTTATAGTTTAGACTTTCAAAAATATGACCTTGGAAGGATTTTTTAAAATTCGACTTATTTCGGAGATACAGCCGATTTTGCGACGTGGCGTCCGTGTTCACTAGGATTGTCTCCTAAACTTTAAACGCATGTTTCTCGAAACTGACTTTTTCGGAAATAGTCAGAAAAAGTGACACAAAAAAAAAAATTTTTTCAGGCAGTCGTCATTTTATGAAAAGATTGTTTCCCCACTTTTCCGTAGTTCCGGCCATTGCGACAATATTCTAGATTTATTTTATTTTTTTTGTTTCAGTTAACTAGGAGGGTTGAAGTCATGAGTATGGTCTGTGGAAATTTTTAGAGACCCCCACTTCGTCAGCTCATAATTTTGAAATTTTCTACTTGTTTTAGTTTTTAATTTTTTTCTGTAAAAAATAATTAAAAAAAAAATAACTAATAAAAAATGGATAGTAAAAATATTAATTGCCTTTTTTTACGACACTTTAAAAATTACCTGAAATTCATGCTTCTAGACCAGAATACCCTCTTAAATAAATTTAATTATAATTTTTTTATTGAGATCCACATGACTTTATCAGCAGGGTAGTTAGTTCTTCTTCAAATAACGAAGAGAGTTTCTTCTTTCCAATTCTGCTGCCATGTACGAATACTTCTTTAACAGAAGTTGAAAATGTGACAGATGGACTTTGTCGCTTTACGCTTTCTGGTAATATCATACACTTGTATGCTTTTCTTAGATCTATTTAAAAACTTCCTTGTGCATGGTACCAATATTTGCTTCGCTACCCTACATTTGGTTATAGATCTACATCTGTTCAGACCTACTTGTTGCAATTGGGTTTTGAGTTCCCTCTCGATTGCCGAAAATATTCTATGTGTAAACTATGGATAAGTAAAATTGACCTGCTAGTGCGCTTAAAATCTTCCTAACTTCATTTGTTGACTACTCTGGAATTAATCTTTAACGACCGATCCTCAGGTTGACGTTTTACATCTTAAGCTATTTTCGTGGCATTTTAGCAAATATTCTTAAGTAGCTATTTTCTATCTCTGTCTTCCGCTTTCTTAAACTCATCTGCCATGTCTAAATCTTCTTTACCACCAACTGGTCCTGACCCAACAGCCATTTGTCTTTATTAACACACTCATTTGTATTCATTTCTTCAACTAGTCGCCTGCACTATTTCCTCTCTCATTTTCGCTCTTTCTCTCCAGCTACCCAGTCTAAGCTTCACAGCTGCCACTACCTTTGACCACTAAAGAAATTTCGCCACTTAGCAGTTGTACTTGTACTAATTTTTGTGAGTTACCAATTTTTCGTTTCGCCCTTCATTTTACGCCACTACAGACAATTAATAGCGGTAAAAAGTAGTTAGTTACCTACTTTTCGTCAGTTGCTGCCTAATTACCGCTAAGTTTATTTGGGTACTTTTATTTTATTTTTTTTTTTTTGAAATTCCTGCACTTTTTTAAGCATTTTAATTTCGGACAACCTTTTTTTTATTTTTTTTTTTTGTTTTTTTTTTTTTTGCTGTGCGCCTAATTTGGTTGGCGCTTTGGCAAACGCTCAAGTGTTGTTAATTTAATATTTAAAGCACGTGCCGCGGCATTTTACATTTAACGCTCATTTTGTCTGTTCTCTTACTATTCCGAATGTTTTTTTGTTGTAGTCTGTAGTCGCAATGCTGTAATTGGGCGTGTTTCGGTTTTTTCGTTTAATTGAAGTCTACTTTAAGGCGCTTAGCTCGCTTTAGACACTATTGTTCTGCATAAGCAATGAAATATTTGTTTAGTTGAAAGAAATGAAATAATTTATACCCTAAATAGGGTATATTAAGTTTTCTATGAAGCACGTAGCCACCAAAAGGATATACTTTAGAGAATCTCCGATGTCTCTCTAATGTTTATACCATATATATATATGACTACTACGAGAAAAAGTTTTTGATATATCGATCTCAAATTTTGCACACATGATTTTCTCTGCAAGAAGCTTTTTTTTTGAGAAAATTGCCGCTATCGAATCACTATAGCCCATAGCTGCCATACAAACTTATCGGTCCAAATTAAATACTTATATGGGAAACTTTTTTATTTGGCGATATAACTTCACCAAACTTAGTACAGAATATTTTTCAAGGCAAAGCTACTATCTCCGAAGAAACTTTTAAGATCTGACTACTATAGCATATAGCTGTCATACAAACTGACCGGTTAAACTCAAGTCTTTGTATGGAAAAAATTTTTATTTGACAAGATATCAACAGGAAATTTGGCATAAAAATTTTTCCAAAGTAGCGCTATAATTTCTTCACAAATTGTCTAGTTTGAATCACTATAGCATATAGCTGCCATACAAACTGAACAATAAAAATCAAAATAAATACATTTTTACATGATTTTAAGCTATAAGAAATGTTGCTGTGTAGGGTATAATAGCTTCAGTGCAGGCGAAGTTTATGTTTTTTCTTACTTTTACAATGAACGAGAAATTTAAAATTTAACAGCGCGCTCAAATCAATATTTGTAGACAGATGGCAATTGCGTTTAAAGAATTGATTTTTAACTCGCCGAAAAAATACTTACAATAACAGCAGCTGGCATTAGAACTACCACTAAAGCCGTTATATATTGTACTATACCAGCATTGTGTGCCTCCCATACAAGCTATATACACTTGCTCACATAAGTATTCGTATAAACTCAAATTCATTCACCTCCACAAACACCCAGTACTCGAGAGTGGCATTCATTACTAATTTGCTTTTGAAACTTTTTGATTTAATTTTACAGCGAAATTGTTGTTGGCTTCTGCTTCTGACTTTTTTTTCTTTTCAGCCGAAAGTTCGTTGTCTTTTGTGCTGAGGCGCCATCATGAATGAATGCCAAATGGTTTTTTGAAGTTACAGTTTTCTTTTTTCTCCTTTGTAGTTGGCGTTGTTTTTCAATTTCTAAAATCGTCAAATTTTTTATTGTTGTTAGTCACGACAGTATATGTCGCGACGTAATTTCAGTCATTTGCTAGATATTTTTTAGCATGACTTGCCTTTGTGCACTCGAAATTCAGTAGTTTTGTAGGAGAAGTTTTAAATACACATGAAACAGTAGTTTTCATTGTGCTGAAATTTTTGAATTAGAACAAATTTTGGGTTAGTGGTATTTTATTTTATAGCAAACGAACGGCTGGTTGTCTCCAAGTACCTGTGTTGCGAGCCGAAAATGCAGCGTTCGCTAGAGCAGAGGTACCCGATTAAATTCTGTGTGAAACTCGGTAAATTTGCAACAGAGACCTTTGATATGATCAGCAGGGTTCTCCAGATGTATGATTCCGAGGCAACGAGGCAGTCTTCCGAGTGGCACATGGCCCAAGAAAAGAAAAATGAGCAAATCTAAAGTGAAAACGATACACCATGAATTCATTCCTCCAGGACAAACCGTCCACGCCAAGTTTTACTTGAAACTCTTCAACAGACTTAAACGAGAAGTCAGTCGGTTTCGAAAATACATCGCAGCCGATCGGAAGTTGCACCACACCGACTCACACCGACTTTCTTGTGAACAGCTACCAAACTAAAGCCGGCATCCAAACGCTTCCGCAGGCGCCCTACAGCCCAAATGTGTCCCCCCAGACTTTTTTCCTTGCCTGAAAGGGGTGGTAAAAGCCAAATAATTTGAATGACATAGGAAATCCAAGCGGCATGCACCTCGGCTCTCAAGACTATTACGGAGAATGCCTTCCGTGACACCTTCAATACTTGGAAATCGTGCTGACAGCGCTGCATCGACACAGAAGGAACATATTTTGAAAGTTTTTAAAAAATTGTAACGGTTGGTTCAACACTTTTTTTAAACCGACTCAGTCCTATTACTTTCCGGAAAAACTCTCTATTCATTACAGTAACGAATTTACTTTGAGCTCTTCCTTTAACATTTGAATACAAGTTCGATATTATGAAATTCCGTCCTCAAATCTTCAAATGAAATCATTTTTTTTCTCCAGCGAACCAGTTCTTAAGTCTTGAAATCTCTGCACGAACTTCATATATTTCACCTCTAAGAATAACAATTCGAACTCAACTTGAGAAAAAAATTTTAAGTCCTTTGAATGAAATAGACATGACTACAGTTAGGTACAAAAACATCATGATAGTAATGCTTTCAGCTGGATGCTGGAAATAGTGAAAAATTTAATACCACTACTGCATTATACGAACATATAAATATACGAAATAGTATTAGTTCTCACCGAAAGCTTAAAATAGTTTCTAACCTCAAACACGGACGTTTCTCAAAAACAAACTACCGACTTAAGTAACGAGTGATGCTGAGCTCTCTTGCCACCTCTCTAACACTTACCCGATGATTTTCAAGCACAATATCCTTCACTTTTTTATATTTTTGTTAGTTGAAGAGGTTGAAAGTCGGCCGGAACGAGGTGTGCCTTCAACGATCTCTCGACCGTCTTTGATGGCTTTGTACCACCCGTAGTATTGTGTTTTTGATAAAACTAAATCTCCGTAATTCTTTTCCAATATTACTGTGACTAATTTACGCCGAGGCGACTGTCAGGGCTGTCGTCCTCTGCACCGTCCTTCACACCTATGTTCAATATCGACCCAATATTTCGCTACCATATAATAGTACTGACTGTGTTATGTCCATAAGCATGGCTGCGGTCCTCCGTTATTTAGCAAATGTTTTCAAAGTGACTTGATTATATTGACAAACTTTTTAACAGAATGCTGAATTTGAACCCAATACGTCAATTTATTGTCCATTTTTATACCCAGCTATTTTGAGATTTTCGCTTTTTGAATAGTTTCTGAATTGGTTTTCATATTCACTTTCAACGCTCAGCGGCTAAGCTAAAGCCTTGAGGGTCCAGCCATGACTGTGTTAACAGCATGACTTATATTATGACGGCGGCGATGTCGTCCGCATAAGCAATAAGGTAACATTCATCTGGCTTTTCACCGCTTAAGATTTCATCATAGCTGGCGTACCATAAGTCTGGTCCAAGTATGGATCCCTGGGCTGGTCCAAAAGTGATTTCCTTTCACTGTTATCACTTGTACCGTATGGTAATTCTTTAAGATAATCTTGGTCAGGTCCGATTTTTTGGGTATTCGCAGCTATTCTAAGTACTTAGGCCATCAACAGTTCGCCAACTGTCCTGAGCTCAACCAGGTAATGAAGATTATGATAGTTGAAGTGGGAACGCTGATGTTATAACCTAAATTTATACACAAATTCTCCTTATATTGAGTAATTAACTATAATATCAAAGATACCACAGGTTCAATGTATTCAACCACGAATTGTTCGGGAAGGATAAATCCCGAATACATCACATTGGAGCTTTAATTGAACCCATATATTATAAATATTTATAAATATGCACTTATATAAATATACATACATACATATAACAACAGTTATGTAATGTACGAATTTCAAACACGTGAAAGAACATTATTTCATATTAGTCAGCTATGTCAGTAAGGCAGACAGGCGAAGGCTGTCTATTCACCTGTCTCTTACTATATTTCTAGGCATTTATTACTTTATAGATATAATATCTAAAAAGGCGGAAATACATACATACTTGTAAGGAAACGAGTCTGCATATACATATAATACAAAAATACGATAACTGCAGTCTGACTGCCTGTCTGCTTGCAAAGCAATTGACTGCCACACTTGGTTTCACTGAATTCGCGTGGCTTCGTTTGATTTCTACACTAGGACTTTTCGGCCTAACTCTTACAATGTAAAACAATTGTCAGGAATTACAAATTTTATTTTCATTTTGTTCTTTATTGTTGTTTTTGGTAGCAATGCGCTGCACTGAAAGGCCGTTATAAATAACTTACATGTGCATGCATAGTAGGGTGAGCCAAGACCTTAACTATTGATTTTATGGGTTAAAATTTCTCTACATTGACACATGTTTTGTTTAACTTTGTACGCTATCTAAGTTTCTAAGTTTTTCATACATACATATAACAAAGAAGTAAAAAAAAAATTCCCTAAATGAAATTTCCTAAAGAATTCGCCTCAGTGAAATATGTATTTTTTAATTCAAAATCAGGTTATTTAAAAGTTTTTATAATCTATTTAAAATTAACATCTTTTAAAATTAAGTTAAAACTCTTGGAATCTCAAGGACCCTTTTCTATACAAAGTACGTACCAAAGTAAAAAGGACTTTACAAATAAAAACAGAACAAATGGTTTTTTTCCCGGGAAAATCAATTTATTTTATTCAAAATAGTCTTCTTCTGCTTCTTCAATACAGCTTTTTGCACAGTCCAAAAGCATGTCGAATGAGTGTTTTAGCTCGTTGGCCGGTATGGCCACCAGTATGCCGGTGCAAGCCTTTTGAGTAGCCTCTACGTCTGCATAACGCTTTCCTTTCATGGGCAAATGTTTTTCTGAAATGGAAGAAGTCGCATGTTACCATAACAGGGGAGTGGTTAATGGTTAAAATGTGATTTTTGGTCAAATAATCGGTCAATGATGTCCTACGAATGTTGGATTCTGAGCAATTTTTGGTCGTCAGTCAATTTGTGCGGAACAATCCTTTCGTAAGCCCAAATGTTCGGTCAAAAATGTGATAAATCGATGTTTTGAAGATGTTCAATTCCATTTCCATGAATTTTAATGATGATTTCATGTGATTTGTAATAAAATCACTCACAGTTTCGATGGAATTTCCGGTGGTAACGGATTTTGATTGTCCCACATGTTGATCGTCATTTATGTCCTCATGACCACTTTCAAAACGTTAAAATCACTCATGTACTCTGCTACGGAATAGACAATTATCGCCATAAACTTTAAACTAAAAGTCTTACCCATTTCAAAACAAAATTTAATGTTGTGCACCAATAGCACAAACATACTGACACTTAAAACGCCATAACTTCTTTTCGAATCAATAAAATGTTATGAAATTCTCGCTGAACAATTGATAAAGATAGCAAATTCTAACACACCAGTCGACATATAGATGGCGCCACCAGGGGGTACTAGATTCGAAAAGCTCTGTTTACTTTGGAACGCACCTTGTATTGCTTAATTTTATACTATAAATTCGACAGTTAGAATAGTTTTGGCTGACCCTAATATAAAATTGTTGTTAGCTATTAATCTTCTCGGTTTATAGAATTTTTTGTAGTGATACAAATACATACGTATGTATATAAGATATCAGTTTTAATCATAAAAGCCATTTATATTTTTAACCTCCAACGAAAATTGTTTCTTTGGTTAATCTTGGAGTCGATAACCTGAGTGAAAAACAACTGAAAGTGAACATGTATTTGGAAACAAAAATTTGAGGGATGATGTTTAAAATAACACAATAATTTTTCTTTAAGTATCGAACAATTGAAAAGTTTGGAAAGTATGGAGCCACGCAAGTGAGGAAAGTTTTCTGAGCGACATTTTTTTGGCTCATATGGCTCAAGCAACTCACAACTTCCGGTCTTAAACTCAGTATGCTCTGGAAAGCCAAAAAACATCCGTTTGAAGCTAAAGTGAAAAGGCGAGTCATCCCTCTCCATGGTTGTGCGCTGGGTTTGGAACCCACCACGTAAAAAAACACACCCAATAAAAACTTTAAAACAGCCTGAGATGCGATACAACAATTTTTATGACGATCCGGTCCTTTAGTTTGGAAGGTACCGCTACCCAGCTGGTTGATGTCCACGTAAGAGCAAAAGCAGATACCACCGCCGTCCAAGAAGTGCAGTGGACAGTTATCTGTAGTCCTAGATTCCAAAATCATTCATTCATCAAATTATCTGACAGTCTTCGGATTGAAAAGCCATCAAGCATCAAGAAAGTTTCGACGTCGAGAAGCTGCAATCACAACAGACAGGCGAAAGATTTTCTACTCGACATGAGCAACTTGATATCAGAGAGCACTCGTCAGAAACTCGGTATAAGGGAACTGTAGGACGTGTTTTCAGAAAATTCAAAAGAACAGCTAGTACGATGAGGGGTGCCGTATCGCAATGGAGAGAAAAACTAATATGACTGCAACGACGTTGAGTTATGCCAAAAACTCCGTAAGGATTGGGTAGTACATCTCCTAGCCGTTCGATATAAAACTTTTGCGACTTCTTCAATTTACTTTTAAGGAAAATAATTCGAGCTTCAAAACTAAATAGAGAAGGTACCATCTTCCATAAGAGTGTATGTGTATGTTATCCAAGGCAGAATAATTCTTGCCAACATGTGCTACTTTGGCCTGAGTATGCATTTAAGAAGTAAAATCATCTCTTGACGAACAGAGATCAAATTCTAAAAGTCTCTCATCATTCGCGAACCGCTGTATGGCGTAGAGGCGTGGACGATGACAACATCTGATGAGTCGGCGATACGAGTTTTCAAAAGAAAGGTTCTGCGGAAAATTGATCGTCGTTTCGCTTTGGCAACGGCGAACACCGCGGTCGATGGAGCCATGAGCTGTACAAGATATACGACAGCACTGACATAATTCAGCAAAATAAGAGAAGCGGCTACTTTGGGCATGAACTTGTTCGTATGAGAGTATTTAACGCTGTACCCGCCGCGGGAAAGATGGGAAGTGGAAGACGTCCACTCCGTTTGAAAGACCAGGTGGAGAAGCACCGGCCTACACTTGGAATTTACAATTGGCGCCAAACAGAGAAAAGGAAGAACGACTCATACATTTCCTACTCAAACCCAACTGAACTGCACCCACAAGAATGAAACTTTCGTAGGTACATAAGCTCGATATATGATGAGTTTGCGGATTATTTCATCAGTTTCAGAAGTAATTCAATCTATTAGAATCAATTTTACTATGGGCATCTAATAACGGAATATATGCTATGAAGAACTTTTCTGATTCAGAATGAGTTAGGAGAGAAAAATTATATTCAATAAGCCAAGACTTATGTGCAAGCAAGCGAAACGTTATTCAAACTAAGCGTTCTATTTGATTCCAGAAAACCTTACTTACGAGTACGCCAGATATTTTACATAATATCAATTATACAAATGACTTGCTTCAGCAAAACAAAAATGAATCGCCCAAAACAATTAATACTTCGAACCCCGAAAAAGTTTTTTGAAGAATTAAAAATAAACGCTGCCAAATTATTATATCGTGGTCCCCTAACACGCCAACTTCCAGATTTGGCAAGAGTTACGATAGTGGCAGACAGCCGCAACTGAAAGTTGCCAAAACTTTTTCGCCTCATTTTTCACAAACAATACGTAAATCGAAATTAGTGTAAGCTTGACACGCAATTTTCATATTAAATTACTTTGATTTTCATTGGCAGTGTAAATAAGTGAATATATTTCTGCCTCACAGTTGGAAGCTTTGCTTACACTGTTTGACGACGGCGGCAACTTCGCTCCTGATTTTATTATTTATGGCATTCGCCACTATTGTTTGACGCGCTGGTTTGTGTATGGATACAGTGTGTTTCGAAAGAAAGTTGACGAAGAGATTTTTATTTAATTATTTTGTCATTGATACAGTTTCGTGTAGAACGGCATATCTCTGCTGGGGAAATTATTAGTAAGTTTACCACAGATGAGTAATTTTAAGTAATTGAAAGGTTTAAATAGAAAACGTTCACTGAAGAAAGTTGAACAGATATCATTTAAGGTCGTTTTTAGATGAACTTGAAATTTCTTAAGCTAAAATATGTGAATTCATATTCAATAAAAATATTAATTTTATCACAGCGGGGATTTTTAAGCTTTTTTCGAGAGCGTCGACCATCGAAGGTGTTTCGGACATAGAGCTCCTCGCTGTGTCAAGCATGCATAGTAGGCGGTATGCTGGTGACAAATTGGGATCTGATTTTCCTTAGTGATTTGCACCAGTCGTTGGTTTTTTCATAGTTCAGGGAGTATTTCGGCTTCGCGGCAAGTGTTCAATAGTACTGTCGGTCACTCAGCAGCGATTATTTTCAGGATATCTGCTGGGATCCCGTACAGACCGGGTAATTTGTCGCCCTTGAACTTGCCAGTTGCAGGTCTTCGATGGTGAACTGGAAATGAGTTGGGGGATTCGGAAAAGTCTTACAGTGTCTTCTGGATTACTAAACCTTTTTTCGTTTGTGGGAAAGAGCGCAATGTGATTCATTTTGGCAGCGGTTAAGTCAGTTGGCTTTGTCCGTACATCGAGTTTCTTAATTATTATTTTATACCCAAGTCCGCATTAATTTTTGTTAAAATCTCATTTTTTTCTTTTTGCTATTATAGCACGCTTCATCTTTTTGTTTGTTACTTGGTATTGCTCGTCTTCTCAGGATACGGCTCCTCTGCGCCTAGATCTCGTGTAGGATCTGCGAAGACAAAGGTTTGTGTGTCCGAGTTGGACGATATTTTCTGTCCACCAGTAAACTACTGCTTTATGTTTGCTGTGAAAAACCTTAAGCATTGATTTTTGATATGCTCTTGTTATATCAAACATTTGTGCTCAATAGTTTTTTTGCAATTTTGGGGTGTTTCTATATGGGTTCTGGTTGTCTATTGCGGCGATTTCAAAGTATTTAGTTTTGAAATGTTTCAGTTTTATGTCCAGATCTTCTTCCTGTGCGATCGTGCTGTGCTGAAGTTAGTTGCCAGTGTAATCTTTTAAGACTTTCCCTTTTTTATTCAGCCTGCCAAGCGATCTGATGATAGTGTAATGAGTGGTATGGTTTCCTCGCATTCAGGTCTTCTAAATGTGGTTGCATTTCCTTTATATAAATTCACAGACAAAAATTGTTGCCTACAATTAGGCTGTCTCCAGCACTTCTACTTATCCAAGTCACCTACCTTCTTTTGTATTATGAAACCTTTACAAAATGTGTTTGTTTGAGTTGATTTTAACTACTAAAAGATATGATAACATTTTCTTAGCTTTCCACTAATACTTAGTCATCAAAATCTGTTGACTTTCTTCAACTCTTGAGCAAAATAAAGTTTGTTTGCGTTTAAGATGATTCTGTATATATATTTGGTCCAAGCCATCTTCCAATGTTTCTATTTTTTCCAGAATATTTCTAGTAGCTTTCAGCAGCATTTCCAAAAATA
The DNA here is from genome assembly GCA_027475135.1 of Bactrocera correcta. Lineage (NCBI taxonomy): Eukaryota > Metazoa > Arthropoda > Insecta > Diptera > Tephritidae > Bactrocera > Bactrocera correcta. The sequence goes on along the minus strand of CM050323.1, from coordinate 132,886,135 downwards.
ATGTGGGAAGAAATTTCAAATTAAAATAAATGGTGCTGATTTTCATACTTCTATCCGAGACACCAACCTAGCGTAATATTATAAAATCATTGGAAAAGTGTACCTGTTTTGAACGATTGTATCTGCTAAAAGTTTAAAGATTTTTTAGCTTTCTTCTGATCAACGAAATGTATTAGCTTATATCCAATTATCCATAATACGGTCTTGCCTACATTTAGGATGATGCCGCATTTGTTCTTTATCCAACTCACCTGTTAATTTTGGAATCATTATAATTATATGCAGGTAAAATAAGTTTAGTGAATAAGAAACCCATTGCTCCTTGTTATTGAAATCACTTGTAGCTTTGCAAACCGATTCTATATAATTTATTGAAACAAGTTAAATCCATACTAATATTATAAAGAGGAAGGATTTGTACCTATTTTTGTATGTTTGTATGTTTGTAATGAATAGGCTCAAAAAGTACTTGGCCGATTTAAAAAATTCTTTCACCAATAGAATGCTACATTCTTCCAATTTGACATAGGTTACTTTTCGTTTTGAAAAAAATTAGGGATCCTTGGTAAAATTAGAACAATGTAACCGAAGGTGTAGAAAAATGAGTGTTTTATATCCAAATTTCCAAAATAAATAATTGTCTACCCTGTGCACTTTATCCAAGTCACCTACCTTCTTCTGAATTATATAAACGTTGAGGAAATTTGTATCTTTGACATGAGTTTAAATAGAAAAATCGTGATAAGTTTTGCAGCTCTCACCTTAGAGTCGAGAAATTTTAACTGCAGTGGTCTAATTATTGACCAAAATTAAGTCTTGCCTACATTTAGGATGATTAAATGTCTAATTTTATCTAAACTACCAACATGATCTTTGTCAATATATTTGTATACGGTATAAGAGTTTTGATAGTGAGAAATCGAAAAATTTTCTCTGCGACTTCAATATGAAACACATTGTAGTAGTATATTCACAAGTTATTCAAGTTTGACTACCACTAAGGTGTTAAGCTTGCTTCTTCCTTTTCACGGTGTTTTTATTGTCTTTTGTATATCAACATAATCGACAGGTGAAAGAGTTCACACAACCATAAAAATCGTTAAAACAAAAAATGAGCGGTAAAAATCACAACAAAATGGCAATGGCCCTGATAGCATTTGGAGCTAAAGCTGGTGCTGGTGTTGATGTCGGCGCCGGTGGATGATGGCAATTTGACTACTTTTGTCTACAAGACCGGTGTGTGCAGTTATTATTCATATTTATTGAAGGATAAACGCCTCAGCATGTGTGCGCAAAGAAAGTGCGTGCAGTGAAAGTCGTCAATAAATTTTTGCTATACTTATTTTGTTCGCTGCTATCGTGAATTATTGCAATATTTTGCAAACTATTTTGCTGCTAAAACAAGCAATTGCTTGCGTGAAGCTCACTGAGGGTAGGTTGCATTGTTGAATTATTGGCAATCATTTAGTATTTATTGTGTGTCTGCTGCGTGCAAGAAAAATGTGCGCAGACGAAGTGTGTGTGTGTGTGTGTTTGTGAGAACACCTTGCGAGTTAAAGCAAAAATATTTGGTGCTAAACTTAAAGCCTCAGTTTCAGTTTATGACAAAATTTATATCTTGCTATGTAAAGAAAATCGATACAGAATTTTATGCGCACTCCACTTGCATTTATTAGACACAAGCACTCACACAAGCATAAGATACACATATACTACACGCTTTGGCGCCTTGCGCTATGCAACACTTTAAAATTCCTTATGGCAAATTAATGTCACTGAGGAAACCATAAAAATACCGAAGCATTTAAATTATGTCAACATAAATTTTACCACAAAGCAGGCGAAAAGTAATGGAACTTGTAACTGTCGGCGTGTAGACAGAGCGCGTGGCCAGCGTGGTGAAATGTGTATTCAAGTCAAATAACGGAATGTTGGCTTAGAAATGGAACTTAGTTTTGGACATTGGTGGAATTTCAAAGTTAGCGCACGCAAACTGTATAAGAAGTTTGTGGAGTTGTGAAAGATATAGGCAAATCTGGTTATGTAGGAGTAAAGAAAGGAAGGTATGGTAAGGGAAATTTAAAATTTTAATAAAGGGATTAACAAAGCAATGTATGTATCTGTAATTTGTTGATTTTAGAATTATTAAGAGTATTTAGTATTCAATAACTCTCTATTCAAAAGCTCACAAGCTTCATTATACCCTGAACAGGGTATATTAAGTTTGTCACGAAGTTTGTAACACCCAGAAGGAATCGTCGGAGACCCTATAAAGTATATATATAAATGATCAGTATGTCGAGCTGAGTCGATTTAGCCATGTCCGTCTGTCTGTCCGTCTGTCCGTCTGTCCGTCTGTCTGTATATATACGAACTAGTCCCTCAGTTTTTAAGATATCGTTTTGAAATTTTGCAAACGTCATTTTCTCTTCAAGAAGCTGCACATTTGTCGGAACGGCCGATATCGGACCACTATAGCATATAGCTGCCGTACAAACTGAACGATCGGAATCAAGTTCTTATATGGAAAACTTTCACATTTGACAAGATATATTCACGAAATTTGGTATATACTATTTTCTAAGGCAACAATGTAATCTCCAAAGAAATTGTTCAGATCGGTTGACTATAGCATATAGCTGCCATACAAACTGAACGATCGGAATCAAGTTCTTGAATGGACAACTTTCACATTTGACAAGATATCTTCACGAAATTTGGTATATACTATTTTCTAAGGCAACAATGTAATCTCCGAAGAAATTGTTCAGATCGGTTGACTATAACATATAGCTTCCATACAAAGTGAACAAATAGTTACTAACAGAAATGCACCTGTGAAGGGTATTTAGCTTCGGTGCAACCGAAGTTAACGTTTTTTCTTGTTTTTATACTAAGCTTGGAATTGGTTACAATTTAGGTTAGTTCGATACCAGCAGCGAGCTGTCACGTTGTTAAGGGTTTCGTTCATGACGACCAGTAAGAGATCGCTTGTCTGGGATTTTAGACGCATCAATCTCTCCTCTTTCTTAATGAAAACGTTTGCGAGATAGGTTATTTAGCACATCCAAAGCAATCTTCTTTCAAAGACACAGCATGTATATTCCAAAGGCAGGTCAGTGCACATACTATTCTCCTCAAGCTCAAGAGAGCCATTATTAACAAAGAGCTTGTACTGTTTGACCTTTCTCAATATCGAGGGAACATTCAACAATGTTTTTCCGGAAGTAGTTATTAGATCTGTATGTAAGTTTGGAGTTAAATCGAACTTTAAGCATCTTATCTTCAATCATCTCTGTGACAGAACGAACGTGGCGGAAAGGGATCGAGCTCGGACACAGCGAAATAAAAGTAGCGAGCATTGAAAAACGGGCAAATTCGCTGTATCATCGTTGACAATGATATTCTGGAAAAGCATGAGTACGTCTTCTACCGGGTAATTACCTACACAGAGGACGTGGCTCTCATGGTTAAGAGAAAATTTCTGTATACCACATATAAGCCAACTCAGGAGTGCTTTAGTAAGCATCTGAGCTACTAAAAACGTACTCACCATAAATCCTAGCATAAACTGATTTTATTCACTAAGAAGTATAAAATTTCGGGAGTGAATCTATCGTCAATGGGGGAAACGCAGCATTAGCTTGCTGACAGAATTAAGTACCGAGGGCTCATCTAAGACAGGAAGCTGTCGTAAACACATCGAGGAAAAAGAATGTCTCTAAGGTTGCAGAGAAGCCATTCGCCAAAAATGGAGACTCCCATCAAAGTTTGTTCTTCTGCTCTATGAAACTATAGTTAATTCTATAATGTTCTTTATTTGTTTATTGGAAGGTGCTTGAAAAGATCACACTAGCGAAAAAATTTACAAGTATTCAACGGGCTGTTCTCATCAGTATTTCTGATGCACTACAAAACACACCAACTATGCCTTTGAGGTTTTGCTGCAAATAGCCCCAGTGGGCAAAATTGCGAAGAGAACGGCTGTGAAACCTGTCCTCAGAAAATGTTGGTACTTAGATGACTGCAACCCTGGAATCTTTACACTTTTTGGCCTCTCTGTCTCTGTTCTACTCAAATACCTACGATGTAGGCAGGAGTTTGCTGACCGTGTGCCCAATACTAGTGACAACTTGAAAATAGCATGAAGTTTGTATAAGATTTTACTTATTTAGATGCCTGGTTATAGCTGAATTGCAAGAAACTGTAAGGCTGGTGAGCTTGCCGGGCCAGATATTTCATTGTCAATACTCGTAACTGATGCCGTTGGACTTCAAATAAAATCAAAAAGTGCTGGTCAACAGCTGTGCGGTCGCAATATCCTTCTGTTCTAATTTAAGTCTTAAGAGACCCTTCGTTTCTGCAAGTTCTCTCGTTTCTTCGAGTTCTAACTGAATTCATGCATTAAGGCTGAATATCTAACCAGATATCAATTAGATGAGAAGATAAGATAGAGTCCTCTAATCATCTAATCACTTCCGTCTCTAACGTCCCGCATTTGACATATCTCATACTTTTAGACATCCTTGTGAATAATCGGAAATAGAAAACAAAGCACCCAAGCCAATTTATGATAAGTTTACAGCGTTTTTGCCTGATATCGAACTAAAGGAGTTTTTTGTCTAGCTTCATAAACTGTACATAACAATCTAAGAGTAATTCTTGTGCAATGCTGAGGGATTATCCATTTAACTTAACCTAACCTAGTTCCACATTATGTCAGAAGTATAAACATAGATGAGTACAGGGTCCAATTTTTGGAAAATTGATAACTGACACGTAATATTTTTTTTTAAATAGCTCTTCTTCGTACTATGGTCGTGTCTCAGCTAGAAGCTCAAAGCTGTCTGTATATTTGATCGAGGAAGATATTTCAGGATTAGAGTTTGAGAAATATCCATCAAATAGTTATTTAAAATCAGGATAAGAGTTTGAATCTGCAGAATATTTCTAAAAGAATATATTTTCTTCCATTTTATAAATATGTATGTAAAAATTTCTCCGGTTCGTGTCTCAGCTAACTGCTAAAAGCTTTGTATGTTTGATCGAATAAAAGCTTTGATGATTAGAGGCGGATTAATATAATATTTGGACCCGATAAAATACAATATAAGTAAATAGTAAATACAGTTAACGCAAGATCAGGAATAACTGATAAGACTATGAGTTCAGAACTAAAGCAATTTTTTAAAGAGATATTTTATTTGATTGATGAGAAAGAAGGTAGGAAAATAAGTAAGAAGGTTTGTTCCAAAAAGCTTAGTTTAGAGCCACTGGTATTAAGGTAGATAATAGTCAAAAAGTACATCACCTTACCAGATATTTAGCCTAGTACAAGGCTATGCAATTTGTAACTTAGCTAAGAGAAAAATTTAAATTTCCCGGTTTAAGAACGCAGGTATTTATTATCAAGATAAAATTTGTTTCTGAGTTATTTTCATAAGAAATTGATTACTAATGTAGTATGTATAAGAACAGTATTCAAGATTGTTTATGTTAGAGTTATGGATATATGAATATATATGAATACAATAAAGTTATGAATTTATGGTTTGGGTCTTAACTAAAACATAATTTTTCACATCTGCATGGTTTAAAGATACAGATTGCTAGATGAGCATCAGCTTTCCTAACGCAAGTTGTAAAAGTATGAAGCGACAGCTGGACCCAGCAGTCTACACAAATTTGAACGTTAATTTATTCTATGACCAAAATTAGAGACTTTCCCTCTATTAGCGTTTTAAAATTGTCCAGGCATATACTTCACCTCTCTGGAAGAAAAAATATTCACACAATTTCCAATTTCATCCCAATATCATTGATTATGAAATCGAAAAAAGTCAAGCATTTTGGCAAAATGTTTCAGCCAATGAAATGGAGGGAAAATAATTATGCATAATTGCATTACCTTTTGCACTCAATTAATTAGATCAAATAAGCGCCAGCAAAATACACAAAAACATTTATGTAACCGTTGAACCGGAATAACAAACATTCAAAAATGACCAAATGACATTTTGACTTTTATGGGGGAGAGCGAAAAAACACCGCAAAGCGGGTAAAATCTCAATATAGCATACATATACCTTACCCTGCCGGGAAATAATCATTAATGAAATGGAACTCCGTTTCAAGATTTTTAGAAGCGAAAGCTTTTAGCGTAGAAAAATTTAGTCCTTTCTGAAGCCATAAAAAGAAAGAGCACCCGTGTTCGAACTTATAAATTAGCAAAACGCTTTATTCCCTTCAGTTTTCGCAAGTATTTACGCCTTGATCTCCCATACGTGAGACATTCAAGAAAGAAGTGTTCAGTTGTTTCCACCTCGTCTTCCTCCATACAGCTTCTGCAGATGGCGTCTGGTAAGATTCCCAGCCTTAAAATCCAGACGACTAGAGAGAGGCCAGCTTTACTGAAAGCAAACAGAACACCAAATCTCTTGCGATCGATCTTGGCCTAAAGGATTTTGCGGCAGCGCATGTACAGATGGTGGCCAAGCTTCCGCGAAGGCCAGCTATCTACTTATAGTAGTAGAACACAAGAGGATCCGCGAGCACCGACTCGCACCTATTCTGTCGATAGCGGTTCTAGAGTGTCTTTTCTATGGCCCCGTACCCATACTCGTACCAGTCCTATCACAATGAGATTCGATGGTACTGATAACGAGGTTAGGCATTCCTTGACCACCTCTGAGTTCAAGGCTAGTATCGTCACCCTGCTATCAGAGTTGGAAAATAGAAAAATAGTCAGAAAGTCTGAAAATGGCGTTGACAGAGAGATTATGACAACCTTCCATTCAAGGTTTGACTCATATATAATTTTTTAAGCAGTGTTGCCAGATGATATTTTAATTTTAATTTATAATATTATTAAATATCTAAATAAATTTATCCCAATCGCTATATTAATGTACATTTTGAGACATTTTGAGAAAACCTACAAAAGTCTTTGCATAGTTGCCACCTAATTATGTTTAAAAGAAGTTAAACTATTTTAAAAACAATTGAACCAGAATTTCTGACTTATTTATAATAAATATATTTTATATATAGAAAATCTGTTTATACATGAATTAAGGAACAGAGTTGCCACAGATCTTAAAAAAGTCTTTAAAATCATCAAATTTAACGATATTTTTTGTTCAGTAAAAATTTTAGAATAATACTTCGATTTGAATAAAATTAAATTATAATATATTTCAGCGTAGTTGCCAGATTATTTATTTTTTAATTATTATTAAATAATAAAACCAGTCATTACGAATTGTCATATAAATGATTTTCTTTAGAATAACATAAAATATAGCAAAGAAATGTCATATAAATGATTTTCTTGGAATAAACATGAAAATATAGCAGAGTTGCCACCTGTTCAACTTAAAAAACAAAAAAAAAATGTAAATGTTAAATTGAAGAATATGTGCTGTATAAAAGAAAACTTCGAAATCTGCTAGCCTAAAAACTTTAGGGAAGAGTTGCCACTTTTGAGTAAGTTTAGGAATCGATAAAAAAATACAATATTAACAAATTTATTTATTTACTAAGTAAAAATGTAAATATATTTTTTTAGTTTTTATTAAGATTACATAATATTTCCAACAGCGTTGCCAGATGATTTATTATTTAATAAATAATTAAAAAATAATAATAATAATTTAACAAACAAAGTGGTTATATCAATTAATCTTATAAAAGAATAACTTAATATTTTCTAGTAGTGCTGCCAGATGATTTATAATTTTAACATAATAAATAATTAAAAAACAAAATTAATAAAACAGAATTAAATTAGTTTAACTCAATTTTTCTTACAAAATATAACTTAATATTTTAAGCAGTGTTGCCAGATGATTTATTATTTTAATAAATATATAACGAAACAATATTAATGAAACACTGAAATTAGTTTAACTTAGTTATTCTTAAAAAAATAACCTAATATATTTTAACAGTGTTGCCAGATGATTTATTATTTTAATATAAAAATAACATAACAAAATTAATGAAACACTGAAATTAGGTTAACTTAGTTATTCTTAAAAAAATAACCTAATATATTTTAGCAGTGTTGCCAGATGATTTATTATTTTAATATAAAAATAACTATACGAAATTAATAAAACACTCAATTTATTTTTAATCAATTTTTCTTATAAAATATAACTTCATATTTTTTAGCAGAGTTGCCAGATGATTTATTATTTTAATATGTAAATAAATAGCAAACCAAAATTAATAAGACACTCAAATTGGTCTAACTCAGTTGTTATTATAAAAAAAATAACCTAATTTTTCTTTTCAGTGTTGCCAGATAATTTATTATTTTAATACGTACATAAATAACAAAAAAAATTAATGAAACACTCAAATTGGTCTAACTCAGTTATTATTATAAAAAAAATTACCTAATTTCTCTTTTCAGTGTTGCCAGATGATTTATTATTTTAATATGTAAATAAATAACAAAAAAAAAATAATGAAACAATCAAATTGATCTAACTCAGTTATTCTTATAAAAAAAATAACCTAATTTTTCTTTTCAGTGTTGCCAGATAATTTGTTATTTTAATATGTAAATAAATAACAAAACAAAATTAAAAAAATTTCCTAAATTGTTTCTAAAATTGTTTTCCCTCATTTTTCCTACCAACCACACACCGCACTTTTTCAGCATGCCAAAAACAATTGTTATGCCCGACTTATGCCAAAACGCACTCGGCCAGCCATAAACCATGAATTAATAAGCACATCAAAATATCAAAAAATCAGCAATAACTAGCAAACTTAAATGGCGATTGGGGAATTCATTGACATAAATGTCATATGCGTACACACCAACACTAGCACATAATTGTGTCAATCTAAATTGCGGCAATTTTTGCAAAACGTTGCATAATTTTGTGCGCGCTCGCGCTCATTTAAGCGAGATTATCCATACGATTCGTTCGGCTCAGTTAAAATTTAACAAATTTATTTGCTCAATGAATTTGTGTGTGAGCTTTTATAAATACCTGCCAAAAGCGTGTTGCCACATAACCATAATTATAATTAATTATGCGCACGCTATCTGCATTCATATAACTAATGATGGCGTTAATGTCGAAATTAATATTTGATGGTCGCATAAGGTGGGTGGGCGTGAGGTGGCCTAGGCGGCGGGTGTGTGGGGTACATATGATACAATTCCATTGATAGTGGTTATCTGTTATTATTTTTGTTGTTGTCATCCACTTTTATTGCCATCCGCATCATCATGCCATACATATTTCAATTAGCTCGCGTCGTCGCATAATTCAGCGTAAATAAACTGAAATTAATTATGAGAAAATATGCACACTGATTTTCGCTTGCGCATTTCATACATTCCTACAGCCTTACGATTTTATCGCCGCCATTTGGTTGACATTTTAATTTTGTTTCTTTTCTTTTTTTTCGTTCCATCCCGCTACGGTCAGTGCGTTGAGTTGTGGCATAAGTGTCATATTTATGACATTTTAACTTTCCAACGGTTGGTCAGCATTTTTTATTTGCGGTCATTAATATGTGAGTATTTTCATTTATAAGCTCTTAAAAAAGTAATGTGAAGTGTTAATGAAAATTCCTGACATAATCAATGGCAAGCAATTTCACTTTTATCGTAATTTTTATTGTAATAAATTCATTTCACTTTTTGAGTTTCATCAAAAAATTAAAAAATATATGAAAATATATGTGTGTAAACATTTACTGTATCTCATCATCAGTAGATTTACTGCTCTGGAATGCAGTCTACTTCAGAAAAATTACCATCCACTCGTATAACAGAGCAATAATTCACAATAACACAATAACACTGTTAATGAGTTCAAAGTTAGTCAAGGAGGGCCTAACCTCGCTTCCAAGATCATCGAGTGTCTTTGTGATAAGGCTGGTATGGGTGGCAGCTCACAGCGGAATCGCAGAAAATTTATAAGCTTTGGAAATATACCCTAGAACTGCTATCGGTAGAATGGGACGGCGCTCCCGTATTCCTTTGTGTTCTATTTCTAGATAACTGGGCTTTGCGCAAGATTGGCCAGTGCTGGGCCGCCACCGTACAGGTGCTATAGCAAAAGCCTTTTGGACCAAGATCGATCTCAATAGATCTAGTGATCTCTTTGCCTTAGTAAGGTTAGCCTCCCCCTAGCCGTGAGGCTTTTAACAGGTCATCGTATCTGCAGAAGCTGTATGGAATAAGATGAAATGGAAAAAACTCAACACTTCCTTTTTCACAGTCCTGCATTTGCGAGGTCAGAACTTAGACATTTCAGTGCGCATACCTTCTGCCAAACCACCGAACTGGCGGTAGTTTATAAGTTCGAACACAAGAGTTCTTCTTTTCTATGGCTTCACAAAGAACTACTTATAACAACCAACACAGTGAACACACAAAAGATGTTTTTACCGATAAAAATATCAAAAAAGTGCACAAAATACTTTTGGATTACCGCAAAGTGGAGTTGCTCGAGGTAGCAAGTAATCTAAAGATGTCGACGGAACGTGTACATCAAATCATTCACGTATATTTGGGTATAAGAAAGCTCGGTGTAAAGTGGCTGACGCGCAAACTCACTTCCAACGACGGGTTGATGATTCGTAGCACTGTTTGGAAATGTTCAAGCGTAATAAACCCGAGTTTTTGCATCGATACGAGGCGATGGATAAAACATGGCTTCATCTTTTCACTCTAAAATTCAATTTACAGTCATCTAAGTGAACTTTACACGACGCTATTTCTACACGACAATATACCGTGTTGCAAGTCAATGAAAATGATGACAAAAGTCCATGATTCTTGCTTACGCAACCACCGTATTTTTCAGATCTGGCCCCAGCAACTATTTATTGGTCCCTAAATAATGTGTGTGTGTGTGAAGAAATTTTTGACAGATATACCTAAGCCATTTAAAAATAAATTCATTGTTCCTCCAATAGCTGGCTATACGTAGGCTGCCTCTTATATTTCGGGAATAGAAAAAAAACAATTTTTAATCATCGAATATCGCTTTTTTTGTTTTTCAGAACATTCTCCATGAAGAGCTGTATATTTTTCCATGAGTTTGAACCAATTGTCGTGGCACTGTTGCCGCTCTGATTGAGGTACATCCAATACAAGCATTCAGAATGTATCAACCACCACTTCAGGTGTCGAAGAACGCTGATCTTTTAGTATATTTTTTCATACTGAAATAAAAAGTTGTCATTCGTTCCGACTTCAAAACTATACAGCGGATGACTTATCAAATTGATGGTATGAGTAATCAAAAATACAATTGCTTCATTCGATGTTTCAGAGTTCGCATTATCGTGGTGAAGAGTGAACCGTTTTCGACGATTGCTTTTCTTGATTTCTTGAAAGGTATAGTTGTCTCTATCTCACGATAGGTCGCATGACGATCTGGCAATATTACTTTGCGCAACTACTACTGACACTGGTCGATTTTCACGAAATTCGCCTTGGAGTGATCTTCGTGATTTATTTACATGTTTTAGCCGAGACAAAAAGAACAAATAATCTTCTCAGACAATTTTGTGAAAATTTGACTCTTACTCTTTACTTTATAGATTTTCTTCGATAATAACAAAGCAATGCAAGCGGCTGCAAATGGAATAATTTTAATGGTATTTATACTGAAACAGCCATTCTTACGCAATTTTAGTTTCGGTGATTCTGATGTCACAGATTCACCACGTTCTGAAAAGCCAATTGTCGTAAATACTGTTAAAATAATGGAAGTCGTCTAATGAGACACTGATGTAAGCACTAACCTAGTAGCCAAACATTGAAGGAAATTTTTTTTGAAACCAATTAAATATTATGCTTTTCTCACGAATTAAGTCAAACATAACCTCATGGACCATATTTCCAACGACAGATCGGTCCTACTATGAATCGCAAATAATTCGATTCGTTTCTTAAGCGAACTAGTATAAAAAGCGGGTCATCGACGATATCTGTTATGAGCTCCTCCTGTAAGGTGTACAGTTGCATTAAGGTTAACAATCAGTTTGAGTGTCATTTTGAATGACTAGATTTCCGAATATTATGTGGGGAGGGAAGAATATATAGGTAACAAAAGACTTCTAGGTGATAAGATTAGGTAGATAGTAAGACTAATGACGTCTGTTGAGGATAATCCATACTTTAGGTACTCAGACTATGATATGAGACTCTGAATGCATTTTGTGCATAAGATACACTTATCTCATACGTCGAAATGTATGTGTCGGGCGCATGTTCAGAAATGGGTGCATGTATTGGTGGAGTGTTCAATTAAGCCGGAAATTAGGGACCTCGGGGATAAGAGGACTTGCTGGACTGACGATTAGATATTTAGCAGTATGACGTCCACAAGTCGAAATGCCGAACAATTAGGGTTATTTAGTAAGTTTGCGCGTAATTTGTTTAGACGGCAAAGTCGTTTAGTTACCTGTGTGAATAATGTATGCTTGTAATGCGCATGGGGTCCAACCCTTAATTATCATCCATAACAATATGGAAGTAGTTTTTTCTACAAAGTTTGACCAGAGACCTAATTCTTGTACCGGAGAGAGCATAAGCCTTTGGAGTCCGTTTTAATCTGCTCACGCAAAACAGCCGTTCGTGGAGTACCATAATCAATGTAGAGCTACATGGCAACTGGCTACTGGAAAATACGGCAAAAGTTTAAGATGGGCCCCTACCAATGTGACTAATGGGACCATTTCAGACTGCCAATTGCTGCTGAAAAATGACTGACATTTTCGGGATGCTGATCAACGTATTGATTTCATCCGCCATGTGGTAAAGCTGTCGCCAGCTGGCAATATTATATACCTTTGAAAGTTCTTGACATAACCTACAAAACGACGCTATGCATGATTACTTTGGATATTACGCTTAAGAGTTAAAGACGTGTAAACATGGAGTTCCATGAGATTAATGGTATTTTGGGGGATGGTACTCTATAACTTCAAACTGCGAAGGAATGATTTCGACGATTCAGAGCGGGTGAAAACGACACCATGTATAAGCCAGCCGGCGGAAGACCTGTGACGGCGAATACCGATCAAATCATGGAAAAGATCGATTTAGACTGGCATGTGTCATCTCGTGACATCGCCCAGAAGATGGGAGTTAGTCACCATACAATTTTAAACCATCTGCAGAGGGCTAGATACACAAAAAATCTTGATGTTTGAGTGCCGCATGATTTGACGCAAAAAAACCTTCTGGACCGAGTCAACGTCTGCTGCGATATGCTGCTGAAACGGAACGAACTCGACCCATTTTTGAAGCGGATGATCACTGGCGACGAAAAGTGGATCACATACGACAATACCAATCGAAAAGTCGTGGTCGAAGGCCGCTGAATCGTCCCAAATAGTGGCCAAAACGCGATTGACGGCCAGGAAGGTTTTGCTGTGTGTTTGGTGGGATTGGAATGAATCATCCGCTATGAGTAGCTCCCAAACGCTTAATTTTATCATCTACTGCAAACAACTGGACCGCTTGACTCAGGCGATCGACCATAAGCGTCCAGAATTGGCCAACAGGAAGGGTGTAGTGTTCCACCAGGGCAACGTCGGACCACACACTTCGTTGATGACTCATCAGAAGCTACGGGAGCTTGGATGGGAGGTTTTATCGCATCTACCATATAGCCCGGACATAGCGCCAAGGGATTACACCCTGTTCCCGTTAATGGCGAGCGCCCTTGTTAGTGTAAAGTTGAACTCAAAAGAGGCTTGTGAAAAGTGGCTGTCCGAGTTCTTCGCAAATAAGGAAGGGGGTTTCTGGGAGGGGGGGTATTATGAAGTTGCCGTCTAGATGGAAACAGATTAATGAACAAAACGGCACATATTTGAACTAAATCCGATCACTGTAACACTTTTTATAAAGCATTGAATAAAGAGCAAATGAACTATTTGATATTTGAAAACCTTATATTTTAAAAACCTAGCATGACATCAACCAACATGGTATAAAAAACTATTAACAAGTGTTTTCCTTGGCTAAGCTTTCAAAAAGAGCTTTTGAAAATATTAAATTTTTCTAAAAATATGAATCAACCGTTATTAAATTACTCCGTTATAAAATAATTCTAAGCTGCCATCGGAATTACTCCCATATAAGACCAAACAAAAAAAAAACTTTCAAGATATTGCTAAGTTGCATATATTTGTAGGTTCTTCCAACCCAGAAACTTCCCCAAGGAATATACATATTTATATGCGCATTAATAGAAGTAAGGCACTAATGTTCCGCCATCCTCAGCGACTGTCCTGTAATCTGTTAGTTCTACCTTACCTAGCTCAGGTGATTCAAGATGTAATCTGTTCGATCTCATTTTCGAGATTTTATTTCCAATCAAACCCGAGTTTTAAACAATATTTCAATTTTGGATTCCATCCAGTCAAGACATTGCATTTATATATTAGTAGACGATAACATATTTCTGGCTTAATCACTTCTGAAGTCTTCATAGAGAAAGTACATATTGTCTTGGCGATATCCAGCAAACAGATGTGCTATACATACATACCTGCATCTGGAGTTTAAAGCACCCATAATAGCTCGTCCTTCCTTCCCTTGTTGAAGCTTTATATATTATATATAGCCGGCTAAATGCTGCAACTTAAGAGACATTGGACAACTGGGATGGAAAAAATATGGTTTCTTACCAAATCTAGTGAGCTGCTGGAAAAGCCTTATTTTGGGTATTGCCCGGAAGCACATTGGGCCTAATGATGGTATAAGCGGGGCTACCTGCAGTCGGTAAATGCGAAAATTTTCTTTATTAACGTATGCATTCTACCAATTGTGAGCTTCAGTGCTGAACAAATTTTTTGTGAAAATCGGAATCAGGTCACATCTCGTTTTGGGTCGTTCGACTTCAATTCCTGCACGAGTTGGCTTTTGTGAGTCCCCAACCGAGATGATTCTGAATAATCTTCCATAAAATGGATAGCTTCATTTGATGCGCGCGATGGCGGATGGTATCTTCCTGGTCTTCTTCGATACCTTGCTCTCAAAGACCAACTTCAAAAAAAGTATAGCCTTATTGAAAACCATGCGTCTAGAAAGAGTAAACGCAGGTTAGAACTATTGGAACTAACTTCACTCTAAATTTCATAAAGAGACAATACGAAAGCTCACTTTAAACTTTATGGTTGTAGAACATAAAAATGTAAAATGTTGCGAGCTAGAGACTTTTGAATCCTTAATCTCGGGGTTGAATCTGCACATATCGATTTTGCATTTCTTCACTCTCCTTTTGCTTGGTAGGTCAATGGATTTGCTTAATGACTTCAAAAGACATCAAATGAAAGAGCGAATCAAGATACTAAGAGCTATAAAATAGATTAAGTGGTCCGATTCAGATAGGCTCACTCATCACTGCGAGGATCACTTTCTTAACTAAAGTCTTCGCTGGCTTGCAAATGGGTCTTTGAAAAAACTGGATATCGAAAAAGCATATGCGATGCAATGCGTTCGAGAGTACATATTTTCTTTACATAATGCTCTATTGTCGATATGCCAAAGAACCGCTTGAATCTATGAAAATATTACTGCAGTTCAGGCAAGTGTTGCTGAAGACCGCAACTTTTCGACTCCAAGACGTTGTCAATAATGAGAGCTGTCTCAAACTACATTCTGATTTTGAGAAAAGATGGATTCATCGGTCCATACATCTTTCGAATCGAAGCTGGTAAAACCGTAGTGGATAGCGGTATAGATATCGAGTCAGGGGAGCCATTTGAACGGTGCTATTCAGGACTTAATTGTAACGATTGGAATTCACAATAAATAAAAAATCTTTGAATTTCCTTAAAACTTAGTGCATTTTTTTTTTAAAGATCACATCATTCTTATTAGAAAACCCTTTATATGTATAGTGACCAACAAATGTCGGTACCGAGTTCAATTTACTGCACGCAGATGTTCAACTTTGTCACATTTACTTTAAGCAGAAGTAGACAATTGGATAGACATTATGTCAGTTAGACCACAACGCCTAAAAGTAGACAATTTATTTTTTATGTGCCGAAAAGTAAATAAAAGAAATATACCGAAAGTAAACATTTGTTTGGCAGAGTAGAAATAAAATGAGGCCATGTAGCAAATTGGAAGTTTTGCTTGCCAACGTATGCATGTCGATGATTATTTTTTGCGTGCTGCTTTGACAGTGAATCGATGTAAATGACAATCATACTCGTACGAAAGCCTGTGTAACAATATATTTGCAAATGTGTATATATAAATATGTATATGCGTGTATATGTATTAAAGTGTACGTGGTCGCCTTAGTTGTTTGCTGAGGCATGCATTGCAATTCTCATGGGCGCAATTTTTACGCAACTGATGCCGGAAGCAACACATACACCAACAAACATACATACATACATATACATTTATAAACTTGCCATGAATTTTCATAGATTTTTATGCATTGTAATATTTGCTGAGATTATTTTTTTATTCAAAATAAAAACCACTTTCGCAAGCACACACACAACAGCACGAACACACTCAGAAAAACGTGAGGCGCTTCTATACAGAAGACAATTGCATAAACGCTAGAAAACAGCGCGCAAGTCTTGGCTGTGGGTCTCAGGTGTTTATTGCCGGCATAAAAATGCGAAAAGGATAAAGTTAAAGAAATGTAGGGGAGTATGTGTGGCATATATGGCAGCATAATAGAATATAAAATAAAAATCTCGCAATTGCATTTATTCTTATTTAATTCAGTAATTTTTTTTCAAATGTAGAATATTCATAAATTTTATGCTTATTTTTTTTTTTTTTGTTTTTGGATTTGCAAAAGTATTGTATTCGTCAGTTAAGTGACATATGTAAGTACATACATATGAATATATTCTTTACATATATACCATATATGTAAATATATATATATGTATGTGAACACATGTGTTCCATTTGATTTAATTTAATGCCATACATTTCATATTTCTTGTGACAATTCCATTTCTCCTTCACTTTCCTTTACATGTGCAGCGCTATTGTTATGTAGCATACTTTAAGGCGTTATGCTTATAATATCACTTACGAAAGAGTTGAAGGCTGCAAATGATGAGGAAAAATATGACATTTCTTGTAGCATATACACACACATGCGCATTTAATGTTTTCATATGCATATACTGAAAGAGATATACAATGTTCCACTCTGCAATTGACAGCATTTCACATTGTCAGCTAAGGCAGTGCTTCTGACAAATTGTGTTATTAACATAAAATTATATATATTTTTTTTTTTATGTATGAAAATGTGATGTAGCTGTTTTTTCGTTAATATTGGTACTGCTTGGATTAAGAAAAATATTAAAGGTAAGGAGAGTTGTAGGTCAACTAAGGGCCAGTCACTACTCATTTTTACAGATTACACAAAAACCATAATAATTCTTCTTCTTCTTAATTGGCTTAGATACCGCTCATGCGATTTAAGCCAAGTTAACAACAGCGCGCCAGTCGTTTCCTCTTTTCCCTACGTGGCGCCAACTGGAGATTAAAAGCGAAGCCAGGTCCTTCTCCACCTGGTCTTTCCAACGGGGTGGAGGTCTCCGTCTTCCTCTGCTTCCTACGGAGTTGAATACTTTCAGAACTGAAGTGTTTTCATCCATCCGGACAACTTGACCTAGCCAGCGTAGCCGCTGTCTTATAATTCGCTGAACTATGTCAATGTCGTCGTGTATCTCCTACAGCTCATCGTTCAATCGAATGCGATATTCGCCGTGGCCAACGCGCAAAGGACCATAAATCTTTCGCAGAACTTTTCTCTCGAAAACTCGCAACATCGACTCATCGGTTGTTGACATCGCCCAAGCCTCTGCACCATATAGCAGAACGGGAATTATGAGTGACTTATAGAGTTTGGTTTTTTTTTGTCGAGAGAAGACTTTGCTTCTCAATTGCCTACTTAGTCCGAAGTAGCACCTGTTGGCAAGAGTTATACTGCGTTGGATTTCTAGGCTGACATTGTTGGTGGTGTTCATGTTGGTTACTAAATAGACGAAAGTATCTACAACTTCGAAGTTATGACTGTCAACAGTGACATGAGAGTCAAGTCGCGAGTGCGACGATTGTATGTTTGATGACAGGAGATATTTCGTCTTTCCCTCATTCACTGCCAGCCCCATTTGCTTTGCTTCCTTGTTCAGTCTGGAGAAAGCAGAACTAACGGCGGGGGGTGTTGAGGCCGATGATATCAATGTCATCGGCATACGCCATCAGCTGTACACTCTTATAGAAGATTCTACCTTCTCCATTAAGTCCAGCAGCATATTGAAGAAGTCCCACGATAGGGGTCGCCTTGTCTGAAACCTCGTTTGGTATCGAACGGTTCGGAGAGGCCCTTTCCCCCGATCCTGGCGGAGCTCTTGGTGTTGCTCAACGTCCATTTACACAGCTGTATTAGTTTTCGCGCATAAAGGCAACTCCTTTTCGTTCTCGTGTGTCTCGATTCTCCTTTCATGGGTCTTTTCCAAAATTTGGCGCATAGTGAATATCTGGTCGGTTGTTGATTTGTCAGGTCTAAAGCGACACTGATAAGGTCCAATCAGTTTGTTGATGGTGGGCTTTAATCTTTTACGCAATTGTGGTTACGAGGTAGGCAGTCTGTTTCCGCTCCGCCGCTGGCTCTAATCGTTTCTAGCTACCCCCAAATGAATGGCGATCAGAGAACTTTCCTCACTTACGTGAACTTCTACACATGACTCCTTCCTCCATTTGTCCATATATCTTCTCTTCTTCTTTACTGGCGTAGACACCGTTTACGCTTAGTCAATATATACTTCTAAAAAATATATAGATCGTCTGCCATCCCTTAATCGAGGGTTCACCAGATGCTAAAAAAAATTATGATACATATGTGAGAACATTTTATCCTCCTCAAAAAAAATTTGTGACGATTAAACAGTTACGTCTAGTTTGTAGCCACCTTGTTTTTTTACCCAAAAATGTAGAATTTATAGAATCTTTCGGTTAATTTTCTTTTAGAGGTCATATATTGTTTCAAACTTTTTAATTATGGGTAATATAACGAGAAGTTAAGGTTGAGTTAGGTAAGTGGCAAACCCACATACAAATTTTAAACCCAAGTCTATAACAGCGGCCCAAACATATATTAATAAAAAATTGATCATAAAGATCGTCACTAGTCGAAAGGTTTGAGCCAATCACAAATTTAATGAGCTGACAATTTGGGTCCGACTGGATAACATCCAGTAAGAACTTCAATGATTGCTGCAAGATGAACCTCATGAAAAGCTAGTCGTTTATTTTAATCTCCTGCGTTCTACTCGCAGTCGCAGCGATATAATGGTAGAGAGTAATTAAGACTGAGCTTATTTCCAACAAAATTTAATTGGGATAACGTACCTCTTACTCTGAACTTATCGACTTAAGAGTTTTCACCAATTACGCTAAGACCAGGCATTCGAAAGAGCCTTAGAGGTTAAAAAAATTATAAACTTCAACCTAGTTGCCTAGCGTTCTATCTTAATACAGTCTCAGATAATACTGAACTCTTGAGCTTCAAAATAAGTTTCGCCCGAGTATTATGACTTGTTGCTTGTACCCAAATCATTTAACTTTTTACATACATACGAAACTGTGACGACTTTTAAGTATAAAGTCCAGTAAAAATTTAAAACCACTATTTTTGCAAAAAAATTTAAGATTTTATTTTTGCATACTAACATTCATTCTATCAAGTTCAAATATGCACTCTTTACTCGTTGCCGTTTTGACGGTGATTTCTTAATGCTACTGTCATAGAAACCAAATCAGTTCCTTCATCAGCAAAATCCCACGACACAGACAAAAATAGCATGTAATCATTTGTCGCCAGGTTCGGACTATAAGATGATGCACAATAACATTCCAGTCCAGCTTTTCAAGTTTCTGGTGAGTCACTATGGACTGGCCTTGTCTTTATGGTAAGCAACTGCTTTCTTATTGACCATAGCAGGCTACTTTTGGACGATTGCTACTTTTGAAATATTGGCAAGAGAGTGTGGTCCCTGGAGTAGCAGCTCATAGTAAATGATTATCAGCTAATTCCAGCAAAAATGTCGTAAAATCTTCCTGATCGACAATCCTGCCTTGGTCATCATTTGAGCTGAGTCAAAGTGATTCAACGGCGGTCGTTTTGCGTTGATGTCGCATCATCACAAGCAATCCGCTTGGATCAATTTCATTGTAATTCAGAAGATATTAACCGTTGAAAAATTTTGGGCAATTTTTTTTTTTTAACTTTATGACGTCCACACATCAAGCTCTTTCTCTATCCAACTTTATTTAAGGCTTCTTATGTGATCTCTAGCTCCTTGGTGATTGAGACAGTTCTTATGTGACGTTCGCTGTTGAAAATTTCCATTTTTTGATCGATTTTTTTAGACATTTGAAGTTCAAAATTGTCATATAAAAACGTTTCAAAATTAATGGAACGAAATCGACGAAACCAAAATAGCGTGTTATTGACTATAACATTAGCAGGACCATAGAAACTTTTCACATTTACAGCCGCGTAATTTACATTTACACTTTATAAAAGGGAAAAAATGTAAAATATGGTGTATTTGCTTTTTACTGGTGTCCATCCTTGACGCGTTCTCAAACCAATCAGAGTGTAGCAGTCACTAAACCATCTCAAAAACCCTCTCAAAAGTTATTTTTGGTGTAACATTTAATTATACCCTGAACAGGGTATATTAACCCTTTTTCACGATGTTTGTAACACCCAGAAGGAAGCGTCGGAGACCCTATAAAGATATATATAAATGATCAGTATGTTGAGCTGAGTCGATTTAGCCATGTCCATCTGTCTGTCCGTCTGTCTGTATATATACGAACTAGTCCCTCAGTTTTTAAGACATCCTTTTGAAATTTTGCAAACGTCATTTTCTCTTCAAGAAGCTGCTCATTTGTCGGAAAAGATATCGGACCACTATAACATATAGCTGCCCTATAAACTGAACGATCGGAATCAAGTTCTCATATGGAAAACTTTCGCATTTGACAAGATATATTCACGAAATTTGGTATATATTATTTTCTAAGGCAACAATGTAATCTCCGAAGAAATTGTTCAGATCGGTTAACTATAGCATATAGCTTCCATACAAACTGGACACTTAGTTACGAACAGAAATGCACCTGTGAAGGGTATATTGTTTTTAATATTAAAGAAAAAATCAGGAATTTCAAAAAAAAAACGTAAAAAATTATTTTTATTTTCAGGCAGTCGCTATTTAAAAAAAAAAAAAATTTCGTCTTCCTGGACTATAACAGCATCCTTATTGATTAGGAATTTTTTTTGATTTTTTTTTTCAGACCACCAGGAGAGTCAGGATCAATGTCACCAGGATGCGTCATTTTTTTTTTTTCACCTGTCCCCCCCCCCACCCTCTAATTTTTTTTTAATTTTTAATATTTTTTTGTAATTTTTTTTTTTTGTATTCTTAAGTTATCAATAAAAACACCCTCCCAAAAAAAAGGGTAATATTTATATATGGAAAATATTTTTTTTTTTTTTTAAAAAAAATTCAAAAAACTGCCCAAAAATTGATTTTTAGAGTAGAATACCCCCTTAAAATATGGCTCACACTGCCTACTGAAAATTTTTTAAACCCCTCCTAAATCTCTCTCAGTCAATCGACGATCTTTCAAAAACCCTGTTCTGATGCTTTGGTTATGATTTCTGGTGTTGATGCGCTTTTTGGACGTCCTTCACGTGGATCGTCTTCAACACTTGTACAACCACGTTTAAAGCCATGGTTTATAAATTCAAATTTATCTATGGAAGCTTCTTTGGTTGGTAGCATATTTCTCTAGAGTATCCAAAAAGTACAGAAATACCAATTTTTAAATCAGCTCTTAACTGCTAATATATTTACAAATTACTCTCAAAAAACAATCAAAACGAGTTAATTAATCAAAAACTATTAGTTCACTAGCTCAACTGAAAGTGAACGGACAGTTCGCTGATTCCAGAAATTATATGCACTCAATTTTCAAATATTTTAATAGGAATATAAGCAAATAACACCCACAACCACACGTTCAAACATTCAAACATTCATTTGTTCCATATAATTTCCCGCCACAACTCACTCAATCAAATGCTGATAATGCACGGTACACGCACTAATCATAATTATTTTTGTTTATATTATTTTTAGTAAAGCAAGCAGCGCCACTATAAATATCAATGCAATTTATTATGCAAAACAGCAA